>JAHYIO010000004.1:0-629773 GCA_020543525.1 Coriolopsis trogii
AACCCTAACCCTAACCCTAACCCTAACCCTAACCCTAACCCTAACCCTAACCTAACCCTAACCCTAAGTTCCCCTCCTCCCGGCCTCGAGATCGTGTGCGGCTATACTGCGCGCGTCTCTTCGACTCCTCAAGTCCAAGGTTCCCCTCCTCCCGGCCTCGAGATCGTGTGCGGCTATACTGCGCGCGTCTCTTCGACTCTATCGCATCGCGCTCAGACCGATACCTGACTCTTCGACCTGGTACGCTCCAATTTTCAAGCATGCGGCTCGAGAGTGCGTACTGACTTCTTATTTAGCCCTTCAACTACCCTCCCTACACCCTCCCAGCCGTGAATACAATAATGAGTGCTCCCGCTGCCAGGTATGTTAGAAGTTCTTGCCTATTGTATACCAACTGACCAGCTTCTCTGTCTACTAGTACAAACGCTCCCCGCCGTGCCTTCGAATACAATAACAGATGGTACACGGTCATCAATCCCTCCGCTGCCGAGTCAGTCCCTCCCGTGTACGCCATCGGGGAACCCCAGCGGAGCCTCGAAGGGAGGGACTTCCGCAAAGCGCTCTGGGTGGTCGACAAGGCTCCCGAGCTCGCGTACATGCTCAAGCGGTACGACAATGAGAGCACGTTCATCGCGCGGCTGAACGTGGACATCCGGGAGATAAGGATCATCGAGGTCGAAGGCGGGTTTCGCCTCACGGACCAGCTCATGGCTCGATGGGGCGACCTCGAGCGGTCCCTCACCCACATCAGCGGGATTCTTTTCTCGGCGGCACACGGTAAACCCGAGGCCAAGATTCCTTTCGACTCCCACTGGCCCCTCCCGCACGAGTTGGGGTACAAGAAAATCCATCGCTCGCGGCAGGCAGCACAAGCCGCATGTAGCCAGTCTCGGGACGCCTGCGCGATCCTCGCCGCGCGTTGCGCAATGGGCGTAGCACTGTGTAGCGACAATTCAGACCAGGACCCTCCCCGCTGGGTACACGCACTGCTCCGCGCGAACGTCCCTGCGGCCTGGGTCGACCTCTTCCGCAACTCCCGCATCCCCGACTTGTCGCCCGGTTTGCGCGTGGGATGCTACGTGTATCCCGGTGCTGGACCAGCTCGCACACCGTGGATGGAGCATGTCCCCTGCATGATCCGCGCTGGCCTCCCGGTGTACATCATTTGGCCAGCGAGGGAGTCCATCTCGGCTGTATTGGCCGAGTTCCCTTTCCTCCAGCCCTACTTCCCCCCCACGCTGCAACATTTCATCCACATACCTCCGGTTGCAGAAGGGCGGGTGGTGTACGTCCACGGCCAAGCACGTGTGGTTGGGGCGGAGATGTTCTTCCGGTGGCCTCCCGCCCAGCCAGCCCCTCCCGCCCAGCAAGCCCCTCCCGCCCAGCAAGCCCCTCCCGCCCAGCAAGCCCCTCCCGCCCAGCCAGCCCCTCCCGCCCAGCCAGCCCCTCCCGCCCAGCAAGCCCCTCCCGCCCAGCCAGTTGTCTCCGAGGGGGTAACAAAACCTCACGGACCTGGGCAACGGGAGGGCGAGTCGTATCTGGAGTTCTTTGCTCGACGCGCGGCGCAAAACGCGCAAGCAGCAAAGAACGAGAGTCCGGAGTCGCGCGCGCGCCGTCTCAAGCGGGAGGAGATCGCCAAGACGTTCAAACAGCCGACTCGCCCCACGAGAGTCTACCTCTGGAAGGAGTATATCGACATCGATATGACCTCCAATCCAGAGTGGTGGGAACTCGACTACCGGTCGGTAGTCGGCCGCCAGGCTATCCAGGACGTGTGGGGCATGTATAGTCAGCGGCAGAAGAGGTACGACTCTTTCGCTGACGAATGGGACATCTGCGCCAAGCTTGCGCCAGGCGAGGAGGGCGGCGACGACGACGACGACCCCGACGACTGGGACGCAGACGGCTACCCCACCGCCGACCCCGCTGTCGCCGGGCCCAGCAGCAGCCAGGCAAACGAGGCGCCCCCGACACCCGTTGCTGCATCCTTCCGCACGGACCTTGAGGCATATTACCAGCGCGAGGACATCGAGTACGCTCCTTTCATGGCTCACGTTGATGTCATCCTTCGTCAACGCTTCGGTCTCATTTGGTCCGAGCCACCGCCACCACAACCCGTCAAGAAGTACCCCGTCGAGCAGCTTGCCAAGACACTCGGCTATCTCGACGAGGACCTCAAGATCGAGGAGTCGAAGGTCCAGTGCCTGTGTCCCTTCATCCATGCCCTCCTGGAGAAGAGCCCTCTGCCACCAGTCCTCTGGGACTGTGCGCCCGCCAATCCCGAGTACCTCCTGCTCCCTCACCGCCAGCATCCGAAAATGACCGTTCGTGTCATGGAGCTGAACAGTCTGCCCATGTACCGCGTCCGGTACAAAGACGACAAGTCCTCGAGCTTATGGGATCTAATGCTGTATAGTCCTGCCAGCGTCCTCCAGCTCTACCGGCAACACAGCATCAAGACAAGCCAGGAGGCCGCTCGATATGTGAGCAAGTACGGCATCGCACACCAGACGCTGTACACCCCATCGCCGCGCGATCCCATTTCACTGGCCCCTCCCATTCGAGCGGTTCTCGGGTGGCGCGCTCACAACACCATCTTCAATAGGTACGACTACGCTGCGTACGAAACTCGCGCGCGGGACATCCTGAGCAGTCCTCGTGCGCGAGCTGCTATTCGAAGAGGAGGTATCATCTGGCGCCTGGCTATGGAGCTCACGCAGGGGAACCTCGCCGACCTCGCAGCTGAAGGTCCCTCTCTCGACGTGCTGGTGCATGGCAAAGCCTTCCGACCGACGCGAGGTAATGACAGTTACGATGACGAGCTCTCCCCAGATGAGCTCGATGTCATCTGTGGTGTCTATCGCGTGTTTATCGGTAAGTTCCCCTCACATATATATTATTATCGACTAATATTGTGCTGCAGACCAACGCCAAAACGTGAACGACGTGTACCTCATGTCATGGTGGCCCAGGTGCGACACTTGGGACAAGTGTAGCCTCAATGTCGGCTATTGGACGCCGTACTGCGAGTCGTGGTTCGTCAACCACCTCAAGGCCATCCGCAATGGGACGTTTCAGCTTCGCACCGCCACGCATTGGCGACGCTCGCTGAAGCACGCGATCACAGCGCAGAAGGTGCAGAAGGGACTGGACGACAGGGCAAAGGACTTCCTGGCGAACAATCGGCTTGACTGACGGTGAGTTCGGACGGACTGGCATTCTGTATCTACGTATCGCATGTACTCGGACATGGACTGAACGCTGTATCTACTACGCATCGCATGTACTTGGACTCTTGAACTGAACATTATAGTTCAATGCATGTATTATATTAATTTCTTATAATTCTGTTCCTTTGACACTCAACCTCGAGTCCCATACGCGCGTGAGCCTCCTCGAGGCCCTCTGTAGTGCAACACCACAAGCGCGCAATTCGCACTACACTGCACGCTCGCGAGCCTCCTCGAGGCCCATACGCAATGAGTTTCCTCGCATCTCCGTACGCGCGTGAGCCTCCTCGAGGCCCTCTGTAGTGCAACACCACAAGCGCGCAATTCGCACTACACTGCACGCTCGCGAGCCTCCTCGAGGCCCGTACGCAATGAGTTTCCTCGCATCTCCACACGCACGTGAGCCTTCTCGAGGCCCTCTGTAGTGCAACACCACAAGCGCGCAATTCGCACTACACTGCACGCTCGCGAGCCTCCTCGAGGCCCGTACGCAATGAGTTTCCTCTCATCTCCGTACGCGCGTGAGCCTCCTCGAGGCCCTCTGTAGTGCAACACCACAAGCGCGCAATTCGCACTATACTGCACGCTCGCGAGCCTCCTCGAGGCCCGTACGCAATGAGTTTCCTCAAGCCTCATACTCTTGAGGTCCTTTGTAATGCAGCACCACATAGGCACAACTCGTACTGTACTGCACACATGTGAGCCTCCTCCAGCCTCACACACCACCAAATTTAGGCAAGGTATCTCTCAACTCTGAAGAGGTTTGCTTTCTAATGTCCCTCACAGTCCCATGTAAATATCTTGATAATTTAATGGCTTTCTGAAAGCTTGTCATACTCTGAAAGAGGTGGCAGAACAAATGCTCCTCAGGTCTGGAGCTTGTTCACCCCTCAAGAAAAATTTACTCAGCTTGATCTGGATTCCACCAAGTTTACACACCCAGCTGCAGTGCTTTTGAGCACTTTGCTATGCAGCATTACAAGTATGCAATTAACAATCTACTAAGTGCATGCACACAAGCCTCTTCAAGCTCTGTATCTGTGTACGCTTTTCTGACCCTATATAATGACAATGATCTTCTCTAGGTGTGAGATACTCTAGGTGGTCTGTTCCTAGGAGCATCTGGTGCAACCCAATCATCTAGCCAGCTGTGTGTTCAAGGCCTGGAATAAGCATTCTAAAATGAAGCATAGAAGGATTGTTCACGGTAGGTGTGTTACAATACTAGCAATATTATAGTGAACTACTTTTCCACGTTAAGCTCTCAGGAACACTGAAAAATAATGGCTAGCACTTCTCCTTCAATTCAATCAGAATCCTTTGCATAATACTAGTAAGAGTAGCATGTTACAAAATATTACTTGATGCGCGGTTGTGGGACTACAAGTGCAGAAGATTGGCTACTGTGTATGATGCTCAGCAACTCCCTATGTGTTCAGAGAGATATTTAAACCCTAATTTAGGATTAGGTCCTGCCCAAGCCTAGGGTTTATCCAAGCCTATGAACACCAAATCTCTCTCATAACCCTAACCCTAACCCTAAGTACTATGCCCAGTATACCATCGGCCCTATTATGTCTAGCCATGCCACGTTGCAGCTTGTCCCCTTGCCCTTCCCAGCATTTGTAAGATGAAGAACATCTTGAAGGAACGGTATGTGGCACTTTGAGCACGCACCCCTTGACCCATAGTACCTTAGCTGCTTTCTCCAGTCCAAGTACTCTCCACCAGTCCGCTGACTGTCCTCATTCGTCTTCTTCAGCAGCTCCACCATAGTTGCACAATGCACAATGTTGTGCTGATCTTGTACTGGGTAGTTCTTCTACCTCATAATCTGGCACAATCTACAGTGCCCAGAAAACTTGTCCAAAGCCTTCCTCTACTGCTCAAGTAGTGGCTGTAGTTGTCCTTCCCTATCCAGCCTTGCCCGTTTCACAGCCCGTACAGCTTCAGCAAATGCTGCTCCACCTTGAACGTCATCCTGGACAGAGTGGTGGCTGGCTATAGCTGTGGTACTAGAAGGTCCTAGGGCAAGAGTTGTCAAAAGAGCACGTCCTCAAACTGCACCAACTTGGGGAGATAACACAGTGGAGGAGAAGATCAGAGAGGCTGAAGGAAGGGTGGGCACAATGTTGGTAGACTCATTGTTAATAGTGATGATCCATTAAGATGGACAAGGACTGTTGGACCGCACTGCCAACAAAACTTGCTGTTTAAGCACTCATGCTCTTGCCCATCCAAGAACTTGTTAAACAGACTACGTCAGCATCGATCATCTGGACATATAAGCACAACCTTGAGAGTAGTACCTTCAAGATGATCCACAATAGGCCTAGTAAGGGTGCTAAAGGCTGAAGTGCTAAGACAAAAGACTTGGACTATGGCTTTCTATTCATCTTAATTACCACAGCTAGCCATCTGAAGAAAGTATACCCAGATATAACGGAGGTTGCTTAGCTCTAGCATGGGTATGCTACCCTCCATAATGTAGGCATAAATGAGAGCTTTACAATGATACTAGTCTCATGTCAAACAGACCACTATCAGGGTAGCTAAGGGGGATACAAACTTGCCCAGATGCGGAAAGTTGGGGGTGAGAAAAAGGACATTTTTGGGCGCTTACATACTCATGTTGTAGGCGCGGATGCATGCTTTCTAATGGTACTAGTCTCATATTAAACGGACCATTATTGACCGAGCTAAGGGCAATATAAACTTGCCCAAATGCGGAAGGTCAGGGGTGTTTGCAACGACCTTGCCGGCGCTTAGCGCGTCAACAAGCGCCGGAATCTGGTACCGTACTAGAATGTCACGTGACGGCGCTAGTGAAATGATCATGTGACACTCCGGTACCGTAGGCTGCGTCGGTTTGTCACATGACCACGTCACAAGCGCCGAATACACGTGACAGTCTGACGCTGCGTCAGTTTGTCACGTGACCACATGACGGACCCGGCGCTGTTCCAGGTTGTGGGCGCTTGGTGACGTCCATAGGCGCCCAACCTCGCCCCAGAGACCCCTGGCTTTCCGCATTTGGGCAAGTTTATATTGGTACTAACGGAGTCAATACTCGTCCGTTTCGGATAAGACCGGTACCGTTAGAGACCGATTGACCACGGCTACAATATGCTTATGTAAGCGCCCAAAGTCGCAATTACACCCATCCCAACTTTCCGCATTTGGGCAAGTGTATATGGCTCATAGCTCACCCAATATTTGTCTGTTTCCAACACAACTGGTGCCATCAGATAGCCACAGTGTATGGCTATAAGCATATACAAACAACTGACATCTATCCAAACATGCCACTATATCAAGTTCACACAAATCATATAATCAGACTTTCTTAGTGCTAGGTTGCAGATTGTGCCCTTACCCTTCCCAGCATTTGTAGTGTGCAGGACGTCTTGTAGGAATAGCACATAGCACTATGAGCAAGCACCCATGCAAGCACTATATAACACTTATTGCACAATTGCACAAGGTGACAAGCTGTATCTTTATAGAAACTTAGATCACAGACATCATCCATATACCATTGCCATTGGAAAGCTCTATAGTAGAGCTACAATATGTCTCCCTTGCCACCACAGATCCAAGCAACAGGTGGGCGTCAACAGAGCTATGTGTAGTGGTTCTGCATAGTACTTACACTCATCTGCACCAGGTGGCAAGCCATATCTCCATGAGGATCTGGTGCACAGCCACAATCTATATACCATTGGAAAGCTGTCCTCTGGGGCTACAATTGGTCCCCCTTGCCACTGCTGATCCGACCAACAGTTAGTCCACAATAGCCCCATCTTTCCCACTGATGGCAAACTCAAAAACCGTAACTCGGCGATGGGCAAGCCGTTTCTCCATGGGGACGTGGTATACAGCCATGTATCATATACCATTAGAAAGCTATAGACTGAGGCTACAATCGGTCTCCTTTACCCCCACAAATCTAACCACCTGTTGGTACACTACAGCCCCATCTGTTCAAGGACCGCATAACACTTGGGATGTGCCTGCACGAGGTGGCAAGCCATTTCTCCACGGAGACAAGACGTACAGCCATGTATCATATACCGTTGGAAAGCTATGGACTGGGGCTATAATATGTCTCCCTTGTCACTGCTGATCTGACCAACAGTTGGTCCGCAACAGCCCCATCTTTCCCACAATGGCAAAGTCAAAAACTGTAACTCGGCGATGGGCAAGCCATATCTCCGCGGGGATTCATGGTATGGCCTCAGGTAAGGTATTGTTCGATTTGTATGCTTTCTAGCTACAATAGTGCTCCCTTGCCACTGCGGATCCAAGCAACGGATGAGCCGCTATGGCCCAAAACAGTTTGCCACATGGGGGCCTTGGGGCAAGGCCCCCGGCGCATAACACTAGTAATTCCTAGTCATAACTCTCATGTCTATTGAATTATTCCTGTTGAATCACCCTCTTTAAATCATCCTCTTACTATCTCTCACCAGACTAAGAGGTCTCCTCAACATACTAGTTTTGACCCAAGAACATAGATGCCTTACCCCAAATCTTGCCCTTTCCCTAACAACCTGCCCAGTGTATGCAACTCTTTTCGACTCTCATCTTTTTAAAGTGACTCTTTGTAGGAAGCCATAGGCCGAACAGATTAGATTGTACACTTGACTAGCCTTTAATTCACCTTTGCTTCTTTGCTTGCCACTTCACAGGTGGTTAGTTTATTTTTTTCTCCCTTTGTCCCTAAGAGTACAGAGCTTTATCAGCTCATGTGTATGCTCGGACCAGTCCAGTCACATTTACAGGGGTCTCAACAAGATCACCCAGAAGGACTAATACCCTCTACCCTTCATCTCCAATCTCCTGGACACACCTTGGAAGGCTCAGATCTACACCTAGATTGACCTCTAGCATACATACAACTTAGTCCAAATTACACCCAAAGATAAATGGAAGATGGTTTTTCATGCTTACTATAGCTTGTTTGAATGGCTGGAAATGCTAACCTCTGAAAACCCACAGTTTTGAGCTTCTCCAAAGAGGTATGGGATAAGAGGGTTTTGACTATATAGAACTTCTATGAAAGGTGAGACTGTGCAGAAAGTGAACTCACCTTTTAGTCTGATCACAAAGACAACAGAGTTGAACACATGTTGTACATTTTGCATAGCTAGAGGTGACTATGAGGATGTTGTGATGATGGTAGTTGTATCTCACCACCACCTTCATAATGCACCATTCCCATGTCAGTATCATAGGAATCTCCAGTTGCGTATTGGCGGCTCAGGAACTGTTATGTCTCCAACCACAGGGTGCAAGAATGACTCTGACCCGCTTCTATTGGACCGCGCAGGTGAAGTCTGTGCAGAATGAGGCCCGAAACAGCTTGTTTCAAAGACCTCCAGCAGGACTGCCAACAATTTCGTCCACATCTCACACAGGATGTCGTGTGGCAGGCTCGGAGGAGGTGCCCAAGGGAAGATGATCCCATGCGTTCCCTGCAGGAGAAACCCTTCCTTTGCTCCACCACCACTACCGGGTATCAAGAGTCCAGCCAGCATGTAGCAGCAATAGCAGCACCGCTTGCTGGCCCCGACCGCAACGAGCCCATCAGCCTGCGGTCGTAGACAGATGTGAGTGAGTCCCGAGGGACATTTGGTGCAATGAGAGAGATCAGCACCTTGATCACAGAAAGAGAGCTGCTCGTAGCGCTCTTGGGCTCGTACAGAACGCTCATTAGCGCAGCTTCCGCATGAACACCCGCCTTGACCTGGTCCACGACGTAGCTCCGGAGAGACTCGAGAGTCTTGTTGATATTCTGGGCAGTCTGGCCGAGCTCCGAGGGGTCAATCGTGGCCTGCTTGAAGAGGCGAACAGACCACTGCGCGAACTTGTCCCGGAAGCGATCAAAGTACTCGGACGTGACGGTGAGGCGTTTTTTGTCGGGCGTGGCCATGATGGTGTAAACGGTGAGATCAGCTATCGAGGTCGGTAGGGCGAGGCATGTTCGAACGATGCTATAGACAGCTCGAAGCGGAAGTACGAGGGCCTTGAGATGACGTATGATATGCCGTCGACCGTCTTCCCCAGCGTATGCTTCCAAGTCAGCGGCTGATCACGGCCATGAGCAAACGCATCCGCAGGAAACCTGAAGAGAGGTTGGACAAGTACCTTCGTCTTTGTCGCCAAAGTCAGTCTTCATCTTGTCCTTGGGATCTGGCTGAATCGCCACTAGAACTACTGGTGAGTATCCGAGAGGAGATTGTCCAATCGACTACGTACAAGCCAAGCGCGATGGAGCCCTCTTCTCCATGTTCTCCTTGTATTGCGCGAACAGCTGATCGACAATCTCGTCCTTGAAGAGGCAGTCCACGATGCCGGAATCCAAGGCGTCGTCTAACACAGCCAGAGCTTCGTGGAGCTCTCGTCGCTCGTCATAATTGGGCAGCCGCGCGGCCTTGCCATTCGGAGTTGATAGTGTCCTGACTATCGTCTTGTAGCATTGATGTAGAAGTCTGGCCCAGGCTGGAGCCGTGGATGCAGAGATCGTGAAGAGCTTCTTTTCCCCATCTGAGGTCCGGTCGAGGAGAATGTTGTGAGACTGTAGTAGGCGTTGGTACCAGGAAAGGCGGGGCAGTGAGACAGACTCTTCCAGATTGGCGGACGGTGCTGACGAAGTGTGGAGACCTTCCGAGGGCAATGACTCGTAGAAATTGTTTAGGGCTACGAGGGGATGGTGCGTCCACAAGAGATGATTGGACTGCGTCTGTAAACGCGCGAAGAGTTTGCGGTAGCATCGCACGACGATGAGGTGATAGAAACGGATGTATATTGCATATGGGTCGTCACCGGTCGGACGTACTCGTAGGATCGAAGCTATGATAGAGATGACATTCCTAAGATGAACCTCGAAGTCCCACTCGACGTCGCTGAACCAAGGTGTGAGCCGGATACCTGCCAGACGATTGACTGACTCGACTCACGACATTTCATCCACCCTTTCGAGCAAATCCAACACTTTCTCCTTGCCAATGAACTCCACCTCATCGATGCGTATTGAGTTCTCGCCTGCGCCAGTGCCATGAGAGGCGGAGGCGTTTCGTGCAAGTGCGATTGTTGCGGTGATGGAGCTTCGGTCAAGCTGGCCGGTGACGGCGACGACGTTATTATCGTATCCATCGTTCTCACTTCCAGGCGTAAGAACGTATGCGATGTGAGACCATAGCTCCAAGTGAGAATCGGCTTGCTTGTCTCCTGGGACGTCTGTGTCGCCGTAGCGTACGGATTGTAAGAGAGTGGTGAGAAGAGCGATGTCTCGATCTACGTCTGCGCCATCTTCGGTCGTCTGTTGGTGGATGGGGAAGAAGGCAGCGAGGGACACTGGTCGATCTGAAGGACTTGGGGTTCTGGGAGGATCGCTAGTCATCGTGGTCGAGAACAAAGAGCGAGGCCGAGCGCCAACCCAGGTGACGTTCGACTGCGGGAAGCATGCCATGTTTCCATATTCACAGCCTATTACAGTCCAACTATCAGGGACCGTCAGTGATACTATCACTTGCCAGAGAATAGTCGTCCAAGCGAGCCGCCAACGGGCCCTGGACAAGTGACATAGCTCTCGGCAACCCGCCCATAACTCCCTCGTTTGCATCTTCAGTCACCAGGAAATAGTATCTTATACTGCTACAATGCGTTCCAAACCAAGTCCGTTCCACGATGGCTTCCAGTGCGACAGAATACATATACAGATGTTTTGATCCGGGCTAATAGTAGCAAGAAACGATGCAGATGAGGAGAGGTACACAACAATGTGGCAGCCGGCACACTGCGCTCGCGGGGCCGCGGAGAGACGTGTGCGACATACGACGATACAAATGCGAGTTCGGAAGGATATGAGGTATGGATGCAGTCCAGACATCAACGAGTGCGAAACACGGGGCGCGCGCGAAGTCCAGCACGCGCAAACAAAGTCCAAAGTGCACGACGGAGGGGCGGACGGCCTACAACGATGTCGGCTCGGCCTGGTCAGGTTTGAAGCGCAGCCGAGCGAGCAACACGCTCTCCCACCGACCGCTGTTGCCAAAGTCGGAGATCTTCTTCGCGTACTGCTGGCTCTGCGCCGGCTCCTCATCGTACCGCGGGCCGCCGACGAACGCGTCCGCGACGTCGAACGAAAACGAGAACTCGCCCCACTTCTGGCCGACGCGCGTGGCGGAGAAGACGTTGAAGTTGACGAGCCCGTCCGGGTGCTCGTGGCTGACGAACAGCGCATAGTCCTGCGCCTCGAGCGTGCCGATCACTGCGGCGCATTGGGTCAGCTCGCGTCGGCGCATCAAAGACGAGGAGAACATACCGAGGTACAAGTCCTCTTTCGAGATCCGGTGCTCGGCGCCGTACAGCGCGAGGATGTTGTCCGCGTTCGCCTTGAACCACTTTTTCGGCGTCGCGAGGTCGTCAATGTACCGATAGTTTGTCGACTCTGTGAACAGATGAGCCGTCTTGTGGCCCGCACGAAGCGGCGAAGAGTATCGACGGCTACCAAACGCTCGGTGTCAGCATCGCACCAAACGCCCCAACAAAAACACGACGCACGAATACTTGGGATCGGACCTGTTCCTCGACGTGAGCCAGGACTGGATGATGTCCATCCCGCGCTGGGCGACGTTCCGCTTGTCCTGACGCTGGCTGCCCTGGTTCACGCGCCCATAGCCGTACAAGGACGGGATGTCCTTCGCGAGCCCACCCGACGTCTTTGCGGGGTCGAACGAGTTGAAGAGCGTGACGAACTGGCCGCCGAGCGCCTTGCTGTGGTACCCGACCGCGCCGAGGGCGACCTGTCCGGGCGACCACAATGGGAGAGTGACTGCAAAGCCATCAGCGCACGCACGCTCGAGACGCGCAACGCAACTCACGCGAAGGGTGGAACTCGTGCTGGAGCAGCATCCGGTACCGCCTCTCGTCCCGCAGCCGCTGTGCTTGTTCGTCCGGCGGCGGAGGAGAGAGGTGTCGCGGGTACTCGATGTGTTCCGAGTGGGTGCTGTCCTGCAACGACGACGACGCACGGCTGCTACACCTACTGGGGTCGAACGCAGGCTCGTGGTCACCGCTCCGCTCTCGCTCGCCGTCATGGCCAGAGTTGGACGGGGACATCTCCCGCGCGGTCATGAACGAGACCTCTGTCGACGGCACCGACCCGACTTCAAACGACGCAGTCGTTTCAGCTGAATAGAGTCGATCAGCCATGCAAAGCATCTTGGGAGGCCGGTACTTACGAGGCAAGAGAGGGAGCGGGATGGGGTGCATGTCCGGCGACTTGCGCTTCTTCATCCGCTCGAGCTCCGAGTGCCTCGGCATCGGCGATTCCTTCAAGTCCGCGCCGAACCGCGCCCTGAGCTTCTGCACCTGCTCGTCGACCTTTGAGAACGATGGTCTGTAGCTCGGCTCGCGATGCCAGCACGCGTGCAGAATCTCCGAAAGCTGTTGCGACCACACGCGCTGCAGGGGCGGCTCCGGACGCATGTTCTCGTCTGTTCGGCAACGCGTCAGCAAATACTCGCGGACATGAGTGCACATGACTCACGGAGCACGAAATACCGCACGGCGTCGTCGTCTGCGAGCGGCCAAGGGAGGGCGCCCTTGGTGAGCAGCTCGACGCAGGTGATGGCGAACGCGTACACGTCGATCTCGTGCGTGAGCCCGCTCTGGCCAGACATGAGCTCCGGGGCCTGCCACCTCAGCGTCCCGTCTGCGAACACGCGGTCAGCGAACACGAGCCCGGAAGGGAAAGGGTAGGGACTGACGAGGGAGGGGCATGCCGCTGAGCCGGTACGCCTCCGACTTCATCTCGCTCTGTCCAAAGTCGGAGATGACGCAGTGATGCTTGTCGTCGACGAGAACGTTTGCCGCCTGCCCAAACAGATAAGCTCAACGTTTTCCGATGAGCCACGCTCGATCGCACCTTCAGATCGCCATGTAGGACGCCGCGCGAGTGCAGGTACGCCATCCCCTTGGCCATCTCGTGGATCATCTTGAGCAGGTCGACCGAGTCGAGCGAGGGCAGGCCGCGGAGGTACGTGACGAGCGAGCCGTTCTTGAAGTACGGGCTGACAAAGAACCACGGGGGCTCGCTCGACGCCGAAGACGCGCCGAGGAGCTCGAGCACGTTCGGGTGCTGCAGACTCTTCCAGATGTCGATCTATTCCATCCGAGCGCAGATCAGCACACCGCGGTCCACAAGACGACCTCCCGGCACACGACGGGAGAGCCAAAACGCTAAAACGCTCACCTCGTGGACGAACAGCTCCCTCGGCGTCGTCGGCGCGAGCACCTTGATCGCCACGACCTGGCTCCTCCACGTGCCCCTGTACACGTCCGAGAAGAAGCCCAAGCCAATCTTCTCCTCCCTCTCGACCTCGTACCGGGTGATCGTCCAGCTGGGCAACCTCACCTCCGCCCCGCTCAGCCGGCGGAGCGCGTCGATCCCGGTCTCGATGAACTCCCGGTCGAGCGTGTCCCTGGGCGCGGCCGTCGTCCGCCGGCTGCTGCTCGCCGTCGTGCTCTCGCTCGTCTCGCTCGTCCGACTAGCGACCGTCGCCGACCGTGACAGCGTCGCCCCGGCGATGACCACTGTGTTCACCTTCGCCGCCTGCGCCGCCGCCGTCGCCGCCTCCACAAGCACCGCCTCCTCTTCCGCCTTCGCCTCCGCCTCCTCGCGTTCTCTCTCCCGCTCGACCTCCTTCTCCAACGCCCTCTGCAGCGTCTTGATCGCCTCCGGCATCTCGTCTCTCCCGACCTGCAGAATCTTGATCATCTCGAGGTCGTTGTTCGCCTGCAGCGCCGTCCGCATCAGCTGCCGCAGGTCCGCCGCGTCGTACACCATGTCCCGCTCGTTCTGCCTCGCAGTGAGCGCCTGCAGCTGCGCGATCACGTGGCCGTCCATTGGCGTCGGCTCCGCCGTGAGCAGCAGCGTCCCCGGCGCGGGAGGCTCAAGATGGTCCACGGCGAGCTCGGGGTGGGTGCTGTGGATGGAGTCGAGGATGGCGGCCGTGTCCGCCTGGCGCTGCCTCTCCGCCGCGAGCACCTGCTTCAGGATCCGGATCTGGATGGACGTCTGTGGCATAGTGTGAGCGTGCATCGAGCGAGCGCGAACGAAATACATACGTTGAACATGCCGAGGGCATCGGTGAGGCTGTTGTGGCAGCCTGCGAGCGCACGCTGGATCTCGTCGCGCTGGAGGTAGCGCTTGATGAACGGCCGGTGGCTCTGCTTGAGTAGGAACCGGTGTGTTTCTCTGAACGACCTGGAGCGCGGGTCAGTGAGCTGGATCACCGGACAGGGAAAGCTACACACTCGACGAGACGATTGAGCGGGGCTTGGAGCTCGATGCCGACTTCGTCTCCGGCCTCGGCGATCTCTTCCCGGATGGACATGAGGATGGTGGCGCATCGCTCCGTCAAGCGGAGACAGGCGAGACGGTTGATCTGCGATACTGTTAGAACACGACAGAGGACACGGGCGGGGACGTACGTCGACGAGCTCGAGAGCGTCCCAGATGTTGAGCAGGGTCCTGGCGGCCTCTTCGAGACCGACGATGGGTGCAAAGCGGAGGATGTCGACGCTGACTTCGAGCAGCTCGTGGGCGACATGGCCGGCGGTTCCGAGAACGTTTGCGGCCGCTTCAGAGACGCGCTGCGGGCATACAAAGTGAGTAGACGATCATATTTGAAGGAGGGGCCAAGGCGGAATTGGTGCGTGCCGCAGCTAGTGTTGTGCTAGGCCCTGCCCGAGCCAACGAAGCAAGCAGAGCCGGGCCAAGATTCATGGCTTACCATGGCCCATGAAGTCCTGAGGGAGGCATGACCTGGTCTAGCTGTGTAGAAAAGGCAATACCAGCCTTACACCCTTTGGACTCTCCGGCACTCCAGCCCAGCTTGGCTCCCTGGCGCACCAAATCTGGGGCCGAATGCCAGGTCAGAGCCGATCACCTTGAGGCTAAGCCAGGCCACGCGCACCAGTTGTCGCAACACTACGCACAACGGGCAACGGGCGCATGCCATTCCCCAGAACAGGCAGTGCCGATGTGAGTTGGGCAACTCGGATCAACTCTTCAGATCGAGTCGGTCACCTCTCTCCCTGATTCTGGGTTGTGCAAATCGGATCAACTCGTCAGATCGACTTCGATCGATGCGAGTTGCGAATTGGCTCGCGAGTCGGTCAACCAAGAGCTCTCTCGCTTATTCTGGGATCCCGGGGAGTCGCACCGCAAGTTGGCCGCTCGCACTTTGCCCAACTCTGAACTCACATCGGAACTCGCGGGCCGACTTGCGGCAACATCAGTTCGGGAGGTGACGCCGCAATCTTTGAAAGGCCGATAGGTAGATGAAACCAGTAGGCCTTTCGGAGTTCGAACGTCTTGTATTCGGCGCTCTGCTGATGTTACGACAAGAGGTCGGCAACATTCACGCTGTGGGTCATGTCTGGTAACACCACGGGAGCGCCGATTACAAAACGTTCGAACCCCGAAAAGCCCATTAGTATCAGCTGCTAATCCCGTTGCAACAATTCCGGGGTGATCTCCGAACGTGTTCTGAACCATAAGTAGGAGTCCAAATCCATCCATATTCATTGCGTGTTCTGAGGGAGCGGTGCGGGCCATTGCGCGGGGTGACAAGGACGCGCGCGAGAGGCGGCGGCTGCGTAACCCATGAACGACAGGCAGGCGCGGAGACTCACCTGACGGGTGCGTAGATAGCCCTCCGTGTGCTCGACGGGGACCGACTTTTGCTTCCTCTCGTCCCATGGCCTGGGGAGGAGCTCCCGGGACGTCCACCAGCTCGTCGACTCTCCGTTCGGGGGTGTTTCGTTGCCATGGGAGGGGAGGCGCCAGATGAAGGAGAGATCACGGAGCGGGCTGACGGAGCGGGCACGATGGGAGACGGAGGAGGCGCGGCTTCGTGCGATGCTCCTGGACCGGAAGTCGGAGGTGGCGGCGAGCGTGGTGGTGGAAGACGCGAGGGAGTGGGCGTTGGAGGTGGAGAGCGGAGGGCTGGAGACGACGCGGGTGATGGCCGGGCCGGCGCCGAGAGGGATGGAAGCGGGACGGATGGTGGAGACAGAGCCGCCGCGGGAACGGGTGGACTGGGACGAGGGAAGCGGGACAGAGCGGACGGAGGCGGGGGACGAGGGATCTGCGGGCGGGGACTTTGGATGGGCGACGGCGTGGACGGCAGGATTGAGGGGAGACGGGGTCGAGGACGAGTGGGAGGATGGGGACGGGGCAGCGGGAGATGCGCTGGACGGAGAGCGGGACTTGGAGGACGAAGCCATGGAGGGCGGGACTGGGCGCAGAGGCTGATAAGGCAACGGCTGGGCTGGGCGGGGCAAGGCGAATGTTTATATACGCACCTCTCGATGCTCGCTGTGTGCCCGCAGCGTGCACGGATCCGGCGAGGTCAGAGACGGTGTCCGCGGCACTCGATCCTCCGACGGCGTGACCGACAATCAACAGCGCTCGCCCGGTGATCTCAGTCGTAGTCGGAATGAAAGAAGACACAAAGAGCGATCGGCGGGTGCGCGAGGCTGGACGAATGCAAGAGGCAGCAGAGCAGGACGAGCAGTTGGACGAGGAGACTCCCACGCCACCACGCCGACTGGCCGAATATGGAAGCAGCCAGTGCACTCTCTTTCCTGTCCACTCTCCTCGTCCGCCGGGTAGCAGTCCGGCTACCCAACCTCTCTCTCCTCCCGCCGGCACTCTCGATCCTCCTCAGATCCCTTCATCTCGTCCATTCAACGCTAATCTTTGTCCATGTTCTCCATCGCATGTCCTTTCCTCCTCTGCTCGCTACGTACTCCCCACAGATAGAATGCATTCCCTTCCAGTCTCTCCGTCAGCGAGAACGCCTCTCCTCTCATGAACTCGGCCCCGTCTTATCATTTCCCGGCCAACCGCGTGCAGCAAGTGTCCGCGATCGACGACAAAGCCACCCTTCCGTAGTCTACTCACCGCTCTACTACAAACCCTCACCTAGCCATGGACCACCTCGTCCGTTTCTGCGCTACTCATCAGTACGCCGCTCCCGCTACGCGCTTTGGGTTGACGTGCCTCACTTTTTATTCATCCATCCATTCACTGCCATCGTCATACGCCATACTTATAGTCCTCATGGGTGCTTGTCAAACGAAGCCGCGAACCTCGTCGCGCGCCCGACTGACCATACACGGCAATCGCATCGTGATCGAGCCTGTCCTCGCAGACTTCCATCGTTCCCTCCATCTCGTATCCCTGCACAACCTGCGCCGCCTGCATATCTCACCCCTCGTCGTCCTTTCCGCTCACACAGAACACACATTCTCTCAGCAACACACATTGCCAGTACTATGCACACCTATCGTCTGGCCGGGCTTCCGACTATGGCACTTCCTCACCACCAGACATCTTCCTCCCTGCCCTCACCTCAATGCGTCCACTCCTGCTCGCTACTCCGAGTCCGCACTGTATCATCCTCGTCTTCACCCTACCCAGTCTCCGGTCAATCGTTTGCCGCACTATTCCGCGATCGACGATAGAACAAAGATCTCCCTCCCGTCCTTCCATCCTTGCGTATTTCTACTGACTTGACGGTCATCAGTCCACGTGTTCCTACAAGGCCGTACTCCATCAAGCCTGTCTTTGCAGACTCGCAGCAACCTCTTGCGCTCTCTGCACAGCTCCTACGAGCAGACCACAAGTCTCAAGTGACATTCAGCTACGTACTTCACTATTCGCCCACCATAACCTTGGTATGTCATACGCTCTCATCACCGTCCCATCACCATCCCATCAACTCCTCATCTCGAGTCAAGCAAGACACGAGCGTCTTCGCCCGCCTTAGTATGTGACCATACACGGCAGTCGCATTATGATCGAGCCTAACCCCGCACAACCTCGGAGATCCCCATCATACCCTCCATCTACACTATCCCTACCTGGCCAGCTTCGGCTTCTTTCATTCTTCTCGGTACGTCTCTCCCCACTCTCGCCGTCCTTTCCACTGTCCATAGCCAAGACAGAAGAGAGCAAACCTCGACGTTGGTATGCGTACCATTCATGATTACTCACTACATGATCCACCCCATGTGCACATTCAGCTCTCGACAGTCGACGACAAATGTCGCAACTCAACCAGCTCTATACACCGACCACCGTCGATCGACCGCAATTCCCCATACTGTCAGGAGCCGGGAAGCCGGCTACCACCATGCATGACGGCACAGAATGGACGATCACGATCGAGCGCGCACGCAGATCTCATCCCATCCCATCAATCTCAGCCGTTCCCCAGCACAACCTCCAAAGTCCACCAAGCGCATACGCCCTCGACGCGTCGCCAGAAGACAAGTCGCCGAAAACACGCAAAGACGCCGGTCAGAAGACCGAGGAGCAGCCCGTCCTCCCGCCCTCGACGATGGCACCTAGACAAATGAGGCAAGCGTGCACGGCAGGCCTCGACCTCGACCATCCATCTATTCACAGCTCCCACCTACTCTCGCCGCGCGCCGCTCGTGATGTCAAACAGGCTCTCTCCGCCGGAAATAAGCACAGACACTCGGCGCCCGCCCCTTTCTCCTTCTCCCATTCTCGCGCCTCGACTCCTTCCATCCTTCGACTCTTGGACGCGTGCCCTCGGGCACTGCACGCGCCCGCCGACGCACACCCATGCGCACGCGTCATCTCCCCTGTCACGCCCACCTGCGCCGCACGCGAAGCGAGGCGGGAAACTCGCAACGCTGTCTGTCAGCACCTACTCCACCCACCCTCCCACTCCCTCCCTCCATATGCGGAACGCGCCGCGAACGAGGCCTGGCGGGAGGGCTATGACCGGGGAACGCTCCCGACCGTCGCTTTCCCAACAACCGCGGAAAGAGACCATGGCGGTTGCGCGTAGCCCGCCATCTCAGTCCCGTCCCGTCCCGGCCAACCAACCTCCCAAAAAGAGCGCAAGAATGCAAGAATGCATCACGACCACCCGTGCCCACCGTTCGCTCCAGCGACAGCGCAACCAACGGTCGCCGATTCGCTTACCCTTGCTCGCAACTCTCGTGTGACGCTGTGCAAACCAGTAGCTCCTCCGCCGGAACGAGCACCCCAGATTCCGTGCTGCGCCTCGCGTCCCGTGCAGCTCCGCCCGGCTTCCATACCCATAAGCCCATGATCCCGCCGTCGAAGGACAGTCGACAGTCGACAGTCGATCCCGGACCGCTTCGCGCACGGAACTACGTTCGGGCACCTCGGGCCTGCCGCCTTCTCGGCGTCCTCGGCCTTGGGCAGTGCCTAGTACGTATACCCCGTCCAAAGACGAGCGTCCGGTGTAGTACGTCAATGCGTCGCCCAAGGGTCCGGGCTAGACCTTGCAGGCCTTCGCGTTCGAGTTATGGGCATGTGAGGGAGTGATATCCAATCATAGGCACTACTCGTACCCAGCTCGAGATGAGGATGGCGCCGAGCGTGCTCCCGGAGACCTGGACGGTGCACATCATGGCGTCCTTGTACGAGTACGTTTCAGCGTCTTGCGGCAGCAAGGGACGTCTAGGTTCCAGACGTACAGGCATACCCATTCGTGCACCGCAACGAGTGCAAGTGTGTGAACATGCGGTACGACGACACCCGCCGTACCCCGCCCCGCGGGCACAGTCCGAGTCATTGGGAGTTGCGGAGGTTGCGCGTGCGTGCTGGCAGCGAGAGCCAAAGACCTCTCTGTGCCTCGAACACTTGCGAACCGAACGTCGTCCTCGACCTGCACCCTGATCGAGAGCATCGGGCACCGGATAGTGCCTGGTTTGAGCTTTCCTGACTCGCCTTGTATGCACCTTCAGGGCGGCTATAAGCGTAGTCAAAGAGAAGCCTGCAAAGTCCGAGCAACTCTCCGCCAGTCCCGATCGTGGACAACGGCGTCGCAAGAGATCAGCGTGCACGAGCTTCAGACTGGAAGCTGGCTATCGCACGTCATCAGATCCGCAAAGCAAGTCGTGTACCCGGCCCAATCGCCAGACGGAGAGCTGCGCGCCGAGTGCACCTGGAGGATCATAGTTTCATGGACAGGCAGTATGCACCCCGTGTCATTCAGGAGACGAATCTGGTGTTGATCGACTTGCACCGAACGCATAGAGCATACCAAGTAGTACCAGGTCCACGGAATGACTTGATCGCGTGATCGGAAACGATGGCCAATCAGTGCAGAGTCGGATCCCAAGCAGTCCAGTCTCGGCCGCCGAAGCAGACAGGCCCCGGGTGGCGTTGGCATCAGGCTTTCGACGTTCGGGCTCTATGAGCGGAGCACATGGAAGAAGACGTGTTCTGGCACGTAGACGGGACGACCGACTCCGGTTGTAGATCCTCGCTGCTCAAGACGCCGTGCGTCGTGAGCGTCGGCGGACCGCGTGCTGCGCGTGAGTTGAGAGGTACTGTCACAGGGTGGATTGACGTACGCATCGTAGACTCACCGACGTCCATGAGGTTGTCCCTGCCAGGATCGGCCGTCGGAGAGCTGACAGCGTGCATTCGAGCATGAACGACACTTTGTGACTGATCACTGAAAGGAAGCGGAAGTCGGCGTACCTGTCTAGGCGCTCCTGCTGGAAGATCCGAAGTCTCTTGCGCACAGAAGGCGGCCGCGAGCGGATGCCTTGGAGGAGACGTCTGCGCTCTCACCCAAGACGCCGCGTTGCATGCCGCGCTTCATCACACTGTTTGTCGGATGAGTTGTGCCGGTGAGTATAGTCGTTAATCAGCTGAATACTTGATAATCCGGAGATGCCAACCCTTGACAGATGGTCCGGGGATATAAGGAGGACCTAGATCGCAGAAGTCAGAACCTGGTCCGAGTCAGGTGTAGGTCGGGAAAATTGAGGCACCGAAGTCGAGAGAGAGGTTCGATCCACTTGGGCTCACGAAAAAGTGCCGCTTCCTTGCTCGGTGGTTTCCGATGGGGGTACCTAAGATCCACGCTGATTGGACAAGACGTGTCGATGCTGGAGTCAAGCTGGAGTACAGACAGCGATCCCAAACGTGAAGATTTTGTCAAGGAGAGGAACGGACCTGGAGGATTGAGCGTTCCATAGACCGGTTGCAGATTGACAGCGATCAGCGACCGAAAGCATCCGTCGCGATGAGGCTGACATGGGCGTTGGGAAGACGGGAGGCCGACCGTTCTGGGGAGCTGGATATGAACGCAGGGAAGTTGGACGAGGCTGACTGGAAGCCGTATTCTCCCGCGAGAGATAGAGAAGGTTGTCGAGCTGTTAGGATCAGGGTCAACTGCTGGCATGTGCGGGAGCAATACCCTCGATTCACGCACGTACCGCTAGCTGCATGACAGAAATGCTCCGGATGGTTAGCGGGGAGTGGTTCAAGGAAATATGAAGACGAGGAGCATCACCTCGCTCTAATCCGGAGGTCTACAACAGGTCCGAGTCATCGCAGACATCGTCGTCGTCGACATCGCGGCGGGCGCCTGGGTGAGAGGGCGGCAAAGGGACCAAACAAGGGCAAAGACAGAGGGCGTCCGCAGCTGTGCATCTCACAGACTGCCCAAGCTGAGTAAACCCTGCGGTTTACGGTCACCCCCCACTTTATTTTCTGGTCCGCTCTGGGAATACATCTTCATCCTCGCTGGGCTCTTTCCACGAGGTGCTCGTCGGCCACGTTGTTCGCTCATCAATCCCACTTGCTACTTGGCCAAGTAGTACTGAGTTTCAGCAGGCAACAGAGGAAATGTCCCCTTGATGGGGGTCGAAGGAGTGTGCACACCCGCCCAGCTCGAGCTAGTATGACACCACATGGCTTCCGCAAAATACACCCTCATTCACACGGAATTTACACCGCTGCTTCGTTCTCTTCGACCGCCGCTCTTCTCGCCAACGGCGCTCATCATCGGACCCTCTCGCAAACGACATCCCGCCTTACCGACGGCCCGTCACCACATACGCAAGCATGGCTATATCACTCGCTCTGCTCTATCTCTGTCCATGTTCTGTGATCATGGTCTTCCGAACAACAACTCGACCCTTGGTCAGCCGCCAACACGTGAGAAAGTTCGTGCGTCCAAAAATGAATCCAAGTGCCTCCCCTTTCAATCTACCCTTACTGAATCGTATCTTCCAGGCAGAGCTCGCTCACTCTATACACTCGCCCTCTGCGCGTTCCCATACGCTGCACATGGTACGTAACGAACTCTCTCTCCATATGTTGCTCTTAACTCGCTACTCACACGCCGTGCGCAGATCTAAGCATCGACCCCAAGCAGATCCAAGCCTTACCCAGTCTTTGCGTGCCGTCATTACGCACACTTACTGCTGGGCATCTCACCCTCTCGGCGCTGAGCTACGCGGGTGGACTCGCTTGGGTGCGACCACATCCGTCGCCACACTCTGGACCCCTGTAAGCTTTAGGAAAGGGACAAGTGGCAACGACATGGGAACAGCCCTCTATCATTGTCCTTCTACCCCTTCACCCTTGACCCTTATCTTCTGCATCTTCCGATGATCGTCGAGCGCACGTCTGACCAGTTGCCATAAAGCGATAGGTGCGACGATGCCCTCAGTGTCGTCTCGCCGCCAGCTGACTCGTCATGCCCGCACGTCTTCTTGGCGTGGATCGGACGGTCCGAGCTTTTTACCTACTGTTCCAATTGCTTCAAGTGCGTTTTTACCTGCCCGTCATAGGCGCATCATGCCTCCGTCCTGAGACCCTGGCACTCCTGGAAAGAATCACTAGGCCACCGCCGTGTCACTTGCCGCCCCGTTCAATTCCTTCAGCGCCGCGGCGCACGCCGCCTCTCACTGCTCGCTCTTCGTGAGAAGTGCAAAAGCATCCGCAGAGCGTTATGATAGACTTGCACTGGTCGCGTGTTCGCGGCGGCAGCATATGAGAACTCCACGAGGTCAGTCCACCCGCACCTCTCTCTGCCTCCGCTCATGACGCACCTTCCAGCCGCATCTTCGCCCGCATCTGTCCTCGCCGAGCGTCCCTACCAGTAACAACTTGCCCCTGAACCCCGGCTTGCCCGCAGCCGCTGTCCGCTGTTCCGCGCCGGTGTGGGTTGCCCATCGGTACGTGCATCATCCTCGTCCGCCGAGCTGCTTGCCTGAGCTTCAACCTTAGTGTACAGCTGACTATCCTTCCTCCGGTTTTCTCAGGAGACATCTGCCGCCGCGTAGCGCTATGTGGCCGTTGCAGTTTGCCCCCCTCCGCTCGCGACGCCTTCCACTCACCATATCTCCATCGGTACCGGTCCTGCCTCTGAATCCGCTCTAGCCGTAGACGGACAGTCCGTTCGGCGCCGCTAGTCTCTTTGGGTCTACATCACCATGTTGGGCGCTATGCCGTTCCGTCTTCACTGCCTCCTCGGGCACCCCAGGCGACTACGCGAGAGCAAAGGCCTCCCACTGCGGACTGGAATACCCCGTCGCGCATCGTACAACCGACGTCTTCGATCGTGCGGAGATGAGGTGCAATCAACTCGCGGTATTTTGGTGACAACCAAGCTGTCGCTTACCGTGACAGGCTCGTCATCGAAGCTACCTTGACGGGAGGCTGGAGACGTCAGGCTGCGTCATCGCTATTGTTGAGGTAAGCACTCGAGTTCGGTTGCCTCATGTTCTTCACATTCTCCCATACCGATTCCCTAGTCATCTCCGACATGGTAGGCCCTACAGCCGTCGCTCGCCGTTACCAGGGCCCGTTGTCTCCCTCAGCCAAGAGTTGGAAAGGCAGCTCGCACTGGGCACCGCCTTTAGTGTTCCTCTGCTCTCCTAGCAGTCAACGTATGCGTATCGTGTCAGACGTCCCACGTAACCAGCGTGCCTGTTCCAGTCCTCGGCTTGGCCTGCAAGCCGACGTCGTTCCCGTGAGATGACTTTTCTCAAAGTGTGCAGTAGGTTAGCCCTGCGCCAAGCGTCTCGTGTATATCAGCGTGTCTTGGACGTGGCTCAAAATAAGCTCGCATTGAATTGCGCTTAAACCGACTATAGCAGATATTGCAATACCTATACACAGCATCCTGTCACATCTCGCTCACATTCTTTGCAGATTCACTTGCTGAATACGCGGAGACAATGAGCCAATCTACATCGACCGCGTCTTCGCGCCCTGCTGCGGTGAGTCATTTGTTCGTCAACGCATGCTCTGCCTCACGTCAAGCTCTCAGCGTCCTTCGTGCGGCAGAACCTCGCTCGTCATCACTGTCACCTACCCGTCCCTTGCGTCGAAAGCGCGGACCGGTCATACTACGGTGCGGTTCCCCCAGGATCCCCTCGTGGTCCCCTCGACAAGCACTGACAGCGCCGTCCCCGCATCGGACTCTCTACGCTACGGCAGCCGACTATATGTGATACACAACGGTACCACCAGGACACACAGAACCCACGACGTACGGAAGTTCCTGAACGGTATCTCTGCTTCTTTGAATGCCATTCAGTCCTAGAAAACCACCACTCGGGCCGGTTGTGTATCCACTGACGCACTGAAGCACGGCGCGGACACCCCAAGTGAATGGCGGGCCAGGCCTCGATCGCGTTCCCCTGACCTGATAGCCTTTGTAGGTCATATCCTCGATCAGTGGTGGGCAGAGCGCGCTGAACGGACGAGGGCTCTCTGCGAGAGTAGCCATATCCAACAGTCTTTTCCCCCGCTCGAGGGTCGTATGGAGAAATACCGGAGCCCGAAGATGTCCCTCCTGCGAGACGTAATAGCAGTCGTTATGGTTGACCGACGTTCCATGCGAAAATCAGATAGCATGCCAACCAGTGGGAGCATGGGAAAAACGGCGCGACATGGATTAAGGTTACGACCGCCAATTCAAATCGCGCACATTCCAACAGTGGGTACGTCTCCCAAACTTGCCCTCTCAGTTCTCCCAGCGGATCTGATAGACTAAAGGACGGCCGTATGACGGCCGCGAAATATGTATAGGTCGGGACAGATGGACGCCAGACGTCATCGGGCTGCGTCTTCGCCATATAAACGCCTTTGCGGGGAAACAGATGCGCGGACGGTAGCCTGTTCCTTGCCTCGAGACACCTTTTCGCGCGTCAAAACCTACTTATCAATTGGATTCCGATCTCCTTCTTTCGTTCTTGTCTGTTAGCCATATCGAGCTTCCTCGATTCCAAGAACCTGGGCTTCTCCGTTTCGAGCGACCTTCCCGTTTCGGTTCCTGTGGAAAGGCCAACTTCGGATTCCCCGTAGCCTATAAAGTGGCGGCGACGGTGGAGTTTTGCGGTACCACTCACCTCACCCCGTCTTGGCACCATGTCCTCCCCCTACACCTCTCGCCCTGTCGACAATCTCGGCCACGCTACGCACCCTGCGCTCCGTACGTGCTTCCGCCCCAGAAGCTGCCGATCGCTCGCACAAGGGCTAATCGTTTGGAGCTGTGCACAGATCTCCGCGACGCGAGGGACGCCCACGTCGTTCTCGAGGCCGTCCGGCTGGGTATACTCCCTCTCATCACTCGGCGGCTCACCGCGAACGAGCGTGAGCAACTCGTCTCGGGCAATGTGTTCGTGTGGGAGGAGGCCGAACATAAACAAGGTGAGTACCAAGATCGAGCGTACCCCACGGGCTGCACCCACCCACGCTTCGTTTTGCGTGTCCTGGAGTAGGCGGGCTGGAAAGGTGGACCGATGGGCGACGCTGGTACGTGCTTTCGCCCGCATCCGACCGCTTGTTTTCTCAACGAACCGTGTTCTGTCGTGTGCGCTACAGGTCACAGAGCCGCATGCGCGGAGACTACCTCTTCTACGAGGAGAAGATCGAGACGACGCCAGAAGAAAAGGAGGCAAAGGCTGCCCGTCGGTGCGCGCTTTCTTCTCCGTGTCAAACCTCGTTCTCACGACTGACAAGTATACTAGAGCCCGTCGGACGCTCGATCCTTTCGCTGCGCCTCCCGCTCCCATCCGACGACAAGACAGACCGTCGAAGCCCGATGGTCTCACGAAGCAGACGTATTCGACGCACGTACACACCCGGCGCGGCGAACCACCTCGGAAGTGGCACGTCGTCGCCTACTTCTCCGTACGTCCTTTGCCCGTCACGAACCGGGTCGCCTGCACGCGCTGACGGGACGCACTCTTGTGATGCACACACACACAGGGTGACGATTACACGCGCCTGCCCGTCGTCGAGAACTACGAATACCTCCGCAACATCCGCGTCCCAGAAGGGATCTTCACGTCCGCGAAGGGGAACATGGCACGATTCGGGCGCGTACTCGAAGACTCGGACGGGCACGAGTCGCCCCATGGGGGCAGGGACTACCAGGAATGGGCCCCAGCCCCGTGGGCTCTCCCATCCCCTCCTGTCAGTCGTGGGGCCCCGACTGGGGACAGGCCGCTCTCCTCGTCCTCGTCCTCGTCGTCCTCGGGCGCGATGCGGACCTCGAGCCACTACTCGGTGGGACAGCACCGGCCTAGCAGCACAGCGAGCACCCTGCCCCGTCTAGCGACGGTGGTGCCAGTGGGACCGCTCACGCCGCCAGCATCGCCCATGTATCCCACGAGCCCCGGGGTGGTACCAAGCAGCTATAAACCGCTGACCGCCGAGGACCGACGGGCACTGAACAGCTTCCGTCTCGCTCTGTAGGGGTAACATGACGCGTCCGCGCTTATGACCGTCGCTGAGAAGGAAGGGGTATGTAGGGCTCTGCAGGGTCGCCCCCGTGTACGATATGTGATTTCTTGGGCGTCTTGGACAGTATGGAACGAGTGGTGAACCCATCCTGCCTCGCTCGCTCGCACAACAGGCCCCGTGCTCGCTGGGTTATTTTTGACGTCTGGACACTGGCAGTCTGAGGCAATCCTGTCCGCCGGTCCTACAACCACCCTGTGCTGCAGTAGCTGATGCGAGAGGACTGAGAGACTGCAGACTCACGTCGGTGGAGGACGCACGGGCGGAAAGTCGTCGCTCGCTCCTCGGAGCTCCTCTGTGCCTTCCCACTCCATGACGGGAATGATCGAGAACAGGACTCGAGGAGAAGCGTCCGGGGATAGATGGGATGGAGGAACGGAGAATACAGACGACAATTGTCGCGGCAGATCGTGCGGATTTTGACTATTAGTCTCGAGTTGTGTTGCTGGCCAACGCGCAGAACCTCCATAGAGTCTGAGCGGGGGATGTGGGTCGACGAGGAGCGAGTGTCGACTGGAGCAAGTCTGGCCAAGGCAGCCGCTCCTGTCAGGGCCGGACATCCGACAAAGGGCCGTCGCGCGAGCCAAAAGAAGGAGAGAGTGCGGGAAAGCGACCGAGGTGAGAACTCGCCCGGAGAGTCGTCCGCCTGCCCACGCCAGCGAGTGCGTCGCCGGAGAGAGGGCGGGGGCTGTAGGACGGAGAAGGCAGTGCCTCGCCTGGACTCGCTGGATGAGGAGAGGAGATCGCGAAGACGAGGAGCGAAATCTGCCTCGCCGCCCTGGCTCTGGCTTCGGGGGAAGTTCGTTGGCCCCGATCTCTTCTCTCTTTGCCCGCTGCGGATGGCGGCAGCCGTCGTGGTCGTAAATAGAAAGCCAACGAGAGGCTGGCGAGCGTCCTTCAGCCTCCGCGTCTCGTACCACAGCCGCCACGTGGCCTCGGCTGCGCATCCTCCTCAACCACTCTCTTCCTTTCTTCTCCCCTCCATCACCGCCGCCGCTGATCAAGACTCCCGCTCGCGACTCGCAACATGCGTGATGCCGTAAGTTTTGCAACAACTCATCCGAGGACGAGAGGTTGATGACATGCGTGATCGTCATCAAATTCGTACAGATGCTTCAAGGGCCGGTTTGGCAGTCGTGTGGCACATCGGTGAGTAGACGGTATCAATACATTGTGGCATGCTCTTTGCTCATTCCTGGCTGGCGTTAGCATCCTTCCCACACCGTCGGCCCTCGTGCTCAAACCCCTCGTAGTGCGACTCCCACAACAGAGTTCTGCCAACTCTACCGTGCTGTATACGCTTACACCCCTCCACATTATGATGCAGTACACTGAACGTGACGTACCTTGCTTGCAGCATACTGTGACATCATGCAGGAGTTCGCACGTATCCTATGATGCGTTAGTTTTGCTTGAACACGACTCAGAGATCGTACGTGCTATAGTTTTCCCCCGACTCCTTCTGATACCCACTGTAGTGGTCTGGCAGCCCCTCAGGGCATATACGCTACTCACCATGTGGCCCCCTGGTCACCCGTCGCAGCTCACTTCTTTCCATTCTCCACATGATTCATACTGACCCCGCATCTCCTCCCTCAGCACACGCTCAAAGCATCGTGGGAGCACTAGTCCGAACTTGTCTCCCGACATTCGCCTCTTCTCCGGATGACATGGCCGTCAACCATCTTCCGGGGAACGACTTTCCGAACCTATCTCCAACACGCTACCAGCTCCCAGTACGCCTTCATAGTTTCTGCTCGGCAATGTCTTTCCGTACCATTGCTGTCTGCACGGCAAGTTGTGCCCTGTCTTGAGTCTGGCAGCGGCCCAATAGCGAGCTGACGACCTATCAGACTACCCTACTCTGACGTTTGTAGCCACCCAGAATACCACAGATCATCTCTGGCTGCGCGTGCTGTCGTCCTCCATCATCACCCGACCATCCTCTATGTCGTCGGCGAAGTTGCTTCCACCTCGTCTCACGTTGCGGTCTTGTCCGACCCGCGCTTGTGTCGAACTGCGTCCGGCTCGAGGGCCATCAGCTGAACTGATCGTACCGCAGACTGTCACCGTCGATGCCGCTTACGATTCTGCGGGAGCACCTCACTGACTTCAGATATGGCGCCCGCTCGCAAGTTCAAGAACATGACCACATCGGCCCATCGTGGTTTATTATCTGGACTTGACCTTCTCGCATCGCTTTCGGCAAATTACGCGACATTCGCCCGTAACTGGGTCAGGTGGGCCAGGATCGGTTATACTCGAGATCTCAGAGCTGGTCTGTTCACACCAGTACTCGAGTCATCCTGTCCTCGTGGAAACATGTGCGCATGCTGGTACGTCACGAACCGGGCTAGAAGTATCTATCATTTCCCATCTACTGACCGCCTGTCCAGCTAGTCAAGAGGCTTGGCTGAGTCTATCGGCTAATGGCTGGGTGTATATTATACTTGGACCTCTCTGGACCATCCCCGCCAACGCCAAGGTGTCCCGGAGTCAGGTGCCCGACAACGGGCCGGCGGTGCGCGCGACGCCAAGGTTCGTGTCCTGACGCGAGAGCCCCTGATTCGGTGCGGTGGTTGTGCGATCCATGGCCTCGAGCCGACCTTGCCAAGTGCCTCGCCTGCTCTCCTGTCTCAGGCTACTCTTCTCGCTAGCGTCGAGGACTTTGTCATGACCGTCGAGAAGACGAGCGACTGGACGGCGTTCCCAGCAGCTCCACCTCCCCTACCTTCTACCTACGGCGTCACGTCCAACCCAGGTACATTATACTTCGTGCGTCTGAACTCCCAGAGCAAAGGCACAAGTCGAGCTGTGGTTTGCGTCAGGATGGTTATCTATTCTGATTGAATGCATGGCGCGTGTGTCTCGTAGCGCACATCCCGTCCGCGAATATATTGGTTTCCACATAGAGTTTCTTGCTTGCCATTCGCGGATAAGCGGCACGCTAGCTTCCCAGCGTCCACGCCGTGGATGACAATTCAGTGCATCTATCGATCTCTCGAAGTGTGCGCACCGGTATGTGGGGGGCCGTATCGTTTTTATCCCGACCTTATCGCTCTCGTCCGAGCCCGAGCGGAGTACGTTTTCTATTGGACAGCACACGGAGCCACACCGACCCCAGCAGAGGACGCGGCGATCCCTCGCGTAATCTCGCGCGCCCGCGGTTTCCCTGCGACGGACGTAGTCGGAAGCCTAAGCCCGCCCTGACGAGAAGGCCAGCGAGCGCATTCAGAACCAAGATAGAGCAATACATTTGTAGTAGATAGTTGCCCGTGGAGATCCGCGCGGCCCGCCCTGCCTCCCTGTGCACCCTCACCCCTCAGAAGCGACAGCAGCGCGGCCGAACGCGGGCCAATCGACAACTTGTGCGTGCGCGTTCCGACGATCCCATCCAATCCCCACCACGTCCGACAGATGGCGCATAGTTGGTCGTCCGTGGGGGCAGTGCCACGGCTGGTCCATGGTCCCCATGTGTTGCACGACCTGTGAGAGAACACGGACAGAGCCGAATCAGCGACTCTGTCTACAGCGCCCCAAGCCCGACGTTCGAGGCAGGGTAGACGGGGCCGATTAAGGGCAAAGACGGGAAGACGAGAGCGACATAGGATGGATGAGCGTACTTACCGACGTCATCTGTCGCCGGCTGAGCGGGGTCCCTATCATGATACTCTTCCTGCACGCACGCATGGCGAACATGGCGCGGGCCTTGGAGCAGCGCACCATCTGTCCTGCGGGGCGATCCTGCAAAAGGTGAAGAAGTTCCTCGAGATCTGCGTGTCGCTCGTTTTAGTACGGCTGAGCAGGCACGGGAGGAAGGTTTGGGCCCACCTTTCATGTCGAACACAGTGCTCTTACTAATAGGCTGCGCAGTCAACTGCATGCGCTGCCCGGGGACGCGGTCTTCGGACACGTCGAGTTCGAACCCGTTTTGTCTGAGAACGTCGATGTTCTCGAGCGCGACTATTTCGTCCGCGGCCGTGAGTTCGAGCACTTGGGGGCTGTGCTCGCACCGTTAGTTACAGCGGGTCAAAGCGAAGAGAACGTTGCATACGAGAAGAGCTTCTGCGAGTCAATCTTCGTCGTCCGTTGGAGCGTCTCGAAGTTGTATTTTTCGTCCGCAGCGTGCTGGTCAACAATGAAGAGGTCGTCCAGTTCGTCCACAGACTGGTCTTCGGTCGAGGAGCGACGTTTGCGACGTCGCACGATGATGAACCCTAGATTGAACTGCCCTACGACTTCCATCGTCGCAAAGTCGGCCTTGTCGATGACGCGCGAGAGCGCCTCGGTAGCCTCCTCGTCGTCGGTACCATTTCCTATTCCGGTAGAGACACCAACCCTCCCGCCGTCGGCGCCAGCTACGATAGCTTCTTTTTCTCCCCGCGCCCGCGCTGCCTGGGCAAGGCAAGTACGGAGCTTCTCCCAAGAAGCGACGACACGCGGCAAGTCAAGTGACAGCGAGATAACCTCCCTATCGGCCGTCCGCACGACCTCGTCACTCGTCGTAGTGACAGATGAGTTCCCGAGGTCACTCCGAGCGGGCACGGGAGGCTCAGGCACATCCCCATGCCCGTCCTCCTCCTCCCTCGAGATCTCGATGGCTTCAGAGCCGGCTTGGGAGTCCTGGTCCATGGCGTCCTCCAACCCTTCGCTCGGTTCAACTTCCTCATCGGGCAACTCATCCACACCCATCTCGACAAAGTCTCCATCGGAAGGCTGCTTTTCTCGACCCTGGACATGCGCATGTGCATGCGCATGGTCTGCGTCTTCTCCGTCCGCGTCTTCGCCGTCGACGTCCATATCCATATCAGCACTCTCCGCGGACGGCAGCTGGCTCCCCGTCCTCGCAAACCCCCTCAAGAGCTCCCGCATACCTGCTCTCGCCGCCCTCGGCCCCTCTCGCGACGCGGACGCGGGTGTAGACGCCTCGACTTTGCTCTTCTTCCTCGGCGGCTCGCAGGAGCTCGAGTCTGTGCGCTTCTGGAGGTTCCACGACGCACCCGACGTGCTCAGCACCATCTGCTCGCCCTTGCTCTTGCCCTTCCCCACGGCACCCAGCGCGACCTGAGTGGCAGTGCGAGAGATGGTGCCAACCGGGGGCTTCAGAGACGGGATGGGGACGTCATCATCCAGCGAAGAGGCTCGCTCAAGCGCTGCCTTCTGTCTCCTCCGCAACGAGGCCTTCTCGTTGGCGGGCGAAGATGTACCCTGTGTAGGCTCTACGGTGCCCTCTCGCACCGGACCCTCTCGTCGGTGAGTTTTCACCATCTGTGTGACCGTCGGGGACACGGGCACCTCACGGCCGCCCTCGTCATCATCCTCATATTCGCGCCCCACATCCGAGCCAGCAGATGGCCCCACTCCGGGACTAGAGTCCATGTCCATCACCGAGTCGGATGGCGTCTCCCGAGACTCTCGGGGTTCGTCAAGACGACGCCGAGATAGACCTGCGTGCACAGCGGACGAAAGTTGCGAGACGTCCAACAACAGGCTTGGGTCACCGAAGGTACTATCTTCGCTCTCTGCAGACACGTGTGTGCTTCGCCCAGGAACATCAGAGCCAGGCTGAGAAGTCGCCGACGGACCTTCGTGTTGGTCAACGGCCATATCATCGTCAAGAAGGAACAGAGGTTCCTTAGACTGCTCTTGGGACTCTGTCCGAGCGGCACCCGACGCCGACGTCGACGACTGAGAACTCTCGGGCTCGACACGATGATCAGCCTTACGCGGCGCCTGAGAACCGTTCACGTCGAACGTCGATCGCGCTGGAGCATACCTCTCTTCGAGTGCAGCCTATCGAGCGATATCGGGGTGAGACGTGTGCATGACCACTCCGCCATCAAGTACTCACCCTCAGCGCTTGCACGAGATTGTTCTCGCTGTGAAGCAGGATGGTGCGTTTATCAGGACTGACGTTGATGTCGCACGAGTCTGAGAGCAAATGAGAGACTAATTAGCCTCGGACGATGAGGGTGCGCACTAGTCGGCAATATGAAGTCGGCAACGACGAACGGCGACTGCGTCGCGTTGAACGATCGATACACCTCGTTGAACGCTTTCTGTACCTGTGAAAGGTTCAGTGTGTGTTCGATATGCATAGATAGTGCGTTACCTCACCTTAGTGGGTGCACAAGGACGTCCATTGACGAAGAAGAACTGTCGATCCGTACCATTTCGGCCACAACCGACCGCGAACTTCGAAATAAGTCCGCGCACTCGCACTTCGTTGCCGTGACCACCCCTACAGTAAACTGGTCAGCACCAGCCGGGTAGAGCGGAAGCATCATGCGCGTACTCATCGTCCTGTGTCCTCCCCAGTCTTCGCAGTACCGAAGCCTCGACTTGGACGACGAAGGACAGATCGAGCTCGACGAGGTTCTCCAGCGCCTTCGGGCCCCATATCGCGGACACGGACGCACGCGTGGACGGCGTTCCATCCGTGCGTAGCTGAACGCTCTTCTTTCTGCGTCCAACTGTCATCAACAAAACCATGAGCAGACATGGAGTCGTCAAGGTGCTCACCCTCCAGCAGGCTGGTTCGTCACGCTCAGCCGGACGCCCATGTTCTCCTTTGCGCATGGCACGAGCGCATACGCGTGCAACAGGGTGAGTGCTTTGCCGTATTCACGCTTCGCGTTGCGCTCGAGTTCTTTACGTCTGACAGGTAGAGGCTTGAACAGGCGCGACACGGTGACCGTCGTCCCTCTCTGTGAAGGAGGTCAAGGGTCAGTGAGATGTCCGTGTTCGACAGCACAATATTCAGAGGTATGGAAGACTCAGTACTGACGGAGGACAGTCACTCCGTCGTGGAGCATGTTGTGAAGTACCACGCCCCTCGGGAGGCAAAACTCAGGTACTCAACAGGGCATCCACGGTCTATATATTCAACACGGGACGGCTTCGTCCCACTACTCAGATTCGGATCACTTCGAAGTAACGACGACGTGCATAAGATCCTGGGGTTTCTCGTGTCTCGAGAATGGCGCCATGAACACAGGCGCTGTATCCAGCGATGTTGAGGTCGGGACTGCTCACAGGAGTCGGGACACATGGCGTGGACGAAGAAACGATACGTAGACATACCTGTCGCGCAGCCTTGCCCTTGTTGTTCTTCACTCTGCCGGTGCGCTCGAACTCGATGACTGTCCCGACAGGAGCTTCGTTCGATGTCGCTGTCGTGACCGTGACTGACTCGGCGAGGGCACAGAGGGACGAGAGTGCCTCTCCGCGAAAGCCAAAGGTAGCGACAGACTCAAGGTCAGAGAAAGAGGATAGCTTGGAGGTGTGATGCTTGAGCGCTGTACGAACGAGGAGGCCAAGCATGTGAGCATGGCGAGGACAGGTCGGGATGGAGTGCGTACCTATGTAGTCATAGTCCTCTGGTCGGATACCGCTCCCGTTGTCTACGACCTCAAAAGACTCGAGCCCGTAGTCCTTGAAGCGCACCTCTTCCTCCTATTACCGCCAGCCATAGCACGGAGGGGATAAAGGGAGACGTACCTATGTTGGTCGCGCCGGCATCCAAACTATTTTCGACCAACTCCTTCACGGCGGTCTGCAGGTCAACCACAACTTGGCCGGAGGAAATCTTGTGCACAGAGCTGGAGTCCAGAGCCTTTATTCCGCCAGGTTCAGACTGTGATGCAGTAGGCGATGTCATTGTCAGAGTATATGGCGATTGGGTGGGCAGAGGATTTCGAGCAAGGATCAGGTAGTAGTGGCAAATATAGTTGAGGTAGCAATGTTCAGACCAGTAGTTGACGGAATAGCAAAGACATCAGTGCGACAAGAGAGATGGGTTATTGCGAGACTTGTTGTGTGCGGGCGTGATGCCTTCGACGCGCGTGTCACACTGTTACCCACGCGTCCGTAACGCGTTGCGTGATGCGTCACGTCCACGATGACTGCGGCCTCACGTTCTCAACGTTGCTTCCACCAAGTATCTAACATTTACACCTCTTTCACCTGCATGCTTGTCAATGACATCCCCCTGGTGTCTCCATTATAATGCCTGTCCCAACTCGTCACATCATCAAATCGCCTGCAAAATACGCAATCATCGCAGAGACTACTGAAGCGATCTTGGCGGATTCATCCATACCGGACGAGCCTCTAGATCTCCGTGCGCTGGCTCTCAAGTATCTATTAATTCTCGATCAGCCCGAGCTGGAACAATACAACAGACCGCAATGGGTCCACCGCATCTGGGAATCATTCTCGGATTTCGATGCCTGTTCTCAGTCAATGAAGCGCGTGTTCGACGCCATGTATAAGACCGCGACAGAGTTCGGCCTGCAACATGGCGCACGATATATCTCCGCGGCCGTCGTAGCTTGTGCGAAATTGATGCCTGTGGGGTCAAATATTGTGGACAGTGTGGTTTCAGGCCATGCTGAGTCTCAACCTCCCTTGGGGGCGTCAGCCAATGGCATCCAGGACTCGGAGCAACTGGCTGCGAACATTGCCCATCTCGCCTCCATATGGGTCGCATATCTCCTCTGGCCATGTGAGTGATTTCCCTGTACTGCCGCTCCTGCATCCAAACTGGTGTCAATATTGGAACAGTCGTATCGCAATGTATCGTTTTTCGGGACTCGCTCATAGAATACGGCCCTGGAGTCCTGTCTGGCTATTCGACGCCTACCGCCCGTTCGATTGCCGAGGCACACGCATTGCTGAGTGCTCTACAGACAATGCGAGCTAACGTACGTCGCCTTACACTTGCGTGTGCTTCTACTCATCATTCACTGACGCCCTCCCAAAATAGATCCTGATGCGTGACATGTACATCTGCAATATTTCACGGGAATTCCAGTGCGCCAACTGGTCAGAGGACGACGCATGCAGAGAGGCCGAGATCCTTCACTTGCAGGGCGACTGCAAGGGGATCGGTCGTCCCAGCAATCTCAGAGTCGCGTACGCGATCCCCCGTTGTCTCGTCTTTGAACCCGACCCGGAACTCTTTCCTACGATAGTCGTTTCGTGAAAGCACAATTCCATGGACGCCTTCTGACTCAGTTCCTCTCGCAACGACACGACGTGGGTACCCACTCGAGCAGTCAACATCTCGGCGTGCAACAACACTCGACATCATGCAACACTTTCTCAACCCACCACCAGGTGTACTCGCCTCGCTTGCGCACAAAGTCGACGACCCGTCCGATGGCATCCTGATGTCGCCTTACGTCCTGCGCGAGTATCAAGAAGGACTCTCGTGGTCCCTCTACCCAAGTCCCAGTGGGGTAAGTGCTCTGCACACTCTCGCTTGCTGAATGGATCTAGTCATTTCGGTTCACCAAAACACATTCACTGACGGCCCACGCAGGCATCCAACGAATACACGGCTGTGGGCCACGCGGTCCCCGGCCTCCGAGAATGACCTACATGTCACTCTCCCGCTGTCCTGAAACGATAACATCCGTCGACCACAACGAAGAGGTCCGCACTCGACTGGCCATGGCTATGGCCGTCGGGAGCGAATCGGGGACCAGCGGAGGGGACACTGGAACGGCAAGCACCACTCCCTGTAAGCAAGATGTCGCCTTGCCCAACCCTGCGTTCTTCCGGATGAGGACAGCAGTCGCAAACGTTCTGCGTATCAGTGCGATGAACTGCCTGCTCGTTCGGGTACAGCTGTTGCGGAACCAATACGATGATGTGCACGAGTCTACTACACCGAGCGCAAGGCCGTACGGAGATGACTTGATGAGGGGAATCGTGACCGACGATGGGCATCGGGAGAGCTGCGTAGCTCACTGTTGATGTTTGCTACACCGCGCGTGCTACTAAGTGCTCCAGGGGCCATCCACGGACAACGCTAGACCATTGTCGGATGGCTTGAGCTCGTCCATGATCTTCATCAGGGCCGCCACCGACTGCTCTGGACTCAACACCTTCACGGACACCGTCGATGGACTAGTTATATCCTCGACTATCTTCTGCATAGCGGCTTCTACCTTCGCGTCGATGCCTGCCAGCGATGCGTATACAACATGTCAGTAAATAGTCCACCAACTGCCTGTATCAAGCTCAAGAGACCTGATCTATCGAACGTCTGCGACGTGTCGACCGTTCCCGGACAGACAGTCACGACCGCAAACCCTTCGTCCTTGAGCTTGACGGCCCATTTGGCAGTGGCAGTGATCACAGCAGCTTTCGTGATGCCGTACGCGGCCATATTGGCAATGGAGAATGTGCGGACGGAGGACGGGTCACCGCCACGGCTGCCGAGCACGATGACCTTCTTCAGTGTCGCCGAGGACGCACGGAGGAGAGGGAGGAATGCGGAGACGCTGTGTATGACTCCCAGGACGTTGACCGTGAACTGGCAACTGGCCATCAATGGGCCGACTCAAGACCAGACCTCGGCTTGAGACTTACCGCCTTGACCAAATCAGCATCAAGGGCGTCCATATCGGGACTGCATCGTCGTCAGGAGTCGCACCTATAGGAAGTCAGATTGGGAGATGCGTACAAGTCATCGTATCCCTGAAAGAGAGTCCCCAGATCCATGCGGGCGGCAACGTGTACGAGAACGTCCAGCTTCCCACCGGTGACAGCAGAGAGCTCTCGAGCGGCGTGCTGTAGATAGTGGCAGGGAAGCCGCCAGTCGGTGAGGAGCACGGGATAAGAATGATGCCACGGACCTGGAGCGAGCTGTAGTCCTCCACATCGCCGGCGACGACATGGACGTTGTGCAAGCCATCAATAGCGGAGTGTAGGTGAGACGCTGAGGAGGGGCTGCGCACAACAGCGAAGACGGTCGAGTGCGGACGGGTAGCCTGAGGGTGGTCACGAATCAACGACAATAAGCCGTAACAGTTGGCAAACAGCTCACTAGTTGGCGAACATATTCAAGCCCAATACCCCTCGACGCGCCAACAACGGCGTAGGAAGTCATGATCGGAGCGAGATGCGAGTGTGGGGGAGGCTCGGATTCATTGCCACCCCTCCAGGTATATAAAGGGACTCGTTGACGTGCATATCCGTCCGGCACGTGTAAGGCAGCATAGTGTAATGGGAGGCCCTCTGCTAAATCCAGGATCAGCGTATCATAAACAGGGCTCAAATCGAGCTATGTATTCACCACCGCTAAACCACACTCGCAGGAGGGGGCCGCCAGTTACGTCAGGCTTCTGCGCCTGTGTCAGATGATATGGCCTTCAATGAGTCGCCCCGAATACGGATTCCTCCTTCTAGAACGGTACCCTCGCGTACTTTATTCTGCTGCAACTGGCAGAATTGCGTTTTGGGAGGATGTAAGTGATAAAGGTAGGGGCATCAGGAAGTTCGTGCAAGAGCACCGGAGTTGAATGGGGCTAGTAGACAAACGATGCCAAATAGCAGCATGCGACTACGGGCGGCGGGCGCTACGGCACAAGTCACGGTACTCTGATCAAGCACTATGTAAGTAGTCACTACGAGTCAGAGTACTCAGCACTACTCAGACACATTGTGTTGTTCGTGTGTACTTACTCTGCACCTTTTTCTGCAGTTCACTCGCAGGCATAGGTTAATCACCGGCGAGCGAGCTCAGCTCACGCACTCACATGATGTTCAATATCCGGCGGCAGACCAACAGAGACATCCGACGGGCCGACAGAGTCGCTCCCTTTCGCGATCAATCCCGAGTCGTTTGCGCTTACACTCCTCCCGTCACCACCACCAGCCCCGAATGTCTGCCATTGACTATGATTTGATAGCACAAGTCACAGGAACCATACTCGCGGATCGCAGCATCTCAGACGGACGCCTTCAGTCCCAGGCTCTCGAACTCTTGCAAGTTCTTGACCACCCCAAGTTCGCATTCTACAATCTGCCGAACTGGATCAAGCACAGCTCCTATGGCTTTCTGGATCAAGACGAGCTTACAGTCAGAGGCGTACTCAACGCCATGCACCATACTGCTGCTGAGATGCACATGCAGCGCGGTCAACGGTACGTCTCCGCCGCCATATGTGCCTGCGCTCGGCTCGCGGCCGTCAACACGAGTGACACGGGTGCTCTCCCGCAACATCGTTCGATGGAGGAAGAACGGCTGGCTGCCAATCTTGGATATCTTGCTACTTCCTGGATAGCCTATCTTATATGGCCCTGTGCGTGAGCTGATAGCCTTGCGCTCACATGGCTCGCTAATATGAGCGTTTCCTTGCAGTTGTCACGCTCAATCTAACATACTCCAATCATTGGTCAGGATGGACGCCAACCTCTCCAACTGCAGGGGGTACCTGGACAGGTCGTGCAACACCGTTAGAGTGTACCACTCCGATCGCAGAACATCGCAACATCAACGAGATCGTGTCGGAAGACCTCGTTGTGGACCTCTGGTATACGTCCTTCGCTGTCGATGCGGACTACAATTGTGTGGCCAGAGGACATACGATAAAGGACGTACGTATGCATCTATACTTGTATGGGACAACCTCTGACTGCTTCGTGCTTGGTTTCGCAGGTGGCGCGCCGCGAGAAGTACATGTGTTGCGTCTCAGGATCCGTGCAACCTTGCTTGAAGGCCCGCAAAGTCCATGGTCAATATATAGAAGCCATCGATCAACAAGCGTCCCGCATTGTGAAGCTCGCTGCATTGAAGTCGCACGGAAAACTCGATCCTGAGGACGCCGAGTCTGAGGTGAACATCTGCATACCGACTTTCTGATATCATGCGCTAACTGAGATGCCGTGTACTCGCACAGGCGCGCTCTCGACAGCGGACTTTCGACATCCTGCAACACTTTTGTGAGCTCCCGGATGACTTCTTCGCAAACTCTGCCAAGATCGAGGGCGCAACGAACTGTCTTCTTATCAATATTGCTCTACACCTCCCCTTCCAACGCCATGAGTGGTCTCTGCGGCCTGTCAATGTACGTTCCGATGATCATATCATATCTCGTGGTTCTGACCCAGGCATCAAGCATGCCGACAGGGACAATCACACGTACAGGATCGTCATGCACGCCGACCACGACTTTGCTGGCCTGCGTCACTCTCAGCCTCGAACTATCACCTTCGTAGACCACAGCGCAGAAGTCGATGCCAAGTCAGCGGAATTTGACGCAAAGCACGGTATCCCACTCGACGACTCAGAGTGTGATCGACTGGGAGGGCCCGTCTCTCTCCCCGACCGCGACCTTCTCCGGATCAACTCTGCTATCGCAAGCGTCAAGTATCTGAGCCGATCGTTCTATGTGTTTGAATGGATGGAGAGTCGGGCTTGCCGTGAATACGCGTGGAGGTGTGATGGCTCGGATGATGACTTGCATGGCTCTTCGGCCAACGATGATGAGATCGCTCGTCCGCCGCTGCCTGGCTTGTCGGGCGCGAGCTTCATGAAATGGGTAGCGGACACCGAGTCGTGGGTTCTCAAGAACAAGGGCGTACAGGCGGACCAACTCGGATAAAGGCGTGTCTTCTTATATATCGATTCTCTACAGGCCGTCGTGCGAAACATTCGGGTGCCGTTTGGTGCGTACATGAAGGAGCAATGAGTAGGCGCAAGTCACTCGAGATACACACACATCCTTGGTCTCCCACTTTTCCTCATGAGTATCCGCTTGTCTTCGCGCTATCTAGGTGTTACTGATGCACGTGTCCCTCGCGAGAACAGCATCGGGCGGCTCGAAATGAGGGCTGAAGATCATCTCATAAAGGTATGGTCTCCAGTAACAGTTACAACGCGTCGCAACAAGGACCTCAGTCGGCTACCTTGAAGTATCGGATTGTCACCACCACCCACCACAGCGACGAGACAACAACTCCTGAGCCGCGCTCCAGCCTCTCATCCAAACCCCTGCCTATTCCTTCAAGCCGTGATGGTGAGCGTTCCAGAGGCATTGCCGTCTTGGCAGCTAATGGCGCTCCAGAGGAACCAGTCGCCGTGGAAGCTCTGGTCGTTCGCCGCCTCCTGAGCGAGGCAGTCCTTGACGGCCTGATCCACGTTGGTGAAGCTGACGCACATGACGCCCTGTGTGGTCGCAGTGTGGCATCCGCCGTTGGCGTTGATGAGCGGCAGGGCCGCGGCGGCGGGAGAGTTGACGTCGACCCAGCGGCCGGCGTCGTTGTTGTGCTGGCAGGTGCATGCGGCGGCTCCGGCGCTGAGGGCGGCCAGGACGAGGGAGACGGCGATGAACTGCATGATGAAGTTGGAGATACTGGTGTTCTGCGGACAACGGTCAGTGAGTATGCTTGGTAAATCTCCTCAACGAGGTAGGGATAACGAGAGGAGAAGGCCCTTACCTAGAGAATGATTTGTGGAGGTCTTGGATGGTCGGTGACTGGCTGTTGACTGAGGGTCGCAAGAAACTTGGGTGTCCTTTTATACTCGTTGCATGATGTGAGTTTCCATATGCCACCCCGGCCTGAACGACTAACCATCCCCTAGCGCACCAGCACAGACTGTCATCAACATTGCGGCAGCCACGGCCGGACACGGTTGGCGTGCACCCAACATGGCTACATTGTATAGAGGCGCGATGATCCGGAGCTGGACCTCGCATTGAGATACAACGTCGAGCCCGCAATGGACGATGGACGGCAGCGCTTGCAGTCGGATCAGTGGTCAAGTGCGGGTACTTTGACAGGTGTTAGTACCCGTAACAGTCCGCACTTGTCAAATCGGTGAGCCACGGCTAAGCCGGTAACCATAGGCGAGCACGACTGAATAGCGATATAGAGTCCGGGAAGACACCTCAACACCCTCTCGCACCGCCTCACATTCAATCCTTCCTCTATTCTTAGCTCCACCAGTAGGGCAAGGCCGAACTTGAGGCGCGTCTTATCTGGGAGCGACGTCCTCCCATTACTCATGAGCGTCCTGGATGCTCCCGCCGCTCCAGAATGAGCCCAAGTGAGTCGTGACATGGCTATGATCATTCATGTTGCAGAATATACAGCTACACAACTGAGCAAAGTCGTATAGAATCTGCTACACAAGGACCACTGGGGGCAACAACCCAACATACACTATACCCTCACGTGCTCCAATGTCCATTGCTCGCCAGAGCGAGACCGTTGCCAGAAGGGCTCAGCCCATCGATGAACTTGAGCAGGCCAGCGATCTTCTGGAGTCACCAGCTCGACCCCAATCCCGGATCCTTCACTTCGGGGGAGATCTTCTGCATGTCAGCCTTGCGCAGGAGGTCAACTGACTCCAGAAGCGACAACAGGACACGTAAATTTCAACCAGCAGAAAAGGGGACGGAGGTTCTACCTACTAGTCTCACCACGAGTGCCTGTGGTATCCACCAAGCCTGGACCAACCGTCACAATAACGAAGCCCTCGTCCTTGAGCTTGACGGCCCATTTCTTCGTCGCATTGAGGGCGGCCGCCTTGCTAACGCCATACACCGATATGTGGGCGATGCCCAGTACACGTATCGCTGAGAGGTCCGCGCCTCGCGTACCGAGACAACCTTCTTCAAGCAAGCGGAAGAAGCACGAAGTAGAAGATTGGAACGCGGTCATGCAGAAGATTTCCCTATATACTACCTATCATACCACTCGTTCCCGAGTCAAAATTACATGCACGTTCAACGATCCAGTACTCCGCATCCCACCCATTGACGGCAAGTAAGACTGCATTGCGGCGGCATACGCGCCGTGCATCAACTAATCAACCGACAGGCGTCGTAGTCTGCAATCGCGGCGCGTCCTCAAGTGCTCCACCGTCCATCGTATGACAGGGCCAACCCATTGTCGGACGGCTTCAGCTCATCCATGATCTTCAGCAGACGGCTCACAGACTGCTCCGGGGTCTGTATCTCGGAGGGGGAGGTCTTTTGCATCTCCAACAGTACGTTCTTGAGCTTCTCCGCCTCAGCTAATCATCATCATACAGCAACATGCATGAGACATTGTTGGCATGACCCCGACGGATGACAAGCGTGCTCACCGGGATCGGCCTTCGTGTCTGCAGTGTTCACGTACCCGGGACAGACGGTGACGACAACGAAGCCCTCGTCCTTGAGCTTGACCGCCCATTTCGTCGCGGCGACGAGTGCGGCGGCCTTGGTGATACCGTAGGCAGACATGGCTGCCACGTTCACGTTGCGGATGAAGACAGGATCGGCACCGCGGGTGCCGACCACCACGATCTTCTTGAGGTTCGCGGTTGAAGCGCGGAGGAGGGGCAAGAGGGCGGAGATGGCGTGCACGATGCCCAGCGCATTGATCTTGAACTGCTCAGCGTCGCACAGTCAGCGAGAGTCGAGGGTTTGGGAGCTGCGTCCGACGTACGGCATCTATCAAGTCTTCATCGAGGGCCTCCATCGACGGGCTTGTAGTGGTGCAGCAGTCAGTGCACACTATTGGTCTTTACGCAACGAGAGCTTACAAGTCGTCGAAGCCATGCCACATCGTTGCCTCTTCCATGCGCGCCGCGACGTGTATGAGACTGTCCAGTGTTCCGCCCGTGACCGCAGAGATTTGCTGCGCGGCACGCTGGAGACGAAGCATGTTAGCCAAAGTGGCCGGTGCAACCGTGCAAGCGGCCGGGTGCAGACCTGAAGCGAGGCATAGTCTGCCACATCGCCCGCGACGACATGGACATTTTTCAATCCCTCGACAGTCGAGTGGAGGAAAGTAGACGTGGCAGGATTCCGGACGACAGCGAAGACCGTCGTGTTCGGTCGTGCAGCCTATAGCGGGGTGAGTGGGCACACGACTTCCGTGTGACGCATGGCAGGTGCTCACCAATTGACGAACGTACTCAAGGCCGATGCCCCTCGAAGCACCGATTATAGCGTAAGAAGGCATGGCTGGTGGTCTGCGTGTGTCGAATACAGGTGAAGATGAGGATGTCGTCCCCCAGGATGTAGCGTCCCATTTATACGAAACTCGACAGAGAGCTCTGGAAGGCGCTTGTCATCGAAGTACAGTCGGTGCGCGGCTCACCTGCCGATCGGGATTCCAGAGGTTAGACGCCATCTCTAAACACTGGGAACACACGAGAGAGGAAAATGACCAATCTTCCGCTCGGAGTTCAAGCCAGAGACCAGCGGGCTTGAGGTGTCTAATGCTCATATGAGCGTCGTGCCGGACCATGACTCGCTGGAGGGCATCCATACTCAGGCTCCTGCCCATCCGTCTTCTCGGGTTGAGGCCAGAATCTCGAAGGGAAAGGTCGAGCGAGTACAAGTAGTAAGCGCCTGTTCGATCAGGTCACGTGTCTAAGTGGTGTTGGGCCTCAACCCAACACACTTAGACACGTGACCATCCTCTCTCGACTGTCCGGCGCTTCTCGACTCAGCCTGTCCCTCGCCTCAGGATTCTGGCCTCAATCCGAGAAGACGGATGGGCAGGAGCCTGATCCATACTAAGAAGATGGACGGCAGTATCCAGACACGTGACGGCAACTCGTCTTTGCCCGAGGCCCAGGGAGTCACCAACGGACTTCGCGCATAATAGGGGCTGAGCGACCGCCCTGACTGCAGAGTCTGAGGACGGTCACTCCGTCGTGGAGCATGCTGTAATGTACAACGGCCCTCGGGAGGCAAAACTCAGGTACTCAACAGGGCATCCACGGTCAAAATATCCAACACGGGACGGCTTCGTCCCACTACTTAGATTCGGATCACTTCGACGTAACGAGACGAAGACAACCTTCTTCAAGCCGGCGGGAGAAGCACGAAGTAGAAGATTGGAACGCGGTCATGCAGAAGAGTTCCCTATATACTACCTATCATACCACTCGTTCCCGAGTCAAAATTACATGCACGTTCAACAATCCACTACTCCGCATCTCACCCATTGACGGCAAGTAAGATTGCATTGCGGCGACATACGCGCCGTGCACCAACAAATCAACTTACAGGCGTTGCAATCTGCAATCGCGGCACGTCCTCAAGTACTCCATCGTCCATCGTATGACAGGGCCAGCCCATTGTCGGACGGCTTCAGCTCATCCATGATCTTCAGCAGACGGCTCACAGACTGCTCCGGCGTCTGGAACTCGGAGGGGAAAGAGTTTTGCATCTCCAGAAGTTCGTTCTTTAGCTTCTCCGCCTCGGCTGATAACACACGGTAGCATGTCTCAGACCTTGTTCACGTTACTCAAGGGGATGACGAGCGTGCTTACCGGAATCAGCCTTCGTGTCTGCAGTGTCCACGTACCCGGGACAGACGGTGACGACGACGAAGCCCTCGTCCTTGAGCTTGACCGCCCATTTCGTCGCCACGACGAGTGCAGCGGCCTTCGTGATTCCATAGGCGGACATAGCTGCCATACCTGTGTTACGGATAAAGAGTGGGTCAGCACCACGGGTGCCGACCACCACGATCTTCTTGAGGGTTGCAGTCGAAGCACGCAGGAGGGGCAAGAACGCAGAGATGGCGTGCACGATGCCTAGCGCGTTGATCTTGAACTGCTCAATTTCGCATGATCAGCGAGTATCAGAAGCTCCTGAGCTGCGTCTGACGTACGGCATCGACCAAGTCTTTGTCGAGGGCATCCATCGACGGGCTGGTAGTGATGCAGTAGTCAGTCCATGGTATCGACTATCTGTAGAGCGGCAGCTTACAAGTCGTCAAATCCATGCCACATTGTTGCCTCTTCCATGCGCGCCGCGACGTGTATGAGACTGTCCAGCGTTCCGCCCGTGACTGCAGAGATGTGTTGCGCGGCACGCTGTAAACGAGGAATATCAGCGAAAGTAGCTGGCGCAACGTCAGTCACCGCGTGCAGACCTCCAGCGAGGCATAATCTGCCACATCTCCCGCGACGACATGGACGTTCTTCTGCCCCTCGATGGCTGAGTGGAGGAAAGTGGACGTGACAGGATTCCGGACGACAGCGAAGACTGTCGTGTTTGGTCGCGCAGCCTATAACAACGTCAGTCAACACCTCACTTCTGTACGCCAGAAAGCTCACCAGTTGACGGACGTACTCGAGGCCTATGCCCCTCGAAGCACCGATCACAGCGTAAGAAGCCATCAGATCAGAGGTTTGCGTAGTGTGGTAGTCCCTAGATGGATGAGGGGGTCGGCTATAAGGAGGCAGCGTCGCATTTATACATTCTCGGATGCAGCTGAATCCAACGCAATAGACAACTCTCGCAGGAGCCTGTCATCAAAGTGCGGTCGGTGCGCGGTTCACATGCCGATCGGGATTTCAGACGATATAGACGCTATGGACGAACACTGCGAAAGCACAATCACCGATCTTCCGCTCGGGATTCATGTAACAGACGGTCAGGCTTGAGGTATCTAGCACATACACGAGGATTGTACCGAGCTATGTTGGGAGACAACCATGTTACGAAGACTGGCAGTGGACGGATGCATAAACCTGGCGCGCAACGGCGACTCACCTTTGCAGATGCATGGCTGGATGGGATTAGACACAAACGCCCCACGTCTCAGTCCCATTCCTCCCCAAACAGAAACCGAGGAAGCGTGCACAGGGGCTAAGCCATCACCCTAGCTCCAGGGACTGTGAATGAGGCCATTTTAGACACGTTTCCTCTATTCCACAGGTCCTGGCAGGCCGTTTCCCGGCGAATGCTCAGGCTCGCAGACCAAGGCAATAGTTTGCGGCCTAGTCGATTCCGTAAGACACGACGCGGTGTATGTCATAGTGACAGGGGCACGTACGAGTAAGAGATTCGGAAATCCAAGTTGCCAGTGTGTTGCATATAACTTACCACTCGACGTCGCCTTGCCAGGCAAAAGCGAGGAATGTCTGTTTCATTGGTCCATTGCTACCACATCACGGGAGCCCACTAATTGCACTGCTTGAATCGCATTGAATCTCCTGTGAATGGATCATTCGGATGAGAGTGAGTATCATAACACAATACGCCCATGATAAATATATTGTATAACTTTCTACACATAGCAACTTGACGCAGTGGAAGCGTGCAGGGCTCATAACCCTGAAGTCCCTGGATCGAAACCAGGAGTTGCTAATAGGTGTATTTTTGCCCTCCCAAAATTTCGAAGACACTAGTACGGTTTGCGTCCATTACATGTTTACATGTCCAAGTCCTACATGTTCAATCATTGTATCGCATTATTATGTCCAAGCATACCACACATGAGCATTACAAAGGGCCGCAGAGAGCGAGCCCACATACATCTAGTATACACCCAATCAAAATGCGCCTAGCCGTACATGGTCCGTAAAGCCAGCCGAAGATCGTCTTCACAACGTGTTACCGAACCAACCTATGCACTCGTCGTCTTCGTCTCGCCGCTCTTGATCCTCTGTCCCTCTTCCACCTTCTCCTGTTTCCGCTCCATCTTCCCAATGAGCACCTTCGCCTCGCCCTTCATCTTGTCCATGAACGTCGCCTTGCGCTCCTTGTGCGACTGCGCGTCGCCAGAGTGCGGCGGGTGCTGCTCCTCAGCGGGGCGGTTCGCGTCGGCCTGCGTAGCACCCAGACTCTTCTCACCCTCACTATGAGGGTCGCCAGTGCCCTTCTCGAGCGGATGGAGCTCAGCGGGGTGATAGTCGGTGTCGTATCCAGGAGCCTGTTTAGATACCTGTTAACATGATTGTTCACGTAGAGAGTCACGCCCGATGAACATGAGACGAGACCCGGTCGCGGGGCGGCAAACGCATACCTCGACATCGCGTTTCAATTCCTCGCGCGTGCCCGAGGTATTAATCGGGATGCTCCCCCAGTGGGCTCGATCCGCACCCAGCGCGTGCGCGCGAGGGTGCAAATTTGCATGAAGCAGGTCTGTCTGCATCTCACGCGACATCTTCTCCCCATCCTCTTCAACACACTAACACGCCACGCGCAAATCCGCCCGTCCAGTCCGTTCATTCAATCGCTTCATAGGTAGGAGCGTTACTCACTTTGTTCGGCAAACCCTTCGTACCACCGGCTGCATGGTGGGTCTCACCATCCTTGGCCGGAGGAGCAGGCGGTTTCTCGCCAGCGTGACTGGGAATGGACTTGTCCGCGGTCAAAGCATTCACTTTCTGGTTGCCCGACTCGTCGCGCGAACCGACGACAGCTCCCACACCGGGCGTCGCGCCAGAGGTGGAGCGCTCGTCAGGCAGACGGGCGACACCTTCCTCGCTCTTACCGCCAACGAGCGCACCTACACCGCCGACATGGCGCGAGCTACCGGTGGCGGTCTCGTTGCCACTGGTCTCTTGCGTTGGCTTGACGACGTTACGAGCATCACTGAAAGCGCCGCCAGTAGTGCGCTCGTCAGGAAGTCGGGCGACACCCTCCTCACTTGTTCCCCCTACCAGCGCGCCGACGCCGGCGACGTGACGCATGGCGCCCGTAGCTGACTCGTTGCCGCTGGTTTCTTCCGACGGCATGAACGAGACGTGTGCACGGTTGGTTACAGGACCAGAGTCATACTGAGGGTGGGCAGACTCCTCGGGGAGCAGGGCGACGTTGGACTCGCTCACCCTGCCGGGGAGCGCGCCGACGCCGGAGGAGTTATCACCTGGACGGGCACCGAAGGGCTCGCGAGAAGGTGGCGGTGGTGCAGTCACTGCCGTTGAGTGAGTCTGCAATCCAGGCACTGCGCAAAGATTAACAATTTGCAGTTGTAACGTTGCAACGAAAGACATACCTGCTTGTTTGGCGTTCTGGGCCGTCGACGCGACAGTGTTCTGAACGGTCTGAACAGTTGCCTGGGCGTTGTCTTGGACTGTCCTAGTTGCGTTCTGTGCTGACTGCTTGGCCTCTTCCTGGGACGGGAGGGAGCCGACAAGCCTGTCCTTGAGTGCGTACGCAGTGCCGACAATGGGGGCTGCGGCACCGGCGATGGTCGTGTACTGCTCATTGCTGGTACGCTCTTCAGGAAGCTTGGGAACACCGCTCTCGGTGACAGGACCGGGGAGGGAGCCAACGCCACCGACATGCTCGCGGGCACCGGCGCCAGTCGTCTCGGAGGTGGGGAAAGATGTCTTGTGCTCGGAATCGTGTTCTGATGCACGAGCGGTATGCATGGTAGCCGTCGCAGACGAGTTGGCTGCAAGGATGTTAGGCGACACGAACACTGCGGCGTATGAGGTGACGTCACTTACGCATGTATGCACTAACGGAGTCAACGACGCTCTGAGGGATGTATTGGGCAGCGGCGTTGGCAGCAGACTGTACGAATGACGACGCCTGAGCGGCAGCGTTCTGAGCCATCTCTGTTGCAGTTGTCTGGGCTGCGGGATTGTGGTCGCCCGGAGTGAGGGGATATGCACCGGGAACGTCGGCGTCGACCATGTGGGGATCGAAGGGGCCTTTCTGGGCGTCGGCAGAGGACGAGATGGACATGCCGCCAGTTGTGGGTTCAATCTTGCCGAGGGTGGGATTGTCGACGGCGGGGGCGGGCTCTGTACGGGCAAAGGCAGCGGTGGTGGTGGAACGAGCCCATTCCTGGGATGGGGTGCCAACGGTAGTGTCAAGTTGAGGTGGGATTCCAGACATGGTGAACGTTCGTGGTCGTCAGAGAAAGAGATGAGAAGTTAGGTGAGGGCCCCGGGGCTGGTGTCTGGAGGTTATAAGTGTTATGGTGGGGACCAACGTCATGATTGGTCTGACGTCACGCACTGGCTCGGTGGCTGGAGCGAGAGTGTGACCGTCCCACCGCACTCAGTCTCCACCTGTCATGCTGCGCGTCGAGGCGTGCGTGCGATGATGCCTTCCAGTCTCCTTGCGATACGTCGACGGAATCGAGTCAGATCAAGTTATGAGCGTGTTAATACACCAAGTAGTGAAGAGCAGCGTAACGCCCCACAAGGACTTACAAATGCTGGCACGCAGGATTGATACAACTCATCGTCTTCCTTTCTCGCAGTCTGAGATGTTCTGTTGACGCGACGATGACGGTCAGAAGCTGCAGCTTAAAGTTACAACGCAACTTAGCCGCTCGACGCAAACGCATCACGTCACGTCACGCATCTCACTGTCACATCCTGCAAACGGCGCCATGTCCTCCTGACTCCGACAATTCTCGCGACGCCAACGATCCGCTTCGCTACGTTCACTATGTAGATTGCCAGGAATACATTGGATCGCCCGAACCTGTCGACGTACACACGTAATCTCAAGCATGCTGTGCCCATTCAATTTCCAGCGGATGGGGTCACGTGTACCAGGTGGACGATACAGCGGGCGTCCGATGAGTTTGCCCGGACTGCTGTTGTATCTTGCATTACAACCTCCACCACTATGGAAGCGGCGGCCCCTCAATTCGGTTCCTTGCCTGTCGAGTTATGGAGGACCATCATCTCCTTTATGGACAGGGCGGACCAGAGGACATGCCTCTTTGTGTCCAGAAGTTATCACGACATTGCAGCGTCATTCGTCTTCTTCCGGGTCCTCATCTTCTTTGGATCCTGGTACTCAACAGACGACCCGATACAGTTTTCGGACAACGTTCTGAACGAGACTGTCACTCTTCAGGAACAGAAATTACACACGGAGAGCGTGGAGCTTCTCGAGCACATCACTGACAATCCCCGCTTCGCAAGCATGGTCAGGCAGATTACGGTTGCGGCCTTGGACGCAATGGACGACACTCCCGATTTGGGTACGACCTCCACGACACGAGGATGTTCTTTCCAGCCAGATAATGCTGACGGCTCCGTTGATAAATCCAGGCTACCTAGTGGACGCGTTGAAACTTCTGCATAACCTGCAGGTATTCCGATACTACGGCCAGTGCACGGACTCGACTTCCGCCATCCTAGATGCGCTAGCAAGTGGACCCGGAAGAAATCTCACGGAGATCCGCCTTCCATGCAGGTATATGGCACCCCTTTCTGCATATCTCTCCTCGACCAATTCCGAGTCATTTGACACCGAGTATTCAGATGGCGTCTCCTTCCTGACGAGTCCTCATACTTCCTCAGAGACCACCTCCAGAAGCTCGTAATCGGACGGATGCCAGCCGAGGATTCTACCCTGACACCTATCATCCCCCTCGAGGTCCTCGAGCAGTCTGCCAAAGTCTCCCGCCGTATCACCGAGGCGAACGCGTCAACTCTCCGCCAGATCGTCGTCCCCGGTATGGACTGGATACCCCCGTCCTCGTCCAAAACATTCCCCCAGCCCGAAGAGCTCGAGCTTACCTACCTCCTCCGGGTCCAGCTCGACCTCGGGCACGTCTTCAGCCGCTTCGCCTCCCTCACCTCGTTCTCGATGGTCTCCGCCGAACCAGAGCACGTCACGATGCTCGGCGCACACCCCAAAGCGCTCCCTCACCTCACCTCCTTCAACCTCACGTCCGTGATGTCCATCAGCGTGCGCACCTTTGCCGACTTTGTCCTCCAGAAACCGCGCCTCCGCCGGCTCATCGTCATGACGTGCGACGAGGAGCTGGCCATCTTGGACGTGCTCCCGCGCTTGCCTGCGCTGGAGGTCCTCGGGTTCGATATCTGGGAGAAAGAGAAGTGGAGCACGGAGGACCACAGGCGGTTGGACGAAACTCTCCCCGCGAACCTGTCCGCGCTCCTCATCTGGTCCTCGATCCATCACTGTCCAGTTCCGCACGAGGAATGGGCAACGCTCGTACGTCTTCTTGTATTGCGTGGTGTCGAACAAGGAGGTCTAATGCGCACGCCGAACCGGTCTGGAGCAGTTGCAGAAACGTGCCCGATTGCGGTACGTCCACACCCTGTCTGAAGAAGGGCACAAGCTGGACCTCTCGGACGCCCTCCTCGCGCACTGCCCGCCATCGCTCGAGCTCGTCGGGTTCGGGGCGATGTTCCGCTGGGTCGTGAAGACCGCCGTCGGCGATGCGGGCGCTGCACCGTCCACGTACAGCTACTCGGAGCACTGGCCTCTCTCGAAAGTGCTGTTCAAGGACTCGCTCGCGTTCGGAGACGAGGATTGGGAGTGGCTCCTCCGACATCATAACGCGTCGCTGTTTGGTAAGCACGCTCGCTGAGGTCTCTTTGCGCACTCTGTTGCTGGCCGACTCAACTCGTTGTCGATAGAACCTCATCTTGTGGCTGCGTGAGGAGACGGATTGTTCTCAAGCCAGGGCTTTGTAATGACCTACATGTTATGGCTTGCGATCGGTGTGGGCCTGTCAGTTTTGTGACACAAGCACAGGGACACATTGCCTACCGCCACCATTGCACTTGAATCAGTCACCGCTTGAAAGTAAGCTAGAGGCGTATCCGAGGGATACGAGAAGAAAACACTGTCGGACCTTGTGATCGAACTGAGTCTTGCTGGGCATACGAGTTAATCCTTAAGTACTGGGCGGCCGTCAGTATTTAATCAAGATCAATATGGATACTATTTACCGCCAGTTACAGCACTGTTTGTATTCTATTGATAGAAGCTTACCTGCCGCTCTTGCCGCTCGCCTCGTTACATCCGTCCTCAGGCTGCACAACACGCCCTGAACAACTGCACTCGACCATGTCTTGACACTACCACTCTCGTCCCAACATACATGTTCACACCCTCATGGACGGCTCTACCGCGCAGTCACCAATTCCAATCGCGCCGTTAATCCCCTTGCCGACACAGACGACGGCGAGGGGGGACGAGAAGGACGAGAAGGAGGACATCTTTGCGACACTGTTCTCCCCGCCTACACCGCGCGCATCACCCTCACGCACCCCAGAGCCATCTGCTAGTCGGCCAGCAAGACACGTCCGCACAGAATCCACGGACTCGGAGTTCGGCGCATTCGTCTCTGTCCCAGCGACTGAAGACCCGCTGAGTTCCAGCGCAGGCCCCGACTTTGCGCCCTTCACGCCGTTGCAGAACTACGACTTCTTCGACAAGTTTGGGGAGGATGCAAAGGCCGCGTCGGAGAAGAAGCGACGGGAGGTCTTGGACGAGCTCCTCCAACACGAGGACGATCCGCTTTACTGGCTGCAAGGTGCGAACTCTTCCAGTACTTCAACCAATGCACCCCCGCCCTCGCAGCCATCCCAGCCCGCACAGCAGCTGCCCGGAGACTCCCTCATCGACTTCAGCTCGCCATCGGATCCAACAGCGAAAAGCTCCTTCCCTCCCCCTCCCACCACCGATCAGTCAGGGAGGTCCACACCTCGCTCCGGGCACTACAGCACCGTCTCGTACGATCTTCTTGATGTCCCAGAGCCCCGAGACGATTTATACCGGGAACTGGAAGCCCGTCAGCGTGCACACTCTGGATCAGAGCACTCCCCGACCTCACATCTTCGTTCTCCCTCGCTCCCTCCAGCTTCCCCGACAAGACTCTCCAATCCTGAGACCCAGCGAGCTCAAGCCACCTACTTCACACCTCCGTCGTTCCCCTCACGCTGGGTCTCCAACCTCCTCACTTCCACCATCCGCGCTCCCCGTACAGGCCCATCAACACCGCCCACCGAGACGAGCGCTGCTTCAATATTCGCGTCTTACCAAGACGACCCGCCTTCCTCGTCCTCGTCCCGCTTCTCGACGGTCTCACGTTCTGCACCACATTCTCGTGCGGCCACGTTCTCAGAAGGAGCCGCGTTAGACTCCGCGATTACCCACGGGACCCCGTTCGCTTCGCAGACGTTCGTTCCCCCTTCGGGTGCTCCGGGATTCACGGGCGACAGACAATGGAACAAGGGCTTCGAGTTTGACAAGGCGCAGGTTGAGCGGAAGAGTGTGCGGCTGACTGGCCGCAAGGAGATGACTACCGCAGTGTTGAGTGTGGAGCTCGCGGATATGGTCAGTCTCTCGCGCTTCTGCAGCCGTGGTATACATTGCTGACAACTGCATCCGTAGCTGCGTCCATTCTTTCCTGCGTTGGCGCGTCTACCCAAGACATGGTCGCTGCTGTACAGTCTCGATCAGCACGGGATATCGCTGAATACCCTCTACACACGATGTCAAGATTTCAAAGGCAGCGCGCTGCTCGTCGTCCGCGACGCAGGCGACGCAGTCTTTGGCGCCTGGATGGGTGAAGGGATACATCCGTCCAAAGGCGCATATTACGGTACTGGAGAGTCGTGAGTTATACCGTCGCTCTGGGTCGCTGTCCTCGCTCATGCCCGTCATGCAGCTTCCTGTGGAGACAGGTTGCCAAGGATCGTGTGCGAGTCTTCAAGTGGACGGGCAAGAACGACTACGTCGCTCTCTGCGAGTCCGACTATCTCTCATTTGGCGGAGGGTACGTGCGCGCGGCGCTGACTCGTCTGAACTGCAACTTACTTTCCGGTGCCCGTGTAGGGACGGGCACTATGGTCTGTGGCTTGATGACACCTTGCAGGACGGCTCCTCGGCACGGTGCCCTACATTCGACAACGACCCCCTCTGTTCTGCAGGCCCGCGCCAAGGTGACGACACGGTCAAGTTCGAGTGCGTCGGCCTCGAGGTCTGGGGCATCGGCTGATGCTCCTTCGGTCCCTCGCATCAAGTGCAGGCCCTTCTCCCTCGTTCTGATCCGTTCACGTCCAGTTCCGGCCGCACCTTGTTACACTCCTCTGCCACCACCACTCCACCCGATCAACGCCAACGTGTCCGCAACGCATTCTCGTTCTGTAGGATTGTATCTCATACTTGCCTCGCTGTCTGCTTCCATACCACGTGTCGCATATTTATCTCACAAATTGTATCTCCTCCGCACCTGCCCACGCCCAGATATTGCAATTTGTAGGCCACCGCCCGTGCTTGCCAGGATGAGCAGCTACAGCCTCCACTGCGGACTGATATGCCCGCTCACAGTGTGTATGCGACTGCGGAATTGTCTGTCTCAGGCGACAGGAAGCTTCTTCAACTTACCCGACACGCAACTGATGTGGCGGTGTAGGTATGTGCATAGCATTTTTCCGGTATGGCCTCCTCCCCGAGACGCATGCTCTCCGAGTGTTTTGACATTCCAGTTCAACAGGTGGCCTCAGTCTCTCCAGCACACTGCTGTCTCAGCATTCGTGCCTCACTGCGTACCAGATTATTTCCTCAGGTCCGTACGCTCCCTGTGAGCCCCATCGACGTGAGTGCGTCGATCGCTCTGAGCGCATTGATAGATCTGATGCTCGCTCCGCCTCTTTCAATTCGGACCGCAACGACCACGCGCCGTTCGTCGTATACGACATGCGAAGGTCGGCTGGCCATTGTCAACCTCCCACAATGATTGGAAATGATCGGTTGCGACAAGAGCTACATGCCCGAACGCCCATTCTGATCTGCGTGCGATGCTACCTTACAAGGTATGGTGGCTACTGAGTACCCTGTTCTCTACGTGTGCCAAGGACACGACCTTTTGGCGAATATAAAGGTGTCCTGTTGCCTGGCCAGGGTTTGTCCCCACCACCGGCCTTCTTCCCCTTCAGCACGCCTTCTTCCCATTCAGCGGGCCTTCTATTCGCTCCTTCATTCCTCTCGTTGTCGCTGACATTGCTGCACACATTCACCCGCTATGCTGACTAGCACATTCGTTACTTTCTCTCTTCTCGGTGGCGCATTCGCTGCCGCCCTCACAACCGGTCACGCCGAGGGCGGGCTCGTAGCACGGAGTTCACCGACGAACGAGGACCTGCTCGCATCCTGCCCAGGCGGTCCCAAAGACCACAAGTTGAAGCGGGCGGACAGGTGCACTCTGGTATGTTTGCTTTCCCAGTTGACGCACCCAGCCCCGGGCCTTTCTCTGACGCTGTATCTCTCCTGTAGATCAACATCAAGCAAAACCCAGACGTCCGCCTGTGGACTGTCCTCGGCGACCCTCAGCTCAAGTACGCATCCTACCTTACATGATCCCGTCTCTGGTGAGATGGCACGCAGCTCAACGCTGACCCGCCCCCGCATCGTCGTCCAGCTGCGGTGGCTCCCAGCACCCCATCACCGTCACCCTCGGCGGAGCGACCACGGTGTCGCAGACGACGACGGTGAACGCCGAGTTCGGCGCGTCCGTCGAGGGCATCAGCATCGGCGGCGGGGTGTCTGATTCGGAGACGACGTCGACGACGATGTCCAAGTCGATCGAGTTCTCCATCTCCCCTGGCCGGCAGGCGGTGTACGTCGTCGGCGTCGCGTACACGTCCGAGACGGGCAACGTGCAGGTCAACTACGGCTCGCGCGTCGAGGGCCACTACGAGGTGCGTGCGCCGCTCCCCACACGTTCTCTGCTGTTGTGGCGTTGTGGATGCTGACTCGTGGGGCGGGCGCAGTACTACACGGGCACGACCGTGACGAAGCTCACGCCCAAGGAGAACGATGTCGAGTACGACGTGCACGAGAGCGACTGTGGTACGTACCCGATGCGACTATCTCTCTCTCCGGCGGGCACAGGAGCATGCTGATCGTGACTGGGCAAATTTACACAGGCAAGGATCCCCGAAACCTCGACAATGCCTTGTTCGTGGCCCTCGCGAGAGGCAATGCCACGGTATCCTGAGATTCGAGCTGTCGTCGAGGCATGGATTGTTCCTATTTACATCTCTCCCTTCGAATTATTATAGCGGGAATATCATATTATCTTCGACAATCACTTTACAGTCCGTATAATCCGACGCAATTTCGACGTGCTTTCCTTTTGTTCGGCGCTTGCACTATCGATAGCGCCCTATACACCCGTCTAGGCAATCTAAACGCCGTAGAAAGAGGTGTTGTTCGAATGCCCCGCCTCGCACAGCGGCTTGCCGTGGAATTACATCCTGCTCAGGTGTACGTCCGAAGAGACGCGGTTTGTTTGCTCACTGCCTTCAAGTTCGACATTGCGCCCGGTGCACAATGGACGCTGTCGGTCAAATACGGAGTCACTTCGACCTAGAACACGGGCCGGGGCTGGAGTTGAACTGGACACCGTCAATGGTATTTCCACATCCCGAGCCATCAAACCTCCCTCGTACACTCCCCGCTGGTCAAGTATAGGCTGTGACTAGTTGTGGCGCCAGCTTTGCAATAACACCCGACTCCGAACTCGATCGTCAAGGTGCGATCGGAGCGCCGAAGCGGCACAGTTGAAGGCCTGGTCACCGGCATCTCGTCGTTCATCCTCCTCTGTACGTATTTCCCCTGAACGTCGAAGTCAACTGACAACGCCGACGCCCCTCAGCAGTCGTAGACAGAGGGCCTAGTCCTGGACCAGCCGTTCGCCAGACCTTGAAGACACACGGTTTTACCGGATACAATACGCTTGTGTACGCGTTCGTCCGCACCTTGCGAATTCCTACTCCGTCTCGGTTTCCAACCAATGTTGTCGCGCCGTCAAGAAAAAGTCCGTCTTCACCTCGGGTGGGTTCGGATACGCGAAGTTGGCGTCATCTACCGTCGTAGGTAATGTAGGCACGACTCAGCTGCGCGGATGACTTGCAGTATATATGGATCACTACACAAAGCCTGCACAACAGCTCTCGAGCTTTTGCATCACCACCCTCACAACCTACGTCTCCCCTCAGTATCACCATGGGCAGTATCATCGAAACCAACGCCGATCTTCCTCACCCGCCTCCGCTGACAGCTGAGCAGCGCAAGTTGATCTCGGCGACCGTCCCAGTTTTGGCCGAGCACGGTGTCACCATCACCACCCTCTTCTACAAGCGGATGCTGGAAGCGCATCCCGAACTCAAGAACGTCTTCAGCCACAGCAAACAAGTCGTACGTTGGATTTTTGTAGCCTCTCCATCTCATGAATTCTCATCTCAGTCTGTCTCCAGCGCGGCCACCAGCCTGAGGCACTGGCTCGGGCCGTGTACGCCTATGCCGCCAATATCGAGGACCTCTCTCCCATCCTCCCCGTCGTCGAGCGCATCGCTCACAAGCACGCGTCCGTCCACATCACCCCCGAGCAGTACACCATCGTCGGGAAGCACCTCATGGAGGCCATCACCGAAGTCGTCGGTGCTGATACCTTCAAGGGCGACCTATACGACGCGTGGGGCGTCGCCTACTGGAACCTCGCACATGTTTTTATCGACCGCGAGCGCCAGCTCTACGAGTCTGCCCCATGGGTTGGCTGGCGCGAGTTCGTCGTGTCGAAGAAGGTCAAGGAGAGCGACCAGATCACGAGCTTCTACTTCCGCCCAAAGGACGGCAGGCCACTCGACTCGTATCGCCCCGGACAATATATTTCCGTGCAAAAATTCATTCCTGAGAGCGGCGTACAGCAAAACAGACAGTTAGTGGCTCCGACGTGTTCAGTACTGACGCGCTGCTAATGGTCGCAACTCGCATCCAGATACTCTCTCTCCGACGCCTCGAACGCCGATTACTACCGGATCTCCGTGAAGCGCGAGCCCGGCGTGCGCACACATGCCCCTTCCGGATCTATCGATGCGACTCAGTCCGCACACCCCGGCTGGATGTCGAACCTCCTCCACGCGACTCTCAACGAGGGCGATACCATCGAGCTCGCGCCGCCCTTCGGCGATTTCTTCCTCGACGACTCTTCCGCCCCCGTCGTCCTCCTCTCCGCCGGAGTGGGCCTCACCCCGCTCGTCTCCATGCTCAACACGCTCGTCGCCTCCAAAGACCCTCGGCGGCCCGTCAGTTGGGTACAGGCGGTACGCAACAGCCGCACACACGCCTCCAAGGCGCACGTTGCCTCCCTCACGCGCGCGAACCCGGAGCAGATCCGGACGACCGTGTTCTACTCTGAGCCCGCGGAGGGCGACGTGCCCGGCACGGACTATGACGTGCGCGGGCGGTTGGACCTGGACAAGGTCGAGCGCGAGACGCTCCGGCTGGCCGACGCGAGCGCGCAGTACTACGTGTGTGGCCCGGAGGCGTTCATGGCCGATATGATTCGGGACCTGAAGGCGCGCGGTGTAGATGGGGGGCGTATACACGCGGAGGTGTTTGGTGCGGGCGCGACTCCTGCATGAGAGGGGATTGGGCTGGGTCGCTTATGGACAACGACTCGCGGACGTCACAACTCACCCATGTACTAGAGTAGCGGCTATACAAGTCGGGCGTTCTGTACTATACCCAGCCGAAGATTATGTCTGACAGTGTCAGGGGCAATCCAAAGTGACCTAGAGAAGGTTTCATGTCTCGACACGATCGCGCCTCGCTATCAATACGGTCTGTATAGTACGCGTCGATGATACAGCGGGGTATGAGGCAAAAGGGTCAACATAACATCGTATGTGGTCTGATGCGCAAAGAGAGAGCGGGAGATAACTATTGATACAGTGGTGGACTACAAGCTACAAGTAAGATATGATATGGCTACAGTACGGGTATATGAGAAGGCGAAGATTGCTATTGATACAGTAGGTGTCATCGCGCGCAAGCTTGTGCGATCGCAAGAAATAACGGCGACGCGGGGCGGAAGACACTCCAGAGGTCCACGCGCGCCCCCATGCGCATAAGTGCTATAACGTATGTCCGCGACGTCCTTGAGGAATGCGCTTGCGCTATTCAACTCAGAACCTGGTCCTGCCGCCACGCTTGATCATGTCGATGTCGATCTGAAACTCGGCGCCGCCCATATGAGCCAGCGAAACGAACGCGAAGTCTTCGAGGGCGAATCTGTGCCTTGTCAGGTTCCAATCTGGATCGATTCCGCCCAACGTGCGGGCGTCAGGGCTCTACGTGGGCCTGCCTCAGCATACAGCTGTATACCGAGGGTACACACGCAGCGCACGCACCGTCAAGAAGGTCTTGAATTTCGTCGCCATTAGCATGAGAACCTCCGCCATCGAGCCGTTGTACAAGTTTTCGACGTGTGAATAGTATCCGCGCCACTTTATGCACCTCTGCTTTAGCGCCGCCCTATAGGCGCCTCGGGGGGAAGAGAGGACATACTACTAGGCGACAACGGACGCTGGGTGATTCAGTACAATCGCGGAGGAACCGTTTCGGAGCCTCTTCAAGACGCCTTGAGAGATGTCCATAGCTCGTGCGGCAAACCTCTGCGACGTAGAGAGGATTGCCCTGAGTGTCCCTCAGACACACTGGCACGCGCGGGAGGACCGGATATGGGGAGGACTGTTCCTTCTTCTGCGAGACCGGCATTGCTTTCTCCAATATGCGGAGCCGGACACAGGGGTATAGATACAAAGAAGGCAGTCTAAGCTTTGCGAGAAACAGGCAGCGGGGCCCCGAGAGGGGAGATGAGAAAAGCTCGACTCGACGCGAGGGGAGGCCATAAGTATCCACTGAGACGACAAAGCGAAGTGACAACAGGGACGCAAAGGAAGCGAAAGAAAAGACGACATAGCGACGGAAGCCACAGAAAGCGAGTCGACCAGAGTGAAAGCCCGACGAGAGCTAAAGCGCAGTAGCCACTCGCTTACGGAGGTATCGGTCAAAGGGAGCGAGCAAAGACCCAAGGACCGACAGTCCGGTACGCGTTCGGGTACAAGCCCGAACGCGTACAAGCCTCGCGGAGGAAGACGCTGTGACAACTCTGCTGGAAGTGGACACCAGCGGGCGGAGCTGACATGTCGACAGATCAGTCGTGGTGGATGTAGGGGCGAGGGAGACGTCACCTGCACTCTCGCTGATCCATGGAGACACATATCCTAGCTGTCGCGTTTTGCTGAATAAAGTAAGAATGTGAACCCGGTGTAGAGAGAAGGGCTGAGTCGCTGTCCCACCATAGCCTTTGTGTGGACTAACGCACGTTTTTGCTTCGGTGTCTAATGAGTTGCCGGGTGGCGGGGTATTCGGGGGGAGGCTGAAGTACGTTGTGTTGCAGAGAGACGTCGAGACGAGTGTGTCAGATTCGAGAGTTAGTGCAAGAGTTACCTGTAGGCTTATCGTTATGCGGTGCGGCCTCTCGACGTCGACGTGCGAGCATCGCTGGGGTGGTCAGATACAGTCATGGAACTCGAGACATAACGATAGCACTGCGAGTAGCATCAATGTCTACCATTATTTCTTCATATCGCGTCAGTAAGGGCTCTGCGAAGCACAGCACAATGCCTATCAAGCTTCGAGTGTAAAAGAAGTAGTCAGCCGACTGACGGCAAGGCCGACTTACGAGGTAGGTCGGCCGGCGAGTCCAAACAGTGCAGCCAACTCATGTGGACCCTGCTTAAATCATTTGAAAACCCTTCTTCGTCCCGCCTGCAATACCGTGAGCTTCTACGAGGTGAAGTAAGTCGGACAAAACCACTAGGCAGACAGGCGCATACGGAACAAGGGCTTCCCTCTCCAAGTCAGCGTAGAGCCTAAAAGCGCCACGCCGGCAAACCTGCAGTAGTAGTAAGCGCTATTGCACAGAGTCATCACGTTCAGCTGACTCCACCGTGTACGTAGCCTGGTAGTCGTGGAGGATTGCGATAGCCCTGTGCCACGCCGGCGTAGAGTCGCCAGCCCCCGTTCGAGCAACATGTAAGCCGACAGATGGAGCTGTGATATTTCAAGCAGGTGATCATTCCTCAGCGTTGAGCATCCGGGAGCGTGTAAGAGAGGCAAAGAGGAATGAATGAGAAAGAGAGTCGACGTCAAGGACGTTCGAACAAGAAGTTGTTTGTGTCTGTTAGGATCCAAAGCCTCCGCCTTCCATAATGGGGAGTACATCGCGCGATGGGTGCTCACGTGAGAGATAACGAGCAGCACAGGGCGCTTGCGTGGTCTGTCTCTCATCCACCAACATCCGCGTTCATCGTCTTCTTGACTGTCGTTTCCGCTCTGTCCTTATTGCGAATCTGCTTATGGAGTCCCTCAACCTCGACAACCTTGCTACTTCGCTCCAAGCCTCCTCAAGCTACGCCAACGCCGAGAAGGAACTCACGAACAACTTCCGAGGTATGTCCCATCCCCACCCACCAATATATCATATATCTCGGGCTTTCAGCCCATGCAACGGTATGAGGATGCAAGAGGACAGAAGCAGGTCACCTAGTGTCGCTCCTCTCCTTAACGAGTTACTTCACTCCTTGGCGCCGACCCCTGGGTCCTGAGTATCTTCGTCCGGAGCATGCGACTTACGACTACTCTCCAGCGGCTGCCCTAAGCCTTACGACTCTTTATCGTTCGTCTAAGACCGCCTCGAAGCGCGCCTACAACGCTGGCTACTCCGCCGCCTGCCATGACCTTCTCAGCATGATTCAGCAAGGCGTCTCTACCGACGCCGACCCGAGTCGTGAGGTCACCATCGGGAGGATCATGGACTACATTGAGGCTCGTCTCGACGCCATCAAGACCCGAGAGGAGGAGGAGGACGAGGAGGAAGAGCGTGCAGCGAAGGGTGTCGCCGGGCCGAGCGTTCCCAAGCCGAAGCCCGCCAGCCCAACCCTCGGTGCTGCGGCTCCCCGTCGAGAGCAGGTGCGTATTGATCAGTATTATGCATTGCACAGTCATCTCACGCCAGTTGTATCTTTCAGCATATTGCTACGCCGCCCACGCCGTACACTCCTTCCACAATGAACAGCAATCACCCGTATGTCCCACCAGCGCTTGCATCTCCAACGCCTTCCGTCGTCCCTCTCCGTCCCATGCCTACGCAGCCGCTCCAGTCCTCGTTGCGCGCAGCCAAGTCACGACTCATTCCCTCCATCAACCCCAAGGATCTGTCTACCGTTCCGTTCGGCTTCGAGTCTCCTATCATTACCGACGTCACTTTGCCTGTCTCCTCGGAAGCGAGCGCGCTTGCTACCCCGGCGAAGCGACGGCGCGAAGTCGATGCACCGGTGACTCCTCAAGACACCCCGAGCGGCGGTGCGAGCACGAGTCGTCGCCGCACCCGCAGCTGGCGGGACCAGAACTTGGCACAGGCAAGCGGGCAAGGAGAAGCCATGGACGTCGAAGAGGAGGGTCCGCAGCGGAAACGAGTTGCACGTCGGTAATCGGAGTGCGACTCGGCGGTTAGATCGTTGGGTCGTAGTGTCGTGTCGTCAGGTCGTCGGTTGTTGAGCGCAGGTGATGGACGGTCGACTGATGGTACGCCATGTGCTGCTCTTTCCTTCTCCTTTCCCTCGTTCGTCACATCCAATACCCTTGAAGTTTATGAACATGACGACTAGTACACATCATTCATTCGCATATGCACCGGGCACATGATTGTATCGTATAGCCGTATGTTAACCACTGTCGCACGCCGTTTCCCAGTTTTGGGGACGACGGGCGTCGATTACGTTGTATAACATGTTCTTTGCACACCGTATATGCGAGCAAGTCAGACCAGAGATAAGTCAACGCTATACGCCTTGTGAGCGAGTTTTCCTCCGGTAGTCTCTCTACTGACCGGTGGTGCTAGGATCGTGTACTATCTCGATTGGAAGAGGGCTCCTTCCGATCTCCGCGCATGAGTGAAGGGCTGTGGCGACACTCGCCCTATTCGTTGGGCCACGCTGCTGCAACATGGCGATCTGTCCGACTGTGCGTTGCCTATCGCGCTCTCCCTCTCTCACCATGACGGATCACTCATTGCCTGCTAGTCCGACGGCTCCGACAGCAGTACGGTCAGCTCGCCGGGCAATGTTAGTCATGATCGCCTTATCCCTCTAACATGAAGCAGCGACATAACTTCGGCGCCCTCTTACGTTCATTCTTGTTCGGAGGGTCATCCGATGTATCTTCTCCTGCCCAGTGGTGAAAGATATACGTACGTGAGATGTCGATGATGCTCATGTCTGAATGCCTTGCAGGAGTCGTTCCGGGTCGCTGCTCAGTAATCCCCTACCCGTGTGGCAGCTTCAAGAGGGGGAACAAATGACTCGGTGAAGCAAGGAGTACACACATCCTGATGCGATGAATCATTGTAATGGCGTCCTGAACTCTGCTCTATCGTGAATCTACTCCTGTGCGGCAGTGCCTACTTCGCCGTTGTGAATAGCGCAGCTTGTTGGAGACTAATCTGTTATAGTAGCGATCCACTCCATGAAGCTCGCCCCAGAAACTCCTGGTTTCGGTATCTCAACCTCCTCCTCCCCTATCATCCTGTATTGTGGCTCTTCCAAAAGGATGAAAACCCCTGCCGCTCCACTGAGGTATTTCACATTCGCAACAGCAGCATGAATGCGGAGCAAATCACGGTCGGGAAGGGTCACACCAGCTTGGCTATGACCTGTGAAGTCCCTGTTCCACCGCTTGGGTACTTTTGCGGCGAGTTCATTGTCCACGTCCTCGCTATAATCACAAATTGCAATGTGAGTAGGCTCGTCCTTGTTTGTGATGCCGTGGGGATAGCCGTTATAATGAACAACGAGAGTGTATTGATTATCGTCCTAATTAGCATACAACAGCGAGTCCCTTCAGCCTTAAAAAAGTGATTATGCTGTTCGAGACGTACATTCATAGGCCGTAAGGACCACTCGTGGCGGTGAAAACTAAGATGAGCCTGATTGTTGAGTAGGATACAGTTCGCTGCACCCTCAAGTTTGGTTTGGTCATCAAAGAAGTCCTCCGGCAGCTCACAAAAGTGTCGCAGGATCTGTAGTGTCTTCCGTCGCGACTGCGTCTAAGGCGGTACATGAGTGAGCAGTGGAGAGCCATAGAGCACGAAAAGATATTGACCTCGGCTTGGGTCTCGCCAGGAGATATTTTCAGTGGTGCGAGTTTGACGATGCGGGAGACCTCCAAAGGACTTCTGCGGTCACGGGGTGCATTACCGTAAAGTAACCTAGCAGCGACACAGTATTCCACCAATCCGGACAAACAGCACCTATATCTGTCGCGGCGCAGGACCTGCGGAGTCGAACGTCGTCAGCGCTGGGAGCATGTGATGACTTTGCGGTAGACGTACGTCAGAGAATGTTTGACCGCGACAAATACACTGATAGTCTTCCTGTACAAGCGGCGAAGCTATGACAGGAACACCATCCTCGACGTTAGGCAAACCAATCGGGCTCATGCGCCCCGTCGGAGTCCTGTCCCCAGATGACATAGCGGACTCCACTGCTGCGACGCTGTTAGCCCGCTCTACATAAGGGCACCAGCCAGATTCTGACCGAGTGTAGCTCCAGAAGTCCAATGAGATAACTTCGCAGATGCAGATTGAGTGTCGCTGCTAAATTGAAATCAATTCGTCACTCACATGGCCAGACAAAATATGCGATCCAATCCATAGCAACGGCCGCAAGATTGGCAGCAAGCAGCTCTTCCCTTGAGCTCGGCCGCTGCAAGTCTTCATCGTGAAGGGAGCCAATGGGAGTCGCGCTCGCTATGCGGGCAGAGGCACAGACCATGGCCGAGACGTATCTTTCACCGCGCTTCATGCACAACTCGGTGGCGGTCTGATACATGGCATCAAACACACTCCTCGTGGTAAGATCATGATCGAGCGGTATCCACGCGATGTTCGCCACCCAAGTTGGCTTGTTGTAAGCTTCAAGATCGGTGCGATCGAGGACGGAGAGGTGTTCGAAAGCGTGAGTCTTGAGATTGCTATTTGAGATGCTGTTATCTGCGATGATATGTTCTGCGGCTTGCAGGATGCGCTCATAATCGGCAGGAGACACCATATTCGCTGGTTTTGTGAAAGAGCAAGGGAGTAGTTCGTGGGTACTAAGGTACTATGCACAAGATGGGTATACGCTTTATATCCCCTGAGTGCCCGGAATCTGCCGTCGGCTAAATGATTCGAAGGCTCCACGCTGTGTATCTGCGAGTACGTCGCACAACACAATCGGTTCCTTGCATGCCTCGCTCCGAATCCACGTGTTCACGTCAAGAATGAAGACAGCCAACGGCTCCACCCCACATCAGCACTCAAGGCTCCTCCGTCCGTCACGGTGCTCTTCCATTCTTGGGCTTGCGTCCTGACTCAACAGTCTCCGAGTCTATGGGCTGTCGTCATCTCCATGATCTGTATGTGGGTGGTCTTGATACACTGGACACCAAGCGCGGCCCCGCATTTCCCCACATACCAGTTGTGTTGCAGCATCATCCTATTGTGATGCACATGACACGTGTAACAGGGTCTAAGAGAGCCAAGTTTCGGAACGGAGGTTTGAGTACTGTACTGGTTCAGCAGTAAAAATGGAGGTCTAATTGCCGCCTACATAGGTACAGGGCTGTACAAAGCAAGTTGTGTATACAATATGGGTAGGATGCAGCAGCTAACCAGGATGCTGGCAGTGCTACTGTTATTCAGTTTCAGAATATAAAATTGGGACATGCGTCATTAGTACTGATGATGTTTGATGCAGTAACATTCACAACACTGGTAGAAACATCTCTTGTGTTGAGGCTTGGCCAGACAATATCTGATATACACACAACAAGGAATGATTGATATAAAACCCATTTCTACCTTGTGTGTGCCTGTGGATGTGTGAGTGATAGTGATAAGTCACTACCACACACAATATACTACTGAACATTCTTCAAAAGGCATGAAGTCTTATGTATATAAAACTGGCATAAGGACAACCCCATACTCAAAATCACATCTCTCTATCCTTCCACACCCACCACCTCATCTTATACATAGCAGCAATGGCTACCAACAAACGTGAACGCACAAACAGTGTTGCTGAAAGCACAACAAGCATTTCAAGCAACTTAACAACTGGATCGACTGCTGCTAGCATTGATGAACTGGATTTTGGCCTACAATCTGCAGTGTCCTATAACTATTCAGATGGAAGATTGGATGAAGTTACCCAAGCCATTTTATTTGACACACAAGGACATCCCTTTGAGAAGATTGAGAAGTTAGCCAATGCACATCTTCTCATTCTTTTGGCTCCTGGATATGAAGAATACAATACACCAAGCTGGGTTAACACACTCAATGACCAATATGCCATTCCTGATGGTAAAGAATATATTGAATGGTCATCAATGGGCATGTTACAGGCCATGTTGAAATATGCGTCATGCAAAGAAAGTACAAGATATATATATGCTAGTATATGTGCTTGCGGCAATCACCGCCCCAACGAGTCAGCTGCTGTCTCTGATGAGTGGAAGAAATCTTTGGCCTCACGGCTTAATATTCTTGCAAGAGAGTATTTGTCAAAGTTTTTATGGCCAGGTAAGTCTTCTAGTTTATAATAACATATCATCTTATTAACTATCTAAAAACATAGTCACAGCAAAGACTGGTCAAGTACCCCAAACAATTCTCTCACCTACTGAGGATCTGGGCATATCTACTCCTACATTGCAAGACACAGCTTCCATACTTGTTGAGGGGGTTTCATCTACCCGTGCCTATGATGAACGACTTGTAAGCACTGAGTAGCTTAGAAATTTGTATATGGTGACTGAGTGAAGACAATTCACCTGTTACTAGGTGCTTTACAGAGATTGGTACAAGTGCTGTATCACACAAAAACCATCATCTGGTGTCATATCCACTATCCTAAAAAACATGATTCCCCATTGGCTCCCTAATACCTCTCAAAAAGTTATAGAGCATACAAAACTTCAGTCAGCTCATATTTTCAAACGGTCTTTGGCACAGTTTAATGCCAAAACCAATGCTAAAAGAGTGAGGAGTTATCATACTCAAGCTGACTACTATTCTAATCAATCCTTATAATCTCACTAGCTCCATATTATAGGGAATATGTTTGACATTGCTATTCATTACTGCCAAATTCCTCAAGAATTCATTGCAGAAGCTGAAAAGCGTGTGGACACCCCTGAAAATATGTTCATACTCAATCAATTGATGCATTCATATTTTGATGAATATGCATTCTCTCTCAAATATGAAAATACTACAGTATGTACTTTAATTTCCTAGCTCTCTTAAAGTGCTATTGCAATATTGACACAAAAGTAGATAAACCCCATCAGAGTTGATACATATACTGTGATACAACACAGTGCATATGGCATGGGATTGCAAGACAATCTTTTGGTTGCATTCAGTGACCATACAGCAGAAGTAGCCAAAGCTCTTCAGGATTATGAGAATAATCATGAAGTGCACATACGGCCTGGTGGTGATCGTCCACATGGGGTTAAACTTGCACATCAGAAACAACATCCTCAGTCTGCTTCCCTACCATCAATCTCTCTATTTGGATTCCACCATGCAGTTGCAGGAGTGCTACATCTTAGTGGTGCTGCAGGGCTACTAAAGTTATTCAGGGGACCACAGCCTCCAGGTGGACCAGCTGCTCCTGTTGATGGTAATCCAGAGGCCCTGATGCAGTTCATGGATGAACTAGATGCATGTCACAAACAGGTCACTGTCAAAGACTCCATTATAAACAGTGGATTAGAAGATATCATGGGTCGCATGAATCTGGAAGTAGAGGACAATTGGATGGGAGTCCAGGATGTAGAGGGCTACTAGCATGTTTCTCATACCTACTGCCTTATAATAGGCTAATGTACAATTACTAGTCTGTAGTTCACTACGCACGGTCTTGTTATATCCAGCGCTTTGTCACATCGGACGCTCGAACCATTCTCTGTCTACACTCAGACGCAGCGCGCTGAGAGTCTTCCGATAAACCCTACGACGCACGAATGTATCCGAACAGAACAATAGTATGTGCACGCACTGCCACACGTCAACGATAGCTACAAAGCCATCCGACGACCATGTAACGGAGTGCTAGGGAACGCCCTGCATACTCTATTTGCGTTTGCATCAATATGGAGTTCCTGTGGGGCTTATAAGACTCACTGGCTGCGTACTTCAGTCACACCATCACCGTCCATCCAACACCACGACATCGGCGCCATGGGTCGCTGCATCACTCCTGTGGATCCATTGTGGACTAGGTCAGCCGCCACCGCAGTACGTCCACCGGAAGCTCACCTTTCTCAATGCAGATACCATCAAGCGCAATGCCCGTCACCTATGCATGTCCCGGTTCCTTCAACAAAACCTCCACAGCTGAACGATGACGTTTACTTCGCCATCGCTGAGCATCTCGAGAGTCGCCAAGACATCACTCACTGTAGGCTCGTCTCGCGCGCGTTCGAATGGGTCGCGGCGCGGGCACTTCTCCAGACGTGCGACATCACCCTCCGAGCCGAGGCTGATGTCCACTCCTTCCACCACTTCATGTTCGAATACGAGCCCCTTGAGCTCGTGCCGCCACGACGATTCCACTACTTCACCGGGCACCTCACCATCGCCTCCGGACCCATCTCCACGCACGCACAACCCCTGCTCCTCTTGCTGCTCACGCACGCACTGCGGCTGAGCAGCATATCGCTCGAATCCTTCGACGCCACAGTCTGCGCCATGCCCGCTCTCCTCCCGCTCCTCGCCACGCTCCCCGCCCTCCGCCGGCTCGCCCTCGACTACCGCACCCCCCGGAGCATGCCCAAGTCACCGTCGCTCACCGCCTCCGACCCCGATGGTACACTGAAGAAATGGGAGTCGGATGCGCAGGTGAGCGCGCTCGCGGGTCGGTTCGCAGAGGTCAGCGAGCTGTATGTCCACTTCGGCCGGCGGGAGACGATCCCGCTCGGGGCGTGGGCCGGCACGTGCGGGCCGAAGATGCAGCGGTTGTGCATCTCCACTGGCGAGGACGGGACGCTCGCAAAGCTGATGCATGCGGTGAGTACGAGTACGACGGTTTGTTCACATAGCTGTGGAGACTCACTGGTACTGTTCGCTCGTAGGAACCGGATTCGAGGAGGAAAGGGATGTCGATCTCGATCAATTTCCAGGCCGCAGAGGACGCTCCAGCGGAAGGGAGGGGCCAGGAGTCGGAGGGCATCGACACCAAGTCCAAGGTGGATATGGAGTCGGGACGCATGGCGAGTGCCCCATTTGAAAACAGGATGGATGATGAGTATAGCTTGCCTCATAGCACAGCTGATTCGACGAGAAGTGAGGCGTGATCTTGCTCGGCGCACGGCCGAAGTCTGCTGTAACTTATCGTATTTAAAGAACCAGGTCTATCACTACTTACCTGTTGTTCGTCCATCAGTTCGCTGCTCGCAGAGAACCGCAAATATAGTAAGTCATTCGAATTAGCCTGGTCACAGTTACCGTGCCGCAGGATGTGTCCACCTGCACCAGCCCCCATGGAGCGAAGCGTCCATCTGCAGCGGAGAGGGCTCGATGTCACAGGGGTTGAGGATAGCCAGGTAATATCGCCGAGCGCACGACTGGCACCGTCGATATGGTTATGAGACGGTCGTAGAGGATGGAGAACATGTCATTCGCCACTTTTGGAGCCCCAACCATACAGCTCGCAATACCGTTCGAACGAGGCGCGAGACGGAGCAAGGCCAATCCAGACCGACGAGGAGATTGAGCGCTCGAAGGTAAAAGCTCCGCCGTTCGCCCGCAAGTGCGACCACGAGGCTGGGCGTTGACGTCAAGGCCAGGTCCCCCTACAGCACTCCTGCCGCATGTGGCTGACTACCCAGTGGCACCCTCGCGCTGCGTCCATGGCAATCGCCTCGGTGAGTTGGGGCCAAAACGCTATCGCACAGCATATCTGGCCGAGAGTCCATAGGACACGTTAATCGCGCCCAGATTAGGTACAACTTCGGTACTCACCTCGCACAATCCGGTCAATATAGACACTCGAACGCTCCAGAAATGGCTTGTCCGGTGCCAGGATTACGGTGCCCGGACGCAGCACAGCGCGTTCTCGAGGATGCGCGAGGCGAGGCCTACACGTTGTCGACCCCGGATGACACCATGCGAGGTTTCATAAACCTTGGGACCTTGAGCATTCGGTCCACGGTCCTTTCTCCTCGCGCTCCGCACCGCCTTGGCCGTTGACGTCTTTATATTTCTCTCTCCCCTCCGCCCTCCCCGTAGCAACTCTTCTGCCTCGTCCCTGCTTCTCCTCTAGCTCTTGGGCACGCTGACACCGACCTTACCTCCCGAGACATCGACATTCCCGTACGGCACGATACACATAAAGACTTATCATGGCGACCATCAACGGCGTCCGGATTGCTCTCTACGTTCTCCTCGTATGTCAACTTCTTCAGTCATCATGACACTTGAGCATGATAACCTTACTCACCACTCACATGGGGGTTCACCCACGTAGTGGCTCTTCTCTGTAGTTCTGCTGGGTCTGACAGCGACACGGCTGCATTATACCCTCTTCCTCCCGGCGTACGACCCGCTGAACAACGGACAGCCGTTCTACGATCCGATCGTCGCCGAGCTGCTCGTTACGTCGATTCTTGCCATGTTCTGGTCGTCGTTCATGTGAGTATAGCGTCCCATACTTGCACGCCACGAGATGCGCGCTAGCCGCAGAGGAGGGGTGCATGACAGAAGGGAAAGCGCACCTGCAACGCTGCTGACGACCGTTTCTGAACGACAGCATCCACATCATCCACCGGAGCTATGATTATGGCCGCATCTCGACCTTCGCGGGCGAGCTCATCGGCCTCCTCGCGCTCTTCGCCATGTTCCTCGTCGGAGCAGCCATAGCCTCCGTACGTCCCCCTTCCTTTCCCCACCCCGTTCCACCCCAATGACGCCTGCTCATCACTGTGCACGCAGACGTACTGGGGCGACCTTTTCTGGTGCCACACATACTGGCAATGCCGCGTCCTGACGGTGCTCGTCGCGTTCGCGTGGATGTGCTGGGTGCTCACCTTTGCGCTCGTCGTCATCTCCGTCCTCTTTGCCGTCGCGAACGCGGCGTTCGCGCGCCCGCTGCATGGGCGGTACGACCCCCACGCGAGCTTCTACCGTACGTCTCTTGCTTGATGCACCGCGCTGAAGGTGTCCTGTGAGGGGTACTGGTACTGACTTGTATGCGTGTGCGGATACGAATAGGGCCCGGGAGGGAGCCGAAGCGCAAGGGTTGGCGGTTGTGCTGAACGGTTGGGACGGGCACGATATGCGCATTCGAACAGCAACAGCGAAGCGTATCCAGATTCCAGGCGAGCACGATGGTTCATGACAACAAACGATCGAGGTCACGATAAGTGTTCATGGGTTTGAGATCCAGACTCGGGTTTGATAGGACGTGTTGAAGGGAGACTTGTAGAATGACTGGCCTGTACTGATTTTGAGTCTTGAGAGCACCATAAGCGTACCTTGTAACTCTAATGCATGTTTGACTTCATCATCCCCACAATGTCGCGAGTTTTGATGTCCATTGGCAAGGACTGGGTGAGGCTTAGAAGGCAGAGGCAAAGCAGTAGATTGCGAGGTTCGCGAAACGACATGCGAGGAGTCCGCAGACGGCAACATACGAGTCTTGAGAGCAGGTAAGTATTATGTAAGGTTCTCACGGTTAGTTTGAACTATAGGAGTAAGTAGCGAAGGCGGGAGTCAATAGAGGGTCGTACAGTAAACATGTACTCTGTCCAGGATTTTGGGCCGGACATCGGTCCAGTGTCCGAAACTTGACAGTCAGTCGCGACTACCAAAGCGGTCCTTCCGAAACGCCATAGATGGTCGCGTCTACTTGCAACACTGTTCGGAGCAGATGGGAGGCTGACCGCCCTCGCCCCAGTGCTGGTTGTAGAGCGAGACCTGTACCCAGGTGACGCAGAACGAGTTCCCGAACGCGCTCGCGGCGCCTTGGAAGTCGTAGAACGACTTGCCAATGTACGCCCCGCCCGGCTGGTTGTTGTTCGGGTCGAAGTGCGTGTTGAACGTCGTAGGCGTCCAGCCGTTCCCGCCCCCGTTCCTGTACGTCTGCCCGGGCTGGTACTGCGAGCAGGGGATGGCTTGGTAGTTGACGTGCCCGTTCGCGGGGAACGTGGTGCCGCCTGGGAGCTGCACGCCGGAACGGGTGAGGCTGTACGGTGTGCAGCCGTCGCTGCCGCCCCCGTTCGCAACGCACGGCACTGACGTCGGGAGTGCGGCGCAGGTGCCTTGGGCAGGAGGGGATTCCGTTGGCGTCGTGGGCTCGGTGGGTGTGGTAGGGGTGGAGGGGGAGGGAACGCACTGGCTATACCAAGGATTCGAGTATACGCAGCTGTAGCCGCTTGGACAGCAAGTGGGACCACTGAACCCAGAGCCACCACACTGACCCCATTGGGTGTTCGTGCATGGGGTAGCGGACGGGTTCGTACGCTTCGCAATATCAACCTCCTCGGACCATCGACGAGAGGCCTTGTATGGATCAGCCTGGTTGCGGCGGATACGCTCGTCTGTGTAATGGAGGGGTCAGTCCGCATTTAGCTCTCGAGAACAAGGCGATCGTACCCATTCCACCATAGTGGCGGCGCGCCGCATGGATCTCCGCACCTGCAACGGCAGAGAGAGCAGTAGAGAGCAGGAGAGCGAGAGCGAGGATGGAGGCCATGACGAATGTTGTCCGAGACAGAGAGGAATGTGCAACCACTACTTAACGAGCGAGCGAGACCGAGGCCGAGAGAGAAGGAAAGGAGACAATGAACGGTGAAACGCACCTTGTCAGGACGACATTGGCTTATGAAACGCTAATGACCGTGGCGTGGTGGCCATCGAGCAGTCGAGAGTGATCTCCATGGTGGTGGCAGAACAAGTGTTGGACTTGGTCGTCTCTCCGACCTCCGTCCGTTTCTGGCTACGGCACGCACTCGGAAAGCAACGGCCCGGCCGCTCTCCTTGCCATCTTTGTTGCAGACTCTGTCCTCGTCCTGCCCGAATTGCTAGATAGCTATCTGATAAACCCAGTACCTGCTACCAACATGCTGCAATGAACGGCAGTCGGTTTCCATTTGCCAAGCTTAAACCAGATATGTCGCACATTCCAAGCCTCACTTGAACCCCTCTCCATTCCTGCGCTGTGCCGACGTCAGCCCTAGGCATCACCCCTCTATGTCTCAATATACCTTTTTCGACGTTCATTATGGCCCAGCCAACGTCCGACGTATTGGTAGGAAGAAGAGGGGGTCGGCATGGAGATTCTGGTGGCCCGGGATTTGCGGCTTCGTGCTGGTAGTCGGTAAGTTTTCTGGTTTGGTCATGACGACTGACCTTCTTCGAAGACATCACAGGTCCGAGAGCTCTTCTGGGACGTCGAAGAGTCAGATGAGACTTGCCCGAGCGCCGAGAGCGTGTCTTGTCTGGACCGACATGCAGTGAGTGAACAATGGACAACTCCTGTCCGAGTTTCGCGCGTCGCCAACGTTGCAAGTGAAGCTGAAGTTTGTACTACACTTCCATTGATGCGTCCAGATTATGCTTGATTTGACTGTTAGGCGTCGGACGGTGACCCAGTCGTTCGCAAACTCGTCGCACAGGAAGGAGCGTCACACGCTGATCATCGCAGGCGTGTCGGGGGGGTTGCGTCCTCGCAGATTCGCAGAAGCTCTCGGTCGACTTCCCGTCCTCGTCGCCGCACATACACTGGCTGACTAAGCCCGTGTCCACCCTGACCTGAACAACAGACGTCGGACTCTCTCAATGTCGGGGCTCCGCGAGCGTCGTTCTTGCTCGACAATGGCGCACTTCAGCCGTGGGGCACGATCAGCGACACGGTGTCCAACTGGCAAGTCAAGGAAGGCCAAGGCATCAGCTGGTCGCAAATTCGGTCCATCTCTGGCGTACAGCCCGCTACCTATGCATGGTGCAGGTCTTCCGCTCTCCGGCGGAAGGGTACTAATGCGCGATGATGTGTGCAGTTGACGTCGTTAGAGATCGATGCAGGCATCCAAGTCCTAGCCGTCAACGATGATCTCGAGGGCTTCAGCCTGTGCAAGAACGGTGACTGAGAGAATGCTACTAACGACCTCATCTGGAAGCCCATTGCTCAGTCGGGTACCTACGTCTTCGACAGCTGATACCCCGTCCGCCTCCATGTCATTACCGACGAGTAGATATGACAGCCTCAAGAGCTCTCCAGTATCACGCATGTTTTTGAAACTTTCGAGGATTCCCTTAGGACTATTGTAATGGGTCGTGCGTCTTCGCACGGTAATGCAGTTATCCGTTTTGCTATTATTGGCTGCTTGTTGTCCATGTCACTTATTTGGAACAATTCCCAAACTTATAGGTGACCCACTAGTGACGGTTGCGCAACGCATGTCATCTTCGCTTGGTACCGTCAGAGGATTCTACCATAGAGTCGACGAGGAAGAGTCCCGCGTGTGCGTGAAGTCTCGGGAATGACCGAGAACCGACTACCTGTGCAAGACAGCGCCTTCCGCAGCGAATCCAACTATCCTCTTCCCAAATTCCATAGCCAGTCAGCGCGTATAAGTATGTGTGGACTTGCCCCAGAGACTGCTAGTATCATTCACTCACCCAGTCACTGTATAGCACATCCGCCGGAGAATACGTGCTCATGCAGAATTGGCATATTCCTGGAGAACTGACCGACAACATTCTTGATCACCTACACGAAGACAGTCATACGCTCAGAACATGTGCATTCGTGTGCCGAGCATGGCTCCCGACGTCCCTCTTCCATCTCTTCAGCACGATCACCTGTGATGTGGACAGCGACAGCAAGAACGTCCGCGCTCTCCTCTCGTGGTCGTCCACTGCTCTGTTGGCCTCGACTCATGTCAGGAAACTCGTCATCCGTGGACTCAAGAGCGACTCCATTCGAGGGCATGATCTGCCGATTCCAGATATCGCCGCCCTCATATCCCGTTTCGCGAACCTGCAACGGCTCACCATCCGCGGCCCCTGCGTCAATCTCGTCCCCGCGACGACAGCCTGGCAACCACATCCCGCACACGAACCCAGTGGCAGGGCACTCAAGCAGCTCTCGATCTTGAGGTGCAAGACCGAGCTCCGGCACGGTATGACGGCCGTCTACCAGCTGCTACGCATGTTCACCGACATCGACGAGCTCCATTTCGTCGACGTCGCGTGCTCCTACAACCCCGCCGCACCCCTTCACGCTCCGTTCGACACGCTACCTTCCCGCCTGCAGGTCCGTAGGTTGCACGTACACAACGAGAACGACAGCGACCGGTTCACAGGCTACCTGGCCATACTCCATCTCTTCCTCGCATCCCGCTGGCCTCTCAGCGAGCTCGACGTCGTCTTCCCGCGTGTGCCTAACGGCTCCGTTGGCCTCTCTCTCGACGACCTCGTCCGCTCTTGCAGTGCGACCCTCACCGACCTGCGGGTAAACGTCAACCCGAGCATGCTCGTCCCCGCCATGTCATACATGTCCTCGCGTGAGTGAGCGCGCTCCTGCGCCGGAGACCGTCTCGACGAGCGCTGACCATGCTGACCCCCCAAACACAGCGCGCGACCTCGCGCGGGAGTGGGACACCCCCGCGCTGCGCGGATGCAAAGCGCTCGAAACGCTCCGCCTCGACCTTCTCAGCATCTCCGACATCGGCGACCCGACGCTCCAGCGCACCGTCGACGCCGCGTCGGACGAGATGCTCCACGCCAACGCCGCGCTCGTCCGCGCTGCCGCCCCGCAGCAGAGCGTGCGCGCCGTCCACCTCGGCGTGTTCCACTTTGGCAGCTGGGACGCGCGCGTCGCGCAGCGCCTCGCCGCGCTCGCGTCCTGGGCCCGCCTCGACGACGCCCTGAGCGGATTGCGGCACCTGCGGCGCGTGGCGTGCGTCGTCTCGACGGACGGCGGCTTGGATCTGGACGCGCAGCTGGCGGAGCTCGAAGCGCGCCCCGAAGAGGACGTGCCCGCCTTGGGGCATGCGAATCGACAGGGCGAGGAGGAGTACGCGGGCATTCTCCGGCAGGGTCTGCGCGGAGTGCACTCGGCTGGGCTGCTCAGTATCGCGTTCGTGTACTCGAGCTAGGGGGTCGGTCGAGAGCGGTGCAGTCTGTCGCAGCACTCTCTGCTGGTGCCTCGACGGCCAACGACGAGGCTGATATTTTGGTCTGATCGGACTGAGACTGTCTAAACGGCTGCGGGGCAGCAGGAAGCTGGTCTTCTGTCATTGAGAACCCCGGCGCATTCGTATACCCTCTTCAGACCAAACCATGTGTAACACCCAGTGTCGCCGGAGCTGTAGAGGAGCAGTGGCGGTAGTAGTGCTGCAAAGCATGGGCGAAACAGAGACTCGATCTCGGCTGACAATGACCTCCGCGTCGCTGAGATAAGATATAAGTTTACCAACATCATACACTGACTGTGCATACACCCCTCAGGGCTCGTGAAGAAGATGACTCCGCGCAGTGACCAGTCATCAAGTGCTCCACTGACCATCAGCCGACAGGGCCAGGCCGTTGTCGGACAGCTTGAGTCTGTCGGTGATATCTAGGAGCTCCGCCGCCGCCTGTTCTGGAGTCTTGAACGCATGTCCGAGGTCACTGATGATCTTATCAACGTTCAATACACCCTCCAGTGCCGCCTTAGCCTCCGGGCTCTCCACTATGAGGGCACAACCAACCGTACACCGTCAGTCCTCCTACGCAGTCCTCGTCCGCAGCAGAGAAGAGACTCGGGAGGGATCGTGTCGGTGGTGTTCACCAAGCCGGGGCAAACGGAGACGATGACGAAGCCTTCATCCTTGAGCTTGACGGCCCACTTGGTCGTCGCGACGAGCGCGCCCGCTTTCGAGACACAGTACGAGGTGATGTTGTGGATGCCGGTGTTGCGCACGTACGAGGGATCGGCGCCGCGCGAGTTGAGGACGATGATCTTCTTGAGCGGCGTGGTCGAAGCGCGGAGGAGAGGGACGAAAGCGGAGATGCTGTGGACCACGCCCAGTGCGTTGATTTTGAACTGAGCGAGGCGGGGAGAGTGGTGGGTAAGTCACATAGAGAAAAAAGTGGAAGGAGACACATACAGCGGTGATGAACTCGGCATCGAGAGCATCCATGTTGGGGCTGTGGTATATTAACTGTAAGTCCACATACGAATAGAAGGCCGATCGAGATCTCGTCGTACAAATCGTCATAGCCTTGCATATGGGTCAACACGTCCGTACGCGCTGCGTTATGGATGAGCACATCAAGCTTCCCACCACTGAGAGCCGAGATTTCCTGCGCAGCCCTCTTCAGGTAGTTCCCGGAGCATACAGTGGCCGGCATCAGCACACAGTCCACAAATCTGGATGTATATGCACCTGGAGTGAAGTGTAATCTGCGACGTCGCCGGCAACGACATGGACGTTCTCCAACCCGAGAACGGCATTTGTGAGATGAGTCGATTTGGCAGGGTTCCGCAGTACAGCAAAGACCACCGCACCAGGTCGTCTGGCCTAAGAGCAAGATGAGGTACGGCGGCCCGGGTATGAGAGGATAGAAACCGCACTAGTTGGCGAACAAATTCGAGGCCTACTCCCCTCGAGGCACCGACAACAGCGTAGTAAGGCATGGATGGTTTAGGCGTGGGACCGAGCGCGGATAGAGCGCAGGATGTGAACTATGTCCTACATGTCCGATGAGCCTGCATTTATGTGGTAAGAGAGCGCTCATGAACTCCCAAACCTCCTCGAGCTCCTCACCAACGACACTCTGAGATCCGAGTAGATACGGTAAACAAGTGGGTGCGGAAAACGAGTGGAGGCGGGAAACGAGTGGAGGCGGGAATGAGTGGGTGCGGCAAACGTGTGAATGCACGCTCCTTCCCACCCCCTACGCTGCGAGTTGATCATGAGCAGAGACGATGCCTTGCAGCTGTATGCTGCATGCGCCCACCTCGTGGTTATCCTGTCCTTGTCATCACGATGCTGGCGAAGCCATTCTGAACCGCGCTCGACGAGTGACCTTGGTGGTTGCATGGGTAGATCAAGAGGCTAGAACGAGAAGAGCGGCTACCAGGTCAGGTACCTTTGAAGACCGCCCAGATCTTAGCATCAGATAGACATACTATCACCTGCACCGTACACACGTCCACCTTGCCACATGTGAATACAGAACTTGTAACACTCTTCAACGGCATCATATCGTCGACGTCTGCTGGACGTCTTCTGCGGCATGCAACCGTCCGAACGCGATGCCCCTCCATCGATATCGCGCGTATCCTCGTCCAAAGCTCACGACTCAGTGAGCACGCTGAAGATCATAGTGAGCATGCTTGCACTCCCCTAAGTGGCTCCATGCCCGCCTGGATCGCCAGCACATGCTGTCCACCAACTGCGTCAGCCCCGACTCGGAGTGCCCGTATATGCATATGGACCACCGGCAGTGGGACTCACCTGAGAGGCAGACACCCCCTAGTTGCTGACGGTTTCAGGTCCGCGCTAAAGTCCGTGCTCACGATTATGAGCACCTGTCAGTTCGAGTTTGGGCCCTTCAGAAAGGTTCCACGTGTGGCCCGCGACTGGTCTGACGGGTTAAACCCTGTGATTGACACGACCCGCCCTCAGCGACATGGCAGAAAGCCGATGTGTTGGGAATTACGCACCCGCCGAGGCCAGAGAGTCAGATTAAGATCCCGTACGACGATGCGGCCGATGCGGAGACGCCGCCAGAGGGAGAGCTGCCCGTCCAGAAGTCGCAAGAGACGTCGGCGCGGATCGGGTTCGATCTATGCAAGCGTTCGTCGGGCAGGACGCAGTTCGGAACAGGTGTGTGCATCGCAGCGCGGCAAAGCTGAACTTCTGTCATTATGAACGCCACGCCAGCCCCGGGGCGCATCGGTATATGTAGGCTCTCCAAACAGAACAACATGTGCATCGACATCACAGGTATCACTCACTAGTCACTCGTCGCTCGTCGTCTCATCTCCTCCCATCCAGACCCTCCGAGCCCAGCTCTCTGGCCGGCCTGCGAGTCTACTCCGGCCCAGGCCCATGTCGGATGCGCCGCACGTCTGGCTCCTGCCCGTGCTCCGACACGTCCTCTGGCGAGGCGGGCACGTAGTCCTTCACGAACGCATTGTCCCCTCGGAGGTTGATGAACGAATACTGTACGAGAGATGAGTCCGCCCGTCGGATGCTGCATGGCCCCAGCTAGAGAGAGAGCGCAGACGCACCTCTGCAAGCTCCGTCCCACTGTGTCGGTTGTAGTTCGCATACACAAGGTTGATCTGCGCACACCCAACCCACCGTGTCAACGAAATCCTACAGAACGGCCCTCAGCCGCCACCAGTCGGACTGCTTCCAACAGCGACGACCGACGACCGACATCAGGATGTGAGGACGGGACGCACCTCGCTATGGAACGGCCGCAACCCCGCGGCCTCCAACAACTGCCACCACTCCAAAAAATCTTGGAAGCGCTGGTTCCACGCATGCAGCTCGATCTGCAGCTGCCCAAACGGCAGCACGCCCTCGCGCTCCGGCGGGTTCGCCCACGCCCCCAGCGCCGTCCCCGCCGTCGTCGTCGGCGAAGCGGACATGCGCTCCATCGTGAAGTCGCGGACGATCGCCCGGAACGTCTCCCACTCCCAGCCCTCGAGGTCGAGCCGGAGGAAGTCGATGTGCGAGTGGCCTGGAAGTGTGCGTCGGCAACACAGAGGAAGAGGTGTGAGCATGAAAACACGATGAGCCAGTGTGGATTGAGAATGGGGATGAGCGAGGGGACAGGGGTAGGGGCACCTACCGTTCTCGGCCATGAGGCTCTTGAGCGTCCACGTCTGCGGGTCGTCCCCCGGTCCGTGCCTGTCAGTCGCCCCGAGCGCGAGCTTGCCAAAGTGCGCGCGATGCCTGAGCGCGTGCGGGATGTCGCGCTTCGCGCCCTCTCCCTTTGTCGAGTCGTATATCCACACCTGACAGAAACGGGTGGACTCGAGGAGCGTCGCCTCGAGCGAGTATGAGGAATCTATGCCTGTGAGACCAAGTGCGTTAGGAATTGTCGAATGAGTGTGACGAGGTCATTGGTCGGCACATCATGGACAAAAGACGTTGGTGAATGTCAGGTAGTTGCTGCAGGATGCCCTCACGAAGGCGTGCATATGTCCACGTCACATGCATAAACGGACACGCGGCACCAGTCCGGACTGTAGATCCATGCTCAACGAAGCTGACCGCCAACGAGACTGTCAGGACGTATTGATCAGGCCTGCGGGTCGGCCCTACGAAACACAAGCGCCATGTCCTCCGTGTCCAAAGATAGACCAATAAGCGAAGAACACTGTGCGAAGTCCCCATACGCCTGCGTGCGCGATAGATTACTCGCAAATCGGATGGATCCATGGTGCCACCACTGCGGACGACTCACGGCGCGTCGCCTAACACGAAGGTGGAATGTTACCGAGCGAAAGCGGATGGGTAAGCGCGATTGCGACGTGGGATGAGGACAACAATATCCACCATCTGCCATGCACAGCAACGTACGGAAGGTCGACGCTCAATCATCGAGGCCCGTACCGCCCATAGCAAACCCAGGAATGGCGAACGAGGATAGGGAAGAAATAGGCGAGAAGAAGGCGAACGTACCGATCGAGTATATCACGCAATCCGGTTTATCCTGTATGCGCGACACTCCGCACAACCACTTGCCGCCGTCACCAAGCGCACCGAGTCTGTCGAGCTCGTGTGGGCAGTTGTAGAGTGGGGGAAAGAAGTCCCCTGTTGAGCGCTTGAGCGAGGAGGAGAACGGATGACGGTTTGCGACTCACAAACGGTGTACGGTGGCCAGGGATCTTGGTCTGGCGGAAACCTGTCGCATAGGCGAGATTAGTAGATATAGCGCGATAGGGCCGCAGAAAGATACACGTACATGACGACTTGAGCGGGAGTAGGCCCGAATCTTGTGATGAGGTCTTGGCGCTGCTTGAGCATGGCGCGGTATTTGCGCTCTTCGCGATCTAGTCTCGACTTGAGCTCATTGTTCGGTCTGTAGACGACTGGACGCGGGATGGGGGGCGCGGCTGATAGGAACCAATACGCGCAGAGGAGGAAAGCAGCGAGAGCGAGGGTATAACGCGGGTGGCGTACGAGTGTGTGCTTGACCATGCTGGGCGTCGCGTAGGGCGTGTGCGGGTGTGTGCACGTCGAGGCCGACAGCGAGGCCTGTCGCGAGAGTAGCGAGGGGGAAGGGGGGAGGTCAGAGAGAGAGATGGAGTGGGGAAGAAGAGCGGAGGGGACTTGCATTTCCCTGGCGCCCGTCCCCTCTGGCCCAGGCCCCCTTGCCCGCCAGCCCACGTGTCTACCAAACGACCCAAGTCGCCAGGCTCCTTCCACTGGCCATCTCAATATTCTCGTTTGCGCATAGGACAGCATCGGGGCCATCGTGCTCAGCTACTGCTCTACGGAAATCCTTGACATTAACTCATCGCTGTCGTTCATGTCATCGTCGCCTTCCAGCAAAGTGACTGGAGGTACATCCAGTCAACGGCATGTCCTATCTTGAACGCGTAAAAGCACTTCCGAGGGCCATCCAGTCTTCGACAGGCACACTCGTCCTCTGGATAGCGACGTACATGAGTAGCGCCTCAAATCCGAGGGGCAGCCGGTCATCCAGAAACTTTGCATGCTCAGACTCCAAGTGCCTCCGCCTGATAACACCTCCATCCCGGTCAGCGTGGGCACGACGTCGTGCACCGACTCCATCACGACCGAGGGCACAGAGCCGCCTATAGCCCACTTCTCGACCATGACGACCAGGCGGCGCAACGCAGATCTGCCCCTGGTAAAATCGGTTATTTCGGAGGTAGGAGAGGCACTGTTGCACACCAGTGCCCACAGCTTGAGACTCTCGAGCTTCGGGATGAAGTCGCTCCGAAGGTTCAGGGAGAGGGTATCCAGGGCTGACTCGTTCCGGAACAGGGTGAAGGATTGTAGCTGCGTGCAGCATCTTAGAGAGTGAGAGACATGTCTTTGTTATCTAATAGGTAGTAACCCGGTAATCAGGATCCACCCTTCCTGAGGTAAGTTCATGCGACGGTGAATTAGAGACGAGAAGGAACATCTACTCAGGGTCGCGGTCCGGGCTACCGCCACATGCGGCCCGAGGGCGTCTTCTTGTTGAGGTCCCTCCTTCGCGTGTTATCCGCTCGGACCCTGCTCTACTCTCCCTCGAATTCTCCTTCATGTCGAGCATCTGTCCTTTACTCAACTATACTACTACCCCTTTTGACGCAGGAAGTCACAACAGGACGCGTACAGTGAAGCGACTCGGCCGAGACGCGCTCGCGGGAACGGTCGCAAATTAAAGGATGGCAGCTAGGTGTACGAACTCTGTGCGGATTGCATCACCAGAAAGCCGTTCATGGGACTTCAGTGAGTGCTTACTGCGCGCATCCCTGGGTACGCATTCCCACCTACTCACTACGCTTGCTGTACTTTGACAATCGTACAGGATGCTTGGATATGAACATGCAGGGCTACCTTTACCGCGACGTCGGCAACGTGCTGAAGCACAAGAAGCCCTTTCCGTGCGACTCGTCGCCGTCGGGATGCCGGCCATTCTCGGCGCTGGGAGTGGGACACCTCCTGGAGAAGATGATTGAGCTCTCAGCTGCCGACACTGGGGCCGCGTCTGTGGAAACCGCGACCGACGAGCTGTCCAAGGTAGGGGCGGAAGACTTGTGGCCGGCAGTGTATGCCCTCGCCGAGAAGATCCCACACCCAAAGGCGAAGGAGCTCGTGGACGCGGCAAAGGCACTGCAGGATTCTCTGGAGCGATATGGAGTGCCGACGGAATGCAAGGCGATCATCACCGACGGCGACATGGCTGCGTACATGCCGACGTACTTCAGCCCCGAGAACCAGCACCGTGGCACGTTGTCGGTGAGTGTATCCATGACTTCCGACGACGCTCGGACGCTGATTGTGACAAAAGGGTACATTGGAGTTCATGTCCCGCACCTCGTTGGACGCTGCAGAGGACAACAGGCCATATATAAAAACTCCGGTGGACGACATGTGGTCTTTCTTTCACACGACCATATGGGCTGTCGCTTACGGCAGGGACCAGGAGGATACGTGGGAGGAGAACAGATTGCGTACGCACATACGGGGAGACCATCGTGATATTACGACCACACAAGCGTTGAAGAACGGCGGCCAGGGATGGTACTCGGACACAATAGTCACGTTGACTCCATTTCTGTTGGAATGGTACGAGTTTCTCGACTCGAAGGACGTGCGTCAGCGCAGTCAGACGATCAGCAGATCGCCACAACCGCAGGACGCTATGTCTGCCCTCCTTGAATGCCATCTCCTTGCTTTCCAGGGCATCACGGCGCTTGTGAATGCGATGTATGAACACCGCGGAGAAATCAAGAAGGGCGTCGAGGCAGCGTAAACTGCATGTGCGTTTCCCTCGTGCCTCGGTTCAAGGCTCCGTCGGTACTGACATCCTCTGATGCGCATAGTTCAATCATCGGTACGGAGCGCACACATGCATCGCGGTCTTTCACGCATTGATGACCTGTTAGGCTGAGGTGGGAGGGAATTGCAGGCTGGGGAGGTCATTCGGAGGGTTCAATGGATCGCCATGATTCCGGGGGATGTCGAGGACAGTGATTGCCCAGTCGGAATACGGCGCTGTTCGAGGGGTGTTCAGACACATGTAGGCGGTCGGGCGACACGTCCGGGTATCCGAGCGAATCCGTGATGATATTATGTTGTTGCGCACAGAGATGGTAACTGGAGAAGTGAGGCTCAGGTCATTGCTCGAGAGATATTCCGGAAGATGCCGCCGAACGACTGATCCCCGGCGTCTCTTGTATGTCGTGGCAAGAGTGCCTACTACGCTCCTTGTCGTCGTCGACCGTCCCGTCAGTACCTGAGGCTGCTCGGCCTATGCGCTCTGTTTGTATTCCCTGTCCTTTATATGTCTTCGTCAGACCCGTGCAGCATAATGTCCGCTCAGACACCCAGCTCTACTTCCGGACATTCGAGTTCAAGAGGATCCACACTATGGCAGTCAGACGTCTCGGCGCAGGCTACAACATGTTCACGCAACCTCACGGATGGCCTCTTGCGCAGGATTGTGGACCAGGTCTATCATTTCTCTGCGGACGACATCGCCAGGATGCTTTCCCCCAAATCTGCAAAAGACAAGCGCTCGACAGAGAGGCATCCCCTGTTGTCTTCTTTCGGGTGTCTTATTGACCATTGTGTTGTCGCGAGGAGGCTGCAAGGGCTAGCCGTTCCACATTATCCAGGTGCGCGCTCGAACAGCGAGAGCGAAAACGACTTTCACGACGCGCTCTTGGAATTTCTCAACGCGTGCGCGACCAATGCGAAGCAGGCGTACGAGACGATCCGGGAAGAAATCAACGACGAGGCGATTGTGGCCAAGGATGGCTACTGGAAGAACCTCAACTTTGTCAAGTACAACAAGGAGACAAAGGACAACATGCAAGGCGCACCTCCGATGACACCAGCTATTGTTGGCATCTTAACGCAACCGCCCCAGGACATCGACCAGTTTTATTGCTATTGGAGCTTGCCCGCTGGGACTCCAGGCGACGAAATCGCTATCGCTTGCGTGGTGGAAGACTCGTGGCGCGAAGCTATCGGCCAGGCCGCGATCTACGCTCTGGCAGGGATGGGCGCATGCCCCTTGCGAGCGTTCTTTTTGATTGTTGCCGCCAACCACACAACGCAGGAGCTGCGCTACCTACTCTTGCACCATGGCGGGCTCTCAGCATCGAAGCCACTTCGCTTGACTGAGGTGGACGATCGTCGCGCCGTACAGAAGATCATGCTCTCCGTCCTTCTCTGGCAGAACCCGGCCGACGCTGGTCTTCCGCCATTCACGAACAATCGCGAATTCCGGCTGCCTATCGTCGAAGGCCGGGATCCTGCTCAATTCTTCCTCGAAAGAGAGATTGACCATGTGCTTTCCGTCCGCGGTCGCGGTACGTGGGTGGGTGCAGTCCAGCTAGGTTCTGCAGAGGCTGCTAGAGCCCTGGGGAATTTTACCGACCGTGCGATGGATTCTGGCACGTCGATGGGGTCAGCGCCTGATGCGCCACCCACGCGGACAAACGGTGCGTCTTGGTTTGATGTCTCCACGAGCATCCTAGGAGCAAGGATCCAACTCATCTCGTACTGAATAATATCTGTTGAAGGCGCTGTGTCACTCGAGGCGACCATGTTCATCCAGACGAAGGTCTTCCATGACCAGGAGCCAACGTGGACTCGTACAACCGCCACCTATCCTGCTTGCGGCGAGTTCAAGGCAATCGGCAACTACATCATGAAATGCACCTGGCCTGAAGACCCTAGGCACGACGCCGAACCCAGGGTATATGCTGCCTCGAGTGGAGGGTTCGGTGTCCCGCGGTTGATAGTGTCGTTCACGCCGATGTACCGAGACGGCTTCTCGATGTCGAACTCGATCTTCCTGCCTTCCGACGGCGATCTGAGTCAGCACTTCTGGGACGTGCTCGGAACCGACGTGCCTACCAGGACCGACAAGCGCGCATTGCAGGTGACGGTGCTCGCAGACGAGGGCGAAGAGCTGACGGAATGCGACAGTTCATGGGACTTGTGCGAGTGCTTGCTGCACGCTGGATTGGGTACGCAGCCCTTGTTCTCATCCTCACCCTCTCGCTGCACTCTCACTGCCGCGTAGGATGGCTGGTCATGTACATGCAGGGATATCTACACCGCGACGTCAGCATCGGCAACGTGTTGAAGCTCAAGAAGCCTCTGCTGTGCGACTCGTCGCCGTCGGGATGCCGGCCATTCTCGGCGCTGGGAGTGAGACACCTCCTGGAGAAGATGATTGGGCTCTCCGCTGCCGACACTGCGGCCGCGTCTGCTGCGTCTGTGAATCAGGCGACAGACGAGCTGTCAAAGGTAACCTTGGAAAACCCGTGGCCAGCGGTGTATGCCCTCGCCGAGAAGATCCCACACCCACAGGCGAAGGAGCTCGTGGACGCGGCAAAGGCACTGCAGGATTCTCTGGAGCAGTTGGGAGTTCCGACGGAATGCAAGGCGATCATCACCGACGGCGACATGGCTGCGTACATGCCGACGTACTTCAGCCCCGAGAACGAGCACCGTGGCACGTTGTCGGTGAGTGTATCCATGACTTCCGACGACGCTCGGACGCTGATTGTGACAAAAGGGTACATTGGAGTTCATGTCCCGCACCTCGTTGGACGCTGCAGAGGACAACAGGCCATATATACAAACTCCGGTGGACGACATGTGGTCTTTCTTTCATACGACAATATGGGCTGTCGCTTACGGCAGGGACCAGAAGGACACGCCGTCGGAGAACAGGTTGCGTACGCACATACGGGGAGACCAACGTGATACGACGACCATACAAGCCTTGCGTAACAGCCGCTTCCTCCAGGAAGAGTATTCGGACACTCTCCTCACTTTGAGGCCATTTCTGTTGACATGGTACAACTCTCTCTTCGCAAACGATGTGGATGAGCGTAGTCAGACAATCAGCAGATCGACACAACCGCGGGACGCTATGTCTGCCCTCCTTGAATGCCATCTCCTTGCTTTCCAGGGCATCACGGCGCTTGTGAATGCGATGTATGAACACCGCGGAGAAGTCAAGAAGGGCGTCGAGGCGTAAAATGCATGTGCGTTTCCCTCGTGCTCGGTTCAAGGCTCGGTACTGACATCCTCTGATGCGCATAGTTCAATCAACGGTACGGAGCGCACACATGCATCGCGGTCATTCACGCATTGATTACCTGTTAGGCTGAGGTGGGAGGGAATTGCAGGCTGGGGAGGTCATTCGGAGGGTTCAATGGATCGCCACGATTCAGGGGGATGTCGAGGACAGTGATTGCCCAGTCGGAATACGGCGCTGTTCGAGGGGTGTTCAGACACATGTAGCCGGTCGGGCGACACGTCCGGGTATCCGAGCGAATCCGTGATGATATTATGATACGCACAGAGATGGTAACTGGAGAAGTGAGGCTCAGGTCATTGCTCAAGAGATATTCCGGAAGATGCCGCAGAACGACTGATCCCCGGCGTCTCTTGTATGTCGTGGCAAGAGTGCCTACTACGCTCCTTGTCGTCGTCGACCGTCCCGTCAGTACCTGAGGCTGCTTGGCCTATGCGCTCTGTTTGTATTCCCTGTCCTTTATATGTCTTCGTCAGACCCGTGCAGCATAATGTCCGCTCAGACACCCAGCTCTACTACTTCCGGACATTCGAGTTCAAGAGGATCCACACTATGGCAGTCAGACGTCTCGGCGCAGGCTATGACATGTTCACGCAACCTCACGGATGGCGTCTTGCGCAGGATCGGAAACCAGGTCTATCATTTCTCTGCGGACGACATCGCCAGGATGCTTTCCCCCAAATCTGCAAAAGACAAGCGCTCGACAGAGAGGCATCCCCTATTGTCTTCTTTCGGGTGTCTTATTGACCATCGTGTTGTCGCGAGGACGCTGCAAGGGCTAGTTGCTCCGCATTTTGCAGATGCGTGCTCGAAGAGCGAGAGCGAAAACGACTTTCACGACGCGCTCTTGGAATTCCTCAACGTGTGCGCGACCAGTGCGAAGCAGGCGTACGAGACGATCCAGGAAGAAATCAACGACGAAGCGATTGTGGCTAAGGATGGCTACTGGAAGAACCTCAACTTTGTCAAGTACAACAAGGAGACAAAGGACAGCATGCAAGGCGCACCTCCGATGACACCAGCTATCGTTGGCATCTTAACGCAACCGCCCCAGGACATCGACCAGTTTTATTGCTATTGGAACTTGCCCGCTGGGACTCCAGGCGACGAAATTGCTATCGCTTGCGTGGTGACAGACTCGTGGCGCGAAGCTATCGCTCAGGCCGCGGTCTACGCTCTTGCGGGGATAAGCGCATCCCCCTGGCGAGCTTTCTCTCTTGTCATTGCAGCCAACTACACGACACGGGAGCTGCGCTACCTCCTCTTCCACCATGGCGGGCTCTCAGCATCGAAGCCACTTCGCTTGACTGAGGTGGACGATCGTCGCGCCGTACAGAAGATCATGCTCTCCGTCCTTCTCTGGCAGAACCCGGCCGACGCTGGTCTTCCGCCATTCACGAACGGCCGCGAATTCCGGCTGCCGATCGTCAAAGGCCAGGATGCTGCTCGAGTCTTCCTCGGAAGAGAGATTGACCATTTGCTTTCCATCCGCGGTCGCGGCACGTGGGTTGGTGCAGTCCAGATACGTCCTGCAGAGGCTGCCAGAGCCACGGAGGTCCTCACCGCTCGCGAGATGAATTCTGGCACGTCGATGATGTCAGCACCCCTGGCATCCAATGCGCTACCCACGCAAACACACGGTGCGTCTGCCTTTTGATGTCTCCACAAGCATCACGGGAGCAAGGGATCATACTGATCTCGTACTGGATAATATCTCAGCCCCACCAGGCGCAGTACCACTCGAGGCAACCACGGTTGTCGATACGAAGGTCTTCGATGGCCAGGAGCCAACGTGGACTCCTACGAACACCACCTATCCTGCTTGCGGCGAGTTCGACTCCTCCGGCAACTACATCATGAAATGCGCCTGGCCCGAAGACCTCAGGCACGACGCTGAAACCAGGGTATATGCCGCCTCGAGTGGGAGGTTCGGTGTCCCACAGTTGATAGTGTCGTTCACGCCGGTGTACCGAGACGGCTTCCCGATGTCGAACTCGATCTTCCTGCCTTCCGACGGCGATCTGAGCCAGCACTTCTGGGACGTGCTCGAAACCGACGTGCCCACCAGGACCGACAAGCGCGCATTGCAGGTGACGGTGCTCGCAGACGAGGGCGAAGAGCTGACGGAATGCGACAGTCCATGGGACTTGTGCGAGTGCTTGCTGCACGCTGGATTGGGTACGCATACCTTGTTCTCATCCTCACCCTCTCGCTGCACTCTCACTGCCGCGTAGGATGGCTGGTCATGTACATGCATGGATATCTGCACCGCGACGTCAGCATCGGCAACGTGTTGAAGCTCAAGAAGCCTCTGCTGTGCGACTCGTCGCCGTCGGGATGCCGGCCATTCTCGGCGCTGGGAGTGAAACACCTCCTGAAGAAGATGATTGAGCTCTCAGCTGCCGACACTGCGGCCGCGTCTGTGGAAACCGCGACCGACGAGCTGTCAAAGGTAGGGGCGGAAGACTTGTGGCCAGCGGTGTATGCCCTCGCCGAGAAGATCCCACACCCAAAGGCGAAGGAGCTCGTGGACGCGGCAAAGGCACTGCAGGATTCTCTGGAGCGATATGGAGTGCCGACGGAATGCAAGGCGATCATCACCGATGGCGACATGGCTGCGTACACGCCGACGTACTTCAGCCCCGAGAACGAATCCCGTGGCACGCTGTCGGTGAGTGTATACACGACTTTGCACGACGCTCGAACGCTGATTGTGACACGAGGGTACATTGGAGTTCATGTCATGCTCCATGTTGTACGCTGCGAAGTACAAGGAACCATATATTCAAACACCGGTGGACGACATGTGGTCTTTCTTTCATACGACAATATGGGCTGTCGCTTACGGCAGGGACCAGAAGGACACGCCGGCGGAGAACGCGCTGCGAGTGGCCATACGGGGAGACCATCGTGATATAACGACCACACAGGTGTTGTGGAATGGCCGCTTCTCCCAGGGATGGTACTCGGACACAATCCTCACGTTGAGCCCATTTCTGTTGAGATGGTACGAGTTTCTCGACTCGAAGGACGTGCGTCAGCGCAGTCAGACGATCAGCAAATCGACGCAATTGCCGGATACGATATCTGCCCTCCTTGAATGCCATCTCCTTGCTTTCCAGGGCATAACGGCGCTTGTGGATGCGATTGATAGCCATCGCGAAGGTATTCAAAGCGTAAGGCTGAACAACTGATGTGTGTGTTTTTTTGTCTTCCCGTGCGCGGTTGCTCGGGTACTGATATCCTTTCAGGTACATAGCTATGACAGGAGTTGTGCACACGTATGTTGGTCGATACGGTCCTTCTTTCCACACACGTTGACTCATCTATTACGTAGAACACACCGGCCTTGGTGGGTCCATAATACTACAGGAGCAAAATCTGGAGGAGGCACAGGACAGTGGTGATAGCTGTTGTCCAGACGAAGACTCTCTTTGAGTTGATCATATATATCTGCCGCACGTTCCCTTGAGCTCATCGAGCCCGTCACCACCAACATGCAGCGCATCCGTGGGCTCCAGACGTTAGTGTACGCAGTCGAACATTGTGACCAACGTCTTCGAGTCTTTTTGATGCTCGTTCCAGTCTTGCTATGTAGCTCCACAAAACATTGTCCGCTTACTCTACTACTGTGCTGCGTAGCAAGAGCGACAGGTACTGCAAGTTGGTCTCCAAAAGAACGCTTGTCTAGTCAAGTCGCGTCTTCACGAGTCAAGACGGGTGACAAGTACGCCTTCATACAGCGTACCGCTCGTCCATCCGCATATCCTCTCTGACATAGAGCATTTACTGAGCATACTGTGCAAGCGCACAGCGTGCCCGCGGCGGCGCGCGGGTGCGGGACTAGATAGAGTTCTAGGTACGGTACGGTACAGCCTTTTGACAGCGGTAGACGAAGGCAAACTAAACAAACAAAGTGCGTCCTGAACGGATGGTTGTACAGTCGACGTCGACAGCGACAGCGATGCGATGCGGTGCATGGGACGGTCTAGAGTATTATACGAGGCGCGCGTGGGGGGTGGAAAGGTGCGAATCCGCGCTGAGGATTGGAGAACTGTGAAGGTGGAGGCGCACGCCCATGGAGGGAGCAAACAAGGACGAAAAGGTAAACGTGTAACGAGAGCGGATGGACCTAACGAGTGGAAAGTGCATGGAAGCGAACGACAGAAGACGGTGGTAGGATGCGTGCAGTCGCAGCATAATGTATGTTACCCTCACCCGAATCAAAAGCCATATACAAATTGAGGAGACGAAGATCCAGGAGGCGAGAAAGCAAGGGGAAGGGAGGTAGGATGCGACGGACGAAGTGTGATGTGCGAGATGTAGCGTCCAACGTGCGGGATGCCCAAGAGAGATATAAGAGATGCGGCATGATCCATGGGTACACATAGCGATAGGAGGACAACCGTGCGCTAGGCTATCGTAGCGCACGATCGTCAAACTCAAACTCCTCGCCCTCAAAGTCCAAGTCCAACGGGGGCATATCCCCCAGGTGGCGCTCGTGTTCTGGACGAAGGTTCAAACTGCCTGGGGAGCTCGTCATGATGGAGAAGCTCGCAGTCGTCGGCGAGATGTTCCCCGTGGTCGATACGGACATGTTCGCTCTATGGCTGAGTCCGCGTGGTGACGGCCCCTTGGGAACGGGGACTGCGCTCGCCTGACCCCCATTCAGCCGCGCGAACACCATTGTGGGCGAGCCCGATGGCGAAGAGGAGTTTAAGGACACGGTACCGAACCCTTCTGGCATCCCGCTATCCTCGTGCATGATCATGGACATATTAGACGGCAGCGAGGCAAACAGAGATGACGTGCCGCTCATCCGCTTGCGATTCGGTGGTACAAACGTCTCCGCACCGTCGTATGGCGTTTCCGGGGAAGGGGACGGATGCTCGGACGAGGACATACGATCTGCATAGACGGACGACTGCGGTCGAGCATTGGAGTTCCTTCTCGAGTGTGTGAGGCTGCGAGAAGACGATGCTGGACTTCCATAACGCGAAGCGTAAGCGGCCTTGGGTTGCAGAGGGGATGGCTGGAAGGACAGGATCTGCTGGATACGCTCTTGCGCGTCTGCAAGCTTGTCCTCCAGCATCTGGATGCGGTCCCGGAGTTGGTCGTTTTCTTCACGCAGCACGCGCGTCGTACGTTGTGAATCCGCGAGAGCGTTCAGGAGCGCACTTGTCTCCAACGCATGCTTCTCTTGCAGCTGCTGCACCTCAGACTGCATTGCTGAAGACGCCGAGATGGAGGTGGGCGCGGTAGATGCGCTAGAGAACACCGTACGAGGGGTGGACAGAGCGTCCACTTCCGAGTACCCGGCAGCACGTGAGATGCTCCCGTTGCGCCCGCCCCAGGACGAGCTCGAGCCTGCCTCGGAAAACGCCATTCTCGACGGCGTGTACCTCGACCGGTCGCGGTCGATGCTGCTCCGTGACGTCCCGAACCGCGACGACGGGCGGCTAGGGCTCCCAACAGAATCTCTGTCAAAGTCCAGGAGCCCTGCGGCAGCGAACGCCTTGGCCGTGCGCGGCCCAAGCCACTCTGCCATCGGTCGTGGTTGGGGGAGCGGCGTCGAGGGTGTCACGCGGTTCTCGATTACACTAGTGCTCCGCTTCCGAGTGCGTAAGCCGCCTGCAAGTCGTGGACGTTCCATGTCCAGACTCGGGCCACGGTGCTGCAGGCGGCTCGGCGCCGTTCCAACGGATGACGGGGGTCGCGAGTACGGCGAAGCAGACTCTGCATCCCACGCCCTCGGTTGTGGATGTGCAGAGTGCAAGCGCGACGGTGGCGGGCGGGTCGATGCGGAAGAGGATCCAGGGCGCGATGGTGTCATGAGTCGTGACGCAGGTGTCCGCCGACCGTCCGCCATACCGCTGCTGCCAGGCCTCCGCATGGAGAATTCGGCTGTTGCGTCCACTGACGTTCCGCGAGCTAGTCGGCTAGCTGCGGTAGGGATAGGACGTTCAGGGCTCGTTGACATTGGGCGCGCAGGGGTACGGGTTACAGGGGAGGGAGGGCCCCCTGAGGTCGTCAATGCGGGCCGGTCTGACACCGAGCGGGTGATGCGGGGAAGCCCGCTAGACGAGCTAGGTAGGCGTGGGGCAGCAGAGAGCGATGTAGGCGGAATGCGCCGCATTGATGTTGTTGCTTGCATCTCCACCATGTAGCCGGGAGAGCTTCTTGTAGGAGAAGGGAGTTTCGTCGGGGATGGGGGAGGCGGAGTTGAGCTAGGATTTATGTTGATGGCGGCCAAGAGCGCGGGCTCCGTGCTGCCCTTGGACCGATGGGGACTGAGCAATGCCGCCAGGTCCGGGTCGAGCGCGTTCAGGTTGAAGCTCGTGTCCGGGCTCTCTGGTGTGCGCCCGCGGCTAATGCCACTATCGGACGCTTCGTCGACGACCATGGCGTGTGACCAATCCTGCTTGCTGCCAGTCTGAGATAGCGCGGCCAGGACTTCGGTGGTGAGCTGAGATGAAGAAATATCCAAGTCTAGCAAGGAGGTATCATGCGATGGCGAGGAGCTTCCCCGCCTGGTATCACGATGTGGTGGATGCAGAGACTGCGACGACACGTTCGGGCTTGGATGTGGTAGGGAACCTCTGTCGCTGGCCTGAGACGTATCAAGACTGGGTAAGTGTCTGAGAATGCCGGATGTATCTGACTCGATAATCGTCGACAACTCTGTTGCAGCCAAGGCGGGTGTATCGAAGGTCGACACTGTAAAGCAATTAACGATATGTACGTACACAAGAATTGGTAGCGCAACTAACCTGAACTGTCTGCGATGGGGCTATCTGAGTATGTATTGTGAGATAGGGGTGTCCGTGTGGGGTCACTACTCTTGGCCAGACGGGTATGGGGGGACTTGCTGTCGCCAGGACGCGAGCCGATAGAGAGAACATAGTCGTCCTCGGAACGTCTGTGGAGTTGAGGTGATGATGCTCGACGCTCTACGTTGACAGAGCGGCGAATTGGCCCAAGGGTGCTGAAGTGACTCTTGGGTGCAGCAGACGGACTCGGGGCGGGAGGGGCGTTCTTGTTGCTATTGCCGACACCGAACGACAGGAAATTGCGAAACGTGCGAAATGGGGTACTGCCTCCTCCGCTTGGAGACGACGGGGTGGATGTCGGGCTGCCACTCACCGAGGGATAGCGCGATGGAGAGACGAGCCCGAGATGGGGCGAGGACACCGCGCTCGGTATTGAACTGTGTGTCGCACGCGGGGTCATGACTGGGATCTGTGAGATTCTCTGTGTGTCCGCCATTTCCAACGCTCCGTCGCCTGAAGTGTAACGAAGAGGATGCGAGAAGTTCAGCTAGCAAAAAGACATTCTCGGCGGGCAAGTGGGCGTTTTGATTAGGGGCCAGCGAGTTGTCTCGAGCAATCAAGAAAGAGGTACGCGGAAGATGAAGTCGGAGGTGGGGGCGGCGGCAGGGTGGAAGTCGGGAACAAGGTCGAGCTGGTCGTGTTCAGCCGCAAATGCGGCTGGTTCGGGTAACTTCCGCGTGCGACTCCGCATTTGACTTATCAAATCAGTTCGATTCCGTATGGTTCAATTCGACGCCGCCCCCAGACTGCCGCGAGCAGCCTCTCTCTCTTGCTACTGTAGGATAACCACCACAACTGAGAACACTTCACGCATCTGCAGGAGGGAGGAACATAGACAACAGTGTAGATTTGCCCGGGTGATACGTAGTAATAGCATGAAGCGGGCATCTGGATAACACCGTGAATCCTGATGCTGTCAACAGAGGCTGTCCAGCTAGGCATACTATGCACGATGGAAGAGCGGACACGATGGCGATGTGGTTAAAAGTGCTACGTCGTGGACAGGGCACTGCCATGTGGAGAGTAGATTCGACTGTTGTGGGCGCTTCGATCGAGTCGTCCCAAATTTTCGAACAGTACATGTTCCCACGCTTTGACTCTCCTTACCCTGCGAGCTATCACATTGTGCGTTTGGCGTGCAACCACACAGCCTCCGAAGGTGGTTAACTACTGTTACTGAGACCGCCCCCGACGATGGTGAACAAGTTGCAGTTGGAGCGGATCGATGTTACGAGACAAGACATAGTCGCCCATATGACCCATTATGCCCCTATGCTGAATATCATTTGACCTTTACATATGCCGCCACTTATGCCATACTTACTGATAAGCTACCCACATGTCTTCGATCGCTTATCACCTGCTATGCCAAGCTACTTACTATGTTACTTATGGTTATAATTAGGTACATTCCCGGGCTTATCCCGGAGACTTATGTGAATATATATACCACGAGAACTGGGGTTATCGACCTCAGTTCGAGCTGGTACTTTGCCCCGCCTTCCTCTTTCGGGTGACCACGTCGCGGTCGTATCATTAGCTCGAACTCACCTCTTTTCCCTTTCCCCTCGCGTCCGTGGTATCTAGCGGGCTCGAGGGCGTCCACACGCTCCGACTCTTCCTCTTTCCTCTCTAGCCGACACACCCCTTCGCGTCGTCGCTGGTGTTCAGCGATAGGCGCCGACTCCGACACTTTTCAACCAACCTCCGACATCGCGTCCCGGACGACACTTCCCGGTCTCGCACTCCCCTCCTCACCTCTCCCGCCACTCTAGTCGACCTCTCTCCTCTCCGCACCACCGGACGACAACTTCCCGGCAGCGCGGCACCTCACCACCCTTCCCGGCCTTACCTTACATTCGCCTATTGGCATTTTACGGTATCGTGTATAGTTTCTGTATCGTTCGCTAACTACTCTACGTTCTGCTTAGCTCCCCTGTATTCCACGTGTCAGTCAGCCTTTTGAGGCAGGCACGTTACGACCGCTGTTGAATCCGAGCCCCCGGGTGCTGTCCCGGCGGATTCTTCACGTCCACTCCCGCTTTCTTGTCCGGATCGAGATTAAATACCTCGATCGCAGGCGCACCGTGCACAAGACGGTGGAGCGGTTAGTTTCATGGACTGCGACTACGATAGTCTGTTGGAGGAGCTATTCCCGCCCGAGCCCAGTCCGATCCTCTCGGCGAGCGCATCACGCGCCCCGTCGCCCATTCCCCCTCTTCCGATCGATCATCCCCCTCCCCTCCCGCCGCTTGGCCTTGTGCTAGCGCGTTCCACGTCCGACACATCCGACTCAACCGAGACTACCACTTCAACACCAACACCGACGACTTCAGCGCGTGCAGAGAGACCACCTGCCCGCACCGCTACGACGACAACACTACCTACATCGGACGTCTCGACACATCATCCCCCTACACCCGCATCACCCGCCCGCACACTACCGCCACCACCCGCTTCGCTACCAATCCGACCGCTACTCCCCGCACCACACCCGAAACTTCTCGAGCAACAAGAGCGATGGCGGCACCACTCGACGCGGCTACGCAAGCCTACGTCGACGCGGCGATCAAAACACTCTTCAGCCAATTCCAAGCCCCCACGACCCCCGTCAAGGTCAAGGAGCCCGACGCCTTCGATGGGAATAAGGCGCGATACGACGCCTGGAAGCAGCAAGTACAGCTCTACGTGGGAGGCATGGACAAGGATCGAGCAATCACTACGATTGTCTCGTTCGTCCGAGGCGAGCGTGTCGAACGCTGGCGGCAGGCCTTCACCAAAAAGCATCACCAGGCCGGCAGCTGGTCGTTCGCGACGACGACCGCCTTCTGGGACGAAGTAGACAAGATCTTCGTCGATCCGAACCTGGCGAAGACCGCCCAGGCCCGCCTCGAGCGCTGCTATATGGGCAATCGCGAGGCCAACGAGTTCTTCCAGGACTTCGAGGAGCTTGTCGACCAAGCCGGTTTCAAAACCTCCGACGCACACGTCATCGACATCCTTCAGCGCAACACTCGATCCAACATCACGCAGACCATCTACGCCTCCGGCAACGAGCCAACCGACTATGACGACTGGAAGAAGCGCATCAAGGCGATCGACACCTTCTGGCGCAAGGGTCAGATCGTTCGCGGCGCGACGACCACGTCCCACGCTGCCGCACAACCACCGCGCACTTCCACAACACACGCACACACTACAACAACCACCTCCACTCGACCTCCACCCGCACCTCCTCCGCCTCCGCCTCTCCCTTCTACTCGACGTGACGGCACCGGCATCACGTACGGTGGCCGCGGCGAGCCGATGGACCTCGACCGCGCATGTGTCAAGTGCGGTAAGAAGAAGTCCGAGGCCGGTCCGTGCCAGTCGCCGTGGCACATCCCCAACCGCAGCGCGCAACAGCAGCGCATACGGCGTATGTGGGAAGAGCAGGACTCGCGCGACGAGTTCATCGAGGCCATACGCCTCTTCGCTGCCGAAGACCCGGAGGACTTCGCAGCACAGGGTTTCGATCTTGGGGAAGCGTAGCCGCACGTACGTTCTCCCCGCCGTCTCATCTCTCGCACTCGCATCACTCTCCCATCTCAACTTTCAATCGTTTCTCTGTCCTCGACAATCATTCCGACGTCGACACCTCTGAGTGCTCCGTCTCCGAACCGACCGTTATCTCTTCTCTTCTGCCGGCATCCATTTCCATCTCATCTTCGTCTTCGACATCTCCGGCTTCGACTCGGTCCGAGACTCATACCGAAGAGGCGTCTCTTAACGAGCGCGGCCGGCGGTCTAAACCGGTGCTTAATTCCTCTTTAGTTTCTTCATCCGCTTGTACTAGTAGTCACGATGTTTGCAATAAACCCCATAAAACCCCCAAAAACATCGAAAAAACCAGTTCGCGTGCGGCGGACAACATAGACTACAAGACAAATGCTTTCCCTATCACGAGGGTGGGCCCTCGGTATTTCCGAGTGGTCCGCGGGTCCGGTGCTAGGCGCCAAATGGACATACCGCTCTCCGTTGAGAACCCAGAGACAGGCGAGAGGACGGACATGATTGGGCTGTTGGACACGGGCTGTACGGGATCATGTGTTCATCGGGACTTTGTACGACGAGCTCGGCTTACCATGCACCCGTTCGAGAAGCCAGTACCAGTGTTCAATGCTGATGGCACTCCGAACGTTGGTGGATCTATCACCCATTATGTACTTCTGTGGCTACGCATTGGAGATCACCGTGAACAGATTGAATTTCTCGTCACAGATCTTGGAAAATCAGATCTATTCTTAGGCCATGAGTGGGTATATCATCACAACCCCTCAATTGACTGGCAAAAGAAGACGATAGAATTCAACCGGTGTCCTTCAACATGTCAGCGTGTCATAGATGAGGGTGAACATGTATTTATGCTGAATACCTCGTCATATCTAAAGTCTCGTCGGGAATATCTGAATGCAGTGCATGTCAGGGCTAAGACCTCTGTTGCAATGGAGATAGCTATTGAACAGAGTCAGGCAAAAGGGAAGCGAACCTTTGAAGAGCTTGTGCCAGAGCCATACAGAGATTATGAGGATGTATTTGCCGAGGATGTGTTTAACACACTACCTGAGCATCGTCCCTATGATCATGTCATTGAGCTACTCCCTGATGCTAAGCCTTACTGCGGGAAGATATACCCTATGACACTAGATGAACAGGATGCTTTAGATGCTTTCTTGGAGGAGAATCTTCGCACCGGACGGATAAGACCATCTAAGTCGCCTTGGGGCGCACCGTTCTTCTTTGTCAAAAAGAAAGATGGAAAGCTCCGACCAGTCCAGGACTATCGGAAGCTGAATGACATGACAAAGAAAAACAAATATCCGTTACCGCTTATGTCTGAGCTCTTGGACAAGCTCAAGGGTGCGAAGTACTTTACCAAGTTAGATATTCGTTGGGGTTACAATAACATACGTATGAAGGAAGGCGACGAAGAGAAAGCTGCGTTCATCACCAACCGTGGCTTATATGAACCTCTCGTCATGTTCTTTGGATTATCCAATAGTCCTTCCACCTTTCAGATGATGATGAACGACATCTTTCGTGATCTCATCTTGAAGGGCAAAATCATCGTTTACCTCGACGACATCCTGATCTTCTCAGAGTCTCTAAAAGAGCATCGGTCAATTGTTCGACAAGTGCTACAGATCTTGCGAGACAACAAGTTGACAGTGAAACCAGAGAAGTGCGAATTTGAAGTACAGGAGACCGAGTACCTCGGACACATCATTGCTCCTGGAATAGTCAAAATGGACCCTGCTAAGGTCGCTGGTGTTACAGCCTGGCCTACTCCCAAATGTAAACGGGATGTACAGGGATTCCTAGGATTCGCAAACTTCTATCGGCGGTTCATTCGAGACTTCTCCAAGATCGCTGCACCATTGAATAGATTGACAGGGCTTGTGGACTGGAGATGGACAGAAACAGAACAGGAAGCCTTTGATAGGATCAAGACAGCGATTACATCTGCCCCAGTGCTCGCTGTTCCAAATGATGATGATCCTTTCAGGGTGGAATGTGATGCTTCTAAGTATGCGATTGGAGCAGAGCTCTCGCAGAAACAGAATGGCCAGTGGCGTACTATAGCCTTCCTCTCCAAATCCCTATCACCTGCAGAGCGCAACTATGAAGTCTATGATCGTGAGATGTTAGCCCTCATGAGCGCATTGGATGAATGGCGTCATTTCCTGAAAGGAGCCAAACAGAAGTTCGAGATTCATACAGACCATAAGAATCTTGAATACTTCAGGAAACCACAACGTCTGAATCCTCGTCAAGCGCGCTGGGTTGTCACCTTACAAGATTATGATTTTGTGCTCATACACCGGCCAGGTAGAACCATGGGCAAGTCAGATGCACTGTCTCGTCGTCCAGATCATGACATTGGAGATAGTGCAAATGATGACATTACTATGCTCAAGCCTGAATGGTTCAGACCTGTGACTATTGATGGCACAGACAATATTCAGAAAGACTGTCTCAGACTTGCAGACCATCTTGATGAATCTGTCATCAAAGCACTTGGTGTAAATGGGGATTTTGAGAAGACCGAGGACGGTCTTGTCTACAGGAAGGGGAAATTGGTGGTACCTAATGACAGAGAGCTTCAGGGACGTATAATAGCAGCACATCATGACTCAGTGAGCGCTGGACATCCAGGTCGTGAAAAAACACAAGAGTTGATTTTTAGATCTTACTGGTGGCCATCCATGCGCAAAGACATTCGTGACTATGTCAAAGGATGTGCTATATGCCAGAAGTCAAAAATTGACCATCGACCTCGCGCTGCACCGCTGCACCCTAATCCTATTCCTGAGCATAACTGGGAATACATCTCTGTCGATATGATCACCCATCTCCCAGATTCTCATGGAAACAATGCCATTCTGGTCATTGTGGATATGAAATCTAAGGACTTCATTGCCATTCCCTGTACAGACCAGTTATCCTCTGAAGGATGGGCTAATCTGTTCATCAAACATGTATATGCAAACCATGGCATGCCCCGCCGTGTGTTCTCAGATCGAGGTTCAATCTTTGTCTCTGCATTCATTCGTGATCTGTATCGAAAGCTGGGTATCCAAGGAAACCCAAGCACTGCCTACCATCCTCAAACTGATGGGCAGACCGAGCGGATTAACCAAGAGATAGAGAATTACCTTCGTATCTTTGTGAACCATCGTCAAGATGACTGGGCTGACTGGTTACCTTTGGCAATGTTTGCATATCGGAACAGAAAGCACTCAGCCACTGGCTTCTCTCCATTCTACATGACCCATGGACATAATGCCTTCACTGGTGTGGAGACTAGGAGACCTGTAGCTGCAGAGTCTGCTCAGCAGTTTGCAGATAGAATGAAGGACATTTCGCAGCAGGCCTCGGCATCTCTACAGATAGCCAAGGAAGCTATGAAGCGAAAGTATGATAGACACCGCAGAGAGTCTGTTGACTACAAAGTTGGAGACTGGGTTCTATTGGACTCCTTTCACATAGCTAGTGAAAGACCCAATAAGAAGTTGGAAGACAAGCGATATGGACCTTTCCAAATTCAAGCAAAGATTGGTCCTAGCGCATACCGTCTGAAACTTCCTAAACAATGGAAAGCAATCCACCCTGTCTTCAATGAAGTACTGCTCTCTCCTGCCCATCCACCTACTTTCCCTAATCAGCCCAGAATGGAAGTCACAGCCCCAGATGTTACAGTTACTGCTCCTGTGCCTGAAGAAATTTTGGACTCAAAAGTAGTACGCGGTGGTCTACAATACTTAGTGAAATGGAAGGACAAACCCCGGTCAGAGAATACATGGGAGAAGCGCATTGATCTCCTCAAGTCTAGTAAATCTCTCATTGACCAATTCCATACTCAGAATCCTTCAGCTCCTCGTATGCCCACCATTAGGATAGCACCCCACTCCAGACTTGTTCGTTTGTATGATAGCAGTGATTGTGTATGGAACGATAGTGATGGTGTATGGAATCATTGGACGAGAAGGTGGAACAGATGGCAGAAATCAAATACTATGTACTATAGAACTGTTTGGACCTTAGGTTACATTCCGGAATCGTGAGGACACGATTCTTGAGAAGGGGGTATTTGTTACGAGACAAGACATAGTCGCCCATATGACCCATTATGCCCCTATGCTGAATATCATTTGACCTTTACATATGCCGCCACTTATGCCATACTTACTCATCAGGAAAATCCCTAATTGCGACTTAGATCTAATTGTATATCATAAGGGCTAATTAATGGGAGTAGAGGATTAGTTCTAATTGTATTATCCCCCCCTCGGCGATAGCTGATATTAGATCAATTGAGAACTATTATAGAGCAATCCAGGCTACCTGCATGCAATAGTCAGGCTAATGAGCATTCATGATCAGACAATAGTGTGGCAAAAACAACAATTATCATTGCTACTATTCTACCTCTCATGGTGATAAAAGAGCGTCGTAAGTCTAAATGAACGTCCTACTATATGATACTATAGAAGCATATGATTAGTGGGCGTAGAATAAGTGGCAATAAGGCATGAACTATCAAAAGGTGAGTAATGGTAAGAGATGTGAGCAACAATCAGGCATTGAGTGTGTGACTGAGCGGGGAGGATGCAAGGTACAGGCATGGTCGTGGTATCTACTCATCGGGGATGGCATCATAGTTCGTGAGGCTGACATGATTGACCGCAGTTGTGCGCGCCACACATGTACGACTGTAAAGAGCACACAATTAGTACCAGTGTGCGCACGAAGACAGGAATGTAGCGCACGTGAGGTCTTTATACAACCCGTGCATCATGCGATGATACCAACGAGGCTTGCGCGCCTTGAGTTCCGATAATTCGGCGATGTTCGCCCGATAGTTGACAATATGCGTGTTACCTTCAAAGCGAGACGACGTGTATACCACATTTTTGTAGTCCGTGAGGGATGCCTGAAGCTGCATCAGCAGTTAGCAGCCATCATTGTAGCAACAACATATCACTTACTGCAGTTGCTGCCAAAGCCAGCATCGGCGCCGGAATCTCCTTCTCATCCGGTTCTTCAGGGAGGGACGACGAGAATCGGTCTGCGATGCTATTGCCAAGGCTGTGCGGTCCAGTGAAATACGCGGGGCGAAGGATTGCTGCAAAAAGGGGGCTGCCATAGGGTTGAGTGTCGTCACATGTCCGCTTCTGTTAAACAAAGTTGAAGCTGATCAGTAAGAACACCAGTTGACGAAGAACAAGGGATTGGTACTTCGGTGTTGACAGGATAGATGAAGCGTCTCTTGTCCAACAGCCAGTCAACGGTCCCTGCGTCGCCAGGTTGAATATTGAATGCGGTCGGAGGCTGGCTATCGGTGATCTTCTTGACCGCGCCACGAGTGTTTGAGATGCGTTGCTGAATCTACAAGGCATGTGAAGGATTCTGAGTGATATGATAGTATCAGGAACTCACATAGCTAGCAAGCTTTGGCCAGTAGCGGTCGTCCGACTTGAGGCGCTTATGGAGCTCTTTGTCGTCGAGGTCCTTAGCGCAGCGGATCAGTGCACGGCGTGCAAAATCCACAGCCGTCATTGGACCATCCGGAAACGCGTTGTGGATGAGGATGTCGGCGACAAGCTCCTTGGAGGCACAGTGGAGGAGGGCGGCAACGCGACCGTGCTGCTCGGTGAGCTTCAGGTGTTGACTAGATGTAGGGGGAACGATCTCGATCCCAGAGTCTTCGCCGTCGGATCCAGAGACCACAACGTCCGAGTCGTCGCTTTGACCACTCTTCGTAGACTTACCCTTACTTTGACTACCACGCGGTCGCTTCACAGGACTGGTTTTGTCGGTGCCTTCGGCCTCTTGATCGGACGCCCATTTGACGACCTATCAAACACGACACATCAGCTGAAGGAACAAAGGGACAGGAGAAAGTGCCAAGTGCATACCTCGTTCACCTTTTCACGCTTGCGTTTGCCACCATGAACCTGTGACCTTTCATTCTTGTCGGAGGCGGAACGCTTCGTGCGTTCGTTGAGCCCATGGCCTGACTTGCGCGACCTCTCGCTTGACATTTTCGCACCGGAGGCGTTGGAGTGTGATGCTTTTGATTTGGCTGTCTTGTCTTGATTCAACCCCTGGGTACCAGAATTGGTCTTCGCAGCCACGTTCTTGGAGTTCACAGTCTTGGGCTTCGATACCTTGTCGTCAGTGCGGTGCCCCTTATCCGAGGTGAGCTTCCGAGAGCCGCGGCCTGTGTCGTCTGTGAACGTGGCCTTCTTGCGCGGCTAGAATGGTAGAAGGGCGTGGTATGTATCATACATGGGTGAGACAGGGATAGCGAGGGGACTTACCGGCATATGCACTTCAGGTTCCGAGCCCTCATCTCCATCGCTCCGCGAACGCTTGCTTCCCGAGGGAGGGGCTATGGTGTGAGAACAGGTTTCCTGAGTACGATGTCGTCAGGGGGAACATAGGTGTAACGCACCAGAGTCAGACTTCTGCCCGCTGCCACGCCCTGGCGTACGCGACTGCTTTGTGGGTCGCTTCAGTCGAGATGGGTCCACAGACCCATCGAGCTCGTCGTTTTCCTGGTCAGCCCACTCGACAGCCTAGCATCACGAGAGGGAAGGATGTGGTAAGAGGAAGTAGAGCGTGGGATCAGCGGACGCTGAGAATTCAATTGTATGTGAACTGTCACACACCTCATCCTGAAGCGTCTTCTCGAGCGCGCGAGGGTTGCCTTCCAACTCCTCCAACCCGCTGTGCTCGGACCCCTCCGCTTCGTCCTCCTCCTCTTTCTCCGACTTGCTTTCTTCGGCTGAGCTATCGGATTCCGCGTCTTCGTCTTGTGAGGCTGGGTCGGATATGACAGCTTGCGACTGGCCTTTCCGGCCGGACTGCCTCGCCTGCTTCGCGGTGAGCTCTCGAAGATCCTCTTCGTCGTCCGATGTATGCACGTTCATGTCAGGTGCACGACCGTCCCGGGACTTCTAACAAAATAAGTCACTTCTCATTTGTTACTGTGTGTACGAATACTGACCTGACACCCTTTCGTCCCTGTTAGATAGACTGTCAATAGAACGTAGTACAATACATGGGAAATACTACTTGCGTTTGATGAGGACCTCATCGTCACCTGAGGCAAGAGCGTCCAGGGAGTCCTGTTGAGGAGTTTGTTGTGAGGCGGCGGGTTTCTTCCTGCCAGGCACGAGAGCTTGCCACGCTGTACGGTGCGCCAATTCGTCACTACGGACACTCGGGGTGATCGGTGACGTGTCAGAGACTGACCCTTATTGGCTTTTGCTTTTGCAGAACGGCCAGCTGCGAAGATCAAAATAGATCAGTCTAGGGCACAGACGAGTGCAATTTGCATGAGGGCACGCACCAGGCTTGCTGATGGCAAGCGGTTCTTCGTCCGACTCCTCCTCGGATGAGACGACGCGGCGTCGTCGCGACTGGGAACCCATGGCTGAAAGAACTGGAGTAGGTAGGTCCTATGTGGAATTAATGACGCCTGTAGGGCCGTATACGGGGAGATATAGCGTATGAAAGAAATGCGAATGAAGAAGTATGTGGAAGTATGCGCGTACGTGGCGAGCTCTTGAGTGCGAGTTGTGATGATTTGTGACCCCAGACACTGCGGAGCCAGAAAGGCGTGATCGCGCACAAGTCGGACTTGCTCGCGGATCTCGTATCTTCGCCCCTCAGGCCTGTGCGCGCGACCTTCGATCCGTCGACGCTTTGCTCCTCTGTTTCTCGCCTACTCCGGCTGTCTTGGCTCATACGCATCCTACGTCCCTCTTCTGCAAGAATCTCTACGAAAGCTCCACAGCACACCCACTGACAGGATCCGCAAACTGCTTGAGATTGTCGCTCCTCTCCGGACCCGCCCATTGCCTCATTCTCAAAATCTCCGCACTAGCGCACTCAACCTCTTCGAAGTTCGATGCCTGCGACTGAGGTCTGCCCTGGTTGTCACAAGGTGGTCAGCTTGTCTGCCATCCGGAATCACCTCACCCGGTCGACCGATCCTCGATGTGTCAAGGCTCGCGATCTGCTCTACTCAAGTTTGCTCTCGGAATCCGAGCCCGAGTTGGACAACGCCGCCGCTGAGCCCTCTCTGCACGCTTCTCAGTCTTCCGGATCCCATCCGTTCGACGGCGACTTTTTTGGGTCCGATTACGAACCGGCCTTCTTTGACGATTACATCGAGTACGACGGACCCCAGGAGGATGGCGAGGGAGACGATGCAGAGGACGATCAGGAGCACGACGAAGAGGCCGATGAAGCAGAAGAGGACGCGGAGAACTTTGAGCAGGAACACGACTGGGAGCCACCACACGCGGACGTGCATGCCGATCAACACGACAACGTTGATTTACAAGACGACGAGGCAGAACATGACGACTTCGAGTCCGACGAAGACGAAGCCGATCTCGAGCACGCCGCACGCACTCGGGCTGCTCAACAGCGAGCACTGGAACAGCTTCATGCTCGTACGTTCGTGATTCGCTTTCCCGGGCCACACGCTGGAGCTCCCATCAAGTCTGCGGTGGACGGGGCAACGGAATCCACCAACATTACCACACCTTACCACGAGAGCATGGAAACTATCAATCATGCCAATCCCTACGCTCCGTTCGTCTCGCGCCTCGATTGGGAAGTGGCAAAGTGGGCGAAAATGCGTGGGCCCGGCTCAACAGCTGTCACCGAGCTGCTGAACATTGAAGATGTACGTGCCTCCTTTCACGCCCTGGCATGCCCAACCGTAGAGTCGCACTCGCGATTCTCGAGCAAGCTGTCATCGCAATATTCGTTGTCTTGAGCGACATTGGAGGAGTTCCTCTGTCTCAATTTGTCCCTCGCTATGACTTCTCAAACTGACTTTGATTTTCTGTCTCATAGCTCGCTGCGGCCCTTGGGCTCTCATTCACGACATCTGCGGAGCTCAACAAAATCGTTGACGAGAAGCTCACATCGGGCCGCCCACGGTTCATACGCAGGGAGATCATTGTCGCAGGGGAGGCCTTCGAGGTTTTCTACCGTGATGTCATTCAGTGCATCCGCGCTCTTTACGGTGATCCGGAGTTCGTTGGGGTTCTGGTGTTCACCCCCGAGAGACATTACGCCGACAACGACCACACCGTTCGCGTGTATTTTGATATGCATACAGGCAGATGGTGGTGGGATACCCAGGTGTGTCATTGTCCTCCGTACTTGACGGTCTAGAGGGAATCCATACTTACCCTCACTCATCAGAAAGAGCTCGAGGCGCGTTGTCCCGGAGCGACTGTGATTCCCATCATCATCTCCTCGGACAAGACACAGCTCACCGTTTTCGGCAGTCGCACGGCATATCCAGTCTACATGACGATTGGCAACCTACCCAAGCATGTGCGCCGTCGGCCGTCCCATGAAGGGCAGATTCTCCTTGCATATCTCCCATCCTCTCGCCTCGAGCACATCACGAACAAAGCCGCCCGCCGTCGGATCCTCGCGAACGTCTTCCACAAATGTATGGGTACAATTTTGAAGCCCCTTGTCGCCGCGGGCCTTGACGGCATTGAGATAGCCAGCGGCGATGGGGTTTTACGTCGCGGGCATCCCATTGTCGCAGTCCACGTAGGCGACTATCCTGAGCAGCTCCTCACTACGTGCTGCAAAAACGGGACCTGCCCCAAGTGCGCCATATCTGCGAAGGACGTTGGGTCTACGACCGAGCCCGACCGGCCACTCCGCGACCTCGACAAAGTCCTGGACGCACTCTCACTGGTGGATGGGCCAGCACTTGCTTTCTCCCGGGCTTGCAGGGATGCGGGCATCAAGCCCGTTCGCCACCCGTATTGGGAGGACCTACCTTATGTGAATATTTTCCGTTCCATCACTCCCGACATCCTGCATCAACTCTATCAAGGTGTCATGAAGCACCTCATCTCGTGGCTTAAACAGGCATATGGCGCGGACGAGCTCGACGCTCGATGTCGCCGCTTGCCGCCCAATCACCATATTCGTCTCTTCATGAAGGGAATCACAACGCTCCAGCGTGTGACCGGGAAGGAGCATGCCGATATGTGTCGCTTCATCCTCGGGCTCGTAATCGGTCTTCCGCTTCCCGATGGGCTGAGTCCTGCGCGTCTTCTACGGGCACTGCGCGCAATGCTGGACTTTCTCTACCTTTCACGCTACCCCGCGCACACTTCCGACACCCTCCGTCAGCTCCGTACCACCTTGGAGCGCTTCCACGCAAATAAATCCATTTTTGTTGACCTCGGCATTCGCGACCACTTCAAGCTCCCAAAGCTCCACTCACTCGACCACTACATGGACTCCATCAAGCTATTTGGTACTACAGACAACTACGACACTCAATACAGCGAGCGCCTCCACATAGATTTCGCCAAGGATGCATACCGTGCCACGAACCACAAAGACGAGTTCCCGCAGATGACTGTCTGGATGGAACGACGTGAGAAGATCATCCGCCATGAAGCATTCATTCGCTGGCGCCTCAACGTCATCACCGAGCTTGAAGCTGTACGTCGTGAACGTCAGAAGCATCCTATCTCATCATCTTCGTCTTCATCCTCATCACCATCGCCATCGCCGTTGCCAACTCTGCCACCCGCCCCCCCTTCTGTGTCTGGCATCAAGGCCTTGTCGAGAATGAAGATTGCGAAGTGGCCAAGCGCACCAAGTGTTCGCATAGACCGTGCTGCCGAAGTCTACGGTGCGCCCTACCTTCGAGACGCGCTTGCACGCTTTGTTGTCTCGTATCGCGATCCAACTCTCACGCTGCAAGAGGTCGAGCGTGAGGCAAACAGTGTCTTTTTCCTCTTCGCATCTGTGCCTGCCTACCACCGAGTCAAGTTCACTCTCGAGGACGCGCAGCAGCTTGGGGTTATGGAAGTCACGAGGGACGTTGCTCTTGCTCGTCCTTCACAGAAGAGCAAGAACGGCCGTCTGGTTCCAGCTCGCTTCGACACTGTTCTGGTCAACGAAGGGACAGGAGGTTATGCGGGTGTTGAGGGTGAGTCACAAGTCTCCGTACATCTATGTTTCTGACCAGTTATCAGGCTATCGTGTGGGGCGATTGCGCATGATCTTCACTCTGCCAAAGAGAGCATGCCGCGATCTGCTTCCTGACGTGATTGCCCCCGGTCATCTAGCATATATTGAGTGGTATACTGCCTTCACACAGCCTGACCCGGTTCATGGCTTGTACAAAATCCGACGATGCCGGGATAGGGCTGGTGCACTCTTGGCCAGTGTTATTGAGGCGAAGAATATCCGCCGCAGCTGCCATCTGTACCCGGTAAGTGGTCCTGTTATCAATAGAGACTGGACTAGTAGCACTGTACTTGACGCTTGTGAAGAGTACTGGGTGAATCCTTTCAGTGACTTGCATATGTATATGACGTTGTTCTAGCCTTATTTTAACAATTGTAACCTCCCAATTTGGTGTGCGATACTCAGCTACTTTGATGTAATGGTCCAATATTGATATGCTATATAGACATTGACTAGCAGCAGTAGCACTACTTTGTGCTATTTCCTCATGTGAATAATCGAGTTGAATGAAGTAGAGCTCAAGTTGGTCAAAGATCAACAAAATATATTGTGATAGTCTACTTATTGCTACTGTAGATCTGATTTGCATTTAGGGATTTTCCAGATGCTGATAAGCTACCCACATGTCTTCGATCGCTTATCACCTGCTATGCCAAGCTACTTACTATGTTACTTATGGTTATAATTAGGTACATTCCCGGGCTTATCCCGGAGACTTATGTGAATATATATACCACGAGAACTGGGGTTATCGACCTCAGTTCGAGCTGGTACTTTGCCCCGCCTTCCTCTTTCGGGTGACCACGTCGCGGTCGTATCAATCGAGCCGACAATCTCCGCAAAAGAGTTCTTCGCAAGATATGTCTCGAAGCGGAGACCTGTCATTCTCACTGGGCTGCTCGACGATCCCTCGTTCAAAGGTAGACATTGGGTACGTACTCGGCTTCCGCTAGATTGTATGGTCACTGACGTAGCACTTCTCGCGGTCTCTCATGAACACTACGAAGTAGAAAAGCCTCACCCACCTATCAGAAAAGGCTGGAGACGTACGGGTCATGGTTGAGCCCATCCACCCCACCGCGAACCAGTACGGCACAGCGATCGAGCGGGTCTCCACCACTTTCCGCGACTTTCTGCTGTCCCTCAGCAACGATGACGGCCCGCATCCGTATCTGACCACCCAATACGCGGAAGACGATCCAGATGCTGAGACCGTCTTTCCCCCTCTCACAAATGCGCTCAGGGACGAGTTCCCCACCGTGCCTCGTATCATGGGAAACCTGTTCCTACAGCAAGTCAACCTCTGGCTCGGGAAGTCCCAACACGGCTCTTCCTCCGGTCTCGTGAGTCGCCCATCTACTGATATCACGAGAACCACTGACCCGACCTGGGCTACTGCTCTAATGCCCACTGTCCACAGCATCATGACTTCCATGACAATCTCTACTGCCTTCTTCAGGGCCACAAACGCTTCGTCCTCTTCCCACCCACAGAGGTGGCCAACCTCGCGCCCTACGGGAAGCTGGACGTGCTCTACCCCAACGGTCTCATCTCATATACAGACATTCCCGTTCGCCCCGACGGGCTCTCTCACCGTGCTGCTTGCAAGGCTCGCATCCGTGCCATCGAGGTTAAGATCGATGTCCTAAAGGCGAAGCTCAGCGAGAACGCTAAGGGCAAAGGAAAGAGCAAGACGAACTCCAAGGAGATGAAGGCGCTGCTCAATGCCCACGACGAAGCGCTCGACCAGCTCGCCATGTACGCGCTCGAGGATGAAGACGGCGAGGACGAGATCGACGACTTTGACGCTCTCATGAACGGTCTCGATGACGTCGACGCGGAGCTCTCTGCAGGTCCTTCGAACGTCCTTCAGGAGGACAGCGAAGGGGAAGACGACGATGAATCCCAGGGTGAAGAAAAGCATTGGCCAGAGTGGAAGGGTATCGGTTGCTCCGACAGTGACGACGACAACGGCAATGATGAGGACGAGGGTGGAATAGATGATGCTTCTGATGATACCAACAACGATGATATCGGGTCTGGCGCAGATGACGACGACGCCAACGGTACCCCCAGCGAGCCATCCTCCTTCTCTCGCATCCCCACCGCTCACCTCCACCGATTCCTCGACATCCCAACCACAGCCTCCTTACCCCCCGACTTCTCCCCATCCAACTTCCCTGGGCTCGCCAAAGCGACCGCGCCATACGTCGTCGAGCTCTCGGCGGGTGAGATGCTGTATCTCCCTGCGTCGTGGTGGCACGAGGTCACCTCGACCTCGGCATCTTCGGGCGAGAGCCGTATCCACATGGCCTTCAACTACTGGTTCTACCCCCCAGACGCGCTCGACAGCTTCGAGGCGCCGTATGCAGATAGCCTCGTCTGGGATTACCTGCGTCGAAAGCGCGACTCGGACGTCCCGGTATCTGGTCCTCCATCCCAGCCTCAGACTGACCGAGTTCAGCCCGGCAAGCGCGAACGGGAGCAGACTGACAGCCCAGGTGCTAGGAAGGCACGTCGGTAGGGCGGTAGTACAAATAATCATGACCACAACTGGCCATGTCGTCCTCGAAGCTGGCTCATGTTCGAACGAGTAACAGATTATGACCATCATAGATACAAGTCTCCGCATTCGATAGTAAAATAAATGTGCCAAACACATCTCATACGTTGCCTCGAACGCCAGTCATGACAACAACCAGACACCAAAGCGTTCGAAGACAAGCAAGCGTCGGATCGACGACGCGCATCATGCCCTTACGACGGAGCTATGCACATAAGAGACTGTCAGTACTATACCGGAGCAACTTACATCGAGCACGAGGAGGGAGACGCACATACCGGTTACGCCTTGCCGCCCTGATTGATATCTTCGCGGTGGTTATACATCGCATCCACAAGCGCCGTTATGCCCTGGAAAGCAAGGAGATGGCATTCAAGGAGGGCAGACATAGCGTCCCGCGGTTGTGTCGATTTGCTGATGGCCTGGCTCCGCCGGTAGACAGTTCGCAAGGAGAGGGAGTCGTGCCATGACAATAGAAACGGACTCAAGGCCTGTAGTGTGTTGGGGTACTCTGCGGAACCTAGCAAGTCCGCTCCCATCAACGCTTGTGTGGTCGTTGTATCACGACGGTATCCCCGTATGTGCGTACGCAATCTGTTCTCCTCCCACGTGTCCTTCTGGTCCCTGCCGTAAGCGACAGCCCATATTGTCGTGTGAAAGAAAGACCACATGTCGTCCACAGGAGTTTGTATGTAAGGTTGCTTGTACTCCGCAGCGTCCAACGAGGTGCGGGACATGAACTCCAATGTACCCTTTGTCACAATCAGCGTGCAAGCATCGGACAAGGTCATGGATACACTCACCGACAGCGTGCCACGGTGTTCGTTCTCGGGGCTGAAGTACGTCGGCATGTACGCAGCCATGTCGCCGTCGGTGATGATCGCCTTGCATTCCGTCGGCACTCCATATCGCTCCAGAGAATCCTGCAGTGCCTTTGCCGCGTCCACGAGCTCCTTCGCCTGTGGGTGTGGGATCTTCTCGGCGAGGGCATACACCGCTGGCCACGTGTTTTCCAAGGTTACCTTTGACAGCTCGTCTGTCGCCTGATTCACAGACGCAGCAGACGCGGCCGCAGTGTCGGCAGCTGAGAGCTCAATCATCTTCTCCAGGAGGTGTCTCACTCCCAGCGCCGAGAATGGCCGGCATCCCGACGGCGACGAGTCGCACAGCAGAGGCTTCTTGAGCTTCAACACGTTGCCGATGCTGACGTCGCGATGAAGATATCCCTGCATGTACATGACCAGCCATCCTACGCGGCAGTGAGAGTGCAGCGAGAGGGTGAGGATGAGAACAAGGGCTGCGTACCCAATCCAGCGTGCAGCAAGCACTCGCACAAATCCCATGGACTGTCGCATTCCGTCAGCTCTTCGCCCTCGTCCGCGAGCACCGTCACCTGCAATGCGCGCTTGTCGGTCCTGGTGGGCACGTCGGTTTCGAGCACGTCCCAGAAGTGCTGGCTCAGATCGCCGTCGGAAGGCAGGAAGATCGAGTTCGACATCGGGAAGCCGTCTCCGTACACCGGCGTGAACGACACTATCAACCGTGGGACACCGAACCCTCCACTCGAGGCGGCATATACCCTGGTTTCGGCGTCGTGCCTGAGGTCTTCGGGCCAGGCGCATTTCATGATGTAGTTGCCGGAGGTGTCGAACTCGCCGCAAGCAGGATAGGTGGTGTTTGTAGGAGTCCACGTTGGCTCCTGGCCATCGAAGACCTTCGTATCGACAAACGTGGTTGCCTCGAGTGGTACTGCGCCTGGTGGGGCTGAGATATTATCCAGTACGAGATCAGTATGATCCTTGCTCTTGCGGAGACATCAAAAGGAAGACACACTGTTTGTTTGCGTGGGTAGCGCATTGGATGCCAGGGGTGCTGACATCATCGGCGTGTCAAAATCCATCTCGCGAGCGGTGAGGACCCCTGGGGCTCTGGCAGCCTCTGCAGGACGTATCTGGACTGCACCAACCCACGTGCCGCGACCGCGGATGGAAAGCAAATGGTCAATCTCTCTTCCGAGGAAGACTCGAGCAGCATCCTGGCCTTTGACGATCGGCAGCCGGAATTCGCGGCCGTTCGTGAATGGCGGAAGACCAGCGTCGGCCGGGTTCTGCCAGAGTAGGACGGAGAGCATGATCTTCTGAATGTCGCGACGATCGTCTGCCTCAGTCAAGCAAAGTGGCTTCGATGCTGAGAGCCCGCCATGGTGGAAGAGGAGGTAGCGCAGCTCCCGCGTAGTGTAGTTGGCTGCAATGACAAGAGAGAAAGCTCGCCAGGGGGATGCGCTTATCCCCGCAAGAGCGTAGACCGCGGCCTGAGCGATAGCTTCGCGCCACGAGTCTGTCACCACGCAAGCGATAGCAATTTCGTCGCCTGGAGTCCCAGCGGGCAAGTTCCAATAGCAATAAAACTGGTCGATGTCCTGGGGCGGTTGCGTTAAGATGCCAACGATAGCTGGTGTCATCGGAGGTGCGCCTTGCATGCTGTCCTTTGTCTCCTTGTTGTACTTGACAAAGTGGAGGTTCTTCCAGTAGCCATCCTTAGCCACAATCGCTTCGTCGTTGATTTCTTCCTGGATCGTCTCGTACGCCTGCTTCGCACTGGTCGCGCACACGTTGAGGAATTCCAAGAGCGCGTCGTGAAAGTCGTTTTCGCTCTCGCTCTTCGAGCACGCATCTGCAAAATGCGGAGCAACTAGCCCTTGCAGCGTCCTCGCGACAACACGATGGTCAATAAGACACCCGAAAGAAGACAATAGGGGATGCCTCTCTGTCGAGCGCTTGTCTTTTGCAGATTTGGGGGAAAGCATCCTGGCGATGTCGTCCGCAGAGAAATGATACACCTGGTCCACGATCCTGCGCAAGACGCCATCCGTGAGGTTGCGTGAACATGTTGTAGCCTGCGCCGAGACGTCTGACTGCCATAGTGTGGATCCTCTTGAACTCGAATGTCCGGAAGTAGAGCTGGGTGTCTGAGCGGACATTATGCTGCACGGGTCTGACGAAGACATATAAAGGACAGGGAATACAAACAGAGCGCATAGGCCGAGCAGCCTCAGGTACTGACGGGACGGTCGACGACGACAAGGAGCGTAGTAGGCACTCTTGCCACGACATACAAGAGACGCCGGGGATCAGTCGTTCTGCGGCATTTTCCGGAATATCTCTCGAGCAATGACCTGAGCCTCACTTCTGCAGTGTCGTCTCCAACGCTCGCCCTCTCCGTGTGCGTAACAACATAATATCATGACGGATTCGCTCGGATACCCGGACGTGTCGCCCGACCGCCTACATGTGTCTGAACACCCCTTGAACAGCGCCGTATTCCGACTGGGCAATCACTGTCCTCGACATCCCCCTGAATCGTGGCGATCCATTGAACCCTCCGAATGACCTCCCCAGCCTGCAATTCCCTCCCACCTCAGCCTAACAGGTAATCAATGCGTGAATGACCGCGATGCATGTGTGCGCTCCGTACCGATGATTGAACTATGCGCATCAGAGGATGTCAGTACCGAGCCTTGAACCGAGCACGAGGGAAACGCACATGCATTTTACGCCTCGACGCCCTTCTTGACTTCTCCGCGGTGTTCATACATCGCATTCACAAGCGCCGTAATGCCCTGGAAAGCAAGGAGATGGCATTCAAGGAGGGCAGACATAGCGTCCCGCGGTTGTGGCGATCTGCTGATTGTCTGACTACGCTCATCCACATCGTTTGCGAAGAGAGAGTTGTACCATGTCAACAGAAATGGCCTCAAAGTGAGGAGAGTGTCCGAATACTCTTCCTGGAGGAAGCGGCTGTTACGCAAGGCTTGTATGGTCGTCGTATCACGTTGGTCTCCCCGAATGTCCACTCGCAGCGCGTTCTCCGCCGGCGTGTCCTTCTGGTCTCTGCCGTAAGCGACAGCCCATATGGTCGTGTGAAAGAAAGACCACATGTCGTCCACAGGGGTTTGTATGTATGGTTGCTTGTACTTCCCAGCGTCCAACGAGGTGCGGGACATGAACTCCAATGTACCCTCGTGTCACAATCAGCGTCCGAGCGTCGTGCAAAGTCACATATACACTCACCGACAATGTGCCACGGTGCTGGTTCTCGGGGCTGAAGTACGTCGGCATGTACGCAGCCATGTCGCCGTCGGTGATGATCGCCTTGCATTCCGTCGGAACTCCCAACTGCTCCAGAGAATCCTGCAGTGCCTTCGCCGCGTCCACGAGCTCCTTCGCCTTTGGGTGTGGGATCTTCCCGGCGAGGGCATACATCGCCGGCCACGAGTCTTCCGCCGTGTTTTCCAGCGTCAACTTCGACAGCTCGTCTGTCGCGTTATCTACAGATGCTGCAGACGCGGCCGCATCGTCGGGAGGGAAGAGCTCAATCATCTTCTTCAGGAGGTGTTTCACTCCCAGCGCCGAGAATGGCCGGCATCCCGACGGCGATGAGTCGCACGGCACAGGCTTCTTGAGCTTCAACACGTTGCCGATGCTGACGTCGCGGTGGAGATATCCCAGCATGTACATGATCAGCCATCCTATGGGAGTAATAGACTTGAGCGATAGTCAGTGCGGTGAGCAGGTCACGATGCGTACCCAACGCAGCATGCAGCAAGCACTCCATCAAGTCCGGTGCATCCTTGCAGAGCGTCAAGGCTTCGCCCTCATCCGCAGACACTGTGAACTGGAGGGCTCGCTTGTCGGTCCAGGTAGGCGGTACACGGCTGAGTATTGACCAGTGATATTTGCTCAGATCGCCTTCGGGGGGTAGAAATATCGAGTTGGACATGGGAAATCCAGCTCGATAGGTCGGCGTGAACGACACGACCAAACGAGGGACACCAAACGCTCCGCTCACAGCAGCGTACAAGCTGGGCTCAATGTCATGCTTGAAAGCATTGACCCAGGAACATTTGATGATCTTGTCGTCCGGAGCAAACGCATTCGTGCAGCCATGAACAGGATACGTAGCGTTCAGGGGAACGCACTTCAGCGCATGCTTGTGGAAGAGCTTCTTGTTGATGGGGCGAGTCGTCCCAAGACCGGGTGCTTCGCCTGTCTGTTCAATATATGTCACGTATCATATCCATTGTACGACGTACCATCCTGCGGGACAACACTAGAGCGCATTCCATGCGGCTTCAACACATCCCGGTTCGGAACTATAGAGAACGAGTCAGTCACTAGCCGTTCAATAACTGCAATCCGATGTACAGTTCGTAGGCTCTGTGTTCCTACAGGCTCGCGCCTTCGAGCGACGCTTCTTCGTGAAAGTTGGAAGTTCAGCACTTTGGGTGACTTGACATGGTACGATGCATTTCAGTACAAGGCCGGAAGGCTTATCGGTAACAACCTTTCCACACACCTGCTTTTTGGGGTATCGAGGCAAGCCGTGGCGACCTCCGCAACCCGTTGGTCCTCATTTCCTTGATGACAGGAACGCGCAGGAGTGTGGAACCCATCTGGATTGCGCCTACCCATGTCCCACGGCCACGGACTGAGACGGAATGGAATAGTTGTGTATGAAGAACGGCTGACGCGGGGTTTTGGCCCGCCACAACCGGGAGCAGGAAATTGCGGCCATTCGTGCAAAATGGAAGGCCGGCGTCGGCAGGGTTCTGCCAGAGGAAGATGGAGAGCATGATCTTCTGAATGTCGCGACGATCAGCAGGTATGGCCAAGCGAAGCGCAGTCGACGCAGAGACCCCGCCACGGTGGAAGATAAGATACCGCAGCTCTCCATTGCTGTGGTTGACGGCGATGACGAGTGAGAATGCACGGAAAGCATTCGCGCTGATTTGTGCTCGAGCGTACGTCGCAGCCTGAAGAAGCATCTTGGGCCATGAATCTTTCACTTCGCATGCGATAGCTATCTCGTGGTCCTCGGCGGAATTCGTGTCGGGCAGACTCCAGAAGCAGAAGAATTGATTGAGGTCCTCGGGTGGTTGAGTTTGGACGCCAACGATGTCCGGTTTCAGTGGATGTGCACCCTGTACGCCATCCTTGGTCCCCTTGTCGTACCTGGCGAACTGGAGATCTTCCCAGTAGCCCCGCCGGGCCACAGTCGCTTCATCGTTGATCCTACCATGGACGATCTCGTACGCCTGCTTCGCACCGGCCGCGCACGCGTTGAGAAATTCCGTTATGGCGTTGTACGAGTCCCTCTCGCTCTTGAACTTCACATGTCGATAGGGTGGTACTGCCTGGTTATTGAGTGTCTCAACGACGGCGACATGGTCGACGAGGCATTCGAAAGCAGACAATGGGGGATGCAGTGTTGTCGATTCCGTATTCTTCGGGGATTTTGGGGAAAGCATTCTGGCGATATCGTCCGCTGAGAACTCAAAAAGGTCTCCGATCTCGGCCCTAATACCATTCTCGAGCTCCTGCTGCGAGCGGGTTTCGGCCGAGTCGGGGGTTTCAACGCGCTTTGTTGTAATTCTGGAAGAAGTAGAGCCAGGTATTGAGCCCGGCACCCGGTCGCTCGAGCCAGGGATCGGCATGGAGTTGGAGAGAGCAAGCGTCGGGCGTAGTACTACATAGAAAGATGAATATGAGACAATGAGCAGGTCGGAACCAAACGACAAATGGCGCTACAACGGAAGAGTTCCCACGCTTCGACTCATGTCCATGGGCGCTACTGAGAAATACCAAACATGCTTTCGCATTAATATTCACCAGTAGCAGGACTCAGGCAGCGACCACAAAGTCGACAACTTCATCACTCGACAGAACGGTACCCGCTTACACCTCCTCACTTATCTGCGATATTGCCACCTCCCTGGGTCCTCTCTGGGGGTAACAACATCATGCCATGGATCTGCTCCGATCGCCCTACTCTCCGGGGTTGTCGACGTCGTCCAATCATACGTTTGGCTTACGCGCAACATGTGTGAGTTACAACCTACTCAACGATAGTCTATCAACTTTGACCGGACAATCACTGTCCTCCGCCTCCGCTACATGGTGTTGTGTTGACTCGAACGCCCCTGATGCCCTCCCCCTGGCAGCCTGCAACTGCCTTCTACCTCAGGCGTCAGCCCGCCAGCAGGCAAACAGTGCGTGAAAGACCGTGATGCATGTGCGCGCTCCATACGGATGATCGAACTATGCGCATCAGAGGATGTCAGTACCGAGCCTTGAACGGTTGAACGGAGCACGAGGGAAACGCACATGCAGATTACGCCTCGACGCCCTGCTCGAAATCTTCGCGGTTATCATACATCGCATCCACAAGCGCCGCTATGCCCTGGAAAGCAAGGAGATGGCATTCAAGGAGGGCAGACATAGCGTCCGGCGGTTGCGTCGATCTGCTGATTGTCTGACTGCGCGCACGCCGACCGTTTGCGAGGAGAGAGTTGTACCATGTCAACAGAAATGGACTCAACGTAAGGAGAGTGTCCGAATAGTCTTCCTGGTAGGAGCAGCTGTCCATCAACGCGTCGGTGGTCGTCAGATTCCGCAGGTCTCCTCGTATGTTCACACGCAGCGCGTCCTCCGCCGGTGTGTCCTTCTGGTCCCTGCCGTAAGCGACAGCCCATACGGTCGTGTGAAAGAAAGACCACATGTCGTCCACAGGAGTTTGTATGTATGGTTCCTTGTACTTCGCAGCGTACAACGAGGTGCGGGACATGAACTCCAATGTACCCTTTGTCACAATCAGCGTGCAAGCATCAGACAAGGTCATGGATACACTCACCGACAACGTGCCACGGTGCTCGTTCTCGGGGCTGAAGTACGTCGGCATGTACGCAGCCATGTCGCCGTCGGTGATGATCGCCTTGCATTCCGTCGGCACTCCATATCGCTCCAGAGAATCCTGCAGTGCCTTTGCCGCGTCCACGAGCTCCTTCGCCTGTGGGTGTGGGATCTTCTCGGCGAGGGCATACACCGCCGGCCACAAGTCTTCCGCCCCTACCTTTGACAACTCGTCGGTCGCGGTTTCCACAGACGCGGCCGCATCGTCGGGAGCGAAGACCTCCATCATCTTCTCCAGGAGGTGTCTCACTCCCAGCGCCGAGAATGGCCGGCATCCCGACGGCGACGAGTCGCACAGCAGAGGCTTCTTGAGCTTCAACACGTTGCCGATGCTGACGTCGCGGTGCAGATATCCATGCATGTACATGACCAGCCATCCTACGCGGCAGTGAGAGTGCAGCGAGAGGGTGAGGATGAGAACAAGGGATGCGTACCCAATCCAGCGTGCAGCAAGCACTCGCACAAGTCCCATGGACTGTCGCATTCCGTCAGCTCTTCGCCCTCGTCTGCGAGCACCGTCACCTGCAATGCGCGCTTGTCGGTCCTGGTGGGCACATCGGTTCCGAGCATGTCCCAGAAGTGCTGACTCAGATCGTCGTCGGAAGGCAGGAAGATCGAGTTCGACATCGGGAAGCCGTCTCGGTACACCGGCGTGAACGACACTATCAGCCGTGGGACACCGAACCCTCCACTCGAGGCGGCATATACCCTGGTTTCGGCGTCGTACCTGAGGTCTTCGGGCCAGGCGCATTTAATAATGTACTTGCCGGAGGTGTCGAACTCGCCGCAGGCAGGATAGGTGGTGTTTGTAGGAATCCACGTTGGCTCCTGGTCATGGAGGATCTTCGTCTTCACGGGCGCGATCGTCCCGAGTGGCGCTGGTCCTTGTGCGAAATGATTCAGTACAAGATCACTGTTGAACTTGCTCCTACGATGAGCGTGAAAACATCAAGTGCAAGACGCACCATTTGTTTGCATGGGTAGCACATCGGGTGCTGATACCATCGGCATGTCAGAATCCGTCTCACGGGCGATAGGGTCCGCTGGAGCTCTAGCGGTCTCTGCGGAAGCTATCTGGAGTGCACCCACCCATGTGCCGCGACCGCGGACGTTACGGCAATGGTATATCTCTCTCTCGAGGAAGACTCGAGCAGCATCCTGGCCCTTGACAATCGGCAGCCGGAATTCGCGGCCGTTCGTGAATGGTGGAAGACCAGCGTCGGCGGGGTTCTGCCAGAGTCGGATGGAGAGCATGATTTTCTGGATGTCGCGACGGGCGTCGAGCTTAGTCAAGCGAAGCGGGTTCGATGCAGCAAGCCCGCCACGGTGAAATATGAGGTAGCGCAGCTCCCGCGTCGTGTACTTGGCTGCAATAACAAGAGAGAAAGCTCGCAAGGGGCATGCGCTCATCCCTGCCAGAGCGTAGGTCGCGGCCTGAGCGATGACTCCGCGCCACGAGTCCTTCACCACGCATGGGATAGCGACTTCGTGACCTGGAGTTCCAGCGGCGACGCTCCAATAGCCAGAGACCCGGTCGACGTCCTGAGCTCTAGCAAATGCCATCGGGTGTACACCTTGCGCGCCGTCCTTGGTCTCCTTGACGTACTTGACAAAGTTGATAATCTTCCAGTAGCCGTCCTTGGCCACAATCGCCTGGTCGTTGACTTCTTCCCGGATCGTCTCGTACGCCCGTTGAGCGTTGGTCGCGCACGTACTGAGAAAGTCCGCGACCGAGTTGCAGAATCCCAACTCGCCAGTGAAGCACGCATTTGGAACAGGTGGAATGGCTAGCCCTTGCAGGCTCTTCATGACAGCAGGATGGTCAATGAGAAATGCAAAAGAAGACAATGAGGGATGCCTCCCTGTCGAGCTCTTATCTTTGACAGATTTGGGGGAAACCATTCTGGCGACGTCGTCGGCAGGAAAGTGATATATCTGGTTTCCGATCCTCCAGATGAGGTCCTCCATGAGGTCCTGAGAACATGTTGTAGCCAAAACGTCGGACTGTATGGATTCTGTGAAACGTCCGGAGGTAGAGCTGAGTGACTGAGCAGACGTCACGCCTGGCAGTGCCATATGAAGAGACAGGAGAGATCGCAGACCGACGAGCAGGCGCCCATGCCAGAGATGCCTGATTAGGTCAGCCATGATCCGGCATTCTCCGGCACGTCTCAGGCAGCGACCGCCGACCGCGACGTCGACGACTTCACTACTAGTACTACGTATATAGAATGACTTGGAACTCGTCTCCATTTCCTCAATTCTGCATTTCGTGTCCTCCATCTGCCCTCTCTGTTGGTATCATGTCATGGACATCTGTTCGGATCGCCCTATTTGTCGCCCAACAGTTTCGAGCTGCGACTGAGTAGGGCCAACGCCCTGCGAGCGCGAGCGCATACCCTGCTTTGATCTATGGTGCGTCCAAGCATTCTACTTGCTCGAGTTTGAGTTTAATCCCAGGCACCATTACGCATACGAGCCAAGAAGAGGTCTTATGGACAGCCGACAGGGAGATATTGACAGAACGCAAAGTTGTACCCTCATACAGTGTCCTATTAGTCCTACGAATATCCGAAGTCTGGATACCTCTCAGCAGCACTGTGTTGCTTCCGGAGGGTAGCTTTCGGCTGTTCGTCCAGGGTTGTCGTCCAATCGTACGACCGCGTTATCACAACTTCCGCTCGACACGCATTGAAGCTCAGAGCGTTCCGGCTCTTTACATGGACCCTCTACTGCCGACCAGGTCAAGACGATTCGCAGGCGTCATTACAGCGGTGACAGCATCGGAAGTCTGCAAGCTCTTCGTCCCATGATGTGAGATCCCGATGGCTTCGGACCATTCATCCATAGGGCGTCTTGGAAGCTGTCAACATTCTGCTTGGGGTATATAAGAGTTCTCCGTCTCGGGCTCTGCGATTCCTGCGCCTGGTAGCGCGCCCTTCCCTGCCGCTACGCGCAGATGCTCATCCCTCGACGACGAAAATGACGCTCGAGCCTCCAGCGTCCTTTGTCAATTTCGCCAACTCACGCGATCTGAGCTATAGCGAGGTCGCGTGCGTCACTATCCTTACATGGGATGTTCTCATAATGCTCTCGGATGAGGTACGTCGCCTGATCGAAGAGCGCTACGTTTTATGACTGATGTAGCATGTTGCAGGTCGATCTCATATGGAAGTGAGTAGGCAGTTGCAATGTCCGGTACCAGTGCGTTCATGCGACCGAAGACGGATGTGGACGCCCGCCAAAGTCATGTACTTCGTCGCCCGGTACCTTCCGTGGCTGGTGCAGTTGTGAGGACACTCCATGATCCACCGAATTCTACCCCTGAACCCGACGTATAGAGCGCTACTTGCGATCAACGTAAACGGGACCACCGGGCTCACATACACCTCCGGACAGTGCGCTACATGGCAGGTCGTCCAAGGTATCCTCTTGCAAGTCGTCGTCACCACAGTCGACATCATACTCATTACACGAGGTATGCACGCAGCTTCCGCACCGAAGAGACTCTGACTGTCGCACGATCCGCGTAGTATACGCGCTGTACAGCAAAAGCCGAGTGCTGCTGGCGTTCCTCGGCTCGCTGTTCGTGGCAGAGATCGCTGCGCTCTGCTACATTCTTGCTGTCGTCACCCCTCGCCTGACCTACAACGATGAATGTTACGTGACGTCGAGTCCGCCGATCTTTCTGTACTATTGGTACGTGCTCCTCGGTCCTCTCCACGCTCGCTATATGGAAGGATGCATCTGACCATATACAGGGTGATCTCGCTCGTCTTCGAGACGGTGCTCTTTGCTCTCACCATTGCCAAGTTCCTCTGTGCGGTCAGGGAAGGATGGGGCATGGGCCCAATCATGCAGCAGTTTGTCGCAGACGGGACATGGGCTTATGCCCTTATCTTCCTGGTCATGCTCGTGAACATGATGTTGTACAAGTTCGTGCACTCGTCTCTGACTGGCATTTGTTACACGTGCGTGCTTCTCTCTTTTACTCGATGTCTCATTTCACATCGTCGTATAGGTGGCTGCTTGTGGTCTTGTCCTTTGCAGTGCGTTCTCCCGGCACTGGCACACTATATACCCGAGCTGATGCTGTGACTTTCCAGGGTTCTAGACTTGTACTCAATCCTAGGCGATCCTCTGCGATGTACAGCATTACTACGCACGATACCGCCATCGAGCTCCCCCGCCTCTCTACTTTCCGTTCTATGTCGACCACATCTCATGTCGGTAACAGGGGATCGGGAATCCTGGTCACCATTGAGAGAATCACCGACGGTACGTAACAGAACCTGTCTGAGAGTCATGGAGATGTGTTGAGACGCCGCGCAGAACCCGATTGGGAGAAAGCTTGAGGGACACTCCCTGAAACCGCGAGACATCCCGTCGTATCTCACACCCCACATTATAGTAGACCGGTTGAAACGCGTATAGTAGACGTTTTCTTCGCTGTTGTATCCCTCTCTTGCTCCCATGTACTCCTTTTCGCATCTTCCTCACATTGTCCTCACATTGCATTGTAGTTCTAGCAATCATTGGTCCGATCGTCTCCATTCATACGTTATAGCCTTTTACAAATACGGATACGCAGGCACGTCAGATCCCGAGATCACAACGCCCACTCCTTGCCCGTCTCCGTCAAGAACAGTCCGTTCTGCTCCGGGCTGAGCCCATCGATCGTCTTGAGCTGGGCAGAGACGGACTGCTCAGGGGTCAGGAGTTCGACCGGGATCCCTCCAGCCTTGAACGCCTCCACGGCCTGCACCATGCCCGCCTTGGCCTGTGGATCACCTACTCGCTTCGTCAGCCTCTGCCCATGCACGACAAGCACAGTAATCCTCCGCCCGGAGCGACGTACCGTGCTCCCCGAGCGTGTCCGTGGTATCGACAACCCCAGGGCTGATCGAGACGACGGCGAAGCGTTCGTCCTTGAGCTTGATCGCCCACTTCGTGGTCGCGACGAGCGTGGCGGCCTTGGACATCCCGTACGCGGCCATGTCCGCGAGCCCGACCGCGCGCGCGAACTTGGGGTCTGCCCCGCCGGAGTTGATGACGACCACTTTCTTGAGCGGGGCGGTGGAGGCGCGGAGGAGGGGGAGGAAGGCGGTGATCGAGTGGATCACTCCGAGGGTGTTGATCTTGTACTAGGGAGAGGAGCGCGAGCTGTGAGCGATGGGGACCGTAACGGTCTTGAAGACGCGCCCTGAGAGTCACATACCGTATCCATGAAGTCTGCGTCAAGAGCGTCCATGTTCGGGCTGAAGAATGATGATTAGGCTTATGAATAGCTTCGGGGAGATCACGGCACTAGCTTACAAGTGGTCAAAGCCTAGGTAGAGGGTTGCGAGGTCCATGCGAGCCGCGTTGTGGACGAGACAGTCGAGGGTTCCCCCGGTGATCTCGGAGACCTTCTTGGCCGCTCTCTGCACGTTGGACACGTTGTCAGGCATCGTCGGGTTCGAAAACAAGTTGGGTATGGGCACACCTCAAGAGAGCTATAGTCTACGATGTCGCCTTCCACGACATGCACGTTCTGCATGCCGTGGATGGTCTTGGCGAGGTGGGTGGACGTTTGCGCGTTCCTCACGATGGCGAAGACAGTCGTGTCGGTCCGAGCGGCCTAAGAGGCAGTCAGTAAAGACCAAAAGCAACCCAGTTGAATGTGCGGACGTACCAGCTGGCGAACATATTCGAGGCCAATACCGCGAGAGGCTCCAATAATGGCGTAGGTAGGCATGCTCTTCGAGGTTTGGTCGATTCGCTGGAGAGGGCAGTGTGGAGAGGGACTCGGATGAGCTGGTGGAATACTAGGTGGCATCGTGGGTCTTATATACCTCTGGGGCATGGTCGACTCAATATCTTCCTGAGGTTACAATCGTCGTCCAGTATGCCCTGCCGTTCATGCCGAGGATTACAGAGACTCGGCAGAGAACATGTGAATCAGCTTACGCCGGAAGTGCAGGCAAGTCCACCGGTTGAATGTGTGCATACCATGATAGATATTTGACATCACACAATGCTGATAATGTTTGTGCCGGATGTCTGAGGGAGAGAGGGAGGAGCAGACTCAGCACAAGCTGCCCACCGACGTGCGATGCGTTGCCACTGTGATGGCAGCCACAAGTGACGTCACAGTCACACATCTCCGTCACGTCGTAGCAAGCGTCGAGTCCTGAGCGCTACGCATGATTGAAGTTTTCCACTCGCCGACAAATGCTCGTTGCTCCACGAACGTGCAGATTCTGTATTCGGACGGTATTCACCCTCACAACCTGTTTGAGACTCAGTGCCTGAGCATGCCTGGTGAGACCCACTCATAAATGTGCTTTGTCCGCGTTGCAACTGCTGCTTTGCCAGGTCACGTAGCTGCCAGGCATGGTGGCATCAACAGACACGACATAGCCGTCCGTCAAATAGCGTCATTCATTTCTACTCGCCTCTTTGATTACAAAGCGGTAAGCTCACTGGAGAGCAACCTCGTGCCGAGGTAAGTGCTATCGCCGATACCCGAACTACTTGTCGCGGCATGCTGATGAAGCCTCCTTGACTGGCATTGAATCAGGCTAAGTCAGACTCTCAGGTGGTACGTATAAATGATGCGCTGTTATGGTACCCCGGCAGATCCAGGTAGATCTGCGCAGTGGGGTTAGTAGTTCGTTGACAAGTGATTCAACAGCACTGCCACACCACAAGGACGAGGTTACGACGATTGATGGGCAGGTAGTGAGCTACAACGTCTCGCACCATGGTGAGTTGTCAGCGAGTACGAGAGGAATGACCTCTGAGGCGTTCGCTGGTTACGCGCAGTTCGAATTCACCGGACAACTTTGGCGAGGACACCGCCAAGCGTGTGTCTGCGAGACGTTGACCTCATGCAAGGGCGAGCGCTCGTGAACGCCGGCTGAGGTGGAGGAACGGAGCAGGAACGGATGTCGAACACATGACGGCCAGTGCGCTCATCGCGTCTCGTAACCACACTGATCGCTCTGGTACTTGCTCGCAACTCGGCTGATCACAATAGTCTCGGAGCATTGCGGCTTTGAGGCTTTATGGAGAACAATGAGAAAGAAGGGGACCGGCAAAACTGCGGCATGAGGCGCTGAACTTGATCACTTACCCTTTTCGGTGCCGCCCCCTAACCAGGTGGTGTGGCACTCATTCTGTCTGGACGACTCCTGCGAAAGAACGGACTAATAGGGATGTACCCGACGAACTCAGGTATGGAGAGAAGTGAGCGCCAGTCCCAAATTTGACAAAGCGTTAACATAACCTTTGGGCATGATGGTGAGCTTTGTCTCCTTTGTCCGTTTCGTTGCTGGTATTAGATCACTACGTCCTTGCGCTTGCTTTCTTCACTTTCCTTCCCGCTTCTCTCCGTTCTGTTACCTCACCCTCCCTCATCTCGTTGTTTGCCAACACCATGGTCCTTTCTGTCTTCGACCTCAAGGAAATTCGAGACGTTCGCACTGAGTTTCCTGCGAGAAGGGTCTCAACAGTCGATCCACCATACACGTCCCCCTCCTGGCTCACCCCGAACGCTCTGCGGAGACAACAGGAAGTTTCTGACAGCGAAGAAATCAACGACGAAGACCTCGAATCGGATTCTGACTCGTCCGATGCCATTTCGTCGGTTGATATCTCTGACGACGAGCCGGAGATCGGCTCTCCTCCTGCAGGTGCGTTTCACATTCATATAACCATCCCTACTCCCCAATTCACTCCTTTCCCCCATGATCGTTTGGGAAGTTTCTACAGACGTGGGACATACCCCTAACCACGTGCCTTTGCCAAGAGCGCTCCATCCGTCGCTTCTCGTCTCTCAGGACGTCCCCTTCAATGTCGAGCACACCCCGTTTGCTCAACTTTCCGTCGGAAAGCGTTCACGTAGCTCCGAGAACGCGGCAGCGGGCTCAAGTCGTCCGCGAAAGCGACTGAGGCAGTCATCACGTCCAGCCTCTCCCAACTCCGCCGTAGCTAACAAGACGCAGAAAAGAGGTCGCGATCGCGCGTGGAAAGAGGAGTTGATTGTCCACATGCGTACAACGAAGCTGGGCGGAAACCTGATATGCGGCATTGATGGTTGCACCAAGGAGCTCCGACCCGAGAACGGCGCGGCCGAGCGAGAGCACATCCGGATACACTACGAACCTGAGCGTGCTAACAAGCAGAAGGGAGGGAAGCGCACGAGGGGGAAGGGAAAGCAGAAAGCCCAGCCTCCCAGAACGTACCGGTGCCGCGTGGCCAGATGCAGGCAGACGCACGTCGAGTTCTTGATCGAGGGCATTGTGCGCCATATGGAGCAGGCGCATATCGGATGGGAGTACATGTGCCCGGCTGCGGAGTGCTTTGGGGGGACTGGGGGGAAGGCATACACGAGGTGGGAGGGTCTCAGGAATCACGTCACAGTTGCGCAGAAGAATGGACTTCACACGTCTAGTGAGCCTATTGTTCCTACTCGCTGATGCATATACTGACTGTCATGAGTAAGTCCCGGACATGTACGCATGGGCTAAAGAACGTGCTGAAGAACGTCGCCTCCGGGAGGTTCAGCAGGGTGGATCTGACCAGCATGCAGCCCTATCTCAAGGCCTCGAGGAAGACGACGACTACGACTACGAAGAAGAGGAGGGAGACGAGTTTGAGAGTGAGTACGATTCCGAATCTGAATACGAATAGAGTGTTGGTACATACTTTGCACGCCCTTTCCTAGTTTGAACCATCTCCTAGTACTCGAACCAATTTCAAGTTCTTCCGTCCACACTCCCTTGCGATTCCATGTGCACATTTTCTCATATATGCCGGCCTATGTATATGCTCTTGATACTCTATGCGTTTGTTCACTATATGTACTCTCTCTTAGTATACACACACTCTCCCTTTCGCCATACCATTGTAGCCTTGCATGTCATTGTTCTCGTCGTAGTACTGATCTGGCGCAGCTGGCCTGTGTTTCCCACGTATTGAACACCTGACTTTATGCGACAATGGGAAGAGTGCGAGCAAGTCTTTCTTAGCTGAAGCGTGCCCTCCTGTAAATGTCGGGCCAGTGGTTCGTAACATTTAGTTGAACACCATCACCGGGGCCAATTCAATGAACGCGTCGAGACTACGGGAGAATATCACGTGACCATATCACCGTGTGAAGTTCGCGCCGCCCCTGACAGTGAGAGTGCGTTTGTGACACTGCCAGCCACTGTCTTTGACAACGCTCCCAATCTTCGCCCACGACGACTATCGGTCGTCGTCACCACCTGCTACTTTCGTTCACAGGATACTATATCACCGAGGTACGTGTAATCGCCGAACTCAAAGCTCAAAGCATTTGTCGCAGCATGATGCTAACGAGACTGACACCGGAATAGGCCCAATTATATATGTTCTGGCGTTCTACACGCCGTGCGTCGTTACGACACGCAGAGCATCCACCGAGGCAGGCCCCGGTAAATCTGTGCAATAAGGTAAGTGGGTTCATCTCTCGAGTGAGTCAGCTGGAACTGCTAGACCCAAGTACGAGGTTGATGTGCTCGATGGGTAGATTGTTGGGCGAAGATCTCGGACATTCGGGTCATGGGATGTGGCGCGAACGAGAGGAGCTGCGCTCAGGATTCATACGACCTCCAGTGCAGTGCTTGATATCGGACAGTCGGGCTGGTACGACAGGACGCCCAGGCCGCCAATAGCGAGTCTGACAGACGGTGAACCCGGATGGGGAAGGATATGCGGTGTGCGAGCCCGTGCTTGTGATCTGCGCTTGGAGAGTATCTCTCTGTGCTCACGCAAAATGCATGCTGGGCTGTAACGTCCTTTCTCACCACGTAACCACACCCGTTATACAGTTTTGGCTGCAAGGACGTGCTCGACTCGCGGATAGACGGTGTCTACGATGACAATAGGGATCATGAGTATGCGGCTATGGGTCTTTGCAGAGGAAAATAACACAGGCTCGCTATTGGGCTGAAAAGGGGCCGGAGCTGCGGCAGGATAGGAGCGCATGGGGAGAACCTTTCTTTGGGGTGCATCCCTCGATCCAGGTGCAGTTCGAATTCAGAGCCCTTGGTTATGTGTGTAAGCCTCATCCGCCTCGCTCACATCTCCCTACAGGAAAGAGCACAATGCCCGTATGCGATGAACTGGGAAAAAGTAGAGAATCATGAGCGCCAGCCACGAGCCCCCTAAAGCGGAAACATAGCCCCGCGCGTGATGGTAACCTTTCCCTCCTTTGTCCGTTTCGCAGGTGCTTTGGCCCGTCCCGGGATCTGCCGCCTCGCGTACACGCTTGTCTGCACTCGTGTCGTTGTTGGTATTTCACTACTGTGCTTTCGCATTTTCTCTGTCCGTGTTCGCTTTCTCTCCCTCCCTTCTTTCCCTCCCTTTCTGTTCCTTGTCCGAGTTATCTGGCTCACACAATGGTTCACCCCCACTACTGGTCCGACGGGGAAAGCCAATCTGAAGGATCCTATTCCGACTCATCTTCCTCTTCAGATTTGGTTAGACTGTCCTCGGACGAGGAGGTCGTCAAGGCCGCTGCTCCATCCCTCACAGATAGGTTACAGCCTCGTGCCTCTAGCAACGATGAATTCATAGGCAAAGACGATACTTCTGACTCGGATTCTTCCGACTCCTCATCTGATCAAGCCGACGCTGAGGATTACCACAACGTGGAGTCCGAGTCCACCAGGCTCGGCGCGATACGTACGTTTTATCCTGACTCTACTGTACATATCCGCACCGCTTAACACTCCCGCACCGCATGCAGTCAGGCTGATGACGAATCCGGCTCCTGCGCTTGGTCCCTGCTCAACTAACCTTCCCGTCAACTCTGAGCCCCGACGCGCCATCCTCAAGCGGCACCGGGGTCAGGAAAATGTGGAGGTGGGCTCCGACCCTCCTTCCAAACGTCCGAAGCACACGGCGCGTTCTCCTTCCCCTATCCCCGAGCGCCCTGACTCCGACGACCACTGGTCCGACTTCGAGTCCGATCGCAACGACTCGGACTTTGACCCTAAAGGCAAGGGCCACGGCAAAGCAAAGGGCAAGAAGTCTAAGAAACCGCGAATCCGTAAGACGAAGACGATGAAGAGCAAGGTCAAAAAGACGGTCGTAGCGGAGGAGGAGCCGGCAGAAGGAGGGGAAGACACGGTTACCGGTAGGGCTCCTCGGTGGACAGACGAGGAGGCGAGCGTGGTACGTGTGGCAAAGCCGGATGGGAACATCGTCTGCAAGATCGATGGTTGCAAATATCTGTGCGACCCAGCAAATGCCAAGGGTGCCCGTGAGCATTTTCGCAAGCATTACGAACCTGAGCAGCCGAATCCTCCCCAGGCAAGCGAGGGTATCCGAGACGGCGCGCACGACGGGCCCTCCGAAGTCACAGCCAAAGGCAAGAGGAAGCAGAAGCCCAACAAGAAGAATCATATGGCGAAGAAGTATCATTGCCGTGTCGAAGGTTGCTCGAAGTCGCACGTCGCGTTCAACATCAACCAGATCGTGCGGCACATGGAGCAGCACCATGTCGACTGGCTGTACCAGTGTCCTGTGGAGGCCTGCAAAGGCCAAAGCTTCAAACGATTGGACATCCTCACGGGGTCTCACGCTAAGACATGCAACAAGAACGGCAAACATAAGTCAAGTGAGTGTCCTTTCATCTTCGTTCAGGGGTGTGAAATGCTCATACAACTGCCTAGTGCCCGATATGCATCAGTGGGTCCGTGTGGTCGTCAAGGAGCGGAGAGCGCAGGGGTTGCTTCCGGCCACTGATTCCGCAACAGGGCTTGTTGCGAACGAAGCTGACGCGCCAGGCCGGCGAGTTGGAGAGGAAGGGCTCAACAACGAGCATGAGGAGATCGAGTTGGATGCGGAGAATGAGTATGACGCCGACTCCGAGTACTGATTAATTATAGCGTACTCGAAGGATGGCCTGGCAAAAATTGTATGGGTAGTAAGTACTGGTAACCTCCCTTCCCCTTTCTCGAACGCCTCTCGGTTCTACACCCCGCTCAGTCATCTACGCAAACTCATTTCTGCACAGTCTTCTATGCTAATCCTTCCTTCACCATGCGTCATTATCTCAACATGTATGCTTCACTTTTCTCTCTCTTTTGTTCCACCGTACCTCTGTAGCCACTTGTTCAAGCATGACGTTGCCATGAGTCTCTCGGAGTCGCAGTGCTCTTTCGGGTGCATCTGGCCTGAATTGCCTGAGTTTGTTATTTGACCCGCTCGACATTACTTCCGCAGCTGCCTCGGCGGTAACAGTCGAAATACTTGGTGCAGAACGTAGTCAGCAAGTGAACGCGGCAGCGAGTGTTGGCTTTGAGCGTGTCGCGCGTAGTCCGGAGCGTGTCATGTGACCGTGCCACCGTGCGAAGTTCGTGCCCCTGAGCGCACGCGTCGTGTGGCCGACTGTCTCTCTAATCCTACACTCCGTCTGCAACCAACTGGCTTGTTGCCGCCACTCATGCTACTTCATGCTATACAAGCACTTGCATAGTCTATTTCTTTGTACTTCGTGAGGTTGACGAAGATCCCTCGACCATATTTACGGGTATTTTCCGAGTCGGAGAAGCCGACATTCTCCTCAACTATCCTAGCTTGCTTCATCCAAATAGCAGCGGCGCGGAGACTTACTGAAGCGCGACTGGAAGACTATCACGTACGCAGCAATACCAGCAATACCCGCACATTTCCTCAGCCTGGGATGATCCTCATCACTGCTGCCGGCTTGGAACGCCGCATCCACGGGTTACCTGTGCTGGAGGAGTTGGACTCCGTCGAAGTCGTCTACTAAGCGAAGGACGAACAGGCGCTGTGCTACCTATAGAGGTCAAGCCTGTCAACAGTCGTTTGCTGGTCCCGATGGAAAGTGTGTCTTCGTCTCATTATTTCTATCTGAGTGTACTGAACGTATTCCAGCCTAGCGCGAGTTCTCTTTGCAATGATACAGAATATAGCCTATACTCGCTTGTCCGTGAGGAAAATACGAACTATAACGCAGTGACGGTCATGGCAAAAATCGACCGCCTCCTTCAACAGTCAAGACTCAACCCTTATGTGTGCCCTTATGCTGTCGCTCGTATGTATGTTCATATTCTTCGCAACAGGACAAGTCTAAGTCAGACAAAATACCGCATTCAGAAGAGCCTAGTGACTCCGAGTCCGACCACGCATCTTCCCGGACGACAGACTTCCGTGCTGCCGCGGCGGTCGCTTCTCTGCGATCGTATTTTTTTCTGGTGTGTCATCGTTGCATAATCAGGTGCGTACAATGGCGGATGTTGCGACGTTGGATTGTAAAGTGATCTTGGTACCGCTGCCTCCTCACGAGGCACACAAGTTGCCAGTCACAGGAAGCTGCATTTATTGTACTTAGGGCGTGCGTCCCAAGCCTGGACATGCGATGCGGGCCAATTCGCCGCCGTGAGTAGCACTCTGGTCACTGGTATGACATCTCGTCATATACTGGTCATATCTGGAGTCACAACGTCGCTGGCGTCAGCTGGACGGCATGGCGGACAATAAATGCTTTGCTTCCGGTCAACTAACTCACACCAGATAAAGGACGAGCGCTCCGGGATACCTTTGTTCAAGTGTTTCTCGTCATCTTCATGGTCGTCGGCAACCCTTTTGCGCAAGCAGTCGGCACACGGGACGTCCATGGGAATGGATGGTCATGTAGATTGGTCCGTGGGCGCTCTCTTTCCGTATATATTGAGGCTGACTTGAAGGAGACAAGCACAATCCAACACTTGGTTCTCTCGCAAAGCATCATACATCACCTTTCCGCTATGGCTTTCTACGCTGTCGTCGGTGCTTCGAGGGGAATCGGTCTTGAATTCGTTCGACAACTGGTGAGCGTCTCACCCTGGGCGTTGCTGTGCTCGCAGTCAATGTTGGTTGCAGGCCACTCGACCCAATTCGACGGTCTTCGCTATCGTGCGGAGCCCCTCCAAATCCACCTTCCTTACAAATGCTGTCTCCGGGTTGAAGAACGTTCACGTCATTGCTGGGGATGTCGCCGACTACACCTCTCTTCAGGTACGTATATATCCCAAACTGTGTACCAATCGTTCACTGATCACTCGTTTGTAGCGGGCTGCTCAAGAGATATCCGCGATTGCTGGCGGGAAGCTCGATGCCCTTTTCCATAACGCAGCTCGCATGGACATAGGGAGGATCATGCAAGGCTACGACGATTTGTGAGTCCTTCTCTTCATTCTGATCTGCCGCGACTTCATCCACTCCTTATGCCCCCCCCAGCCCTAACATGGAAGCTCTCGATGCCGACTTGATTGATGCGGTACGTATCTCACGCTCTTAGGACCCCTTACCAAATGCTCGCTCACTGGTCACCATCTTCTCAAGTTCAAAGTCAACACGCTGGGAATAGTCCACAGCTTCGCCGCCTTCGTTCCTCTCCTTCGCGCCTCCACCGCCCCGTTGAAAAAGGTCGTCGTGATCGGCACCCGCGGCGCTGATCCCGCCTTCGTCCGCACCAAGGGCATACACCGGTTGGCCGCCTACGGCATCACCAAGGCGGCCGCGTTGAATGCGACGACCAAGTGGGCCGTCAAGCTCAAGGACGAAGGCTTCGTTGTCATTACCGTCTGCCCCGGGGTGGTGAATACCACGGGGACGATCCCTCCCGAAACTTGTGAGTCCCTCACGAGTCGCAGATTAGTTAGGAGCGTGCGCGGCGTGGTGGCTAACGATGTACCGTTGACAGGGGAGGACCCGGTCGCGAAGGCAGCTTTCGATGCTATGGTGGGATCTGCGACCGCCCTTGGGAACTCTGGGATGCAGTTCAAGACTCCGGAACAGGCTGTTGGGGAGCTGCTGAAGATCACCGATGAGCTGAAGCCGGCCGATAATGGTTTGGCTTTGTCAGCTGATGGTCCATGGAGCACGTAGCAGATCGCCCCAGTGGGCCCGTAGTCTCTTCCATTCTGCGGGTACGGTACCTTGATACTGCGCTCACATGCATCTGTCCGAGCATGCAAGTTAGCTAGGTTCGTACGCAATGTCCTCCGGACGCGTATGATCCTGTGAACTATTCCCCGCTGTGGTCTTGTTCTCAATCGTAAATGTATTACTATCTGCCTTGTTCAATGATCCAATATCGTGCAGCTGTGTCTGCCGTGGCTTGGATCGGGTTGCAAAGTAAGTTGCTTGTCCTCATTCGGCTGGTCTAGACACGTGGGGGTTGCTCAATCGGGAGGCGCCGGCTCGAACGAACTCTCTCGATGGCGGAGTTCGTACACGTTTTGATGCTCTTTTTGCTCACACTCTTGAGTTGGACGAAAGATCTATGGCTAGCAGCAACACCTCCCTACCCTCGGAGCTATGGTTTGCGATTGCTTGTGCTTTGCCTCGCCAGGATTAGAGGGCGTGTCTGTCTGTATCCAAGTTACTCCACGATGTTGCGATCACTTACATATTCGCTCACATCTCCGTCTCTATTGGCCTCTGGTGGCCGGGAGTCGACAGTGAGGATTACGAACACGACAGTGCCGATGAACCCATTGGGTACGATGACGAGGACGATGACGAAGACGGATACGACGTCGAAATTCAGACTGAGTATGAGCGGCAAGCGGAGATCACGATGGGGCTCTTGGAACGCATCGCTGGGGACGCCAAATTCGGGGACGTTGTCAGGGCACTTTCTGTGCGAGCCTTCGGCACTCGTCGTGCATACTTCGAGCTACGTGAGTGCTAAGTAGTCTCAGTTGCTCTTTCGAGAAAATGCTATACGATCATTCTGTTCTACTAGGATGACTGTCAAAGGCCCTTGGGAACCTCCGCAATCTCCACACATTCCAGTGGCACGGCTCCTTACCAATCCCTCCCGTGAGGCTCATCGAGACTCTCTTACAATTCTCCGGGTCAACACTAAGGCGTATAACCATTCCGTAGGTTTTTGACGCTTGTTCAGGGACAGTGTTCGTTGATGCTCAGAAATCATCTACAGTCCCAAGCTGTCCGTGGAGATGCTCCATTGTCTGCGATCTGGATGCACGCAGCTGGTTGATCTGGTGATTACACATCGGCACTTTGCTCATCATTGGCCAACGGTGAATTGCGAAATTTCTACAGCAACTTTGCGACTCATGGAGGTCAATCGTGCTACCCTCCGCCGGCTCTGTATATTCGGGAAAACCGCCTGTCGCCTGGCGACGGCGCTACCCACATTTTTTTACCTTGAAGAACTCGAGATCATCCATCCAACGACATACAGCAAGATGGATGCGATCTTTGCGCACTGCACGCATCTACTATCCTTCACTTTAATCGAGGACAGGTCAACCGCCGATTGCACTAAAGACTTCATGGACATCCTCAAAGCACACTCGGCCGCCTTTCCAAAGCTCGAGAGCCTCAAACTCTGGCTGCGAGTGACCGGCGCTGCATCGCTCATGCTCGACATAGCGCATCTAGTCCAGGGCAGAGCTGCATTACGACGATTGGATGTTATGGTCGAGGAACGGATGCAGTGGAGTCCTTGCTCTCAATCGACCCCGTGCTCGACGTCTTGTCCACGCTGAGTAACCTGGAGGTTCTCGGCTTCGACATCACATGCAGGGTTTTAGAGACGGAACACGTGAAGTCGCTGGACGACCGGCTGCCGCTCGGGTTAACTGCGCTACTCCTGCAAATTGTCGAACTGAGGATGGAGTTGGTTCCTCTCGAAGACTGGATGGATTTCGTAAGTGATTCCTCTCATGTGTCCAGCTTGGTCGTGCCGTCTGCTCATGGCCGCTTGCTGTTCTCAGCTACACAAGCGGACTCGCTTGCGATACCTTCGTGACGTTATCTCACCAGAAGGGCACAAAGTTGGGTTCGAGGATGCCTTGCTCAAGGGTCCGCCGCCGCATTTGGAACTCCTCGGACACGGTATGGACATGAGATGGGTCTCGCGCGACTCCAGGACGAAAATTGCCGCCCTCGCGGCAATGCCTGAAAAGCGGTGGTCTTATCCAAAGGTCTTCTTCAGAACGTTGGAAGATTTCGAAGGAGAGGGTGACTGGGAGTGGCTTCTACGCCATCATGGACGAGTAGATGATGAGAATCGTGAGCTTACATTCGAAGGGTCCTAACCCAGGTGCGGTGTGATACAGCTGACAATTTGCGCCTTAGTGATGTCTCCTGACTACTGCGAAGAATTCCCGTAGGACAATGGTCTGTCGACTCTTCATCTGTTCTGCATTCGTACACCTGCAAATACCGATGCTCACGCGCTTCGCAGGCACCCAATTCCTTCTCGCCTCGTTGTCCAACTCGAGACATGATATCTGACTCAGGATTCGCATTCCGGTGTCGGAGACGCGGGAGTGGCTCTCGGGCGGACATAGTAGTATGTCATAATAGAATACATTGGAGTGCGTTGGAAGGATATGGACTCACTGCGCGACTCAGCGAGAGCTGGCAACATATATGCATGGCAGATAATGACAATAACACTCCTCGGGGGCTTTTTCCCGCTTCAAGTACTCCACTGACCCTCAACCGCCAATACCAGACCGTTGTCGGACGGCTTCAGCTGGTCAGCAATCTTGAGCAGCTCACCGACCGTCATCTCCAGAGTCGTGAATGGCAATTCGTGGTCGCCGAATCCACTCTCGGCACTCAATGCAGCTTCCATAGCCGCCTTGCTGGACTGGCCCCCCTGTCAAACACAGTGACGCCGGACCGTCAGATCCTCTGCCTATAAGTAGCCGTAGTCAGCGAAGAGACTTACGAGTCTCGGTAGAAACCGTGTTCGTCGTGTACACCAAACCAGGGCAGACAGAGACTATGACGAAACCTTCGTCCTTCAGTTTCACGGCCCACGTGGTCGTCGCAATGAGCGCAGCCGCCTCTGTGATACATGTATGCGGACATGTTGTGTATGCCTGCGGCGCGCACGAACTGGGGGTCGGTGCTGCGTGTTCCAATCACGAGTATCTTCTTCAAGTCGACAGTTGAGACGCGTATAAGTGGGACGAAGGCGGCGATACTGTGCACCATCCCTAGCGCATTGGTTGTGAACTTCACAGACATTGGCCGGTGAGAATAGCACGGAGAGACCCTGAGGCAATCATGCCACGTACAGCATTGATGAAGTCGGCGTTGAGGGCATCAATGTCAGGGCTGACTTGGCCTAACAGTGAGTTCATATGTCGGCATGAGGAGACGCAGCGAAAGCGTACAAATCGTCGAAGTCTTGCATAAAGGTCTCCACGTGCATGCGTGCCGCGTTGTGAATGAGAACGTCCAGCTTTCCTCCTGTGACGGCTGATATCTCCTCAGCTGCCCGCTATCGTGAGGAAGGGGACGTTCGTAGGTCAGTACACAATCTGAACCAGACACCATCAATGAAACTGTATCTACCTTGAGCGAAGCACAGTCGGCCACATCACCCATGATGCCATTCTCAGGCCAGAAACGGCACTCATGGGGTGATGCGAGTTTGCGGGATCCCGCACGACAGCGAAGACCTGCGCGTTCACTCGATTCAATAGAAATACTCTGTATGCTGTGTCCCTCGGCGGTGCAAATGCACTGTGTGGGCGTGCCATTCGGCGCCGCGCGGTCGGGTCGTGGGAACCTCGGGGGTGTTCCGCGCGGGTGGTCGGCCGGGAGGCATAATGGTGAGCCGCGCGGACCGGGTATGGGTGAGTGATCGGGTGGTGGTCCGGGGTAGGGGGACCGTGTTATGAGCGATCTGGACGTGTTCTGGGGTTGTAGACTGTCTGTATTCACCTGCATAGTCCCTGTAGGCACTGTGAGTGACAATGCAACGTTTACCGGGCGTATTAAAGCAACACGAGGGGTGAAACAGTGAGTTGGAGCGGTCCGGGCAGGGGGACCGGGTGGCGGCTTGTGGGCCGGGAGGCAGGTGGATGGGTCCGGACGCCTTGGGCGAGTTATGGAGGCTACTCCCATGCTGGGAGATGTGGTTTAGAGGGCATATGGGGCCTGTGCGAGGCGGTGCGGGCGGTGGGGGATGGGGGTAAGGGGTCGGGTTGTGGTTCGCCAGCCGGCTGCTTTGGCGGCTCGGACGGACAGCCTGTGTTCGTCGGAGCATATGGGTCCGGGCATAGCGTTTGGGACCTGTGGAAGCGGGTGTTGAGTGGAAAATAATATACAGCTATGGTCAGGATGGTGAACCGAGCGGCATTGGAGATGGTGGTCCGGTGACCCGCGCGGAGTTGGCCATGTGGTGCGATGGGTACCGCGCGGCCCGACGGCAAGCCCGATATGGTGTTCCGCGCGGGCTTCACCCTGACTTTGGGTGTCCGAGCCGCGCGGTCGGTGTCACCTCTGGTATTGGTGCGCCGCGCGGCTCGGTGGAAAGCAGTGCAAGGCGTTCCGCGCGGCCGCCTGCCCACTGCACCAACCGAACCGCGGGTGCACCAGCCGACCCGGATGCGACCCCACACTCCTCCTATGAGGTTCTGGTATGGTCCACCTTGTATGCCAGAGCGGCCCTTGTGCAATCCTCATTTATTACGCCTCTAACAAACTGTGCTTCAATGGTATGACTTCGTACCGCGCGGAAACTCTGGACCTCTCGTGCGCCCGAACCGCGCGGGCCGCTGGCGCCAAGTCGTTGACCGAGCCGCGCGGAGAGCACAACTGCTCGGATGGCTTGAGCCGCGCGGCCATCTGTTCTATGTTTCCGGTCCATATGGTGTTCAAATTATGTTGGAACAAACAACACATTCAATAGGCATGGCGCATACCTTCTTTGTGGTCAGATCAAGCTACACCCGGATCGACATGTGGTCGCCACCTCGCCGTTTACCGTACCAAGTGCACATCATGATTCACATTGTCATGCGCTCACAATGGCAAGAGCGAGGTTAAAAGGGAAGTCTGGGCCATACTCGCTAGCAATGGAATTGACATGTGATCCAAATTTAGCTTCCTGAACGAGGATCTACCCCGCCGCCATGGACGCCGACTTGGCAGTCTTTCACGGACGACGCTGCTGGAGCGACTTGTAGGTCAGGCATGCTATGCTCCTGGTGGAAGATACGTTTTGGACCGCGGTGATCCAGTGATCCGCGCGGAGCTGGCAAGGTGCTGGGCAAAGTACCGCGCGGGCGTGGGATGACGCTGGGAAGGTGTCCCGCGCGGGCTGTACAAAGACTTTTGTTTCTGAGCCGCGCGGTCGGTGCCGCTTCCAGTGTCAGTGCGCCGCGCGGCACGGCATAAAGCAGTGCACTGCATTCCGCGCGGCTCGGCATAAAGCAGTGCACTGCGTTCCGCGCGGCTGCCTGCCCACCGCACCAACCGAACCGCGGGTACACCAGCCGACCCGGATGTGACGGACCGCTGGCGCCCTGTCTCAGACTGACCCTGTGGGCTGACCCCCCTAAAGTGGGTTTGGCAGAATTGGCTGTATGCCGGACACATCCTGGTGCGGCTGGGCAACTCCGGTGGTCACTTCCATGGTTGTACTATGCGGTTACATGGGCACTGTGCTAGTTTAGGGTTTGGATGTTCTCGTCAGCGCCCTCCATGTGCCCTTCCGCCTGTTGTGCCTCCATCCTGTCTCCGAGCCGGGAGGCCTCGCCGTCATCTGCGCCCTCGCCGGTGATGATCGCGAGGTCGTGAACAAGGGTGTCGTAATTGTCAAACATGGACTCGGTTGCTTGGGTGATGGCATCGAGGTGGACATTTATATCAACAACATCCCAGGCATATCCTTGCAATGGCTGCGGCTGAGCATACAAGGCTATGAGCTCGAACTGTACCCCAACAAGAAATCAGAACTCACCACAAATTCGGGAGGAGACAGCCACCAGCTATGACCCTCCACAATTTGAACATTCTGGGCGTCTTCGGGCCACTCCCACCACCTTCGGACCATAGGTATTTCAACATTCATCTCGGGGACGTCTTCAGCCAGTTGTTTGAAAGCCGCCAGGTTCAGGTCATCCATTGCGATTGACATGGAGAGTCCTCGCCATGCGGCATGACGTAGGAGCTCTGTGATGATTGCTGGCAACACCGGATCAGCCGACTGGGTCGCCCCGGTGGGCACTGCAGGCGATAGTGCTTTGCCGGTACAGTGTATTCCGTAGGCCGCTATGGCGTCCCACTGGTAAAAGTAAACAATTAGTGACGGCGCGCTTGAGTAGTGGTGAATCTTGGGACCTACGCATTCTATTGCGAGGCCTGTTCCCCATCGCTGTTTGGTTATCTGCGACGGGTGTTCGGGATAGGCCTTGAAGGCGGTAGCGACCTTGTTGGCGATCCATTCGAGTTCGAACCTTCCGCACTCCGAGAGCATAATATCGGCGGCGAGTGGAGGCATTGGTATGATTGTAGGAGGGCAAGATGGGGCGGATAAGCTTTCGGAAGCTGTAGCCTTTGTCACCAGCGGGCCGGGCCAACGAAGTAAACGCCGGCCGTGGCCCGGGCCGTCATCCGAGCCGCAATTCAACCGAGTAACTCAGAACGTACATACTAAAGTGAACTATAAGGATACAGTGGGGGCTTTCCAAATACGCTGTGCCTCGAAGAACTCTCTGGAGGCATGAATTGCCAGGGAATCCCAAAGAGCAGCCTGCCGGCATGCCCAGGCACGATAACCGCGGCCGAGCGATGAATCTTTGCGCTGCAGCCACTCGTCCCGATTTTTTTGGAAGGAGGTCTCCGTCCGGAAAAACTCTTCGCTCACAATGTCTACCTCCTCCTCCCATCGCGTCTTTCTCGCATGGGCTCTCAGCCAGAGAACTCGGTACACTGTGGTCAGCCGGCCCGGGTCAGAGCTGCGGGATGCTAGAGAGACGATGGCTACTCACATTCTGCCATCCAGGCGCTGCCCTTTGTTTCCATGTTGACGTCAAGAGACCAAAACCAGGGGAGGTGCTCGTGCGAAACACCGCGGACGTCGTGTTCGATTAGGGTTGTGTTGGCCTTGAGGTCTGATTTCTCCAGGACCCGATATTTAGCCAGCATCTCCTCCTTCAGCTTAGCATCCGCCGGAATGCTGTCGTCATAGAGACTCATGAGGGAGGTTCGAGCACACATATACAGACGGGCATGTGCCAACGTGTCTTGATTGGAGTTATGCACCTCGTCAAAACTTCGGAGGCGTGCGCGGTACGAAGTGGCCCGTCGGACAGACGATCGGTAGAGGAAAGACTTGTAGGCGACGCCCACGCGAACTGCGTGCAGGGCGTCGTTCATCTGCCCCACGCGAAGGCGCCGCTCTTTGACAACGAGGTCTTTTAGCCCATGCATAGCGCACAACGCGGGTCCGAGATTCGAGGGCAGGCCGATAGTGATCCGTTCCGACGGCTGTACCGGACCGGTCGACTTTCGAGGGGTGGATGTGGCATTAGGTGCAGTGGTGGCAGACGAAGATTCACCCACTGTTCTCGGCTGGTTCTCAGCGCTGGAAGCAGCATGGGACTCCAGGTTGGATTGTGGGAGTGGATCTTCGTCCTCGTCATCGCTATGATTGTCGACCGGTTCAGCATCGGCCGAGCCGGACCCCGGCTCGGATGGCTTGAGCGTATCCCAGCCGGCGCCCAGTGATTTCGTGGATGGCGGAAGGAATAATGCCGTTGAGAGGGCTGCAGCTGGCAAAAACCGGCTGGCCTCCTTATGGAACTTCTCTATGTCCCTTAGCAGCCTCACGCGCATCTGCTCGAGAGCCAGATGGTCCTTGGTGGGCGAGGTAGACCGAAGTTTTCGGGCGGTGGCTGCTATTTCGAGACTGCAGTGCAAGTTCTCGTTAGATACAGCTATATGACCTCCATGAGATCACCGTTCGTACCGTTTCTCCTCAATCTTGAGGCCTGTCTGTAACCAGGCAACCGCTCCACGCAGCTTAGAGGGGTGTTTGGTCTCCTCTTTCGTCAGCTCCAGAGCGATCTCTTTTCTTGTGGGCACTGTCTCCAAGACTCAGTGAACACACGTCGTGCGATAGAGGGGGAGAGTACTTACGGCTGTCTTCTGACATGTCGTATATGTCCATAACTTTGATGTTCTGTCTTCGTTGCTCGGCCGCTTCCTTCGCCATCCGCGACCATACACGCACGTCATTTGGGTCAGATGTGGCCGTGATGGAGCGAAATCCCTCTTGGGCACCCGGTGTCTCCTCTGCGGCATTTCGCCACTTCTTCACGAGAGATGCGGCTTGCAGACCGTTAGCCGGAACATTTTTCGGGTGGGGGGCGCATGCTTACTTAGGCGGGTGAGCTTGTTCCAATTGGAATCGTTCATGAAATCGTCATTGAACTCTTGACGGTGCGCAGCCGACATGCCACGTGTGCTATCGCTGATTTTGTTCAGAGGAGCCCAGAGCGTTTCGATGATGTCCCCGGTTTGGACTCCGGCTCCGGGTACAAAGTGAGGTGAGTACCGCGGGTAGCATTCCCGCTTATGACCATGGACGTGAAACTGATCAATACCACCCGAAACGACGAGGCCCTCCGGAATTGATATGCCGGGGCTCTTCTCCATTCGGGTGAGCAGATGAACGGAGTAGAAGCACCATATGTCGTAGAACACAAGGAGGAACGTCAGCCCGGCCAGGAACGACATGGCCTCGCTGAGGACATAGTCCATATGTCGTTGACTGTGTGCTCTGTCAGTGGCGGGCTGTCATGCTTGACGTCAACACACTGACCCTTCGCCTGCGTCAAAATCCACACATGAGTGGGGATAGAAGAATCCATGACGACTGCAAACTGCCGCCCCTATTCCAGTTGCAGCCAGCTTGGCACGCTCCGTGGACGATCCGAGGACTGCGCGATGCTCATGGCATTCCAGTTTCTGCCAGGCTCGATCAGCATCTATTGGTCAGACTGATTTCGGGCCGGCTCAACTGACCTGTCGAACTCGGAAAGCAGTTTTCAGGTGCTCCTTGAAGGGAGAAACTGCAACCGCGCAGCCATGCCCGTCGGCGAACCGCACGTCTAGTTGTGGATACTTCTGAAGCTGATGTTGTGCAGCGAAGTTGCCATCGAGCATGCATGAGCCGGCATGCTTCCACCTGCACCGTATGTTCCAATGTACAGTATGAACATCGGAATAAGCACTGACGAACTTACCAACGTTTGTCGGTCTTCCATCCGTCCCTCATGTTCCGGTTCGGCCATGGACAAGCCGGGCACCGGAAGATGAACTGCCCTCGCCCTGGCTGGAGCAGATCCTCATATCCAACCCCACTCGTTTTCCATGACTTCAAGTTTCTCCACTGTCGTGAAACACGTAGCAACTCTCTGTATCGATTCTGAAGTTGAGACGTTAGAAGTGGGGTCGGTGCATGTGTCAGCCGGAAGGCAGCCGTACCGGGACGGAATGTGGGAAGAGATCGTCGGTGACACGTCGCAGCTTGTTGTAGTAGTTTTGTATCGAGGTCTTGCACTCTTTTGTTGTTAGCAGCACGTCGTCCAGGACCCGAAACGTGAAAAGTGTCTTGGGCCTTGCGGTGGTGGCCGGATACAGGCCGAGCCGTAACAGCTGAATGTCGAGTGGAGGGGAGTCGTGGCACGCACAGGATACCACTGGAAGTTCGTGCACCCCTGAGGTATCCACAACTACCATTACCCTGGTGTAGTCGCCTTCCATGTCCGAGAAAACTCGGTTCAACCCATCGGGCGGTGCCCCACCCGAGCCGGGCATGTGAGCCGCGTCGTCCGACTTCACACCGTAGGCATCGTCCGGATTGTCTTCTTCGGCCTCCAGTATGTCCTGGATATTCTCCTCCGGAACCTCTACATCTGGCCCTTCCAGACGTTGTCTTGTCATACGAACGTTGGCGTCGTCTTCTGACTCAGAGTCGGAGTCCTCTGGCTGGGAACGTTTCATGGGGGTGATGCTCGGGCCGGCCGATGGCCCGACCCGTGGGCCGGAATATGGGCGCCTGGGGAGACGTCTCGGCAAACTTCTGACAGGTGTATTTCTCGCAGTAGACCTTAACGATAGCACTGGACTAGATGGAGTAGAGGAGGCGGGCAATGGAGATGAGGGTGGTGGTGGCGTCCCTGGTTCGGAGTGATATTCGTGCCCCGGTTCAGAGATGGGCGACGATGCGCGATTGTCGTCGTGCTAACAGAGTGATGAGCTTGAGCCACTGCCAGGTATTACGGATGCATACCTCGGGAGGTTCACTGGGTGCGGTTGAGTGCGGTTGTCTCCAGCTCGTGTCATCCGTCCATTTGAGACTCGGACAGACTTCTCCTCCGTGACCGAGGTAGATACGGACGCCCGTGGACCGAAGACTTGACTTTTGGTAGTGAGTACCGGTCCACTGCTCAACGCGATGATAGGGATGTCGAAAGTGGGCCTCTTTGCAGCACCTCCTACACTGCGGCCGTTGGCTAGAGCAGTCGAGGCAACGCCAAAGTGCTGGTCCCCCACACCCGCACATGACGTCGTCTTCCTCAGGCGGGGCCTCCCTCTCGTACAGCTCGCGGAGGTACGTGGCTCGGAATTCTCTCAGCCATAGAAGCTGGTACTCATTGGGCTTCTATTCCAGCGGGCCGGCCCGTCAACCTTCCATTTGGATCCCCAATTACACCAACGTACCTGTGGGCCTACAAAGGTGAATTCCCCAACCGACATCTCCAGAAAGTCGGGGTTGTTCGAAGTAGGCAATACCTCTTTGGGCTCCCTGGGCTTCCTCACCCGTCGCTGGGCCCCCGATGGTGCTCCCGCTGCACTGGCTGTCCATACACGCTGGGTGCCTCTTTTCGTTGTCTTGGTGGCGATAGTCAGAGTCTGATATGCGGGATGTGGTGTAGCACGAGGACGACGCGTCATGATAGAGTTATGCAAAGGCGTTACAAGTACAGAGGACGATTCAAGCGCGGCGTTGAGTATACTATGGTCCGGATAGCTCGTCCCGCGTAACCCAAGGCACATCCTCGCCAGAGAAATTGTTATGTAAGGAAGCGGACATGTACCAAGTGTAGCATATACGGTCCGGCTCAACTTTGGCTACCCCATGGTGGATAAGCCGGCTGGACATCAACACCGCCGTTCCCGGAAGGTATCCGACTTGTATTCCGATGTTCCGGAGGACCAGTGCTGCCTTGGAACACGTTCCGAGTGACATGAGGAGCTCGTACCATGTGTCTTTGCCAGAGGTGTCTCGATGAAAGGGAGTCTCGCGGTTTATGATTACTTGGGTACTGTGCCATACCGCAGGCCACAGCCTGTGATGTTCTCCTACCGCGGTTGATGCTGCGTCTGCGGCTCGGGCCATCGTGACCCGGGCCGCGCGGTACAGGGCCGGATGAGTCACAAACAGCAGAGCGCTGCACAGCGCGCCTGATTCCTTCATACGGTTGCACCATACAGCTCCGGCAGGCGTATTAAGCTGTTTAGATGGCCCTGGCTTGGTGGCTTTGCCCTGCAGCAGTATTCACGCGTTTGAATGGTCGTCCGGTCAATTATTCATTGCGGCTCACCTGGTGCCCGCACGGATACTGGACTGGACTGCCGAGCCACTGGCCGGACTGCCATATGTGACCCGGGCCGTAAAAGGTAGGAGCCGACCGCCACTTAACCGCGGGATCGTGTGTGGGCGGGCCAATAGTAAACTGAGCCTTGATCGCATCTGTAGCGTGCAGCATGGCGTCCTGGAACTCAAGATTAATTTGTCATCAGCGCTATTGCAAATCAGCTCGCTTCACCTGACGCTCAGAGCTTAACACCCCTGGCAGGTACCAAAGCAGGATGCGATTCTGTGGGTCGACAAGTACGGCCGGCCGCCGTAAGAGCGGAAAGTTATTCTGAAGCACAGCTTCAATACCACACATGGGCGGGAACGTGTCTAGCAAAGCGTCCTCAAGGGCCATGCACAAGCCGCTTGGGCGCTTGGAGAGTTGGTCTGCAAGATCTTGAGCATTCCAGGGCACTGGAACTATCGGGGAGATGGTCAGCGATTGTGAGCCGTCCGCAGTCTGGATCAAATATCTACCCGGGTAGCTCCACGCGGATGAAATCACATCTGCCGCCCGTTGGAGATCGGCCTCCAGTCCATCGGTCCAGTCTGATATGCCAATGCCTGTGGGAACTGTTGGACTGGATACTATGCAGATTCGCGCAAGTACTAGGTCTCTGAGATGAGCAGAGACACGGTCGTGGAACGCGCCAGAGTCAGCGGGATATGCATCCATGGCGGAGCAGGGTCAAGGGTCACGCGTCAAGTCTGTGGCGTGATAAGGTGTCGTGTGGAGGGTTTGATGCGCAATCAGCGTGCCTACTTGGCGCGAGGCGGGAGGAGAGGATCGCCACATTGTTCTGCCGCCCGTATCGATGGCCGGACCGGTCCCATCCGACCCGAAAGCCTCATCCAGGCAACGACCCGCGAGCTGCCCCACCGCCCGGATGACTTAGTATCAGGACGAGGGCTACGACCGGGCCAGGGATTATCATTGCTTTGTTTTGTTTATACGCCTTTTTGCTGCACAATCCACCACAATGGCCGCCGTGGCTGAAGACCTAGGGCTCACCGAGAAGGAACAGAAGTATCTCGAGGAGCACCTTGAGTCGTGGCTCACCATGTCTAAGAACGAGAAGACCTTGGTGAAAAACGCCCTGACCACCAAAATTCTTGAGGGGCGGGAGCGCGATGCCAACGATCCATATGCGCGTAGCTTCATTCAGTCGGTGAGTGCTCTTGCATGCGTCGGGCCGGGCCGTCGACCGACCCGATCCTTAAGAAAATCAACTCCTGGTTCCAACTGAACCTGAACACTGGGGCCAACCGGGTGCCGAAGGAGCTGAAGATTACCTGGAGCGGGTGGGAGGTGCACAAAGAGCTTGAGTACGAGGCTATCGTTGCCGAACGCGACGCGATTCTCGCCAAAGAGGAAGCCGGGAGAGACCCGGCCGTCGTCCTCGATGCGGGTCATAAACGGGGGAAGGAATTGGCGGCCTTCAACCAGGCAAGAAGCGCGCTGTGGCGGGCGTTACCACCGGCCAAGCAAACCAGGTACGAGGACATTGCTCGTACTTGGACTCTCCAAGGGCCGCCGGACAATGTTCGGCTCCTGTAAGTTGTGCTCGACGCGTGGGCAGAATCGTGGCAAGCTCATATTTTATGTTGCTCAGGTTAATCAAGAAGCGACTACCACATTGGGTGCACGGCTTCCTCAAAATGCTGTGGGACCAGACGAAGTGTTTTGGCACCGTTGTCCTGACATACAACGACGACAAGGGGATCCCGCATACCATGCAGTATGTGCAAACTTTACGTTCCCTACGATTGCAGCTCACCCGAGCCGACCCATAGATCGGACACCAGCCAGATTTTGAAGGAGAACGATCTGCCGCCCTTCGGTGCAAAGTATCCCGGCTGGTTCGAGGGTCCGGCTGATAAGTGCGTCCAATACATGAGACTTCTGTACGAAGACATCCCTGCCGAAGGGGACGATCAACCCGACCCGCCGCCCATTGGAAAGATTCCCTACACCGAGGACGGCTGGCCCATCCTGCCCGAGACCGACCCGGCAACGGGCCGGCCCATCGTCGGGTCGGAGATCAAGAAGAAATACCTCCTCGCGTACTTTAAGGCCTTGTATGGTGAGCCTGCCATATTTTCCCCCAGTCGCTCCACGCATTGAATTGGAATTGCATGCTAGGTTTGGCCAAAGGTTACCCTCGGGGCAGCGACCCCCAGGTCCCGTGGAAACTCATCGGCAAGGATCCGAACAAGTTCTTTGAGCCGGGTCTCGTGCCTTTAGACCTGGGGGAAACATTCACTGACCCCCCGCATATGCCGCGTACGTCCGCGAGGTTGTGGACGGAGATTCAGGCTCGTCAGAAGCTCCCTGGGGAGGAGGCACGAAAGTTTCGGTTCACTCATTACGCCGTCGGTTTATCAGCGGAGCTCATCGAAGCGACGTATGGCCAGGACGCTCAACCTCCACCTCAAGGGCCTCAAGGATCCCGGGCGGCGAAGAAGGCAGATGCTGCGAAGAGCTTAGCCCCGAAAGCTGCGAAGGCCGCAGCCGCTGCCGCCGCTGCTGCAGTTACCGCAAAGGGTGCTGCAGATGGCGCCGACCCATCAGGGGTGCCTGCTGATGGTGCTGTGGGTGCTGCTGATAGACTGCCGCAGGCGCCTCATGCCGGGTCAAAAAGAAAGAAAGGCAAGGGTGCGGTGGGTGGGCGGAGTCGCTCGGGCAAGCGACCAGCCAAGGACATTGTGGACGATAGCTCGACCGATGAGGGGCATTTCTCCACCCGGGGCTCAAGCGGCGACGACACCCCGGACGAGATGCTGGGTGGTTCGGCTGCAGCACCGTCGACTGCCCCGGGTCCAACTCGTCGCCTTCCCGCTCGCGCGGCTCGAGCTGGGACCGCTAAACATGGTGCCGCGAACGCAGACCCGTCCCTTGCTTCGACTGTTCTTTTCCCTCCCGACCCGGAGTTGGTTTCGCAAGCCAGATGCGAGGGGACCATGTGGGCCGTCGACATGGAGGACCCATGCGCTTACCTCTACAGCCTGGGCAACCTCCCCGAGTTCCACCAAGTGCTCGAGTCTTGGCGGCATATGGTGAGCAAATCGGAGTGGCATTGAGCGCGACTCGTTGAACCTGACCTGTAATGCTCAGCTTACCAAGTGTGCGACTGTCATTTCCAATCCAGAGGACCGGATGCTCGGGTGGGTCAGCTGGCAGGACGACGTCAATGCGGTCCCGGCACGGTTTCACCAGAGCCTGAGCAGCTGGACCGAGCTGATGGAACATCTGAGAGACCGGGTCCCAACGTCACGATCGTCGGCCGGTGAGCTCCAGCGATGGCTCCTCGCTGTGGCGCTATCCATCCGCGACTTGTTCCGGGTCAACGACACCGAGAACGACGAGTCGGAACCAGTAGCCTACGACGGACCCGAATATATACGCCGCAGCCAAGCGGACTGGACTCACCTCCAAAGCATCCTCGCTCCGGCTTGCAAGATGGCCGTGTACCGCGGCCCGGATGGCGAAGACTTTGGTCCCGGTGTCCTGCCTAGGTCAGCCAGGCGGCAGGGTGCAACGGCCAACGCCACAGGTGATAACGCAGGTGCCTCTTTGCCAAACCCCATGTCTGTCGATGACGTGGAGTCCGAAGGGATATCGGCCGGTGAGGTCGAGAATGAGGTTATGGCTGACGACGACGGGGACCTGTCGTCCACCGGTGGGCCACGGGCTAACAGACCTAAAAGTGAGTTTTCCATTATAACGGCAGATGCAGTTTCCCCGCTGACATCATTGATCAGGGGGACCATCCGGGAAGTCTAAAGGTGAACAGCCGGCGCGGATCACGGCCGTGCCTGAGGATCCTCGACCAGCCGGCGGCTCGGATGGGGATTCCACGATCCCGGCGACATCCTCATTGGCTCCTGCCATGGATGGACCTGGACCATCGTCCTTCCCCGGATCATCGAACGTAGGCGCGCAGGTACCCGACCCCGCAATTGATGCCCCGAGCAACGAGACGCCTACCGGTAATGACATCACAGAGGACGCCGGTGGCGCAGCGAAGGGTAAGACAGGCAAGAAGAAGGCAAGGCGTGGGGGAGCATCTGAGGGGGAGAGCCATCAGCCCGTGCGTCGGTCGGCCCGTAAGGCCAAGAGGGTGTAGAACGTGTGCCGAAGGGATGGTGGCTGCGTCTTCGTCCAATGTGGTATCTGTCCGCGTATTTTCATGCATTGTTGCTCACGAATGTGGTACTCTCATTGTGTCTTCCACGGACACCTGTCGGAATGTCTTTGAGTACATGACCCGCAGTCCCGGCCCGACTGGCTTGGCCCGATCTTCGGCTGCCATTCTGAAAGACATAGTGACTGCATCTGCGAAGAAAACATTTGCATCAGTCATTCCTGTTGTATTGTAACATCGAGTGACTGGGGCGGTGGCACGATTGTTATCCCCATGCTCTCCCGTTCCGGTCCGGACCGGCGAGAAGAGAGGAATGCATGGATGGGGAATGGGGACCTGGCCATTAAGTGATATTTACGCAGGGGCTGGAGCCATTATTGAACACCGAAAAACATCCCACCTCATGTATCATCGGATGTGGAACCATTATCGGAAGCACTGAATGTCAATCTGCGGCAACTTTCGCACCATGCTAGATACCAAACATGTATTCCAACTTGAAGACGATGTTTATTATTTCAGAAGTCCTCGAGATGCTACACACGACCCTGCAAATCTGGGTGGGGATTGACGCAGATACCGACCCGACGCTCGGGCCGGCCCGCGATGAGAGGCCACACAGGCGCATAGCTGTGGAGGAGACACTGGAACGCGAGCAGGACCCAGAAAAAGGTTGTATTGCATATCCGTCAATGTTGTTGAGTATTGATACGCGAAGAAAGCAATGTCCGGACAGCTCTCCTTGTCTATTTTTTCGAACCGAAGGTCTGTTCATTAACACGAAGACTGTAGGTGGGTATTGTACTAGCGGAAACGTACAAAAATCATTTCAATACATTGTGCAAGATACAGAAAAATTCGCTGCCGGAGTGCATGCAACAAGATCACCAAAAAAACTGCCGGAACCAATGCTCGCCCGCCATTGCCTGACCCGTATGTCCTACCCGCACCGCAATCATTTTAATATTCGTCAGTCTAGTAGTTAGCGAACATTCAAAACAACCATTGACTTACAATTATTTTGCGGAGTCGTTGAAGCTCCCCCTTGCAGGTCCTTGTCATGATCGACTTGCATGAGCTCCTCGTCTTCCGGGCCGGAGTCCGGCTGGGGTTCCGGCACCCCTGTCATGTCGTACTCCTCGTCCACGCCCTCCTCAGGCTCGGGAGACAGGCTCTGCGAAGCCCGAGCCCGCTGTTTCCCCTTGTCCTTCTTCACGTGGCGACGCGCCTTCCTGGATTGCGGGCTGGGCGATGACGATGGGTCGGAGGGGATATATGGCGGGACGGGAGTGGACGGATGCAAAAGGGAGCTTCGGGGGGCGCGTCTGGTGGCTGCGGCAGATGTTGTGGGAAGCCCCTCCTCCAGGTCGAGAATGCGGGCCATGAGCACGTCCATGGCGCTCGACTGACGTTTCTGTTCCTCCACAATGCGCGTCTCCATGGCGAGTTTCTCGGCCTCCAGCGCTTTAACCCTGTCCTCGAGTTGAAGGACCTGGGTGAGCAGCGAGGTCGAGACGTCCTCCAGCCGCATGATACGACGCCATATATTGTCCGGCTCGGGATCACCATCCGACCCGGCGGCCTCAACGTCCTCCTGGGCCGTGGACGGCCCGGCAACGGCAGACGACGAGCCCTGCCCGACATTGACGGAGGTCGCGGCTGCCTTGGCTCGTCGTGTGCGCACCTGGGGAGGGGGGTGCAAGTCCTCGACGGCCGGGATGTCGTCCCAATCACCTGCGGGCAATAACAGTGAGCAAAACCAAAAACAGCGGACCGGACGAAAACTCACGGTCGTCGGGCTGGACCGCGGTGATCTCCTGGGTCGGACGAGCACGCTTGGCCGGGCCTGGGCCTATCTTGGACGACTATGAACTGGTTAACAACAGTAACTGGAACCCGTTAAAAAAACACGTACGGCTGGGCCCTCCTGGCTCACGGCGCTTGAGACCGAGCCGGATTTCTTGCGCTTTTTGCCCGAGGTGTTCGTGGAGGGCAGTTCCGGCTCGCCCACCTCTCTCCCGGGAACGTCGGCGTTGGTCTCGTGCAGCTTCCAAAACTTCTTCTCCCACCACTCAGGGACAGGCGCCGTTGCGAACTCGCTGTCCGCAGAGTATTCTTTGGGATGTTGGTGTTGGAGCGCCTTGTCCTTAAACCAGCGATACAGCCGGTATGTCGACTTCTTCGACTCCTTGCGGAGTTGCGGCGCAAAAGAACAAGACGTCTTCCCCTGGGCGCAGCAGTTGCATGTCGACCTGTTCGCGAGATTAACCAGGCAGAGGAGGTTCCGGCGTTCGCAGCGAGAACATTTAATTGGCTCAAAAGACCTCAGTTCAATGATAAAACTTAAAATAAAAAAGAGCACTCACCGGACGACGCCACTCGTTCACCAGCGGCTTCTTGAGGTCAACCTCTTGGTACCGGTGGGCGGCTCCTGTCCCTGATGGCTGAGCTCTGCCTTTCTTGCTCATCGCCGAAGACGAAGGGCGTCCGGCGCCTGCAGATGACGCTGCGCGGGAGCGCGTCCTCATTCCAGTGGAAGCGGATGCGCTGGCCGAGTCGGGTGCCATGGCCGGTGTGGCGGAAGTTGGAGCCTGGCCATCGTCGGCCCGAATCGCGGCGGCCCGGGAGCTCGCACGTCGCCTGCGGTTGGGGGTGGGCGTCGAGGGCAGTTCCACAGAGGGGAGCGATTCCGCCGCGACCGGGGGCTTCATGATTAATCTTGTTGCGCCGGTGCTAGCAGGGGCGCCTCGAGGGGGGGTAGGAGTGGGTTGGTGGGGCGGAGGGGGTGGTGCATTCGGGTCGGGTGTGGCCGCGAACCGAACCGATTTGTCGGAGAGCTCGAGGGAGGAGGAGACCCGCCGGCTAGGTGGCGTAACATTCAGAATGTCCACCCGCTTCGACCCATGTTGAGGGTGGGAGAAGGTCGGCCCGGCTGTCATGGGGTCCCTGGATGCCGAGCCGACATCCGTCGGCCGAGCCGTGGATGAAGAGGCGGTGGTGGGAGCAGGAATGTTTGCAGGTTCCTCATCCCTGAGTCCGGACGGCGCTGGAATGCTGGCCGAATGCTGCGCTACGGCTGAAAAGCGGTCATAGAATGAGTGGGATGCATAACAGGGCGGTGCGTCCTTTCCGGACGTCATGAAAGACAAGATGAACGTTAGACTTACCCGGCCGTGTCCACCAGCCCTGTACCGTTGGAGGCTCGCGGTACTCCCGGTCCAAAATGAACCATTTGCCGATCTGGGCCGGCGCTCTCTCGAGATCTATGGCATCGACGTCGATTTGGCGTCCGGGTTGCTGAAAGGCGGCATTGTTCTGATGGACAACCGCGTTGACAAAAGGGGGAACGAGGGTTGGGGCCGTAATGCCCCTCAGGGCGGTTAGGAGGGATTTTAGCAATTTGGAGAATTGCAAAGCCCACTGCGCCCGGGCCGGGTCGGTGGACGCCGGTCGCTCCCGCCAGGCACAAAGGCATTGGAAGGCGAGTTCGTTGAGAGCAGGGTTACGGGAGGCCATGAGTGCAGCAAGATAGATAGCAAGTGCAAAGCAGAGCACAGAAGAAGAGAGGGGAAAAATGGGAGTCGTTGAGTTGCGACAGTTGTCTCCGTCCGAAGACCTCTATAATGCTAATAGACGCCCATATCGTACCCTCGGCCCGGCCCGGACAATAAAGTTCACGCACGGACCAAGGCTTCCATGTCCATTGTTCAAATTTCATGGTTCTTCAGAGGACAAAAACTCAAGCCCGCCCAAGTCATTGACCGACTAGCAGCATCCCGTCGCCAAACATGTCCCAGGTTTGTCTTCCCCTGCTCTATTCCCTGGGCCGAGCCGCAAATATTTACCTCAACCAATTTCCAGCCACCACAGTCGCGTGAAGAAGCAACAAACAACTCTACGGGTCAAAACAACGCCGACAAACCACCCGGCGAAGGCACAAACGGCAGCCGTTTCTCCACTCCTCAGATGGAGCCCTGGTTCCGCGACCTCCTCACCGGCACTACTCAACCGGGTCGCTCGCCGCCTGGACACCGCCCGCCAATTGCCCGTACCTTTCCAACGTCCCCTATTATGAATTGGCGAGAGAAAATGGTTGCTGCGGTGAGTTATAAGCTTGGCATCACGCCGAACCACTAACTGACTACCTGACGCTCGACAGGGTATGCAGGAGGTTCAGGTTTCCGGGTCGCCTATTCCAACCAACACGGATTCCAGTGAGCAAGGGGCGTCGCAAATAGGTGCCAGGCAAGAAAACCCACCCATTGCCGACCCCTTCTTTCCGGACGCATCCCCTGAGCCGGTTCAAGAAGAGGAAGAGGCTAGTGGCTCGCTCTGCCGAGCCGAGGGTTTCGTTGGAGAGGAACCGCCTGACCTCTCCACGGTTGAGCCAGAGAGAGACACCTCGTTTACTCAGCTCAAAGACGACGACGCATCTGGGAGCGTATCTCTGCTTGTCGCTGAGCACCGGTTCGGTGACGACGGGTCTGGACCGGGCGAGGTTCACCAAGACCCCGATGCCTCCCTCTTCGTCGCCGAGGATCGGTTCGGCGACGAATCCCCTGAGCCGGGCGAGGTTCACCAAGACGCCGACGCCTCCCTCTTCGTCGCCGAGGATCGGTTCGGAGACGAATCCCCTGAGCCGGGCGAGGTTCACCAAGACGCCGACGCCTCCCTCTTCGTCGCCGAGGATTGGTTCGGCGACGAATCCCCTGAGCCGGGCGAGGTTCACCAAGACGCCGACGCCTCCCTCTTCGTCGCCGAGCATCGGTTCGGTGACGAATCCCCTGAGCCGGGCGAGGTTCACCAAGACGCCGACGCCTCCCTCTTCGTCCCCGAGCATCGGTTCGGTGACGAATCCCCAGCTGGGGCCGACCCGCAAATAAACAACCCTCCGCAGCCGGCCCAGGAACCCTTTCCGGGGGGGCCGATGTTTTTTTCTACGCAATATTTTGCCCGTGAGGAGGCTCTCGCAGGGTCTGACGAGATGCTCGTCGATACATTCTTTGGCGACCAACCGGAGCCGGCGGCACCTGGACCCTTTGAGGTACGCCCGCACGCTGACCCGGTCCTGCGCCCTCGTTCATCCCCGAATCTCCCCGCGATCACTGCACAGGAAGCGTCCGACAGCAACGTGGACGCCTCCGAAACGATTTCTGTTACCGCACTCGTCATGAGGTACGTCGACGCCGAGGTCAGGCATTGCCACTACATCCGACAACTTGTCGGCCAGGTTCAATCGCGTGCCCTGATGCAAGAGGTGAACGGGGGCTACGGTAATCATTGGGATCACGTCCTCGAGGAGGTGCATAGGCAGCTGGGAGGGGAGGATACAGCAGACTAGACGATCACGCGAAAATGTACATCACATAACACGCTGTAAACATCTTGCTTTCTTGCCCAGTTGGCGACGCCTGCACACCTATAATTCTTACAAATTGGGGTTGCTCATTTTGAGTCATGGATGGACATTGGAAGGCATTAGAGGTCTTTCGATTTTGCTTGTCCGGATCGGACTGAGCACCCGGATGAACCAAAGATCGGCCAAGATGAGTGCGCGGCCCAGCTGCCACATCGGCCCGGCTCAGCTGACCCGCTACTCACTCCAGTGATCCAATTCAACGTTCTTGAATAGTACCCCGCGCGGGAGTCAGTGGCAAGGGAATTGTGCCCCGCGCGGTGTGATGCGGGGGTCTAGATGGTGTACCGCGCGGTGCGTCGTGGGACTCCAGATACTCCACCGCGCGGTTCATCGTTGGATCACTTATTTGATATACCGCGCGGCCGCTGCATGAGCGCTGCACACTGATCCGCGCAGCCTTTCCATTGCTTGAAGGAGGTGGACCGCGCAGCTTCCAAAGCCCGAACCAATAGGGCTGCTCAATTCTGTCTGCTTGCTCAGATTCCTGCTCCTCAGCTCAAAGCCAGGCTGCTGAGGGCCTGTGTCTGCTATGCTTGTCTTTGACAGAGAGATCCTCTTGTGGACTCAAATCGCCAGGCCGCGAGGTGCTGCATTCCGGCTCGGCTCACGTTCGGCCCGGTGCACAATTCACCAGCGCTCATAGCCCAGCCATGCAAGTTACCATTCAGCACATGGAGGAGAGCACAGTGATTAATCTACCAAGGCTAGCATACGTTCGAGGTGAGAGTTGATATAGGAATGTTGCATGCAAGCAGCATTGACAGTCATGCCACCACACTATGACTGCAACAGATGGGTCACCGCGCGGTCCATGTGATTGTACCATCGTGAAGACCGCGCGGTCCATGTGATTGTACCATCGTGAAGACCGCGCGGTCCATGTGACTGTAGCATTGTGGAGACCGCGCGGTCCATGTGACTGTAGCATTGTGGAGACCGCGCGGTGCTGGCCACCAGAACCCCGCTATTACCGCGCGGTGCACAAGCTAGAGTACCACTTATGGCACCGCGCGGGACATTGCGCAGACATGTGCAGAGGGCCGCGCGGCCCACTTGTGTACATACTTCGGGCTCAATGACAGATCTTGCTTTTGATCGGCAATAACTTGACAATATTTAGACCCCAGAGTACCTACAACTCCAAGTCATTGTAATTCGCACCCAACGCACGGTCCGGTGGCTGCATATGCTCAGGGGAAATTTGAGGCCCAGGGGAGCACCGCTCGGCTCGGATGAGAAGTCACCTGCTAGGATGCCGTTTAGCCGGTTCTACAGGTCGTCATGCTCGTCAGCAGTTTGGTAGTGAGTACCACCTGAACTCACGCTCCCAGGGGCTCCTTGATGACTGAGATGGAGGCCGGCGAGCTCAGTCTGACAAAGCAGGGCTGGAACAGTGTGAGCGGACCGCGCGGTACGGATGGACATGACCCATGGGAGGCCGCGCGGATCGGTCACATAGTAGCCACACCCGGCCACGCGTTTCAATGTAAAGATTTGCAGCCAACCTCCGTGCGGTACAGGCAGCCGGTTTATGTTGAACGACGGCGCGGCACACAAATGTATTCCCGGGTCGGGTCGCATTTACTTGTCGCACTGCCGACAGCAGTATTGTGCTCGGCCCAGCTTGGCCTGACCGCCGCTGGCTTTGGTTTGGAATGAGGTGCCCTCTACCCTGAGACAAGGTAAATTGAGTTATAAGCCATGCTTCAGTGGGCTGGGCTTCGGTCCAATCTATCGCCTCGGGCCAGCGGGAGAGTCGCGCATGAGAGAGGGCGTCTAAGAGGACGGAAAGTGGCATATCCCAGCCGATTAGGTTTTTGTACCAACCGGGCGAGCCGCGCCACATGGATGGTCGCTTGACCCAGTTTAAATACAGAGGAAAGGTCAATCAATGGCAGCTTACGGGATTGAGACTTTACAACCTAGCCTAGGTAGATACACGCCCGACGGCCGCGCGGACCGCATTGCAGTGTATTATGTCGGACCGCGCGGGACAGAATAACCAGGATGTGCGACATCCACGTGGCACAGCGACAAAGGGTTTTTGTGCATCCCGCGCGGATCATCGGTGCGGTCTCACCAGCCCACCGCGCGGTACTGTGACTACCATCCGGCCAACCCCCGCGCGGCTCATTGAATAACCATCTTCCAATGCCGCTCGGTTCACTGACCTGACTATGGCTGGATCTTTTCCCAGCTTTGACATACCTCTCTAGAGGTCTATAACACTACACCAACCCTCCCGGTTTTGGTACAATACCAGTGGACCGTTTAAGCCGCCAAAGAAGCCCGTAGAGGGAGTGTGGGATCGCATCCGGGTCGGCTGGTGCACCCGCGGTTCGGTTGGTGCAGTGGGCAGGCAGCCGCGCGGAACGCAGTGCACTGCTTTATACCGAGCCGCGCGGCGCACCAATACCAGAGATGACACCGACCGCGCGGCTCGGACACCCAAAGTCAGGGTGAAGCCCGCGCGGAACACCATATCGGGCTCGCCGTCGGGCCGCGCGGTACTCCTCGCACCACATGGCCAACTCCGCGCGGGTCACCGGACCACCATCTCCAATGCCGCTCGGTTCGCCATCCTGACCATAGCTGTATATTATTTCCCACTCAACACCCGCTTCCACAGGTCCCAAACGCTATGCCAGGACCCATATGCTCCGACGAACACAGGCCGTCCGTCCGAGCCGCCAAAGTAGCCGGCTGGCGAACCGCAACCCGACCCCTTACCCCCATCCCCCACCGCCCACACCGCCTTGCACAGGCCCCATATGCCCTCTAAACCACATCTCCCAGCATGGGAGTAGCCTCCATAACTCGCCCAAGGCGTCCGGACCCATCCACCTGCCTCCCGGCCCACAAGCCGCCACCCGGTCCCCCTGCCCGGACCGCTCCAACTCACTGTTTCACCCCTCGTGTTGCTTTAATACGCCCGGTAAACGTTGCATTGTCACTCACAGTGCCTACAGGGACTATGCAGGTGAATACAGACAGTCTACGACCACAGAACGCGTCCAGATCGCTCATAACACGGTCCCCCTACCCCGGACCACCACCCGATCACTCACCCATACCCGGTCCGCGCGGCTCACCATTATGCCTCCCGGCCGACCACCCGCGCGGAACACCCCCCAGGTTCCCACGACCCGACCGCGCGGCGCTGCGTGCCACGCCCACACAGTGCATTTGCACCGCCGAGGGACACAGCATACAGTATATTCTTACTGAATGGGCTGGCGCGTTCGGCCTGCATGTCAGCGATATGAGTGGCAGACGCAGCGGCCTCGTGATGATCTTCTTACCAGTCGGCAAACAAAACCAAGACCAATTCCCCTGGAGACACCGACAACAGCGTAGAAAGTCATGGCGAACCGTATACTTGGAACCCGGCTTGCGATGTTGTGGGCTGTGTAGTATTTGTTGTATTAGTCTATACTCATACATACCGAATGAGAGCGCCGAAAGACTCGCCTATTCGGACATCCGCCGAACACTCCGGACAAATATGCACGCGTGCCGTAGTCTATTCACGATGATCGTGGACGAGCTCAGCTGCCAGTGAAGCCCTGACATTGAAGGTTTTGACTCTGTCCATGGCTAGAGTCGCTGTAGTACTACTCACCTGATGCCCCATGTCTATTCACGAGCGATTCCTGACTAGTTGGGGGTCGAGAGACATATGCGTTCACAAGACGGCGGCTTACGTGGCAGACGACGCGTGCGTCCTTGCATGCTTCGACCAGCTGCCATGCTGGGTGGAGCTGTGTGCCGTACAACATATTATCCTCTGTTCGCTCAGCTGGCCGTCAGGTTGTTTGTCCCTGTTTGTCAGTTTGGCCCCATCGAGAACTCAACGCCGGGCGCTTCTGACTTCTTCCACGTTCGTTCGCGACCATTCCGCCCGCATCGCCGACGCGGACTCCCGGCCCCGAGATTCCCTCCATTTCAAACGTTCTCGAGCTCGCGGGATGATTCAAAAGTTCTATTGCGTCCCTATGGAGGTCATCGTTGACCTCATCGTTGACCATCGCCTGGAGTCCTGCTGGACGATTCTAGGGCCGCGCTACGACGTATATAACAAGCCGCTCTGAGGCCAACCAAGTCAACAAACACATTGCTCAAACCATTGAAATACACCCATCACGTCTATAGCGAACATGTCGCTCATCTCTACTCTCTTCAGCGATCCCTTCTCCAGCGAGTTCGACCGTCTCTTCGACGAGGCGTTTGCTCGCCGCACCGGCAACGCTGGCTCGCAAGTTGCGCGCCAGGACTCATCAGCTCCCAGGACGCTGAGACCAACGTGAGTGTCATAGAGTTTTTCACCACTGATGTGAGCGTAATATCATGCTGACTGGAACACACAGGGTCGACCTGCACGAGGATGCTGAGAAGAACCTCGTCACGGCGACGTTCGAGCTCCCCGGCCTGAAGAAAGAAGACGTCAGCATTGACATGCGGAACAACATCCTCACCGTTTCGGGCGAGACGAAGCAGGCCGAGGAGCGCAAGGAGGACGGATACGTCGTCAAAGAGCGTCGTTACGGCAAGTTCTCCCGGTCGTTGCCTGTCCCCCAGGGCATCAAGGTGCGTCTCTACTCCTGTACGCGGTGGTGTGGATGCGAGGACCCAGGCTTACCCATGGTTGTCTGCAGCCTGAAGAGATCAAGGCGTCCTTGGAGAACGGTGTCCTCACCGTGACGTACCCGCGAACCACGCCCGAGCAAGCTCCGAAGAAGATCACGGTCGCATGAGGAGGGGCCCGATTCTGTTTTTCTCGCATCTTGTCTTGTACGCACTGTATCAGTAGGCTCAATGTACTTGTAATGCGGACGCGTGGCATGCAGTTCGTTGTTTGGGACATGATGCGAGGGTTTCCGGGAAGGGACGACGGGCGACCCTCAGTCTGTCAGAGAGAGAACTCGTTCCAAGGGTCGCAAAGCTGCGACGTCCTCACCAAGAATGTTGTAGGTGAGAAGCGTGTGTACTGGCGCAATCAAAGCCCATTAAAAGAGAATGGCTTGCGGTCTCGGATACCCCTACTCACGTTCTTCGACCGCCAACGAAGAGAGGTTGGTATAGCCGTGACTTGAGGAACACGCGAGCAGGATCCGGATCTTTCATGTCTCGGAAAACTAGAAGGAACTCTTGCCCAATGCCCAATGGTGACTGATGGAAGAACGGCTCGGCGGGGTGCTGCCAGAGCAGGATGGAGAGCATGATCTTCTGGATGTCGCGAAGATGGTGTGGTTCGGTCAAGCAAAGAGGATACATTGCAGGTAGACCGTATTTGTGTGCTTGACGGTACTGGCGAGAGAGAATGCTCGAAAGGGATTCGTGCCAATCCCTGCCCGATGAGACATGTGAAGGAAGATGTTGGATCTTGGTCTCCAATCCTCACCATAGTACCAGCCTTACTGTCCTCCCGCGAGCGTGCTTCGGCCAAGTCGCCTGACCTAAAAAAATTGGAAGGTATGTGGTGGGACAGGTTGCTGGCGATTATGCAGCTATGGTGCGCTTGACCATTATTGAAGACAGACAAGAAACAGAGAGCAAGGGCAAAGCATACGTCAAGCAGGACACAACATGCATGTGGACAGAGGACAGCGTCGCCCTTCAGACGCCTGAACGATCACATGACCTCTATCCCAACGAGAGTCGCACTAGGATACACTATCATACAGGGTCGCCCAGTGTACGATGAATGGCTTGGATCAAGTAGGGCAAATAAAACACACACCACCTTGCTTATCCCGCCTTCATATTCGACGACAGGTGAAATCCCCTCGCACAACATGCGTCCAGCGCATCCACCATCGCTGCTCTCGCAACGTCGTCAAGTCATGAAGCATTACACTACATCACAACATCCCACACATAATATTACATGACATCCGAATCACTGTCCCAAGGCTCCCACCCAAGCCCGATCCTCAGATCGCAAACAGCTCCGTGTGCAGCCCGACGCCGCCCAGCTCGACGCCCCTCGTCATGCTCACCCGCGCGACCGCATTGTGCGCCTCGCGCGTGAGCGACTCGGGGCCCGCCGCGCACACCGCGACCCCGCCTCCGAGCCCGACCCAGTTCAGCCGCGCCGACGCCGACACCGACGGCGCCATCTCCAGCGCCAGCTCGCTCTCCTCCGAGTCGATCGACTTCGTCTCGGCGTCCCGCCCCTTCGCGGAAGACGTCGACGACGACGAGGATGGGGGTGGAGGAGTGATGACGTCCCGGAGGAGCCCGGTGACCGACGGCCGTGTCGCGACGACGACGTCCATGTTGGGGATCGAGGGGACCTCTTCGGGGTTGCAGAGGCAGGTGACGTATACGGTGATGTGCAGGTCGAGGGATGTGCCCTCGAGCGCATGCGCGATCTCCGTCAGCATGGGAGCGAACCAGTGGATAGCGCCTACGTCAAGAGCCGCGTCAGCCACGGGACGTCAGAAACTCGAGCGACGCCTGGCGGAGACTTACCGTACGAACGGACACACCACGCGAACTCGATGCGGCGCGTCTTCTCTCCGTGCTCCCTGCCGAGCTTGACGCAGCGCGCAACGATGTCGTCCAGGAGGCCAAGGGTGAAGGTGGCGCCAGATCCTCCGGCAACGAGCAGCACAGTCTCGTAGTCTGCAAGGTCGATGCTGCTCCCACCGTAGGGGCCGTCGATCATGACCTGGATGGGCACACCGGACTGCTCGCCCTTCTCGACGCCCAGACGGGCCTGCTCGGTCTGGGCATACTGGTTGATTGCGCGGGTCCAGTCTCCTACCGCACGCGCGGCGAGAGTGATGCTGTTGCCGGGAATGCACGAGGATGACGCTGGGGCGTTGACAATCGTGAGCGGGTGAGACTCAAAGACACGGCCCGAGAAGAAGACGCGGAGGCGGACATGCTGGCCTGCTACCCAGCCATCATCGCAGTCGTGAACATGAATCTGATGAGGGATTATAGGTCAGTTATGCGAAGCAAGTAACCCACAAGGATGAGACATACCAATGTCATCTGATTGTCGATAGGGACCAGAGTGGCATCCTTGATGCGGTAACGGAACATGCGTAGGAGAACGTCGAAACCGTAGAAGGCTAGAGGAGGGAAGATCCACGGCGCGGCGTACATTGTGTGGTAGCAAATGGTGACGAAGAACGCTACGTAGCCTAGCACGTGGACGATGAAGAAAGATTGGTAGAGGTACCGCCGGATGGGGCGGAAGGACGTAAGCACCAGGACACATAGAACTCCTAGGGCAGCAACGCCTGACGTCTCCTTCTGCTGTCCAAGGATGGGGATGTCGTACTCAAGGTGATTGCTGATCCAAAGAGCGCCATGCACGGTGGAGCCGATGAACATGCCGCGGCCAGCCCAGCGATGGATGTAGTTGAGACTCTCATAGCCGTGGCCGGGACCGAGAAGCAGGGACAGTATTGAGTTCTTCGTAGCGAAGAGGAAGACGACGGGGAACTGGGCGAGCGCCAAGAATCCTGCCCGAATGTTAGCGGGATGCAGAGACAGCGAACGACGATGGACGCTTACCCGCTCGATTGGGATTTTCAGCGAGGGGTGCGTGCATGGTGATGCACGCGATGACGAGTGCGAGATATGCAGCGATGACGATCACTGGCAGGACAGAATGAGCGTCCGATCGGACCGCAGCAAGAGGAAATGGAACGCACTCTGCCCCAAGTCTAGTTCCACGCCAGGTAATGTCCAAAGCGTTGGTGACCATAGGGTCTCTAAGATGCCCGAAATCCTCCGTCTTGACCGTGAAGGCGGGACGTCTGCGCCCCCCGGCGAGACGTATCCTTTACCGCTCTCGGTGACGCCCGTAACGAGTCCGCGAAATAGCCGGCGGGTCCTGAATGCTCGGGCGACGTGGGGGACGGAGGCTAGCACTGCAGCGCCGAGGGCCGCTGCCCATATGATGGAGAACTTCCTCTGCCATTTCGGGTCCTCGACGTAGGAGCTGTGGGTGTATTAGATAGAGTCGGGGAGCGAGAGCAGAGAGGACGGCACGGACTTGTACTGTTGCAGCTCTGATGGAATGACTGGCGGAGCTCCGAAGTCGGTCATGGTCGGAGGGAGGACGTCGCTGAGCACAGGTCAGGCCGACGGGATGGTGGGGATGGCAGAGGGGGGAGTGGTCGACGGCGTCTGAGGAAAGTGTCCGGAGCAGTTATCGCACATGGAGCGCCCACGGCGTGTTTGGGCGGGCCAAACAAGAGAGAAAAAGTCTTTCACGTTGACAGACGTTCGAAGCGCTGACTGGACGGGTTCCTGCCACAGTACTCAGTGCACGCGCACGACTCGCCATGGCCCAGCGACTCTTGGCCTGCGTTCCAAGCCTCCTCCAGACCGTCTGCAGCCGATCGCAATACTTTCCAAACATGCAAACTACTCGCTCAGAGTCTGGAACAAGACAGTGCTCGCATAAATTGACCGACAAACCGACAGGAGAACGTCTGCGTGGTCGCCCATCGTCTGCGTCTCTCCCATAAGCCCCCACCCTCATCCATCTTCTCACCGTCATGGATATGTCCATGACTACGACCTCGATGACAGCAAGCATCACAGCATCCGCTGCGCATGCCACGGCGAGCATGAGCATGGACATGGGAAGCAAGAGCTCATGCAAGATCTCCGTGAGTCTCCTCATCGTCCGTTCTCGGCTGTCCACCATACCACCTTCACACATGATGTAGTTCTTTGTCGTTGCTACTTATGACTAGGTTTTTAGACGTTAGATATACTCACTCGTGGTCCTTAGATGCTGTGGAACTGGTACACGGTCGACACATGTTTCATCGCTAGTTCCTGGCATATCACCAGCAAGGGGATGTTCGCCGGCTCTTGCATCGGCGTCATCTTGCTCGTGATGGCCCTCGAGCTTCTCCGCCGCGGCCAGCGCGAGTTCGACCGCTACCTCCGGCGTGTCAACACCGTAGTCCTCAGCGACTCGCGCGGAGACAACGGCAGTACGAACCTCGACTTCAAGGGCTCGACTCCGAGCTGCGATCGGGTCGTCCGAGTCGACCGCTTGAAGCTTTGGCAGCAACTCATCCGTGCCGCGCTCTTCACTGTTCAGTTCGCAGTCGGGTACTTTGTGATGTTGCTCGCTATGTACTACAACGGTACGTTCGCTTGTCGCTCACGTCAGCCGACTTCCGTTCACGAGCCCTATACATTTGATGCAGGTTACTTCATCATTTGCATCTTCATCGGTGCTTTCCTTGGCTCTACGCTCTTCCAATGGGATACCTTCGCCAACGGCGAGTACGTGTTTTATGTACTGTTACTTCGTGTAACAAATATTAACCACTGGCATACAGCGGTCCGGAGACACGGGATTCGTGTTGCAACTGAGCGGTCCGAGTGCTGACAGTATGAAGTATTTGGGCGACTGTGATTCATTGTCATAGTATGCGCTTTCTCTCTACGGACCCAACTTTTTGGCGTTGCGAGCTCTCTGAATGCCGGATAAACGTACAGTCGAATGCTGCGGCGTATGCATTTTGATTGTGCTTCGAGCTTGTGTGATTGTTTGGGTCGTGATCGAGCGTCGAGTACTCCGAAGATTGTCCCGTGTCTGCGCAATGATGACCCCAGATGTAACAACATCACTATAGCCGAGATACAGCAGAGGCTCAAAGGGACTGCAGCGATGCGGGCTGAAGCCCCAGTCGCTCGAGAACCGCGTCGTTCATTGTACCTTAGATCACCATGGTTCGCATACTCGCATCCCTCGTCAGCGTTTCCCTACTGCTCTGCACACCTACTCTTGCGCAAGCCCAGAACACGACCAGTAAGCCATCCCAGCTCTCCTATCCAGCTCACGACAAGTGTCCGCTACTGCATACACCCCACTCACAGCCCCAACCAAGTTCGGCATCATCCTCTTCCCCGCCTTCGAGCCCATCGACGTCTTCGGGCCCGCCGAAGTCCTCCAGATGCTCTCCCGCAGCACGCACCTCGACCTCTACCTCATCTCCTCCTCCACCAGCCCCTCCACGCTCGACCCATTCAGCACCGCCCCGCGCTCCCCCTCCATGAACCCGTTCAACTCGACCTTCTTCCAGTCCGTCGTCCCCACGCACACCCTCGCCACCGCCCCCGCCGACGTCGACGTCCTCCTCGTCCCCGGCGGCCTCGGCACGCGCGCGCCCACGACCTCGGCCCGACCGTCGCGTACATCGCCCGCGCGTTCCCCCGCGTGCACTCGCTCATCAGCGTGTGCACCGGCGCGCTGCTCGTCGCGCAGACGGGCCTGCTCGACGGGAAGCGGGCGACGACGAACAAGGTCGCGTGGGGGAGCGTTACGCCGCTGTACCCTGCCGTGCGCTGGGACAGGTCCGCGCGGTGGGCCGTCGACGGGAAGATCTGGTCGTCGGTCGGGAGGGGTGAGTGCGGGGATCGACATCGTCACGCTCGCGTGGATCGCGGAGGTGTACTGTATGGCGAGGCGGCGGCGAGGGACACGGCGAACCGGATCGAGTACGAGTGGCGGAACGATCCTAGCTGGGATGTCTTTGGCTACGTATGGTAGAGCAGCTATAGCCCTCCCGTAATATCGGGAATCGCAATGTAAGCACACAGCGGATCTATAGACCCGAGACCGAGACCGAGAGGCCAGAATGCCCATCCGCCCGCTCAGCGTCGTGTATCCCCGTCAACAACCTCCTCCCTCAGGATCCTCCTCGCCTCCACCAAAGCCCTCCCCAACAGATTCGTCCCCCACCCCCACCCCTCCCTCTACCCTCCCTCGTCCAGTGCCCTCACGCTCCTCGCCGTCCGGCAGGGTGACGCGCGCAGTGAACGGGGAGGGGTACCACTAAGATGCCCAGCCGTGCAGCTGCTCGGGCTTCCGAACGAAGACGAAGACGTCTGGCGTGTGGGGCATCGTTTCAGGGACGTGATGTTGTGGAGGATAGTACTGGTTCGTGTGGGTGGCTGTGGGAGGGTGGTCGACCAAGTTGAGTCGACCAGCGTACATGACACGATGGTGGCGTAGACAACAGCGGACCCGCGTTGTCATTGGAGGTCATGTACAAAATATCAACATCATATATAGCCATGAGCATCGTGAGCGAGTAGGTGTACATCTGTGCGAGACTACAGAGTGTCCAACAAACGAAAGGTCGTACTGAGCGAATCTGAGCTCCGTTTGGCAGCGCCTTTCAGTGGTGACCGGCATGGCTGGCGAACCTTCCAAACAGAGTCTCGCCCACACCCAGTCCGACCACGATGGAGATGATGAACGACACTTGGAAGGTCCTGTGACATTTGTCAGGGCGGACATCAGCAGACGAGACAGATCGGGAACGTACATGATCGCAAGCATGATCGCAAAATGGAGTGCGGACTGGACGGCGTGAATGATGCCGCGGGGAATGTCGTGGGCAGCGATGAAGGGAGGGCCGTTGCGCAAGGTGACAGCGTCGCGGACGCGGCTGGCAGCCAGGCCACGAACCTTATCCTTCCCCGCCGAGGAAGCGTTCATCCGGTCAGCCAGGATAATTTGAGCCCTGCTCAAGCATCAGCGATTGAAACTCGTAGGAATGTGATGGGTGTAGGAATAACGAGACAATATGGATAAAGGAAAGAGCAAGTACAACTTACCTCTTGCTCCAGTGGGCTTCCATGACCGCTCGGCACACAGCCATCCATCGGTCGACAAGACCCAACAAAAACAACCCAATGCATGTTCCGACCATTGCGCCCTTGCTCGAGGGTACCCAACCGTAAAACCAGAGGACGTCTCCAGGCGTGAAGTGGAGCCAGGGGATCATCATGCCCGCAGCGAGGTCCATGGCACCATCCATGGACATGTCCATACCATTGCCGTGTGCGCGAACGACGGACGCAAGCACGGCCGTCAGGGCGAGGGGAGTCAGAAGGCGGGAGAGACTGAAGGGGGACATGTCTTTAGGCGAGTGTAGCGGGGCAAGGCACCTGGGGGGTTGAGTGGGAGCGTCGACGACGAATGATAAGACTCTTCCTGTGATTACGTAATCACACCAAACAAGCACAATCACATTCTTGAGCCTCGACCTGTTGGGCCTGGCGAAGCGTCTCCGGGGCGTTTCTCGGCGACTCATCCTGATAATCTCACTGCGATGGGCGTGGAGACGCCGCTCGACTCTATGGTATTGGAGCAATCGACGGCTGGATGGGCGTAGGGGTCCGATGGGCAACACGCATTACGACCTGGGCGCCATGGGAGCCACAGGAGGCTAGGAGAAGCCAGATATCCTGCGTCAGTTCCCCGAGTCAGGCAATGCGTGAGAGGCATTCTCCGAGTAAAATGGCAGCAGCATATGACAGTCCGCAGCCGCCGAGGTGCCGTCGTCATTTGAAGACCTCTCCGGTGCCAGCGATGTCCAGACGACCAGGGCAAAGGGCAACAATCGGAACAGCCAGCAGATTGGGCCAACCAGCCATCAGCGATCCATCGATGTTGATCATGACGAGGCAGGCAGACGTTGTTGAAGACGGCGAGGAGGAAAGGGCTGCCAAGTATTGGAGAGGTAGCGTCGGTCGGTGAAGACAGCAGAAGCCACAAAGAGACCAAGGACTTGTGAGTCACGATTTGCGTGCGTACTGGCCTGGATACGTTGTTTTGGAAAGACGACCAGAAGCGCCTATCTGCCCGAGCGCTGGGAAGGCTACGTTGCCAGGTTCTTGCGCGAGTGTAGGATGCCCGGTAGCGAAGACGTATCAGGTTACGTGCAAAAGTGTGCTGTCGACGTAGACGGCCCCGTGGAAGAGGAAGTGACACTTAATTTGGACATCGTGTCGTGCACCATTGAAGGACGCCAGGCATGAGCGATAGGGTGGGCGACATTCTTGATGCGTTCAGCAGAAACCCAAAGACCTCGCTATAGAAGTGATGAGCAAGTACCCGACATGCAGCAGCCGGTAGCCACGCATGTATGCCCAATAGGATGATCGCCCACTGCTCAGTTTCGCAAGGAGATCCTCTCACTGAGCAGGGTGGACGTCTGTACTGCGGTACACACCTTGGATCCAAACCGTTGAGCCCGCGCCTTCGAACTTCTGTACTTCCCCACCAACGGTATTTCATCCCAAACCACCATCCTGCAATACCTCCTGAATCATCCAGCTTGATGGTGAGGCCGTTGGGGGACAATTTGAGCTTGGTGAGGGTACCTCCCACTCAGAATCGTCAGCCCGAGGCAGAAGCATGCCCATGTAGTCGATGGCGGGGGGCAGAGGACGGGCGGATGGAGTGGGTGCGGGCTGGGGGCAGGGAGAGATGGGGGTTCGGGGGCAAGACGCGCTCTTGCGGCATTTTGGCGATGAGGCAATTCACCCATTGGCTCGCCTATGTGCCTGTCGGAGCTGCAATCGGAGACTCTACTTTGCCGCAAATGTTGGATGCTCCGCATGAAAAGGCTGATAGGGATCGGCAACGTGGCCCGTTATAGCCGACAACGTCAGGCTGCACGGGCACGGTGCAGCTGCGGTGCTCTCTCCATCCAGCTTGTCCTCTCCTCGTCCTCCTCCATGTCCTCTGCACCTCAGCGTCCGTCGAGTCGAGCATCCGCCCCGAAATGGAGGTCGTCGTTGTCTAGTCCGAAGCGGCAGAAGCCAGCAGCCGCAGTCTCGCTCGTATTCGCCCAGCCAGAACAAGGCTCCAAGCTCGCATCGGCCATCGACCAGCTCCCCGCAGTCGGCATCGACGACGCAGCAAGCTTTATGAGCGAGGTGTCCCGGAAGCGAGAGAGGTTGAACTCGAATGCATCCAGCTTCATGAGCCAGCTGGAACCACGCAGAGAGGCTCCGGTCACCTCACCAGAGACTGGAGACGTTTCGAGGAAGCGGTCAAAGCTGAGTGTTGACGACCACGATACAACGGGTGTGGATGCTGGCGCACCCGGGAACGTTTCAGGCGCACCAGACGCTCCAGGTATGTCTCTTCATCTTCGCTTCTTCGTGTTCTTTCTCCATGCGCGAAAGTTATTCGATAAAACACTCGCCTCATCAAGTATCACATGCATTTCCGTATCCCCGCTCGAGCGCTCCTGCGTGCTGCTCGCACTAGAACGCGGGTGGAGAATGCATGTTCCAATGCCATTTCGTCAACGTCGAGCTGTTGTTCTGCAGTGAGCTTAGCTAACCCCACATACCAGGCTTGGCAAATCACCCAATTGACGACAACGACACGACGACTGTAGGTACGGGCTCACACGGGAACGGACCAGGAGTAGTGAATGGTGGACTAGGTGTTCCAGGTATGTCTCCTACATTCTTGTATTGTTTCAGTGCAGACGTCATTCGTTTGTGATACACGTCGCTGACCTTACATGCAGGCTCGGCAAGCAACCCAGTTGACCTCACGGAGTCTCCGAAGCCAATGGATGTAGACCTCCCCCCATCCATTGTTGTCGACAAGGTTGCTACTGACATCGCACCTTCGGAAACGCAAACACAACAGTCGGGGCTGGTGCCGTTCCCAACCTCGGAGCCACCGAAAAGCGTCCGTACTTCTAAGTCCACGCCGTCTCGCTCTTCGTGGTTCGGTTTTTCTCGCGCAAAGCTGGGCGAAGACGACTCTCCAACCACCCCAGAGTTTAATGCCAAACCAGGCAGCACTACGCCTACCCAGTCATCCGCCAATCCCAAGTCGACGCAATCAGAACAAGGTCAAGGATCGGGCGTTCCCACGAACACGGTAGAGACTGTCGACCTATCGAATACGTCGCCGCAACCTGCGGTTGCCACGTCGCCACCCCGCAGCATTCCTCCGACCAGCAAACAACCCGAGCCCTTGGCATTCTCCTCAGTACAGTATTCTCCGCCGACCCAGGTATTGAAGAGCAACACGACATCAATATCGTCAGTGGACGAGGAAGTTCCCGGCCCGCGCTTCATGAGCATGGACGGTAGCACACATATCGCGAACTCTCCAGTCGTCCTTGAGCCGCAAGATACGAAGATCGCTAGTCGCAAACCGTCTATCTCTTCCCTCAACCCATCGACTAGTCGCTTCACGCTCAGGTTGCCCCTGTTGGGGCGACCCAAGATCCCTCTCGAGCAAGCGGTCGCTACTGCGCAGGCCGAAGATGTTCGGGAGCCTCCTGCTGAATCCGATGATGTGAAGACACCGAGTAAGCATCTTGATGCGCGCCTCTTCACTCGTGATTGAACTTTGACCGTCCCAGCTACCCCAGTCGCCCTAGAGGAGAGCCAAGCTGAACAGACTATCAACATCGTGCCACCCACTCCCGATGAACGACCCGCGAACCCGGGAGATCAATCCGCTCAGAGCGGCAGCGAGTCCCAGGCCGAGTCAGATTCTCGTCCGGCCTCGTGGTGGGGTTATATTGGTTGGGCTGGACAGCCCGCGGCAGAGCACGCTACGAACGCAGTACGGAAGGATGATAGTGAAGACGAAAGCTCTAAAGATACATCTCAGGCGACGCCTACCCCCGTTCCTGAAGCTGAACCCTCGCAGTCATCGGAGGAGCCCGCCAACGCTGCAGACCAAAGCGCCGCCCCGGCTTCTGAGAATGCTGTTTCAGATGCCTCCGATGCCAAGCCCGACAGGAAGCCCGCATCCATCCTCTCTGCTGATACGACGAAGAGTCAGGTCTCGGCTTGGTACTCCCCTTGGGCATGGTACTATTCTTCTTCGGCGAACGCCTCGACTGCTGACGCCCCTCAAACGTCGGAGGCGTCTGGGGCATCGGATACGACGAAGACAGAGTCCGAGCTGGTGAAGGAGGAAGCCCTTGCACGCGAAGAAGAGCGTGCGAGTCAGGCCGAAGCAGTGTCAACGCCAGAGCCTGCTGCCGCCTCCGAGCCCGAGCCCGAGCCAAGTAATCCGATACAGTCCACCATCGCCGACAACAGGTCGGGGTGGATGTCGTTCTTTGTCTCCAGGGCTGCCACCATGAAGGCCGTCACAAACGACGCGGGTGAGAAGCAGGAGAGCGGGATGGAGGTCATGGAGATTGACGAGGAAGCGGAAGCCTCCACCGCTGCGGTTGAAGTCGCCATACCCGCTCGCAAGGGCGACAGTAAGCGAACGTCGGTTCCTTCCCCTCTGTCCCTGCTCTCGACGTCCCCGAAGCCCTCATCGTCTCCCACACCGTCCTCCACCCCAGTCCCCAAGTCGCCAAAGTCGCCGGGCGTACCCCCGCAGGAGCGCCAGCCCAAGAAATCAGACCCGCCCGCGCCGCCGCTGACGGACTCGGAGTCGATCAAGCGGGACACGGCGCGCGGTGCGCGTTCGCCCTCGCCCACGCCATCCAAGGCGTCGACGCCGCCGGGGAGCGCCAAGCCGACGCCGCCGAACCTCGTCCTGCCCACATGGGCGGACACGTTCCACAGCCCGCCGCGCTCGTACACCCCACCGCGCACGCCGAACCCGAAGTCGAAGCTGACCGGCGCGCTGTCGTACGTTGCTGGCGCGCTGTTTGCCAACGTCAGCTCCGAGGGCGGCGGCAAGGCGAAGGGGAAGGGGAAGGGGAAGAATAAGGGCAAGGAGCGTGAGCAGTTCGGGACGTGGTCCGCTACCCCTGGAGCCGGCTCTAGTGCGGGTACTGGACAGCAGAGTGCAGAGTTCTTGACCTTCGGACAGGACTTGCCGAAGGCGCTGGATGTCCTTGGGGAGCAGTTGAATCCGTACATCCTCAATGGGGGCTGTAGGGTCGCGGTGATAGGGGTTGCTGGCTGGTCGCCGGGTGCGTATGCTTCGGCTTCGTGGGGCATTGCTCCGGTCAAGGAATTGTGGAGCCTGATACTGATGTTTTGTGGTTGCGTACAATAGGCGCCGTGACACGAACACTTGCGGGCGGGGTGAGGCCTTTCTATCCATCTCGATTTACAATCCGAACGGAACTGACAGCCGACACGATAGCTGCCGTCTTCGAGCAACAAGTTCGTCAGCATGACCGTGACGGCCCTCGAGCAGTTTGCCGAGGAAAACGGGTTCAAGTTCAAGAAGATCACCCCGATGCCGCTCGAGGGCGACGGCACGATCAGGAAGAAGGTCTCGAGGTAGGTGGTCGGTGCATGAGCAGACTGCACATGGGACTCCTTGCTGACATTAGGGAGCAACGCTCTCACTATTCAGGGTGTACAACCATCTATTGGGCAACGAGGAATGGATGGAAGACCTACACGCTGCAGACGTGATATTCGTGGCTAGCCATTCACAGGGCGCCGTCGTCTCTACGCACCTTGTGGACCGGCTGATCGAGGACGGACATATTCTGACCGCGCGTAGCGTGGATACCCTTGCAAAGACCGCAGCTGCTATTGGGGGCAGTGGGACGGCCTCGGTGCCTACCGCTCAGGCGCAAAAGGTGTGCCTGCTAGCTCTCTGTGGTGTTCACTTGGGCCCTCTACGGTACCTCAAGACGAGCTCCCTGCTGCAGCCGTACTTCCAGGTGAGAACGAGGCACAATGCTATGACTTGCTATTTGTAGCTGATGGGAGCGTTCCTCTCAGTACGTCGAGAATGCATCCGCGCGGGAGCTATTCGAGTTCCAGGTATGTACTTATGGTGCCTGAATATACCTGGTGTTGAAGCGGCGTAGGACACGGAGTCCAAGGTCTCGAAGAACTACGTCGGAGCATTGCGAAACATCCTAGACCACGGTGTAAGTCCACGGAATCTTGGCACTGACAGCCGCTCACTATTTCCGCAGTCGAAGGTCGTGTATATTGCGTCCTTGAACGATCAAGTCGTCCCAATATATTCCGGATTATTCACCGCAGCATCTCATCCTAGGATTCTGCGCGCCTTGTACATAGACAATGACGCCTACCAGTACGTGTGCCCGCGCTCAAACCGCATATTCGATGTCTAACCACCTCCTGCAGCTCTTCCGACTTCCTCTCCAACTTACTGATCCTTCTAATCCGGATTCTTAACGCGGGGTTATCTGATCGCGGGTTGTTGGCCCACCTGTCCGAGGCGACCGCTGGGACGCTGAGCGGCGTTGGGCATTCAACTGCTTATGAGGAGCCAGCGACGTACTCGTAAGTGCCATGGGAACATTGCATTCCTGCACCCCTGTCTGACTTCTATCCATCAAGGCTTGCGGTCAAGTACTTTTTCATGACGAACGACGGCTCTAACTCCGACGCAGAGTTGGTCATCAACCCGTTCAACGCCGTGGAGGAGCAGAACGACTACGAGGTGCGTTCCTTACGCTGCGATTGGCTCGGGGATGGCGAGATCTGTAGATGCGAGATTGGGAGAGCTGATCCACATTGCCCAAACCTCCACCAGATCCCGTGGTTACTGCGAGACATGATCGCAGACGGCAAGATCTCGCACTTTTTCGCGCGCGAGTTTGCCCAATTGCGGGACGCGTTCGACGAGTGGCAGCCGAAGACGACCATTCTCCGTGACATGAAGAAGAAGTTGCAACCGATCACGCGCTTGTCGAGCACCAGCTCCCTTGCGTCGGGTTCCATCAGCAAGCTGTAGAACATGTTCGCCGTACGCGTTTCCCTTTCTTGTCTGGTTCTCTTGCCTTTCTCCTTCCCGCATGTATCCTGCTTCCCTTTCCCGGACTCACATACACACCTTCATGAACGGACTTCCATGCTGGCGCCCATCGCATCCCATACACACGTAATGTACAACATGTAGATTAAGTTGCTGTAAGTTAGATCTCTCACGTACCTTGTCGCTGTCAGGCATCGCACGTCGCATACAACCCAGTCTGGGAAACTGATACATTGGGCTGCTCGTACACATCAGAGTCGTAACGAAGAAGCCGGTACTACGAAAGACTTCTACACACGTGCGTCTTCCGGTGCTACATCTATCCACAAGAAGAGCCGCAGGCTATCGAAACCTACTCCAAACACGTATTCTTGGGCATGCAAGCGCGCTGCCTGTAGGGTTGCAGAGTGCGCGGGTGCGCTCCGAGTCTAAGCCTGTGCTCGATACTCGGCACCACAGTCGCCGATCGTCATTATCATCCGGCCGCTGTTGGACTGGGCGAGGACGCGCTCGATGTCGGCCTTGTCTCGGTCCGTGAGCGCAAACGCGAACACCTTCGCGTTGTCGTCCGTGTTGTCGCTCAGCCCGAGGCGGGCACCTGACGAGCGATGGAAAGAAGGAAGGAGAGAGATGATCAGTCTCGCAATCAGCGGCGGCGATTTCGCCTCGAGAAAGGAGGGGGGGAAGAAGGGGAAGGGCCGGGAAGCAAGTGAAACGGAGCGCCCACCTATTATGACAGCGCCGACGAACTGATGCTCGAGCACCCAGCGCGTGGCGACGTTCGCGATGCTCACCCCACCATGACGGTCTGCGATGTCCCGGAGGAGCCGGAGGAGGGTCTGGAAGAGGTCCCATGTGCCCCACGCTTTGAGTATCATATCGAGATACTGGAGAGAGTGGGCCGAACGAGGTGGCGTGTGAGCTCAGGACGGGCCAGGATCACAATAGCACAAGGTTGGAAGGCACAGTACCTTTCTCTGCGACGGATTCAGTTGGCCCGAGTACAGCTCTGGCTCCGGTTGGCCGAGCCACCGGTCGGTGAGAAGACCCCCGCACTGTATCCATGTCAATGTCGTGATGTTGACGGAGGGAGACTGGGACGTAATAATGTGCTCACCAGCGTGCCATACGCCAGAACCTTGAAGCCGTACCTCTCACAGAGGTCATTCATGCCATGAAGCGGACGGACGTCGATGAGAGAGAACTGCCGGGGCGTATGTCAGGCTTGTGCAAACTTATCAGAATGCGTATGTACTGCACCTGAACCTGGTTAGACACGATACAGCCCCGCCCGAACGTGACACAGATCTCCTCCGTCCTCTTCGTATCGAAGTTACACAGCCCCAGGTTACGTATCTTCCCAGTCGAGCGAAGTTCCAACAGGTGCTCCACCGCGGTCAGGTAACTTCTATCTCTGTAGTCCTGCCAGAAGAACTGGCGGCGCCCATGGATCAGACATCAATCACGCGAGCACAGTGAACTGAGATGTCTGGGCGTACTTGGAGAATGTCGATGCGCTCGGTCTGCATCTGGACCCGACGCTCGTCGACCGCGCGTTCGACTCTCTCTTTGGTAATCACGGTGGGTTCGAAGATGCACCACTTCGTGGCGCCGAACGGGCGCGGTTTGTCCGCAGGCAAGTTGCCGCAGAAGTGGCCCTGTGGTGCAGGATGTCAACGCGGAGTTGGTTGGGAGTGTGGAAGTGATAGTAACTCACGAATAGACCCTCGGCGGGACCGTAGTGGTCAGCTAGTCCGTTTGGCCGTCAGACGGTCCCCTGTAGTATCAGAATAGGTGGAACGTACCCTGGAATTTTTGGTTCAGGGCGCGATAGAGGGACATGTTAGAACATTGTTGCCTAATGTCGTGATAGACCTACCATATCTGTCAGACATCCGTCAGCGGTCACGGCTAACGAGGGGACCTATAGGATGCGCTTACCGAAGGCAATGTAACCCTTCCCAAGATGGGTATTCATGGCATCGCGAACCCGTTGGGCAGGGGCGCTTCCCCAAGCGTTGCTGGACAGCTGCCAAAGACCGACCCATATCCGGGGAAGCTGTGTGGCCGGTGCGAGTGTAAACTGTTCTAAATCCATGGGTTCAATGTGTTGCTGCTGCTGCTGAGGAATCCGACGACTCACCCACCGTTTTATACCACCTACGGCGAGTAAAGCGAATCCCGTCGTACGCTACGTCGACGACTTGGAGAGTTTAGACGGGTATCCTGTTGTACACCGACCCGGGTGAGGCGAGTCGGAGGACTATGACCACTTGGAGCCTGGCGGCGAACAGAGTTGGCGCTGATGGGCGCTAGGAAGTTACGCAATCCGGCAAGTATGATCAAGTCTGAATTTATCCAATAAATGGGGGTGGATACGTGGCTGACCAGTCGAATTATGGATATGATAGATGTGGCTCACATGCCCGATTTGCTGTATAAAGAGCAAGACTCTGTGCTCGTCGTCCAGCAGGCCGAGCCCCTCCAGCGACACGATTCAGCACCTATCGGACTCGACGATGCCCGCGACCGAACTGCCCACCAGCGGACCACGTACCCTGGGAGCGGGAGACGCTCGCCCTGTCCTAGGCCATGTGTCAGTTTTTACCGCACCGCCCGGATGTCTGAAAGCCGCCGCTGAGACCGCTGCGTTTACAGGAACCTCATGGTTGACACCCTCATCGCCAACGCTAACCCTGAAGAGTAAGCAAGTGACCGCACCTTCTGAGCTTGAGTTAGCTCACCCCGTCCACCGCTCCTTCGCTTCTCGTTCCAACAGCCTGCGCGCCATCGTACGCGGCATGCTGGCCACGAGCCCTCCTTCTGTGGCCCACGCGTTCACTTCTGCAGCCCGGCAGCGCCTGCTTCGTGTGGACGCGACCGCGATACCCGAGACAGCGGGGATATTCGATGCCGGAGCTGGAGGGAAGGACGCGTCGCCCACCGAGAAGCTGCACGAGATCTTGGTCCGCACCCGGACCCTCTACGGATCAGGCATGGGGTTTGCGAGCCTGAAGATCCTTGGGCGTATCGTGAGCGCCACGGTCGGACTGCGATGGCAGGAGGATGGCGCGATGGAGGACGTGCTGGCGGAAATCGATGCGGATATCAGCCAAGCGATCCAGAGCTCCAAGGAGGAGATCGAGGGCGGTCGGATGGTGGATTTCGAGGCTGCGCGCGAGACAGTGCACGAGCTGCGTTCGGCGATCCACGAGAGCCAGACGGACGTGAAGAAGTGGGAGGGAGTGTTCCCGTTTGAGCGAGCTGCGTCGAGCCTGGAGTACTGGAGGGTTTAGCGCACGGATTCGCTGGCAGCGCAAGTCTCGAAACGCTTGGGAATTGTATCATTTACCTTGTATTTTGGCACTGTATGACCCGCAAAGCACGCTTGGGATTAGGCTCTTATCTCCGAAATGCCAATTTGAGTGAGCGTGTGCAAGAGCAAGTGGCCTGAGCCTCCGCGTCCCTGCACATTTCCCCCTTATCCGATAATCCGGCGTCCTGTCTAGTCGCCGACTGCGCAACGTGAGTAAACGGCACCGGCCAACGGATGGAAGAGCCAGCAGAAACCACCTCGCCGGACAATCGCTTACGGGATTGACACAGACCGCCGTATGTCCTAGAAGATCGCTGACGAGGTCCAGTCGTCAGACTCGGGCACCTTCGTCACAGTTGCCTTAGCCGCAGACCGATGTGCTCCGGCAACACAACAAACTGACGGACAGCTTGAGCATGGATGACATTCATCGACCGCACCGGCCGCGCAAAGGTCACCATGCAAAACATGGATATAGCAGCCAGGACGCCTTGCCGCAACACAACGCTCCACCGAGCATGGACAGGTGTCCGACCGCTAGTCACCTGTCCTCAGTTCCCCTCGACCCTGCTGTTGACAGACTGGTTACCGACTTCATAGAAGAGCACAGATGGGAGGAGGTACTTACCAAACGTTGCAATGCATTCCCGGGAGACGTGATGAGGACTCGGGCAGGAGTAGGACAGTTACTCCCCAGACGCTGAATAGACCAGAGCCGCACCTGTCATTGAGCTTCTTAGCCAACAGCAACACGTCTGTGTAGAGACACGTCGAGCACATCCGTAGCCTTCAGACGGACGAGCATGCGCGCATGACCCGACAGACGACAAGTAATGGGCGTTATTCTCGTCTCTGGCGTGTCTGCGTTGGTTCCTCGGTACAGCCTCGCTCCCACTGAGCGTGTTCCACCGTTGATACAGTGGCTGCCAGTACCGCCAGTAACTGCAGCGAAGACAGTACCGGTGTCCAAATGGACGGCGTTGTCTGCGTATAGAGTCCACTCAGCTCCGGCGGTGCGTTCGGTGGATGGCTAGGAGGGCATGCTCAACGCCGAGACAGCGGAAAGCCGAACGTAAACAAGCTCACCAGATTCTGAATGACGCGTTGGGCAGGGGCGGTCACACACCGGAGGGCTGCCAAGATGAGTCTGCTGCCACCCATTCGAGGCCACTGGCAATTGTGCTGGCGCTCCACTTTCTACTTTCGTAGAGATTCGGTGCTTGAGACAGCATGGGACTGATAATGCCGGTAACTCACCAATCTGAGCTTACTGTTCTTTCGTAGCGCCTCCGATGCCAACCTTCTCCCGCCCGCGCTTGCCGGGTTGGATTCTGTCGGACCGAGGTACAGGGGCCCATCGCCCCATCGGCCTCTTGACGCGAGCGAGGCTATCTGCACATGGCAACTCGAGGCTGTCGAGAGCGCATCTGGGCGATAAAACCAGCAGTTGAAGGTCATATGGACATGACTCTCGCCCGAAGATGCCGAGGTCGAGTAACCTCCTGCCACCACGAAGCCAGGAGATATAGCATCTTGCCCGCCGAAGATTCGACAACGTAGGATGCAGTTGCTTGATTTGGGCCGAGGACGTCGGATGGCTAAAAGGCAGGAGGTAGAGCCGCCATCGGTGGAATGTCAGTCGGGCGATGGGGGATGCGAGAGAAGGAAGATGGCTCCAGGGGACGTCGTCTCCGCCGTCTATCGTTGTCATCCTCTCAGCCAGTTCAACACGTTGGAACCTTTGCTATCATCGGGGACGTCATTCGTAGCGTCATATTGTCGTCGTTGTCGCTGTCGGAGTGCCCTTTCACTCCGGCTCGACTCTTCCTCATCCTCATCTTCTCCTTCGCCAGCCGACTTAGAAGGCTTAAAGGTCCTGTAGAGAGCTCCGTGTCAACGTCACGGCCTCGTCTTCGTTATCCTGCTCTCAAGCATGTAGATGGGGAGCTGGTAACGTCGTCGTGCGCATCGGGCAGCACCTTCGACTTGGAATGTGCATGCTCTTGTCTTTGCCCCTAGTGTCACCGTTGTCTGACCTTGAGCTCCACCACATGCATACGAGCCTTCCGCGCAACGTTGCTCGAGAGCCCGCCAGGGCGAGCTCGAATCTTGTCGTGGGAGATGAGGCTGTTCGCCTCAACTAGTCCTATATTCTGTAGGGCGCAAGGTTGGCCATTTTGGCTGGTAAAAAGACGCAAAAAGCGTTTGCGCCCCTCAGGGAGGCAGTTGAGGTAGTCGTGGAAATCGTGATACTGTGGACAGCAGGCACCCGAGCAGAAGCGCAGTTGTGGTGGGTAGTTCTCGTGATATAGACAGATGGGGTAACTCACGAGATCGGAGGAAGAGCGGTATCTGAGCTCAACAAGCCAGAGGTCTACTCATGGGAAGGATAGGCTTCTGATGATACGAGCCACGGTGGGAAATTCCTCCGTGAGCGCGGTTGTCGGAGGGGGAAAGCCTAAAGGGTGTAGTTGGGCTCGACCATCATCCGTACATCTCCAGCCTTTGGTGATAGGTGAGTGAAAAATTCCCACTCCCTTGCGTTCAAAAGCCGCCCTATAGCTACTAAGTGAGCAAAAATACATTCAGGGCAAGTCAAGTACGTACCCAATCTCTGCCGTTGAACAAGGGATCGTCGAGCAGCCCTGCCCAATCGGAACTCTGACGGGTCTGCGCTTCGAGACAAATCTCGCAAAAGTCTTTTGCTGATATTGTCGGCTTACTGCGATTTTTCCACCATCGTAGTGCGGTACGTACAAGATGTCAACCCTCCGCGGCGGGGTAGTGATTGCACATCAACGCTACACAGCGGACTTGAGAGCCTTCTGAGCAGCGTGCGAATGAGTCGAAGCGTGGGAACTAGTGAATTAGCGCCAATTGCTGTGCACGTGTTTGACTGTCCTTTGACGCTCCCAGGCTATTGCACTTGCTCTCTCTTATGTCGACCCCTGGCTCGAGCGACCAGCTGCCGGGTTCAGCACCTGGCTGTACTCCTTCTATACATACAACAACGCGCGTTGAGATTAACGACTCAATTGAAATTCGCTCGCAACAGGAGCTCAAGAATGACATCAGGGCCCAGATTGGAGACCAGGTATTTGAGTTCTCTGCGGACGACATCGCCGGAATGATCTCCCAAAATCCCCCAAAAAAACGGATTCGACAGTCCGGCATCCCCCATTGTCTGCTTTTGAATGTCTTATCAACAAGTTCACCGTCGTCAGTACCCTTCCGGAGCTGGCGGTACCAACATGTGAGCATGCTAGCTTCTCTGAGGAGACAGCGTTCCACGACGTGATCTCAAGGTTCCTCGACGAGTGCGCGACCAATGTTCAACAAGCGTACGAGATGATCTGGGACGAGATTAACGATGGGGCCATTGTAGCTGAGGACGGCTACTGGAAGAATCACAATTGCTCAAGTACGACAAGGACAACGAGAACGGCGCGCTATTTGGGCCATTCTCGGCGCTGGGAGTGAAGCACCTTTTGGAGAAGATTATTGAGCTCTCCGCTCCCGACAAAGCGGCCGAGTCTGCTGCGTCTGTGGACACTCTGGAAAACACGGCGGAAGGCTTGTGGCCCACGATGTATGCCCTCGCCGAGAAGATCCCACACCCAAAGGCGAAGGAGCTCGTGGACGCGGCAAAGGCACTGCAGGATATTCTGGAGCAAGGATCCCGACGGCATGCATGGCGAACATCGCCGACGGCGATATGGCGGCGTACATGCCGACGTACTTCAGCCTCGAGAACGAGCACCGTGGCACGTTGTCGGTGAGTGTATACGTGAAATCGCACGATGCTTGCATGCTGATTGTGACAGAAGGGTACATTGGAGTTCATGTCACGCTCCCTATCGGACGCTGCGGAGGACAAGGAACCATACATACAAACTCCTGTGGACGACATGTGGTCTTTCTTTCATACGACAATAAGGGCTATCGCTTACGGACGGGACCAGGAGCACACGCTGGCGGAGAACAGGTTGGGTTTGGACATCATACAAGGAGACCTTCGGGATACAACGACCACACACGCGTTGATGAGAGCGGACTTGCTAGGTTCCGCAGATTACTCCAACACGCTAATCACCTTGAGTCCACTTCTATCGACATGGCACGAATTCCTCGTCTCCAGACATGTGTACCGGCGCAGTTACGCAATCAGCGGAAACCGGCTGGACGCTTTACCCGCCCTTCTTGGATGCCATGTCCTTGCTTTCCACGGCATAACGGCGCTTGTTTATAGCCAACGCGAGGGTATTCAAGGCGTAAGGCTGAACTGATGTGTGTTTTTTTCCTCCTGCACGCGGTTGCTCGGGTATTAATATACTTTCATGCACATAGCTCGGCCACTACGGGCGTTGCGCACACGTATGACGTTCGATGCGGCCCCTGTGCTGCTCACCGACTATGATTCACCTGCTAGGCAGACTGAACCGCCGGGCGGCCTTGGATGATTCACAACACACCACCGTAGCCAGATGTCTACGGGCGGTAATGGCGCTTTTCTAGACGAAGCTGCAGAGACTGCCGTTCAGCATGTAACATACGTATACAGCGCGTTAGGAGACCGGATCCTTGGGTTTGTCGAGCCCGTCACCACCCATATGCAATGCGTCTAGCCAGACACCTGTGCACACAATCGAAAGGAGAGACAGTGGCAGCTGGCATGTGGTCCGTCCGAGTACTAATGAACGTCTTCGTGTCATTTTGGTCCGCGTTGCAGCTTTGCTCCCACTGAACATTGTCTGCTGTACTGTAACACAGCACCGTGTAGCAAGAGCGATAGGGGCTACTCCAAACGACGGACTCCGAACGATGAGGAGGAACTGAGGAGGGTGCATTCGATAGGCGCTACACGACACACGTGATGACTCGCCAAGCGTCGCCGGTCGGGCTCTCCTGCTCTTTGTCTCACGGTGAGTACTTCAAGTTCGAGTGTACGTCCCATGTATCAGCCCCTTGTATTTGCTTCCGGTCCTCATTCGCATGCCCCGACGTTCAACGGCAGCTCTACCACAGATTCCGAGCGGGATTTGCTATGTAAAGCTTTTACCACGCTGAAGCAACCTCGTCCAGGCATTTCGCGTCATATCACCGTCTCTGGCACTCTAGCCAGCTGAGAGACGGTGCCGCTGCCCTACGTTTGTCGTCGGCCGTTTTTCACTTTTTTCAGACTCGGAAGCAATGCTCACCTGGGTGGGAACATGAGCGCCCTCGTCCCTAATAAAAACTGGGCACCAGCCTACAGGTGCGATGCCACTTTACACACTTCTCGCACGAAGATTTCTGCATCTCAACCAAGCATGTCTTTCTACGCCGTCGTAGGTGCTTCGAGGGGTATCGGTCTCGAATTCGTCCGTCAGTTGGTGAGAGTTCGGACCCTCACGCCGTTGCATATGTCACTCATGCTGCTCGTAGGCGTCTCGACCCGACGCGACGGTCTTCGCAGTCGTGCGGAACCCCGCGAAGTCCCTTCATCTCACCGATGCCGTTTCGGGATTGCCGAACGTCCATGTCATAGCAGGGGATGTTGTAGACTATGCTTCGCTCCAGGTGCACGCATCAAGAACCGCCCGCACAGACAGTATGCTGACCGACAAACGCGCCGGTTCTGTTCACAGCGGGCTGCGCAGGAGATTTCGGCCGTGACTGGAGGGAAGCTGGACGTGCTCATCCACAACGCGGCTCGCATGGACCTGGAGACAATCATGCTAGACTTTGACAATTAGTGAGCGCCCCCATCTATCCGGTCGCTCTTCTGCGCCCGCTCACCGCTAGGCATCAGCCCCAACATGGACGCTCTCGACGCGGACTTCATCAACGCTGTACGTCGCTCGTTGCCCCAGGCTCTCCATGTTCTACTCACCCATGACGGTCCACATCACGTCCAGTTCAAGATCAACGCGCTGGGCGTGATCCACAGTTTCTCCGCCTTCGTCCCCCTCCTCCGCGCCTCCACCGCGCCGCTGAAGAAGATCGTCGTCGTCGGCTCGCGCGGCGCCGACCCCTCGTTCGTGCGCACCGTCGGCATCCACAACATGTCCGCGTACGGCGTCACCAAGGCCGCCGCGCTCAACGCGACGACCAAGTGGGCCGTCAAGCTCAAGGACGAGGGCTTCGTCGTCGTCTCCGTCTGCCCCGGCTTGGTGAACACCACGGGCACGGCCCCTGCCGAGTCTCGTGAGTTCCCTACCCCAACGCTTATCCTCTGGACTGTGCCGCGTGTGTCTGACGGCGAGGGATCGTGTTTGCGCATAACAGGCGAGACTCCGGCTGGGAAGGCGGCCATTAAGGAGGTAGAATTCGCGGGGGATGAGCTCAGCAAGATGTCCAAGACTCCCGAGCGTGCAGTCGGCGAGCTGCTCAAGATCGCGGACGAGCTGAGGCCGTCTGATAACGGTCTGGCCTTGTCGGCTGAGGGTCAGTGGAGTACTTGAGAGCCCTCAGGAACGTGCGATGAGTTGCATAATATTGTTAATGTGTTCTCAGTACATATCTCTGAATTGCTCCACACGAATCTGGTGGAGTGATATCAATGATGACTCGAATCGTACTGCGCATGGATACCTTACAGTCGCGGAGTACGTTGCGATGAACCCGTTGTGGTCCCTAGCCTGACGTTACGTGTACCTGTTATCGTGCCCCTACGCAGTCTCATGAGGAACAGAGCAGATGTACAGCTGGTCAGTAAGCGAAAAGAAGAGATTGGGATAATGGTTTTCGGGTCACGGATGGTGTTGATATCGTCCATCGTCAATGCGCGGCCGGGGCGTATTGAGGCCCCGACATTCTATACACGAACATTCTCTACGTCGTAATTGTCACCCCCGACTGCTCGGAGCCGCACTTTACCTACTAGTTTATTGAGACAGATTGTAAAACGATTATACACGTAGCAACACATGTGATATAGCCGTACATGACTCCCGACTCCACAGAAACAATCCATCACACGATGGGTAATTACAATTACGAATAATCACATCTTGCACCCAAGAAGCATCGTATCGTGACTACGGAGTATACATACATACCCATCAGACCCCTGCGTAAGTGTATTCAGACCACGTTAACAGCGAGATCCTTTGGGCTGTTCAACTGGATCGACCCGCGCTCGCACGTACGTAACACCGACACGTTGATCGCGACAGTCCGGCGGCCGGGGTACTCGTGGCACGAGCTTCGTCGAGTAGTAGCGGCCGATGCACGTCTGTCGTCGGGGTTCCGCGCATCCGAGAGCGACTCCTCATCTCCAAGTCCGACGCGGATGATGATGAGCGTGAACACGACGCCCTGCGCAGCCACGTCAGTACGCTGTGCATCCTTCGACCACGACCGACAGCCTTCGACCGGCTCGCGTTGAAGTAGAGACGTACGATCAGAGGCTGGAGCGCGTCGAGGCAGATGTACTGAGCGTTCGATCCGGCAGCGTAGGTCCCGAGGAGCGAGGCGAGCGCGGCCGAGTAGATAGCCGCGGACTGGACGATCGTCTCGACCACGTTCCAGCGCCACGTCGGGTTTGAGCCTGCGTAGTGCCGCCAGACCTTGCGGAACGACCACATGATGCGCGCCGTGATGAGGACTGGTGGAGGTGGCAACATGAGGTCAGCGCTGCGCGGGATGCACGATGCGACGGACAGAACTCTGTGAGTCGGGCGGTCACAGCCTCAGGACGCATGGGACTGGGGTGACATTGACTGATACGATGCGCAGCTGACAGGCGACAGCATACGGGCGGCAGCGCAATTGCGTGGGTGTCGGAGAGGGGATGTGGTCTGTGGAGAGGAAGAGTGACTCACAGGTGGTGAGGAGGTTCGTGGCCAGAGAAAGGGAGAAGAAGGACGCTATCCACGGCATGAGGTTGGCATGGAATATAGGAACGTCGGAGTGGGCGTGCGCGAACTGCCAGCATGCTCCGTATCCTGTAACTGACACCCTTTAATCAGTCTTGACCTCAGCAGCCACCCGCTCGGACCTACTGGCTGTTGCAATGATGAGCAGAACAGGCAGGACAACAATCGACCATTTCCGATTCCAGACGACATAGAGTCGGTATGTCTGGGGGACGAAATAATGGACATTGTTAGCAGACGTTGAACCAACCCAAAAGACGTGACACCATACCACAAACGAGTCTCCTAGTAGGGTCGAAGTCTTGAAGATTGCAGACTTCGCCACATGCGTTGGGTCATTTAGCCGGAGAAAGTATGCTGTGGCGCCATTCTCTTCATCGACGAACCCAGTGATCGCCCGCCGCATGTCCAAGCATAGGTGCTAGACAACATCCATTAGGAGCGAAGTTTGGTGATGGATAGTACAACGTACCGCGACAACCAGCATCCACATCAAGGTCGACGTCGCATAGAGGACCTTGCAAAGGACGGGGTTGTTCTGTGTCTTCTTTCTAAAGAGCAATATCCATGTCGCAAGGGCATATAGAACACTATGCACGCCAAATATCATAGACTCAAGACATAGTGCGATGAGCTGCCAGAAAATTCCGTCAGCGCAAATCCATGCGAGTCCATGATATGCGAAGATTGAAGAAACGCACCTCAGCTTTGGGGAGTGAGAGACCCTGTACATGAGACATGTCCTGCAGGTTGGAACGGATCCCGCAGAGTCAGAGACAAAGTGTGCGTGCAGAATGCGCGTACCAGTGTGCAGCGGTATTTAAGCTGGATGACCCCTCTCGTCAGCGGACCGTCCGCACAACCTTACAGACTACGTGAGCCGACAGCTGTCAGGGCTGTCAATGCCACACATCGAGGTGGTAGAGCGGACAAGTATCTCTTGTTGTACATCATTCTACACGTTTGCGCCCGCTCACCTGAGCCTTTGAAGCGAGAGTGAGGTGGCATACTGACGTGCATCGGCGGATCAGAACGGTGAATGAAGCAGGAGGCGCTGCGAGAGCACGGAGGGTTCGCTGGAGACAATGCTTACGGAGAGAACTTGAGAGAGCTTGAACTAGTCTTCAGTGGTGAGAGAAACACAAGTCATGAGTGGTATGGCTCGGCCACAATGAACTGATACTGATGTTGTCGCTACCAATACGACAGACATGCGTCTTTGCACTGGCATCTTGTATCCCGGGAGATTGACAGGTCAATGAGTAAATATCCTTCAAACGCGCTGTTGCTCTCGTATGGCCTGGGGAAAGATGATATGAGTGAGGCTCGTGCCAAATGACGGGTATGAGATTGGTGCAAGGCCCGGTTGAGAAGCGGCTGTGCAACCATGCCACCAACGCCAGCTATATGTGGCTGTGCTTTGCACGTAATACATTCGCACGGTGTACCCTCTCCTCGAAGTCCTTGCCATCGATGGCCTCTTCTCCTCTTTTCCTCGACTCGCTCTCGCAGACCACAGACTCGGAGTACGGCTGCTCTCACAACCAAAACAACGGATTTAATGCGCATGGATAACACTCTGACAATCAAGAACTCACCCTTCATGGTTGCGAACGCCTGACAAGTGGTTGCCCCGCTCCCTATGCATCTGGCACTCCTAACGTGGTGAATCATGGATCTCGCTGGTTTCTCTCTTCAAAGACAACTTCGAAGCCATGTGACTATCTAAGCATGGATTGAACGGGTATACAATCTGCCAACACAGGAGTAAACGACGCCACGCTTGGAGTCGAGCGAGTCAAGTAGGTGGGGGCTCTCGTCGACTTCCAGGCGACCCCTTCGAAAGGGAGATTCATAGCCCCTCGGTAGGCTGTGGTAGGCTTGATGTGCTCTTGGGGCACCATACACTGCTGCACACTTTCCCGGTGGAATTCACCGGCGACCCCTGTCACCTAGATTTTAGGTGCGACGCCAGGCGATATCCACTTGCCCGGCACGCCAGTGGGATCCGGATGGCACACCGGTGGGATTTCAGTCGGCGGTCGGTGGAATCCAGGTGGCGAGCGCCTATGGGCCGAGGGGCCCATAAGGGAGGATCAGAGGGCTGATGATGGGCTCAAGGGCTGTAAAAGAGAAAAAGATTTTCCCGATCAGAGTCTCGAACCCCGACTTTCCTCATGCTTTTCAGCACAGTTAACAACTGCACCAAACAAGTTTAGTGAAGATGGGTTTATAAATATTATATATTGCAAACCTGACGGTCCATCTGCGGGTCTCTAGGACTCATACACCCACCAGTCACTTGCATGAAGTCGCTAATGTGTTGCACTAGGATACTGACAGGGCAAGAAGGATACAGGTAATGATATACGCTTTGCACAGAGACCGAGTCACACACCGTGCAGGGTGTGTATGCACGGTGTATGTGTCGAAAGAATTTGCTAAGTATTGCCTGCAAAACCGTGTTATAGCCATTGTACTTTGGATTGCTGTTGCAGCTGTTTGGCGTAATGGCTACTCTGAGTGAAATCATGAAGCATAGCATTGTTTCGAGACTCTGATTGGGAAAATCTTTTTCTCTTTTACAGCCCTTGAGCCCATCATCAGCCCTCTGATCCTCCCTTATGGGCCCCTCGGCCCATAGGCGCTCGCCACCTGGATTCCACCGACCGCCGACTGAAATCCCACCGGTGTGCCATCCGGATCCCACTGGCGTGCCGGGCAAGTGGATATCGCCTGGCGTCGCACCTAAAATCTAGGTGACAGGGGTACGCCGGTGGATTCCACCGGGAAAGTGTCCAGCGGTGTACTTGGCCTTGACCAGGACTATCATCACAGTCGACACGCGCTGTTCTCGAGGGGTGGTATCATGTCATGGAAGTGGTTCCAACATCTGCTTCTCTTCTTGATAGACTTCTGATGGTGGTGGATCATACTCACACTCTGTCACTCAGCATTTACAACCAAGGGGTGAAGAGGTACGTCTTGAATGGAGTACTTCTGCGCAACTCGTTGAATGCTGATCTCTATGACCACAGGGAGGAGAACGCCATACACAACGACCAATCGCAGGACCACGTTCGATTATGGACTGGTCATGATCTGAGAATACAGATACGGAAGCGATGATGGAGGCGCGACAATGATATGGGCGCGCGAACCCCCGGAACGATTTTGAGGACTTCTATTACTCCTTTCTTACGCACTGCGCTCATTTCCTAAGCTCTTGACAGATGAAAAAACCGGAGCGCCCATGGCAGTGAGAACTGTCCATGCCGGCGAACGCCACGAAAGGGATGACACATCGAGGTCTTGGGTACTACAGGCTGCGATACGCCCCGTGACATACACAGTGTAACCAACACTCAACATTCAGCTCCCCGATGGCCATAGGTTGTCGTCGGGTTTTCGCGGGCTCAGGGGCACTCGAGCTACTACCGACGGCATTCCGTAAATTCGTAATTCCCTATCACCGAGCGATTTCTGATGGTATTCCCATGACGGCTCCTCGAGCAGTTGGCATCACATCGAGATGCATATCATCACAGCTTTTCACAGTCGTTAAAGACTCGACCACGGTATCTCGCGCATTCGGTATGCGTCCCCCATGGCCAATACAAGTGCCAGTATGCTCGCTGCAACGACGGCTTCCTCTCCCGAGACCCCGACGGGTTTCAGGCAGGAACTGAGCTTGCTGCTGGCTGCTTCCGTTTGCGCCGCCTTCCTTCTTCCTCTTCTCGTCGTTCTCCTCTACTCTTCTACCTCGCAGCTCCGACGTTGTCCGGTCTTCGTCCTGAACGTCTTCGCTCTTGTGATCGGTCTTGCAGAGGGTATTATTATTGTTATATTTATGGTGAGAGACAACGCGCACCACCAGTATGCCCATGTATTTCAATGCTGACTACCATTATCAGGCTTTCGCGTTACTCGATACCTCTTTGGCAGGCAATCTGTCACCTCGCCTCACCACGCTCCTTTTGATCTTCGTCTTGTTCGTACCAATCTGTGTACAACCAATCCTCCTCTTCAGGCTTCTTGCCGTCTACCCTCGCAGCCTATCGTCTAAAACATATCGAGTGGTGATATGTCTCCCCACAGGTGCCGCCAAGGTCGCGAGAATCGTCACCGCCTCGCTTTTTCTGGCCCATGTGGCTGCTGCTCTCCACCATGAAACTAAGCACCCGGCTGTGACGTTCCCGGTTGCTACTGTCCAATCTGCTTGGGGTTATCGGGGTTATCTTAAGGCAGTAATGCTGCTACAACTTTTCGACGATGTGTACGTACTTCCAGCCTCTCCTCGGCAGGCCATGCCTGACCTCGTTACAGCTACATGTCGATCCTTCTGACTCTGCGTTTGAGCGCGGCACCGTCAGCCTCTCCATCTGGTATGTTTCCGACTGTCCTCTCCCCTACGAAGACTCGCTGATATGTGCTGCTCCAGTCACTTCCAGTAACCGAAGGCGCCTCTGCGCTCTCCCATTCTCCACCTTCATCCTCCCCGTCCTCCTCGATGTCGCCCAAGTCGCACTCCTCTTCGTCAGAGCGAGCGACTGGGTCGTCTGCCTCTACATCCCGCTCGTGAACACCTACATCCAGATCATCTCCGTGCTCCTCGCCACCGTCGGGGACCCTGACTTCCGTTCACACCTCCTCGCTGCTCCCAATGGTCATTCCGAGGACATGCAGGCGAGCATCGCTCAACCCGGTCTGGCGACGCTCAAGTCCACCGGCGCGCCGTCCTACAGCTACTTCGCCTCCACCGTGTCCCACACAGGCACCGTCAGCTACCTCGCAAACCTGCCTCCCGGTGCAGACCTGGGTTCCGAGGAGCTCTCGACGCCGTCCGTCAAGGGCGGCTTCACGGAGAGCGTGCGGGATTCGAATACCCAGGTCGGAGACGACGCGGAGGAACGGCTGAAGTGGCTCGCGGAGCTGGGGAAGGAGCAGGGCCAGGTAGCGTTGCAGCCGTCGATCGCTACCTCGGTCATGTTTGATAACACGGGGCAGCCGCCTGTGTTTTACGCTGTGTAATTTATATACCGTGCGACCTTGGGGTTGTATGAAAGTATTGCTACCTCTCCGGCAGGGAGAGACATACTATACTATACCTATACAACACATGTCGGCTACATTGCCAGTGAAAAGAAGAGAACGAGTAGCGTTTCACAAGAAACTCGACAACATTGAACGTCATCTCACGAATTCGTCTTCTGGAACCACACATCGGCCCTCTCCTGAGGCGTCTCCCCGGTCCCAGGCTCTCCCTCAAGCCCCTCAAGCCCGCACCCGACGACCTGCGGCGTCCCATCCCCCGCGTCCCGCTCGACGACGCACTCGACCCCAATCTCGGCATTCATGTCCATCTGGTACACGAACGGCGTCCTGTCCCGCCCGAACCCATTCGGGAAGATCGTGCCCACAGTGAGCGTGAACGCCTCAATGTCCTGCCCGTCGTCACCCGCCCCTGCCGGGGGACTTGTAGATGTGTGGCGGAGCTTGAAGTGCGTGTGCCAGAAACGACGCCAGGAGTAGCCGTACAGGGTGCCGGGGTCGAGCGTTCCGTTCGGGCTGATGGACGCCCAGTCGGCGAGGATGCGCCTGCACCAGTACACGGTGCTCGTCGGCGCGCAGATGTCGAGCTCGCCGTACCCCGGATCGTCGTAGGTTCCTTCGTAGTGGATCAACGGCACGGGCTCGGGCGCCTTGGCGTTGGCGTGGTCGAGGGCGAGTGCGTGGCTGGGTGAGAAGGAAGGGGTGGTGAGGTGAGGGAAAGGTCCAAAGGCGGTGTTTGGGGCGTGGGATGTGGGAGCCTCAAGGGCAGACTGGGAGACGACGTGAGGGAGGTCGAAGAGGTCCTCGATGATACGCAATGGGACGGTCCTCTCCACGCCGTGTGGGCCGTCGCTGTTCACGAAGGCGACAACTGCGATGTTCTCGTTGGGGAGGAATCTGACGTCTGAGAGAAAGCCGGGCAGACCACCCCCGTGACTGACCACCTGTAGTGGGAGTTAGCATGACCGAGGCTCAGAGCGGAGAGGCGAAGAGGTGTCGCTGACTTCTTTGCCAAAGACTGTTGTTCGCACCCATCCCATGCCGTAGCCGGCTAGAGGTGAGACGGTGCCAGTGGGCTCCGAGGACTGTTTGATGATGTTGTGGGCGGTGGTCATCTCGTCGAACGTCTCGCGCGGCATGACTGTCCGATTGCTCGTCGGATCGACTCCCTTGTTCAAAAGCATTGCAGCCCATTTGCTCTGCCATCAGGGAAGAGCGAGACCCGTCAATCATCAAACAAGGAGAGACACGAGTAGCACGCACCATGTCGATTGCGTTCGAGATGATCCCACCAGCACCGGCAACAAAGTTGGAGGTTGCGTCACCCATGAACCAGTACGGGATTCGTCGACCTTCATAGGTCCATGATTGACTCAAGAAACCGCTTCCGTCAGCTTCAGCACCGCGGTATGTTGTCGAGGTCATCTGGAGAGGCCGGAAGATGCGCTCCTTCACGAAGTCCTGGAAGCTCTTCCCGGAATATGTCGATATCACATGTGCGCCGAGGATGTACATCTGTGCGAGCGTAATCAGTGAGACAGGCAGGATACCAAAGAGCCTACGGGTCGTACATACCAGATTGTTGTAAGACCAGTGTTCACGTAATTCGTACTTCATCTTCAGGAAGCGCATCCTCTTGATGAGTCCGAGCGGGGTGTCATTTGTGAAATAAGACCAGTCGTGCCTGCATGCCGTCGAGATGAAAGTGAGCACGCTACACTTTCACAATTGCGCAGTGAAATGATGGTAAACTACCTCGTCAAGCCAGAGACGTGGCTGAGAACATCTCGCACGTTCACTTTCTCAGTTGCCCACTCGTCATCGAGAAGCCAGTCGTTCGGAAGGAGCGCCTGGACCTTCGTGTCCCAATTGAACGTGGACAGTCCCGGTGGAAGCGCGGTAACGTTGCGTCCGTGCGCAAAGTCTTCCATCAGGATACCCATGGCGCTCACAAGGAAGGCTTTCGAGCACGACCCGATACTAAACAGAGTCTAGAAAGTGAAAGTCAGTGCTAGGCCGGCAGCTTGATATCAAGTTCCCGCCTACCTCGGGCACGACTGCTGCTCCTTCCTCGGTCATTCTACCCCAGGCACCGAGCTCTGTCGTGACGGAGGTGCCATTGAGATGCACAACACCGACGGAGATACCGGGCACGTTTCGCTCTTCAATCAGGTTCTTGACGAACTCCGATAGATCTGGAGTAATAGCTTTCTTGACATTCTGAGCCGTCTCGTGTTGACTCTCTGCAGGTAGCGCGAGACCAGTGACGTGAAGCGGCGCCTGAGAGGATCGTTGGAAGGGAGAGAAAAGTGCAGCCCTAGCGGTAGGCAAAGCAACCAGAACGAGAAGAGCAATAGCTGACACTGTCGACCGCATTCCCGGGAGGATCGCCATGAGCGTACTGGAGTCGAGAGAAAGTTGCAAACCTAACAGATAACTGTAGTGGCCTTTGACTACGGCGCAGTGCGAAGTCTGCGAGTCACCTGGAGTTACCCGGGGATAGAGTGAGCCTCAGACTACGATGGGTATATGTATGTAGAGATCTTCCTGACGTTCCGGAGCCTGCGGATGGTGACAGAATGCATCAACTTCGTCAACGAGAGCTCAAGCGCTCACTCCCTATTGCACACGGGACCACGTGCCATGTGCCTACCCGCAATCTTCAGCTGCGACTGTGAACAATGCGAGTGTTCGGACATGTTCAGAATCTACATTCAGCACCCATCCGGAACTGTGCTATCGTCGCTGTAGTCCGCAGCAGCCACCCCAAGTCCCCGACTCGCAAACGCCTTCCAAAGCGTGCACCCATTCGCCCCCGCGTATCTGTTCTGGTCCGCCTGGATCCACGCATCGCGTGCGTTCACAAAAGTGGGATTGCACGGCTGCAGCGCCAGCGAGTCCACAAAGAGGCGGAGGAACACGACGTTTCCGGCGGTGCCGCTCGCGTCCGTGCGTGCGGTGGAAGAGAAGCCGTTCGTGTCGACGAGGACTGCGAGCACGTTGTGCAGGATGTTCGCCCACACTTCTCCGACGGCATGCGCTTCGGAGCCAATCGTAGCAAGGGAGGAGTAGCGCAGCGGGTTCGTGGTGTTCGACGTGGAGTAGGGGTGTGAGCGGTATCCCGCGGTGTTGTTCGTCACGTACTGCGCCATATAGAAGTCGGGGACGGACGAGTCATTCAGGTGTAGCCAGCTGGAAACGTAAGGGTAAGTCACAGTACATTGCGAGAGAAGAGAGAATAGATACGCACTCCGCAAAGGCGTCCGACCACCCTTCGCCTAGCCCACGCGACTCGTCCGTCTGCAGACAGCTCGCGGTTCCTCCCCCCGTTAGGCGACCGGTCAACCCATGCGCATACTCGTGCGCGATGATGTCGTTCTCCAAAGAGCCATCGCGCTCTGGGTCCGTATAGTCCCACAGGAACATATACATGAGTCCCGGCAGCCCATCCTGCATCGTCACAAACGCCGAGTTGTCCACGAGGAATGTCAACTGCACCATGATCTGCACGCGATCGCCCTGCTTGCCTCCCAAACCAAAGTTGTTGTTTTGGAAGTTGAACGCTGCCTCGGTGAACCCGTACTTGTACAGGATGTCGTGGACGGCGTTGACAACATAGAATGTGTTAACACGCGCGGCGTGTACATTCTCCAGAGTGGAAGGAGCCGTAGAGAGGTTGGTAGGATAGTCAAAGACGGGACCGGGCGCGGATTGTGTCGTTGGAGATCCCGAGTTGTCCAGAGCGATCGCGTTGTTGCCCGCTGTGGTATTGTCTGTGACCCAGCCGAGAGGAGAAGAGTTCATGTCCTCAGGGTTGACGAGTATCTCGAAGCCTTCCGACGGGGCTTCCTTCCAGACTGGCAGGGCGCGATACTACGGAAAGAGTGAGCGCGAAAACCTAAATAGCATTAATACGCAGAACTCACGGTAGCGTGAGCGACAAGATCAGTCACAGACGCGAGTTCACCTGTGTGCGCATCCACGTGTGCGTCGAACCAGGTACCTGTAGTCTTGTTTGCCACCAAGAAAGAATGCACAAGGACAACGGAGCCGTCGTCCTTTGCGAGATACTGAAGCTGGGGTGCTGGAAAGGCTCCCGCGTCGTGCGTGCCGTTTAGCTGGATTTCAGCAGTAGCGATTGCGCGCGTTAAAGATACTGACGGGGTCGACGAGGCGATCATAGAGGGCTTGACGAACGACGTGCCATAAGCGACCACCTTGTTGCCCTTGTTGAATGCGACGTTCGCTACCGCGTTGACAATGGGCAGGCCATTGACTCTTTGCTTGAAGTAGACGTGTTTGGCCACGTCACCGTCGGAAGTGGAGACAACATGGAGAGCGTCATGCTGAACGTCCTGGCGCGAGTGCAAGAAGGCGATAGCCGCGTCCTCCGTGGAAGCCTCACGCTTAGATAGTGGGTGCTCGATCCCTTCTCCGAACGTCTACATATACAAAGCCGTGTCAGCTGACTGCGGTAAGGAAATTTGTACAAGTTACCTTGTATGTGGAAGTAGGATGATAAGTCTCGACTGTGATGCCGGACGGGAGTTTGCGCGCGCGATGTGTTGAGAACTTGGAGGTAATTCGATGGTCGGATCGGGCTGCGATTACAAAGGAGGCGTACAATGCAACAGGCAGGACAGCCAGACAGCTTCTAGACAGGTGGACCATGACAATGAATACAGGTCCAGCTTATCTTGAGGAAGACGCAGCTAGTTGTGACGAGATGCAGCGGAGAACGCAAGAACTGCGGTAAGTCGATAGAGAGGTTCACGGTAATCCGAGAGCACTACTCACTGACCCGGACGAGCTTCGTATCGACCCGTGTTATACATTACATGATGAAGCCAAGATTGACTGCGATCACGAGGAATTGGGGCGATCCTCGTGGTGAACAATCTAATCGAGCCAGTCATGAGGACCCGGGTTGATTTGCGATGATGGATCCATGCGTCGGCTCGGGGCTGTATATGTATGTGGCTGCCTGAGCTGGGTTGAGCACAACGAGCCCGGACAAGAGATGCATGCACGCAAGTTCTCATAGGGGATAGCGGCCAGAATACAAGCCTGAAACTGTCGCAAGAGTTAACGTTACTCTACGTCGGATGAGGCACAGAGTTACAGACCAGGGTTCAGGCGCTTTGCTGCAGCGAGATCGGTCGGAGATTACCAGCCACCGGGTCGGAGTCAATTCCTGTTGATCCGTCGCCTGCCGGGCTACAAAGAATGCTATCTCCGCCTTAAACTGGACCATTACGCTTGGGGTGGCTTTTGGTTCACTACATTCCGACCGTCGACAGGATACATGTTCAACATGCACGCAGGTGGTACTTGACTACTATTGGTTGGCCTGTGCTAGCCTCTGGGCTGTACTGCTGAATATTCCTAGATTTCTGCGCCCACCACAAGGAAGGTCTAGATCTTCTGAGCGCAGGGCTTGCAACTGCAGCGCTGTCTGGAGAACTTATCAAGCATCCATTGCTTCGTCATCCGCCCTATGTAGTTCCATTGACATCAAGCATCGAACTTTGAATGACGGTGAGCGATATTGAGACGATCCGTCAGGACAGATCGTACGCTGCAGCGGAGTCGCGGCTCAACGTTTGACACCAACGTCTTCTGCCCACTACACGTTATCCAGACATCCTTGCGCTTGGCGATGGCTAACCCGTAAATTTGTAATACTTGTACTGACCCTCCTCAAACACTGACCCTCCTTGTAGTTGCATGCCAGAGGGACTTATTGCAAGGCTCGAGCGCGCCGAAGCCGGATAAAACTACCGAGCATCGACTGTGGCTGTCCCGACGCATCGCCTTCCACTTCTCAAACGCCTCATGTCTTCGCACAAGGTTCATGGCTGCTATCGGTCCCACAGGGGTCCAATGACACAGTGCATATGTCGGAAAGCACATCAAGAAGTTGACAGAGTTCATACCGAGGCTGTGTACAGATGTCGTATTGATGGATGAGGACCGCTGACGCTCTACTCCAAGAATCACAATCAATAGGATCTTCAGTAAGTCCCAGGCTTGCTCCAGCTCTTCTCTCAAGCCTCGCTGACTGTGGCATACAGCATAACGTATTGTGAAGGTGTGGGTGAAGATCATGATCATGATCAAGAAGGTCTGTCAACACGGGGAGGGCAATACAGATCGCCCTTGGTCCACTGAGTGAATTCCGTGGACTCCACACACACGCCATGATGATGAAGCCTGACCGTTTTGTTTTGAAGGAGGTGAACGCGCAGACCTGAAGTAAGCGTGCACTTCCTCCGGACTCGTGGTTGTATAAAGCTGACCGTTGACGATCCAGGAGACCGGCAACAAACACCATGTCCTCTCCACTCTCGTCAGTTGACTTCCCCCTACCCCTTGTTTTGCCACCTTCTATACAAGGGCAGCTAGACGCAGCGACGAACCTCCTGATCATCGGTTGTGTCTTCCCCGCATTCTTGGTTCCCATTGTCATCGCGCTCTTCCTTTTCTCGAACGCCCTACTACGTAGGAAGCCCATATTCATCCTCAATGTACTTGCCGTCCTCCTCGGCCTTGGCTATGGTGCACTTGGCATATACAATATGGTATGTGACTCATGTATTTCTCCGCTATGAACCTGCTTGGTTCTGACCGTATCATGTTTCAGTCACTTACCGTGTCGGCGCGAGAAGTACCCTCTGACGTCACCACCGCCCTGACTTGCCTCTACTTCTTCATCCCGATATGTGTGCAATGCATTCTGCTTGTCCGCATCTATGCCGTCTATCCACCGCAGATGCTCACATGGCCCAAGCGTGTTCTCATCTACGGTACCTTCGGCGCTCTCACCATCGCACGCCTCATAAACGTATCTCTCGCATTCAACGCCATCGAGGACAGCGCGCGCAAATTCCCCAATGCATGGACTACCGCGCAGACGGCGTGGGACATTCCTTACTCAAAAATAGAATGGTTCCTGCAGCTCTTCTATGACATGTACGTCCGCTCCTCCACGTATTCTTCACTTGCAGACTGACGAGTTGGTGATACTGTGCTCAGTCTCGCGTCGACGCTCTTTCTCATGAGGCTACGCGAGGGAGGAGCGCTCAGGAGGCGCAAAGACATGAACAACAGCATCATCACCGACGGGCAGCGCTGTGAGTTCACGTCTCCCGCGCCTATGCCACCCATCCCAGTACTCACGCACGCCTACCAGGGTCCTACACCTCACGCCTCCGTGCCCTCTTCTGGATCGCGCTCTCGAACTTCGTGCTGCCCGTCATTTTCAACGTCGCCCAGCTCGTGCTCATTTTCCGCGACCAGGACTTCGTGCACGGCGCGTACGTGCTCATGGTCAACATCTACGTCGAGATCATCAGCGTCCTCCTCGCCACGCTCTGGTCGTCCGGCACGCACTGGCAGAGCGCGCCCGCGTCCGGTGCTGGGGTGCTGACGGTCGCGGACGGCAGGGGGCGAGGTGAGGGAGGCGAGATGGAGAAGCCGGTGTCGTTGGAGGTCGGGGCGGAGGCGGGAATGTTGCAGTCACTCGCGTCGGCGAGGTTCGCGCTCCCGAGCGGTCTTGGGTCCCATACGTACTCTGAGCGGGACACGGGGGACATGCAAGTCTGAAGGTGCGCAAGGTCGGGAGGTTGAGCAAGATAGCGTAACAAAAGAGCAACCGAGTACGGATATATTCCTCCTATGCTACAGATTTCCGTATCCGAGAGGGCAAGGGGTATGTGAATGGTACGCGACCAAGTCCTGGGTATATAGGAGTGTATCTGCACAGTGTCGTTCCTGAGAATGATCCATAGTTATGTGAGTGTCTGTGCGTATGTGGATGTGGATGTGTACTAGAGGGCGATGCCAATGTCTGAATAGTGCAGCGAGTCCTCCTTAGGAGCAGAATCCGTAGAGTCCAACGCATCTGAGTCTACGCTTGCACGCGCAAACCGAGGCGATACTGTCACAGTCCTTGCCGTAATTCCTGTCTCCGCGCGATGAAGCTCGTCCATAGGATGTGAAGAAATCGGACGACCGTACTTGGTACCTGTCGACCAGATTGTCGCGAAAAGGAGGCCGAATATTTCGACATAGTAGTTGACGAGCATGACGTATGTGCCGTTCAGGAACTGAGGATTCCTGAAGGCGAGTATGAGCTGCACCAGGTTGAAGATCACGGGAAAAACGAAGTTGGAGACGGAGATCCAAAAGAGGGTCCGCAGGCGGTCATAAAAGGAGGCTGCGGTTTGAAGTGCCCAAAGTGAGTAAGATGCACCATGGAGAATTTGGGGGGTTTGAAGACTCACTTTTCGTCTCAGTGGTTCCGGTGCTGCTGAGCTCCCGGCTGGTAGCTGGCAGCAAGATAGTTTGGGCATGCGCGGATCCTCTAGCAAGCCTCATGAGGAAAACGGTGGACGCGTATCTGCGATACTGCTTTGTGAATATGTGAGACTATCCGGGGATCATAAGACTTACTTACGTAGAGTCTACGAGCTGAAAGGACCAGGCGAGCTTCGGGAATGGAGTCTCCCAGGTCATCTGCGCCGCCTGAAAGGGGTCTTCCGTATGCAGGAAGACGGCCTTGCACCATACCACTATGAAGCTGATGTCGACTGTGGCGCGGGCAACCTTTATAAGCACCACCGGGCCGTAGATGATGAGAAGATATAGCAATTCCATGGAGTTCGGAGGATATACTGCCATGACTCGCAGAAGGAGTATGGAGTCCGCGAGCATGGGAACCAGGATCACGAGTATGGCAAATGCCAGAGAGAACATGGGTGGAACCGGGAGCCGCAGACTGAGTCGGGTCTAAGCATGGAAACATGGTAAGTCGTAGACCATTGCATGTCAAAAGCGGAATTGTACCTGGTTGAAGATATTCACAGCACCGAGAATGAACCCGAAGATCAAAATCAACATGTTGAGTATGAAGACTGGCTGCCGCCGAATACGAGGGTTAGAAAAGAAGAGGAGAGAGACAGTGATAGGAAGGAGTGTCGCAGACAGAGCAGTCCCGATAAGCAGAAGGTTGAGAGAAGGCGCAAGAGCAGCCGTGTACGTGAGACCAGAAGGCAGAGCCGTGAGTGAACCGGACATGTCGTACTCAGCCCTCAATCCGGTCGTCCGTCTTCGCTGACTGCGCCTGAAAAGACGACCCGCCGCCTCGTTGCCCTTATAAGTTCCACATACGTGAAACGACAAACACAAGGATAAGGCCGCCGTGCCACGTGAGTGCTGTCAACCGCATGTTGGTTAACTGACTACGCAACGACGCACGCGCCTGCGCGTCATGACCGCCGCCCAGAGCACGGATCCGGGAGGAAAGGCATGGCGGAAGGGAGCTAGAGGGAAGTGCACAGGGCCAGGCACGTGGTAGTCATGATCTATCCATAGTGAATCGGCATGTGAGCTGCGTACACAGGCCAAGGGTCAGATGGAAGTTCCTCTGTGCGCTCAGAAGCTCACACGGAGCAACGACGAAGTAATGGTCGCGTTTCAGGAAGAAACATTGTGTTGAGGCACTTCCACCGGAATGCATGGAAACTTCGCGGTAACACCTAACAAGCACAGCCGACAGATTGCATCTAGCGCTATTCCGCGCATGCGGCCTCGGACGATGTCCATACGAGCAGCCCTTAAGGACCTCCTAAACGTCAATACTATGATGATAAGAGGGGGAGAGACGCAGACTAAAGGCGATCGTGACATCTAGTGCATGGTATGAGACTCCTGGGTACTAGACACGATGGGCCGATTGGACTGCCGAGTCGCAACACGGACACATGATGAACAGATGGAGAACCCCATGGCTCGAAAATATAGCGCCATATACCTATGTGTAAACTCCACCATATTTACGACATCTGCGTCAGGCGATGTCGAGGGAAGAGACTCGGACGTTTGAGCCCGACACAGGCGACGACCCTCGGGCTGATGCTCAGAGCCAGTCGAGTCGGAAACTGTGCCCGGGCTCATCATGTAGAAGGCCCAATCGATGGTATCTATGGATGGGGACATTACCAGTGATCAACTACTCTTCAAGCAAAAAAAAGAGTGGAGTTGCCATGCGGAAGGGTAGACTCGGAGTAGATCATCTTCCCGTGGCATCGCGGCGTCAAACTTGCCAGGGCAAGTAGTGCGCGAGTGTATGACCTTGGACCAGCAAGTAGTACGTGTCAGCGTAAGTGAGAAATCGCACGAAGGCATGGTCGACATACAGCTAGCCATTGGCTTTTAAATGCGAGGACTAGATCTAGAAGGAGGGATGGCGGTTCAGGTTCGACGTGGCAGTGCGGACTCGGCTATGTAAGTACTAGTACGGCAGTTTCAAGCGCCCTCGTGCTCCCACTCCCAGTGCGCCAACGTCGCGGTCCTCCTACTTCATGGGCACCTCTAGCCTTGTTGCTCATATCAGCAAGAACAATTGTGGCACACTGCCAGTGGCACGACAAGAGAGAAATATCCATGGCCAGTTACAGGCAATCAAGGCTCCCTCCGCGCTGCCTACGTGCTAATCTCACAAACTCTGAAGTTGTATGACCAAAATTGCCGCTTGGACAGTCGAGTACGAGGACGACGGGATTTGGATACTGGTACCAGGGGTCGGTGAGTCCCAGATATCGTCATCTCTGCAGGTGCCAGTGCCGGCCTGTCCTCGCGCGAAACTTCCGTCTGCCATGGCTGTATGGCTCTGTACATCATTATTGGGTTTATTACTGCCATACAGAGGGTTAGTTGCCGCAAGGTCGTTGACACTGATGGCGGACTAATCTGCGTGTCAGGTCCGGTGCCTCAGTGGTCCGTTTCCATCATGGGTGGACATGGTGAGCCTCGTTAAGTACAATTGTAATGTCATATTCAATCTCTGTGTCGATGTATCAACCTTATCTGGCAGATACGCTGACCCCCTCCGCTCGTGTTGAGAGGTCCTAGAGACCATCATATCATCAGGTGTTGTCGAAATCAAGATACAGAAGACCAACTGTTGAGGTTTATATGCTCACTGGTCGTTGGGCTACTTTGACAGCCCATACTGCGTCCTGGCAGCACCGACAGACACATTGTGCGTATCTAGCCAGCGACTCAAGGGATTCGTTCTGACATTGATCTGTAGACCATGGTCAGCAAAGACGCCACAATCGCTGCTTTAGTCGTCCTGGCGACTGTCATAGTGTTTGCTGTTGTAGTCTTATGCTACCAACTCTGCACTCCCGTTGTTCATAGCACCTCTCCCCTTGACATAGGTGTGTATGTGTATGATAACTGCCCGTCATCATGTCTCAATACATCGCTCTAGGACCCCAGACAAGTGCTCCGAATCAGAGCACAAAATGGCGGCTGGTGAAGGGCTCTTCCCCTCTTTCGCGTTCATGGCGCGGCTGAACATCCATCCCAGATGATTCGCTCATTTATTCTCCCAGCAATATCGGAAGGTGCGGAAGGACCGCAGGCATCGGAAACGAACAGTTGTGCCAGTTTATCGAGCTCAGCCGCTGCCGTCGTCTCGATGCCCATGTCGGCCCCATCGGGGACAACTGCAAGTCCTGAACTCGATCCGCCCCGCCCGAAGGCTCCTCACATGGACCTGTATCCGAGTACAAAGGAGGGAGAAGTGACTTTACAACGCCATCCCGCCCCACGCAGGTACCGATCAGGGGACTTGGAATCGGGTCCATTTACGGAACATGCCCAGAACACCTCCCGACGTGTCGACCAACATCGTCACATGGACTCCGTGACCCGAACGGCGGGCATGCGTACCTCGGGACATCGACCTCAGAGGATTGCGGAGGACGGGGGTATCAGACTGGCTGGAGGGATGCCAGGCCAAGATCAATGGGACGACTCGATGAGTGTCTCGGCTGCATCGACGCTGTGTGAGAAACTCGGGCGTCCGATAGGCCTCGGGGCGTTTTGAGCGAGAGGTCAAGTCGGTCGCGTCGAGAAACACGAGAGAGCAATCTGGTCGAAGAAGCGATATGAGTGGTCAAAGTCGTATCTTCGATAGAGCTGGGGCATATCCCCGGAGACTAGAGAGATTATATACATGATGTAGACGCTCCTCGGGTGTGTAGTAGCCGGGAGCCGAATGGATTGGTAAGATTAGAGAGAATAGGAGTGTTTAGGAAAGCAAAAGGAATCGAGTCGAGTCATAGGAAGAATAGAGCAAGAGAGAGAGAGAGAGAGAGAGAAAGAGGCGCGTAAGGCGCCGAGCGTAGCAGTACGAAAAAGGTAATGGGAGCGCCCATATCCTTACATTCGCCCTCCAGGACTCGCAAACGAGTCCTACTCAAGCGACCCTGCATTTTTCGTCGTCGTGTCCACCACGACATTTTTGAAGTATGGGGAATCTACTCCCGATCGCTAGTGTAATCCACTAAATCGTCTGTCATTTCAGTGTCCACCTCCTTCGGAGAATCTCCTGCAACATCCCTCGGAACCGGCGCAGGCATGCTTGTCAAGGTCGCCGGAACTGCGGGTGCCACTGGTGCCTCCGTATTCGAAGGACCAGCAACTAGAACCGCCGACGGAGTGGTGTACTCCAATGCTAGGGTAATCAAAACGTCAGTGAGAGCTGAAACCAAAGGGTTAACCGGGTCATCAAGCGGCTCACCACTATAAGCCACAGACATCGAATCTGCCCCCTCCTGAGCGCGTGGAGTTGCCGCCGTAGGCTCAGCAGCAGCAGTAGCAGCAGCAGCAACATCGACCATACGAAGAGGTGCGGATATGCCTTCCTGTTCCGGGACTTCTGCAACAGGTACGTCCGTTTTCTTCTTGCCTCGTCCACCTCGGGATCCTCGCTTCGGTCCACGGTGTCGACCGCGACTGGCGTTCGCGTCAGTCGGAGGCTGATAGCGTCCATAGGACCTCTGTTTGAAATGAGCACCGCGTCGCCATGGTTGTGTGCTTGTCCCCCGGTCCCCAATGAATGCTGGCTGTCGGAACGAAGTAGGACCAGCGGTGAGAGCGGTGCCTGCAAGAGAAGACATGCTCGCGGTAACTTCTCGACTGAACGAGAGGAGTTCCGTGAATATGCCTTCGGATATGCCGCTTTGATGTGAACGGTTTAGTGTCGTGCTGTCGTGCCTGTGCACCGTGTTGGTCACTAGTTCAGGGTAGTCGTCCGGGCACGGCGCGAATCGCTGCTGCACCCGGAAGATCTCCATGTAGCCTGGCGGTGGTGGTCCAGGGTAAGGGCCTCGCCGCGCTAGCCAGTCGGTGAACGCGGCAGCATAGCGTTCCCAGCCGAGCCGCTGCTCAGGGCTATAGTGGTTGGGGACAGCTGACATGATGAGAGTAGAGCAGAGAAAGTACGAGGGGGTTAATGCAGGATGCACGAGACTGTTGGAACGCATTTTCACCGCCGGCTCGTGTGTTTTATGGGCTTCTTTCTCACCAGAAATTTTGCGGCGTCGTGATCTGCCCCCGCTTACCAACTCCTCGCATGTGAATCGGAGAGCGGATACCTCAATAGGACGATCCGCACCCGCATCGATCACTTCCGCAGTCTCGTCCACCGTGTGTGTTGCAGCCGGAGAGTTCTCTCTCCCGGGTGTACCAGAGAGTTGTCGAGCATTTGAGATACCTAATGCTTCGTAGTATTCCTGTAGCGCTTGTAGATGTTTAACGTCGTGGTATAGGACCCAAGTAACATCTCCCGTCGTCCATTGGACTTCGAACTGAGCGTCCGCACCTCGTCCTGAATGGGATAAGATGCGATCCACAGCCCATTCTCGAGGCTGTTCACCAAAGCCCGGAAGCTGATGAAATTGCCGCCCCGGAAACCGTCGATCATCATTCGGAAAGTGAGGCCGTAGGAGAGAAGCGTGAAAAACATCATGGAGCCCCCGGGCTCTCAGCTCGTCTGACAGTTCAAGTCGGTATGATGCGCCCTCCGATATCTCACTCTGGATTCGAAAGGGGCCTAAATATTTAGGTACCAGCTTGCGGGCGCGTCCCTTTGGTAATGACATGTTTTTAGTGGACACATAAACGAGATCGCCCTCCTTAAACAAGGCTTTCCTTCGCTTTCGGTTCGCGTGTTCCGTCTGAAGCGTACGGGCCGCAATGATCGAATCATGAGCCGTCATGAGCGCAGATTTCATACGCTCAGCAAACTGAGTGACCCCTGGGTATGCTGATTCGGATGACCAAATTGCAGACCGCGGCATCTGACCGTAGTTGAGGAAAAATGGTGAAAAACCCGTTGTGTCTGAGCGTGCCATGTTCATTGCCATCTCAATAGCTGGCAGTCGAATTGCCCAGTCTTTTTGGTCAGGTCGGACGCACTGTCGCAACATTTGTGTCATTGTTCGGTTTGCCCGTTCAGTCGCTCCGTCCGTCTGCGGGTGATAAGCCGACGAAAGCCGTAGCTCAGTGCCCAGTAACAAATGTAGTTGTTGCCAGAATGTACTTGTGAAGAGCGTGTCGCGATCACTAATAATGCGCTCCGGCAGGCCATGTAATTTGTACACGTTCTCAAATATGACTTCGGCCATTTCAGCCGCTCCGTATGTCTGTTTTGTTGGGACCAAATGAACCATAGAAGTTAATTGATCAATAATCACGCATATCATGTCATATTCACCCGTTCGATTGGCTGAGAGAGGCAAAGGGCCCACAAAATCGAGTGCAATATATTGCCATGGACGTCTAGGGACCGGCAATGGTTTGAGAAGTCCTAGAGGTTTTGATGTTGCAGACTTAGTGGTCGCGCACACACTGCATGTCTTGCAGTAGGCATCGACATCTGTAACCATTGTCGGCCACCAGACTTCGCTGCGTAGGTATTCTAATGTCTTACGCTTCCCCAAATGTGCGAGTATGGAGTGAGCGTGTCGTATAACCATCTCCCGCACCCTGCGCATGCCGATCCAGATGTCCGGGACGCAGAGGAGGTGTCGTCCTTCGTCATTCATATACAGAAGACCATCGATGTACTGAAACTTCGAGTGAGCGTGAGGGTTAAAAACAATGGACTTGAAATATGTGTCCTCTGCATACCGACCGCGAAGACTGCTGGGCAACTCCATGCCAAGTTCACCAGCTGTGGACATGATACTCCGCGTATTTGTCTCTTTTATGACTATATCATGCGCCTTCTTTTGCTGTCGCTTCTGCTGCCGTTGTAGCGCATATTGTCCCTGCTCACTCATTGGTCTGGTAGTCTCATGCTTCGAGGACCCAGTCATCCCTGCAATAGGAGCATGAACTCGCTGTGTATCCTTCGATCTGCCGTGATGCATCGCCCGGTATGTGCCTTCTGCTACAGGTTTCATTGCTAATCGGCTGGATCGCCTCGGTGTGAAGTCAATGACTGTCGCCGCACCTGTATAGACAGGCCGAAGAACCTCGAGGCTCTGAGACATATGTGGTATTCCAGCGCCATCATTGCCTACATACTCCGATGGAGCTCGCTCTGTTCCCAGGGGCTCATCGCTATATATGCGAGACAGAGCGTCCGCCAAGACGTTCGTTTCACCAGGTATGTATTCGATGGTGAATTTGAACTCATTGAGAACATCAATCCAGCGGTGCTGACGCGGAGATAAGTGCTTTTGGTTCATCAGAAACTCAAGAGCCTTATGATCTGTGCATATGCGGAATGTCGTTCCATAAAGCAGTGGCCTGAATCGTTTGAGGGATTCAACTATTGCGAGTAACTCTTGCTCATGTACGGGGTAGTTCTGTTGTGCAGAATTGAACTTTCCCGACCAAAAAGTGACGACTTTCGAAGTTTGGAGATCGTTGCCTTGGCTGATATATCCACTAGCCCCAGTCAGTGACGCATCCGTTACCAGGTTAATCATGGGAGCCCCATCACGATAGTCAAGGGCCACCCGTCGGTTATTGCGCCAGGTATGGACCTTTTCCTTTACCTGTTCAAACGCTCGCTGACACGTCTGGGTCCAGTTCCATGGCTTCGTTGCGCTGGTGAGAGGAGCCAAAACTCCCATAGGGATGCGTATACCCTCACAATCCGGTGCCAGGAACCCAACTGCACCCAAAAAACTACTGAGTAGGCTTTTATTTGTTGGAATTTTCCAGTTGAGAACCGAGTCAACCTTATGTGGGTCCATTGCAATGCCGTGTTCGTCAATAACATGTCCGAGTATTTTTAGTCGTTCAGCAAAGAAGTTCATCTTGTCCGCACCGAGATAGAACTTTTCCCTGCGCAGAACCTCGAACACGGTGCGAACATGTTTCAAGTGGTCTTCAATCGTGTCGGAATATATGACAATATCGTCCAGATATACGTCCATGAATACTCCGATGTAGGGCGCAAAGATGTGGTTCATAACCGACTGGTATGTGGCCGGCCCATTGACGTCGCCCTGTTGTAGGACCAGACTGACCATGGTTCCATCCGGTGTCGAGAATAGGGTCCTAGGTACGTGCTCTGGAATGACTCGGATTTGTTCATATGCGTCTTTGCCATCTATGATACTGCGGTACTTATGTTTCACAACATTCCGTAGGATGCCGTCAATATCAGGCAATGGCGCCGCCATCTTATGCGTGTTTGCATTCTGCTGCCGCTTGTCTACCACGGTTCGCAGTCGGAGAACTCCGTCTTCTCGAGGAGGTTTCGGAATCATGAGCATGGGTGCCGCATTCACTCCAGAGGCGAGCTCCCATCGGCCTGAACGTAAGTAGTCCACCTTTTTATCACGAAAGAGTGGCTTCAGTGCATCAGCGCACTTCGACTGCCGTGATGAATAGATTTTGTGTTCATCTATCAATGGAATAGTGTGGTTGATCGCTCTTAGCGGCGGTAAGGCCGTGCGGGCACTGTCCTGGCAAAGATCCTGTGCCTCCTGTCGTAGTTCCTCTCTCAGAGGCTCTAGAGAGTCGTCGAGTAAGTCAGCCGCTGCGGAGGTAATCGCTGCAGTAGTGACACCTTCAATTCGCAAGGGAGATTCTGAACCGACGTGTACCTGTACAGGGTTCAAAGTAATCGCGAGTTTGTGCTGAAAAATGAACGGTGTGCCCAGAATCATGTCGTAGTTGTCAAGATTGACGATGTCAAACCTCCGCTTGCCTGATATACTCTGATACGAAAAATCTACTGTTGTACAACAGTTAATCTTCGATCGAGAGCCATGTACCGCGAGCTGTACAGGCAACGGTTTCACCAATACTTCCCTATTGAGATTCAGCTGATCCACTATCGTAGTCGAGAGAAAATCCGCCATTGAACCTGTATCGATGAGAGCACGGACCTCACAGCCGTTGACCTTTGCCGCAACCACAATAGGCCGGGGTATCTTTCGTGTGAAGTCTTTCGGCTGCATGGCATTTCGCTCTATAGCTGGGATATGTGTTTCATCGAACTCTGGCTTTCGAGCCTTCGATTTACGCTGACCTTTCCCAACTTTAACATTTCCAAGTAGTACATTCATACGACGTCTATGGACACGCATAACCGATTGCCATCGACTCATTACCTCATCCATATCCTCCGCATTGAGAATGTTGGACAGTACTTGTCGAAAATTGAACTTTTCAGAGACGATCTCAGCCCGGGATAGTGTGTGTTTCTCATCGTCCAACATGGATTGTATTACATATGACTCGCCCTCCGGATGAATAGAAAGCAGTCCGTCCCGTCCGGACAGGTTAGGAAAAGTCTCTTTGAGATATACTGAAGTGTGTGCCCGCAGCCATGGTAAAAGTGCCTGACCAATTTCGGGCTCTGTGATGCCAGGATACATAGGGAAGCCAGTCCCTAGTGCCGGTGACTGAGGTACCATAACAAAGGCTTCCCACTCTTCCCGGACGGTATGACTCACTTCCCATCTAGGGTCATCTAATTGAGCCCGAGTCACTATGAACTCCCATGGGAATCCACGCGGTGCCGCATCGTCGTAAACAGCAAATGCATCACAATGAGCGCCTGAGCTGCCAAATGGGGACACTGAGAAGCGCTCTTCCGGTAGTATGCCAACGACACTCGCCTCTTCCGGGTCAAAGTAGCTGTAGAACAAGGCACGAATGTATTCAATACAGTCATCCGGATGTGCTCGAGTCCATAAGCCATAGGTAGGGCCGTTCAACACATCAACAGCCATGATATCTGTGTTACTATCAAACTTATTGTCCTCCGAGCCTGTGAGATCACCCTCAGTATGTCGAGAGTGAACAGCCGACGTGGACGCTGTACTCATCTCGGGAATACTCATGCTAACGTTGTAGTGCTGTAAGATGCCCATCGCAGGCGGTGGACAGACGGTTTCTTCTGGATCCCCCGCAGGATCCTGGGCAACTTCCTCCTCTATGATGAGGCGAACCGAACCGGCGAATATGGTATCATCGTTCGCTTTGCGGGCACGGTGTGCAAGTTCTTCGAGAGATGCGAATCTCACGGAACTTGCACTAAGGCCTGTGTGTGGTGCCTTTGCCGTCCTTCGCTGTCTACAGTTTTTACTCTCATGCCCGACCTCTTTGCAATGGAAACAACGTCCCTCCGCCCGCAACCGGTCGAGTTCTTCCCTCGAGAGTGCGTTGCGCCTTTCACGGGGCCTGTCCAGCTTTTCCTGAGGTCGCGACGTGCGTGACTTATCCCCTTGAGCCTCAGGTCGCCTGTCCCTTCGTTTATCGAACTTGTTGTTATTGTTCTGTGCCCGAGTCCCTTGTGAGCCGGACCGTAGTGAAACGTCGGTACGCTGCATCGGTTCCAGGTCACGGTTTCGACCTGAGAATCGTCCCCACGTGCGCCCAGAGATCTGACCCTCAAACATACGTTCCTCTCGTCGCGCCGCCTCATATGAGTTTTCTTTGCGGACAGCGTATTTGACGAGCTTATGCAGAGGAGTTTTCTCGGGATCTAGGCCCTTCTCAATGAGATAGAGTCGCAGTGGTTGATTCAGACCCCTCCAGAAGATCTGGACGAGTTGGAAGTCAGTGACATTGGGAAATCGCTCCGCCAACTGCTGTATGTCTCGTACGAAGTCTCGGACTTTGTTTTTGCCTTGCACTGACCGTTCCAGCCTCAGGCGGAGCTTTGCTTTGTAGTCCATGGGGAAGCAGTAGTCGAACAGCGCCTCATACAGCTTTTTTACAGTCCATTCAGACTGTTTCGTAGCGACATGACGCATAAAGAAACGACTTGGGCTGCCCGACATGAATTGAACAATTATTTTGAGCAGTAGACGATCGTCGAGCCCAGATAGCTCTCCCCATGTGTCCACTTCGTAAGTCCAATGATCAAAAGTGTCGAGGTTCGGCGTACCATCCCATACAAAGGGAGCCTTGATTTTGACACCTGTGAGAGCCTTCTTCAAGCGACGTGAGTCCGCTTTTTGTTGCTTCCTGTGAGTCTTTTCAGACGGCCGTCTGTGTCGCCTATGGTGCTCATGCTCATGGTCCGAGATATTCGAGCTCGACGACGACATAGTGTCCGAGTCTTCATCCGAAATGCTGCTCGAAGAGTCGCTTGACTCACTGCTGTTAGAGCTCGAACTTGCCGAGGGGGGACCTCGCCCTCCGGACCCGCCTTCAGCGGTAGTCTTCCGGAAATATCCGCCTTCAGGTACTTGCGAGTCTTCACGACGAAATTTGTCGCGATCGCGGCCCTTGGTCTGCTTCTTAGGGTGTCTGGCAGACTGGGCATTCGATCCGGTTTCTCGTTTGTGTTGAGTGTGACCCTCGCCGTCTGACTGTTGTTCACTAGCGAACCTCTGTAGAAACTCGCGCTGTTCGTCGGTGCGTGGGACGTTTTTATTCTTCTGAGATGATGTGTATCGTCCATCCGAGCCTGCAGGTCTCGGGTCGTCGTCCGCAATTTCTACAATTGCCGCCATGACAGGTATGTATTCAATGTCACTATTTATTTCTACATGTTGCGCTTCGGCGCGCGCTGTGGCCAATGAGGCTTCAATGGCTGTTTGCCAATCTGAATCGTACTCGCTGTCTGAGTAGTCAGAAATCTGCTGTACCTCCTGCCAGAACTCATCCACCAGTGAATCATCCCTCATTTTGTTGTCAATGGACGGCAGCATAGGAATGGCCTGCTCACAGTAAGGCCATTCCTCTGGGAGACGACCGAGCTGTTCGTCTACCATGCTCATTTCGAACCAGGAGGGTCCGGTCAGGCGGAGACTCGAATTGGGCTTCGATCGGCGGAGACCTTTCTTTGGTACCACTACCGTCCATTCGTGGTGCATTTGACGACTGCCTTTCCGGCGCGTCTCCACCCCAGCACCTATTGTGCTATTCCAAGCCACGAGCGCAGTTTCGACCACAGGGGCCTGCTGCTCGGGCGCCGGTTGCTGCGTTTGTACGCGCACCGTCTTTTGAGAGCCGGGCGCCGCGTTGTCATCCTCGCGCGCCCCGCTTCTACTACTAAGAATACTGTTTACCGCGCCCTCCGTCCGAGGGGTTGAATCCCCGTTCTCACGAGCCGCGCGTGTCGCAGTGCGCGTCACCCGCCCTCCGGACGACTCCCTGTTCTGAACATAGCCTTGGAGACCCCACTTCTCGCTGAGTTCCTTGTCGGAGTCAGCGAGAAGTGGTTTCTTCTTGGGTTTCGACCGTCGAGACTTCGATGCTTCGACGGGAGGAAGTGGAGGAGGGATGAAAATGGGACTGGGGCACTCACCTAATCCCTCGAGTTCGGCTCCCGAACTCGAACTCACCTCCCGGCGTACGCGTTCTTCGGTACCGGTAAGGGAGACGGCCGCCTCCGAAAAGGTCCGTTTGCTATTACGAACATTCGTCGCTGTCGACATAGCGTGAACGTTCGAGTAGAAGCTGTCAACTGGCGGGTGATCAGACCGCGAGCGTCAGCTTCGAGACACGAAAAAAAATTTTAGAACACTCAAAAAATGTGAGAAACTCGGGCGTCCGATAGGCCTCGGGGCGTTTTGAGCGAGAGGTCAAGTCGGTCGCGTCGAGAAACACGAGAGAGCAATCTGGTCGAAGAAGCGATATGAGTGGTCAAAGTCGTATCTTCGATAGAGCTGGGGCATATCCCCGGAGACTAGAGAGATTATATACATGATGTAGACGCTCCTCGGGTGTGTAGTAGCCGGGAGCCGAATGGATTGGTAAGATTAGAGAGAATAGGAGTGTTTAGGAAAGCAAAAGGAATCGAGTCGAGTCATAGGAAGAATAGAGCAAGAGAGAGAGAGAGAGAGAGAGAAAGAGGCGCGTAAGGCGCCGAGCGTAGCAGTACGAAAAAGGTAATGGGAGCGCCCATATCCTTACACGCTGCCCCCACCCTATGCGCCCTACGACAGCTAAAAACATACGCATCACTGTAACTCAATAGCTCGTACCTCCCATTATCTCTCCACATCATTGCCGAACATCCCATTCATTCCGTACATGTCTCATTCTGACCCATGTAAATAGTCAAGAATCGCAGCATGCTGCGCCGCAGATCGCCGTACATCGGCTTGCAGCGCACGCAATGCGCATACCTCGCTCTGGCGTTGTGCTGCAAAGTATCCAACTACTTGACTGCAAGTGCTCGATAGAGGCATTCGACTGCTTGGCGGAATGCCGCGACAAGAGTCTAGGACGATAAAGTGAGTGTATCTGCATCGTCGAGGCTTCTACATCCATGTACCCGGTATTGATACATACAGCTGGGTACAACGTAATGGGGTGCGCGAGAAACAAGAAAATGAGCGTGTGTACAATGTGTCAGATGCGTCCATAATAGGGAGGGAGGCTAAGGATATTCTGCGTACGGCGGAGGCAACGTCCCATCGCTGTACGAGGTGTCCGTTCGCGCTGCACTGCCGAAAGACGTGAAGTCTATCCACCTGTCCTGAGATGGAATACCAGGCAGGACGAGCCGTACGCCAACATCCGGTTGCTCTTCATCCGACTGCGCGTACCGACTTCGAAGAAGGTTATTCGAGTTACCGGACGCTCTCTGCTCCGCGTGGTTCGCAGGCGACGCCAACGTGATCACAGAGCGACCGTCGACGACAACGGACGTCTCATCGAAAGTGTGCATCACGGGCGATTGAGACAGCGCAGGACCAGGGACGCGCTGAACAGTGATAACAGGCGAGAGGCCCGGATCGAGCTCGGGGCTGTCCGCGCGACCTCCTTCCGGCTCGAGCGTGCCGCGCGGGCTCACGGTCAGTGGGGATGGCCCTCGAATGAGCCGCACCACCTCGCGCGCGGCGTCAGAGGCGGATGAGGTGGTGCTGTCTGAGCGAAGGGTCTCCTGCGATCGGAGCCTCATCAGCCTCGCGTCCACCGCTCCACCCTGAGGCCGTATCTTAGCAGGAGTAGGGAACGTGCCGCTACTACTTTGGCTATTCGGTGGACTATTCGGTGGAGAGACGGCGCGTATAGGAGCGACCTGTGCTGGCTCCAGGGGAGGGAAGTTGGGGTCCGGGCTGGACCGCGCGATGACAGACATCGCATCGACATTGCCGAGGGCGGGCGCGTCGTGTCCGTGTAGGTCTATGGTACCGCGGGGACTCTCGGTCATCAGAGTTGGTGTTGGCCCTCTGATGAGTCTTAAGAGCTCGCGCGCGGCCTCAGATTTGGAGGAGTCGGAGGAGCTCGTGGTGTCAGTCCGCAAGGTCTCTTGTGATCGGAGCTTCATCAATCTCGCGTTCGCTGGTCCTCCAGGAGGCGCGATTCGACCGACAGGGGTTGGCAGAGCATCATTAGGCTCGGTTTGCCTATCCTCTACCGAGGAGACGCGAGCTGGAGAGTGCTGAGCGGCCGTCCTGGGAGGAATTTCTGGATCGAGATGGGGACTGTCGGCACGGTCTCCACCTGGAATGAGCGTCCCCGTCGGGCTCAGAGCGAGTGGAGTTGGCCCGCGGATGAGCCGCCGAACATCACGCGCGGCTTCGGAGGTGGAGGAGTCAGCGGTCTCTGTGCGAACGGTCTCCGACTTCCGGACGTTCGTAACTGTCGTAACTGCCGATCCTCCCGTCGACGATCTTGAAGTGGCAGAGGACGAAAGAGAGTCCCCGGAGCGCGTACGCGTCGAGTCCGGTTCGGTTCGTTCGGAGATGGGGGATAGCGCGCGGGGGAATGTCATAGTTCTGGGCGAACGCACGATACCACGTTCAGACCACACGCTTCTCACACTGGCCAAGGGGAAGCGACAGAGCTGTGCGAATGCAAGTGGTAACTGATGACTCGACATGTACCTTGAAGGATGCAGGGGCCGTTCGCCAAGCAACGGTTGATGGGGGCATTCTTCGCAGTCTTGCTGCTGAGGGGTGGTTGTACCCATGAGTTGCTCCGCCTCTCCTGCTGCGAACGAGGATTCGCTCGACTTCCGAGACACGATTTGGGGTTTGTGTTCTTCGTCGTAGTCATCGAATTCTGCAAACACCCCATCCCCTCTCTCAACGCTTTCCCCATCTACACCAGGCGGGATACGGTTAATAAAAAGCTGTGGCATATAAGAAGGCCACGTACTCGTACGAACATGTCGACGGCTTTGACGATATCGGAAGTAGATGAGTATGGCTGTGGAGAGCAACACGGCCCCTACAGCTCCGACAGCAACGGCAGTGGTCTTCAGATTGATTGAGGAGGGTAACTCCTGAGCCGTGGTGTTCGACGGCCAGGACGTGAACGTCACGGATGCTGTGGTAGTCCAGGTGGAGATAGAAGCGCGCGTGGTCGTAGAGGTGGTTGTGATAGTAGTCGCGCTCGCACCTGGGGCCAAGACGTCTAAGCAGCTCCTACTGAGCGGAGGGTAAAGACTGATATCTGTGCTTGACGATGATAAGTTGCTGTCGTCAACGGATATTTGGACCGCTGTCGCTCCAGGGAAATTGGCAGTCCATAAGTACCACTGGTCCTGTTCACTGATGTGCGTCGTTTCATTGAGCTGGGCCCCGGAAGCGTCAAGGGCGATGAAGTGCAAGCGAAATGGTGGGACCCCGTCTACCCAGGTAATCTTCACGGAACTGCAGGGAGTGACGGAGTTCGGGGCGGAGATGGTCAACTCCGATGCAGCGGACGATGCATGGAGCACTGTTATGGCCAGTAGAAGGGAGATAGAGTGAAACGAGGGGAATAATAGGCGTACAGTCGAGCGACACATCGGTTCGTACCCACCCGTCTCTACGCAGCTTTCTGGTTGCTCGTGGCTAGAGTCGCGTTGTTACCGAGGTCGAGAACGAGCTTGGGAGAGAGGATCGCGGAGGAGACCGTGCACCACGCAATACTGGACGACCTAGGGAATAAGCAAGGTCTGGAGAAGAAAGGCAATGCATGGCTGGTTCGGCATCGAAGGCACTTCGTCCGAGGTCTATGGCAGCGATGCGCCCCAAAGTGGAAGACAGTCACTTCTCCAGCCAGTAATCAGTCGCGATCGCATTCGCATTATCGCAGCTCTCTCACCAGGAGGACAGGATGGAGACGGTCAGCTTCCCTTCTTCGGCGTCACGCCTGCTTCGCACGCTCATCTGTCAAGGGTGCACAGGTCAGCGCTGAGACACCTCTCATAGCCGGGGACTGACAGCTAACTCACAGGATGCATCTTGTCATCACCGGCAACGCCGGCTTGCGAAGCCACATGTCGAGGAAGACAGCTCACAACGGCTGAAGTACAGGACAAGAGGCTCACATACTCGATATGTATCGGAGGCCATCATGCTCGACTTCGACCATCACGACATCAACACAATCGAAGTTCAGCTATTTGCCTGTGAGAAGATTTTGCGGTGCATCGTCACCGCATACAGCTCTGAGAGGATATGCTGACAGCGCAAAGAGGCGAAATTCAGAAGGGCGAAGGTCCGAGTATCGGGTGAGCGCATCTGTCACATAGCCATAGGCAGTCCATGCATGATTAATAGCCTCCTCACTTCCACAGATGTGTACAGCAAGCGCATTCACCGCAACGACTCGGAGTATGGGGGAGGGAGTGTCCTCGACGAGTCTGATGTCTGCTGTCTCGCGTCCTTCGGCCCTGATCCTGCGACCCGAACGCTTCGCAAGGGACCTCCAGCAAGGCGAATTCCTCCATCTGTGGCTATCTTCCTTAACCGAGACACGCCAGGAGACGCTGGACGGCGCACGGACCCATCTGCACTTGATCTCGATCCGGTCGAGGAAACCATGGAGTAGGACGAGGCGGTGGATAGTGATTCGAGGTCTGACAAGGATGACGTCCTGCGTGCCCTTGTAGCTCTCCATATGACAGCAGGAGGTTGCCGAGGGTAACGGAAGGGGGGAACGTCGTAATCATTGTCGACGTTGGAAGCAGCAGGCTCGACGGCTGTAGAATTGACGAGAGATCCAAGGTCAAAACTGTCCCTGTCGAGGCCCATAGGGCCTGCCTCTTCATCGTACGGTGGAATGTCCGCGTATGCCAGGTGCGATGCAAGGATGTGCTTCTCAGACGGAATTGACTGCCTAAGATGCTGTTGAGACTGTGCCGCACGATCCGTTGGTAGCCATATGCGTGTTGCCTGTCTTTTTTCTGCAGCGTAGGTTAACATAGAAGAGTCGAATGCTAATGAGATGATACGTACGTGCTCTCAAGTCCGACCTTTGCCTGCGCCACAGTACATACACGAAAGGTAACGCTGTGAGGATCACAGCGCAGACAGCTACGATGCCTACAATAGCCCCCTGACTCAGATGTTGTGCTGCCTTCGTCTGAGTTGGAGGGGTGGACAGTGTAGGCATGCTCCGCGGAAGTGACATCGTGATGGGGTCCAGCGACATTATAGAAGCCGGCGGCACGATCCCCGGGGCGGCGGCGGATAGGGACGGGGATAGGGACGCAGGGAGTGGAAGGAAAGACACCGTAGCCAACGTGAATGCCGGCTTCGCGATGCCCGTAGTGGTTAATCCCGGCATAGCACGAGTCGGTGCGTGAATGGGTGCACTTTAGACTACTTGACCGCGACCTGCGCGTGTTAAGGGCCTGCAGGTGCAAGCAATCAAGAGACAGGATAGAACCAGGAAATAGACGGGAAACGCACCGTAGTCGGTCGCTCTGAGTCAACAGTGGCACATACATCGTAGGCAATGGATATATACTTCTCAAGGCAGCGGATGCGAGGGGGAATATCAGTCATCAAATCCGTAACGTATCCGGGATCTAGCATCTTTGCATCGTGGGAGGACAGGTATGGTCACAATGATCTCTCAAGCGTCCTCGGTTCCATGTGCACCATGACTTCGCACAGCGCGAGTGGTGGGCCTCCTCACTGCCAGAGTTGCACATGAAACAGAGGTAGCAATGACTCGAATATACGACCTACGATTCACCATTTACAGTTTCTGAACCCGAACCCGATCGTATCGATCACTACAGTCAAAGCCGTGATGTTCATACCAATGCGCCCGCTATCGTATCGCTCAATACAGAGCGGAGGTCCGAGAGAGAAGCTCTTGAATTCGATGGCTGCTGGATGACCCAATCGGGTGCCGAGTCATCAGCGGCCCTTGCACGGCTTGACGTGGGTGCACGAGTGTCAAAGTCGGCAGCAAACAGCAAACAGATGAACAGAAATGACACATGTGTTGCCATTCTGTGGGGAAATAGGAATATCGATCTGAAAAGATTGCACGCACTGCTGCGACTCCCTGCGATCCTGCCACTTCCCTCGTGTTTATCCAATGCTGCAGTAATACCGTGTCAGGTACAAGGCCCCAATCGCTCGACCAGTCTTTCTTGATCGAATCGTCCGATGTGCATATCCTATATCAGCCCGAGGCGGAGGCAGCAGCCCAGATTCGAGACACCAAGAATTTCTTGGGTGGTATGAGTTTCGTGAGAAGCCGTCCACAGTAGCAGAGTATTCGCGGCGAGAATGAAGACCATTCGTGCTAACAGTGATGTGTGCGGCCTTCGTAGGCAGATAGCACGATGAGGGCTTGCGCTGGTTGACGGGTAGTGTATGGGGCAGAATTGTTTTGGTCCATTCTGCCGGCAGATATGGCAGAATGGCAAATGCCGGGCCCGGCAGAATGTGGCAGAAAGGTAAGCGCGTACGAGACGAACAGCGACAGACGGAGTTATTTGCCCTTGTTATTTGGTATAATCCGTTGGTCTTTTGATCTTGCCAGTCATTTTAGTTATATCTCTCGTTGTTTGGCTCAATTGCGACCCCAAAATCACACAGGTGATGTGTGAGTGGTGAGTGAGTCTGGGTGAGTCCGAGCGACAGCCATCCTTATACCAGTTCAAGCGAGAACTGGCAGGGATAATGAATCTAAAGAGCTCGACAATCAAAACTGATAAGATTCTTGGGTCCTAATTGGCGTAATTAGTCCAACCCCCGAGCCTGCACCTTCCATATATGTGCAAGGCGCTTAGCTATCTGCCACTATCTGCCAGGACTGCTCTCCGGCAAAATGGCAAATGCCGCTTGGCAAATGCCAGTGGCAGATTGGCAGCATTCTGCCTCGCACACTATCAATGACGGGTCACGGTAGGATGAAAACGCTCAACAGCTCGATAGGCGCCTATTGTTGTGTCTCGGGTGTTTCCGGGATACACAATGCTCAGTTACTTAATTGTATTACCAATGGCCAACCTCAAGTCAATGTCCTATGTAGCTCACGCTCTCAAACGCGGTCTACCCGTCGACAGTAGAAGACTTCAGCCCTCCAGACCTTCACGTTTGGTGCTAGCGATCCCGAGTTCCATTCGCATGATACGCATAATCAAGCTGACGCGAGGTTTCGGTAACATTGGGCACGCGTAGATACCAAGTCAACGCTGAGACTCAGAATACGGAGGAGGGAGCGTAGATCCAGTCGAGTCGGTCCTCCGATCGTCTCCGCTATCCAGCGCAAACCCTGCAGGACGCCCATTGGCAGACGAACCCCACCCAAGGCTCACGCCTGCATCCCTCTCCACTCGCCTTGCCCGACTCTCGCTTCTATCATGGGAATAGGAAAGGGACGACCAACTGGATGGTGATATGGCGAAGATTGGAGAGGTCACGGAGTAAACCGTTAACTCCGGATCCGTCTGTACCGCAGGTAACTCCGAGTCGACTTCGGACAGGAAGGGCATCCGACCAGGGACCAGGCCTGGTACCCCTGCTTCTTCCGCCTTACACCGCGCAGCAGGAGGAGAACGGGGCAAGTTATGCGGAACATGGAGGTGGGACGAGGTCATGCCAATGTCGGATGTCGAAGGTTCCACCATAGCGGAATTGACAAGCGTCTCAACTGAAGACTCTCCGTCGCCCAGTTCTCCTCCGACCGACTCTTCATCATACACCGGTGAGTCGACCGTTTCGAGATAATCCCCTGAATCCAGTATAACCTTCTCAGAGAGCGTGGACTGCCTCCGGCGTCGATGGCGTCGCATCACCGGGTTCGGTGGCAGCCATATACGTATAGGCTGTCGCTGCGCTAAGCAACATATCAGTATCATTCTCTAACTGGTGTTGCATCAAGCAAGCTCACCTGCGCGAGAGTACTGGATCTGCCGGCGTCGCAGAACGTACAGGAGTGGCGATGCTGTGGCGACGACTGTGCAGACGGCAACTATGCCTGCAATGGCGCCCGTGCTGATGCCTCGACTGGAGATGGATTCCTTCGCGATAGGGAGGGGTGGAGGTGATGCGGATGGTACGTAAAGTACTGTATACGTTTCTTGGGAAACGACCTTTGAGACCACCGGTGCTATGCTCGAGCTCGAGCTTGAGCTGGAAGCGGAAGTCGAGATGGTAGGTGTAGACGAAATGGGTTCTGGCGATGTCTGACTGGTTGTGAGGAGTGTCTCCGAGTCTGTAGTCGTAGAGGAGGACGAAAAGGATGATGCGGACGTTTCCGACCTTCGATCATCGGAAGTAGTAGCACTGGGAGGGAGTTTCGCGATAGGCGGCGGAGACCGTGTGTGTCCAGATATAGAAGTGGTTTTGTCTTGCGTCTCGGATGTCGTCTGAAGGCAGTCGTCGGAAGAGCCCGCCTGAATAGTACTGACTATCGTATTGGTGGTACCGGTATCATCCTTGACAGCGAAAGTCACAACGGAGCCTGATGGGTATGCTGAGGCAAATTCAAAAGATGTCACATCGCCAGCAGTGACAGGATGAATCTCATCAATCGTGTCCCCGTTGCTGCGCACCACCACGGAGAAGGTGTATGGCAGCCGCCCGCCGGCCCATGCAATAAGAGTCGTCTGGCATTCCTTGAGCACGACTTGATTCGGAGTGAAAGTTGCTATCGCACCAGCCGGGGTGGATGAGAGAACCTGTATGAGCATGTATGTGAGCAGCCACACAAATGGGCTGCGGCATGGTGTGTCCTCCTGGGACACCTGTGGTAGGACGTATTCAACGAAAGCGTGCTCGCAACGAGAACAATGGTCATACTTACCATGGTCAGCCAGTGAGTTTGGCTGAGGTGCAGTTTTTATCCGCAGTCCAACCTTTATGTGAGAATCAGCAATCATCAAAGATGCTGTAGTCACGTCTTTCAAACCTAGGATACGCAATCACAAATTCCCGTGCGACAAGTCCATTTCCCTATCATCCAAACCCGATCAAGGAAGGATCCTATCTGATAGTCAAGGGGAACAGCGCTTGAAGCCACTCTCTCTCCTCGACGAGATACTTCCACAGGGATTTCGTAGCCATGCCATAGAATGGCACATCAAGAGTAGCATGAACAATGACAGATAGAAGATGCATAAACAGTTCGCCGCGATGAGACTCACATGTAATCGGGTCTCCCTTAAGTACCCCTGGAGATCCTTCTCACTACGTCGTGAGTGACTTTGAGGGCATACGCGGTGTACATTGAGTGCTCTCCCTCTATACCCAACTCGGTCAGCAGCAAACAAGTACAGAATGTACTGTGAAAAGGCGGAGCGTCACCCGACTTCGATTCGGCTGACACTGTCGCATCAGATCTTGGCCGGATTTCTGTTATACTGAGAACATTCCTGTATATGTTGTGGGGCTCAGACCGCGCTGAAAACGACATAGCGTGGAGATGAGGGCGGAAGATGATGATGGTATCGCGCATCGCGCTGCAGGAGACGGTGCACGGTTAGGAGCTCCTAGGCGTCCGGAGAGTCGCCATGCCCGACAAGTTTCTTATCCATATGTCCAAACAGCATTGCTCCGCGTGGCAGACAACGAGCGCTGTAGCTTGACGTTTGTCGAGAATGCGAGGTGGACGAACAGTGGTGGCCCGTCCGGTTGATTCTTTGAGCTAAACGGTCATTGTGGAGACGGCGTTCATGCCCTGCCCATAAAGGCGCTGCGATGCTGTTCTGACGATGCTGAGCAGAAGGTGGCCGAGATGGAGACAGAGATTGTTCGAGTTTGAGTTCTAGTCGCACGACGTGGGCGCCAACAGGTTCGAGCACAGACACGGCAGACGGCCCGGTGGCATCCGATCCCACGAACCGACACGTCTCCTGAGCCTCTTTAGTTTGCGAGAGCATTGGCTGACTCTTATCCTTTAATCTTCGTTATCTGCTCTATTCTATGGTTGCTGTACTCGAGTATTCGCCTAGAGAAGTCGGCGCCACGGTGCCGGTTGATCCCAGTATCCCTGCGGACACATATACTTACGACTATATTGTTGTGGGAGGTAAGTTCTTAGTTCTACCCATCTCGCGCCCGCACGCTTTGTAGCTTCACCTGCTTATTGGCCATTGAGGTGGCACCGCTGGTTGTGTGCTTGCGTCTCGGCTTAGCGAAGACCCAAACGTCTCCATACTGCTCCTGGAGCTTGGGCCTGTTGCTGACACGTGGGCCTCTCGCGTCCCGACGATATCGTCAAATCTGTACAGCAAAGACAGTGTCGCAGCTCACTGGTGGGCTCGCCCAATGCCAAACGTCGACAACCGCTCCCTCGAGGTGATCCGGGGCGAAGCGCTCGGTGGGACCACACGCATCAATTCAATGCTGTGCACTCGAGGTATGCCATGAAGCGTAGTTGCCATAAGTCTCGAGTCGCACAGTAGTCGATATGTTCATATCTCTGTCTCCACCATTGTAGGTTATCCAGGGGACTACAACAGATGGAAGGAGCTCGGAAATGAAGGTTGGGCTTATGATGATGTCGAGCCATTCTTCGTCAAGTCCGAGAAGACGCACTCCCTTCCGACATTCAAGCATCGGGGGACGAAGGGTATGTGTCTCATAATGTCGTTGTCTCATCCTACCCCTAAGTCCGAGTAGGGCCCTGGCATAATCAGCAGATACACGATCCGCAATTCCAGGTCATCCGTTGGTAAGACATCACACCGTCTCTTCGCGCATCTCGCAGTAGTAATAGGACGCCTCCTCTCAGCGTCCAGAAAGCAATTGGGGCGGCCGGTATTGAGTACCACAGCGACGCAAACTCGCCTACGCTACCTGCTGCCGCTCGGGCGGTCCTTGACATATGCTCCGACACCGACTTCTCACGACACTCCGTCAACCGTGCATTCCTACCCGCCAAGCTTACTCATGAACGCAAAGACCGACTCAAGATCTGCGCAAACACTATCACTACGCGCATTGAACTGTCCGAGGAGGCCCAAGGACGGTTACGCGCTACCGGAGTGCACTTCGAAGCAGCGAACCCTCGAGCGGCACACCACCGGTACTTTGCCAAGGCGAGACGAGAAGTCGTGCTGTGTGCTGGTGCCTTGGGCTCTCCTCAGCTCCTAATGTTAAGGTAACACCAATATGGTACGCACTCGCTGCATATGCCCTATTGACTGTCCTGTTCGCAGTGGCATTGGTCCTAAGGAGCATCTCGCTGAGAAAGGCATCTCTGTGAAGATAGATATGCCCGCCGTGGGTAGCTACCTGGTGAGTGTCGAGCTCGATGTATGCGCGTGCTTTCTCATATCTCTTGTAGCAAGACCACATAGGCGTACCGCTCACATACGAAGTACCGATCGAAGACTCCCTCCACATCCTTGAAGTCAGTCCTCTTCGAGTCGTGAAGGAACTTTTCAAGTATCTATTCACCGGCCGAGGGATGCTCTCTCACCCCTTCCAAACCGACTCGACATTCATCCCCTCTCGCCTACTTGATGACCAGTCTGCGTTGTCTGTCAGCGATCCCGCCGACCTCGACGCGTCCATCCCGGAGAACCGGCCCGACATCGAGCTCATCGCTCTCGGAAACAACTGCACGGACGCGGACATTCCAGGGAAGGGCATCTTCACCCTCCTTCCGGTTCTCATCCGGCCCAAGTCGCAAGGGGCCGTGCGACTCGCGACGAGCAACCCACGCATGCGCCCTGATATCGACCTCGGCTACTTTACGGCTCCCGAGGACTTTGCGCCCCTGCGGAAGGCGGTCAGGCTGGCCTGTCGAGTGGCAGACGATGTCTGCGCCCAGGGGTACCCACTCAAGGACTACATCGTCCCGGAAGACAGGAGCGACGAGGCCCTCAACCGCTTCATCCGCGCGAACCTCCGCACGTGCGTGCATTATACGTCGACGTGTCGCATGGGAAAGGACACGCACGGGGAGCGTCCCAGTGTCGTGGATACGAAGCTTAAGGTGCACGGCGTGAAGGGTCTGCGGGTGTGCGACGCATCCGTGTTCCCAGAGATTATCTGCGCCCATACCATGGCTCCGGTCGTGATGGTAGCCGAACGATGTGCTGACTTTATTCGGGACTCCGGTGGGAACTAGGGACTGTATCGAGTGTAATGGATATTTATCTCCGCTATATAGGAGCTACTGCGCGATGATGAAAGGCTCTAAAAAGACTCTGCACGATGTTCCCCGCTCTCGGGCTGGGAAATCAACGACAATTATATACTACAAATACTGCGTATGGTGATAGTGGTGAGTCAGATAGTCCTGCCGGAAGTCTTATAACTGTTACGTACGAGCGAAGGTACACGAACTCTTGTGACTAAACTTTCTCTTCTATGGCGGGCGAGGATGAAAAGCTGCTGTCCGTCATATTGACCGAAGGATCTGAAGCGAACTGGGGCACCGTGAATCGTGTCGTGCCACCAGCGGAGCTATCCGCCGACCACTGTGTACTCGAGCACCATATGGTTGCGAGCAGTGCACCAATGATCTCCACGTAGTTGTTCGCGAGGAGCACGTACGCGCCATGGGTGCAGTCGGAGTCGCGGAAAGCTAGAAGAAGCTGAATAATATTGAGGATAACCGGGAAGAAAAAATTCGAGACCGCGATCCAGAACAGTGTCTTCACCCGGGATATGTACGTGTCTGTCAAGGATCATCGTCGTCAGAAATGTAGATGCACGGATACGCGTAGCATACTCTGTGATGAACCCTTCGTGGTCCCTAGCCTTGGAGGCTCTACAATCAGACAAAAAGTCCGAAGTTAATCAAACCTCGGGACTTTGCTCGATGTAGCTGCCTATGAATGGCACAGATGGTTCTATCGCGGCAGAAGAGGAGCCCTGATAGAACTCCTCCTACACCGCAAATATGATTCAAACCACGTAACGACTCACCTGCTGACAACTTCGTGTTGCATGGTGTTCGTCATAGATCAGCCTTTCCGGATGCCTTTGACTGGTTGTGTGTCCCCTGGAACCGATGTGAGAGCCTCTAGCTCTGAGGGAGACGTAGGCTTGGTAGCTGTGATGAACTCTGAACCTGGAAGGCTTGGAGCGACCTGTAAGTCACACAAAGAGAGATCTTCAGTCAGTGAGCGAACGACTATATTGCATAGTTTAGTACCTGTAAGTCACACAAAGAGAGACTACAAGTACTAGTAAGTAAAGTGTAGTAGAGCATAAGTAATGAGTGAGACTTACTCTTCAGTCAGTGAGCGAACGACTGAAGAGCAGAGGGGCAAACAGACTGCCTTATATACTGGAGAGAGGAGTGCATGAGTAAGCGAATGAAGCAGTCACATGTTAACCATAGAGCGATGAGTAAGAGTCCGTACTCGGCGTATGAGTAAGAGCCGAGAGTATTCTGAGTAAGACATAAGGTCTAGAATGTTCCGGTGCATTGTAGAACGCACAGGAAGACAAGGGAACCATATGGTCATGGGAATGTACAGTAGTTTCGTAGAGAAAACCGTATATGGTAAGTAGAAACACAGCCTATAGTAAGCGCTATCTAAACATAGGTAAACATGACCATACAAAGGTTGTGTGCACAACTCCGGACCGGTAGAGCCGTAAATCCAGAATGTCAACACTCCCACTCGTTCAAGATGCAACGGACACAAGACCTATCTCCTCAACGAATTTGGCCTGATTGGAGTAAGGCACGTTCTTCGTGAGGGGGTCGGCCAATTGGTCCTCAGAAGCGACATAGTAGATCTCGACAGATCCCATCTCGACCTGTTCACGAATGAAGTGATAACGGATCTCTATGTGCTTGGTACGACGGTCAATGACTGGATTGACAGACAAGAAGATCGAGCCTTGGTTGTCGAGACACAAAGGCGTCGGATCAGTCACGTCATCTCCGAGTTCATTGTCCTCAGCCATGCCAACTGACGACAAGTGTCGGAGGCCGCTTTATATTCCGCCTCGGTCGAGGAGAGCGAAATGGTAGGCTGACGCCTCGATGCCCACGATACAGCACCACCTGCCATCAAGAAGACAAAGCCAGAGGTTGAGTGCCGATCATCACGGTCTTCCGCCCAGTCCGAATCTGAGTACGAAATCAGACCGTCATTAGACGCTCCCTTGTAGCGCAGCCGGTACGCCTTTGTTCCCTGAAGGTAATGCAGGACATACTTGGCATAGTTCATGTGCGCTTCAGAGGGATTGGCATAGTTCATGTGCGCTTCAGAGGGATTGGCATTGTACTTGGATAACCGTGTGACAGCGAAAGCAATATCAGGGCGCGTCCCGAGCATGGCGTACAAAAGACTGCCAATAAGACTCTGGTAGCGTTGCCTGAATGAATCGGAAGCTGGCTGATCGGTTTTCACCAAAACAGCACCAGCAGGGAGAGGAGTACGCAACGGTTTACAGTCAGCCATCTGGAAACGCTCAAGGACAGACTGGATATACTCTTCCTGGTCGATGTCGAGTGTTCGAGTGGAACGATCTCGAGTGATGCAAAGACCAAGGAAGCGCTTGACTGGTCCCAAGTCCGTCATCTTGTACTGCTTAGAGAGAGAGCGCTTGACGTGCTTGATGTGACTAGACTGATCGCCAATGAGAAGTAGATCGTCGACATAGAGTACGACAATTGTTACGTGTTCCCCCCCTTGTCGCCGATATACGTAGATCCCGGCATCAGAATAGGTCCGTTGGAATCCCAAGTCAAGAAGCGACTGATGAATCTTCGCATTCCATTGACGTGACGCCTGTTTAAGACCATAGATAGCCTTTTTGAGCAGACAGACGTGATCTTCCTTCCCAGGAACGACCCAGCCTTCGGGCTGTTCCATGTAGATTTCCTCTTCGAGATCGCCATTCAGAAACGCGGTCTTGACATCCATAGATTCGATGTCCCAGTCCTCAAGTGCAGCATGCGCAAGAAGATACCGGATAGACTCGAACCGCGCAACCGGAGAGAACGTCTCGTGATAGTCCTCACCCCATACTTGAGTAAAACCGCGAGCAACAAGACGAGCTTTATACCGCCCATCATGTTTAATGTCATAAACCCAGCGGTTTGAGACGACGTGTCGACCTTTAGGACGAGGAACAAGTAACCAGGTTCTGTTCTCGATGAGCGAGTCATACTCCGACTTCTCAGCTTCGCGCCACTTAGGAGCATCAGGCGATCGCATGGCCTCCTTGTGGGATTGAGGAATACCAGCTTTCGACTGAGCAGCAGCGAGAAAAGCGAGGAAAGTCTCTGCCTCCCACTGGTCTCCATCCGGATCTGTCCGAGCGTCAACATGAACCGGGTTCTCGTCACCATAGATGTTGTCCTGAGTCCTACTCGGGTGGGGAATGCCTGCTTTGTCACGACGAGGACGGTCACGAGCAATGCTAGGCTGATTATCTCCCACTGGTCTGTTACGACCACGACGGTGAGGAGGATGAGGAGCAGGAACAGGTGGTGGTGTTGGAGGACGATCAGGGGCATTAGCCGGAGCAGGTGCTTCAGGCGCATCATCGTCTACAGAGTGATCAAGCGGTGGTGGGACATCAAGCGGAATGGGAAGGGGAATGTCCAGGATGTCGTTGGGATCGACCGAGTCAGAGTCGTCGTTCGAGGACTCATCCGACTGGTCATTCACAAACGGATTATCACTGGGGGCGACAGGTTGATTGCTAGGAAGTTTTCGTGCAGGGAAAGACTCTTCATCGAATGTCACATCGCGGGACACGACGATAGAACGGGTGGCCGGATTCCAAAAACGATACCCCTTGGAACCCTGCTCATACCCCACGAAGATCATCTCGACTGCCTTCTTGTCGAGCTTCCCTTCGCGCTTCGCCTTCTGCACATGCACAAAGGCTTTGCACCCAAACACGCGGAAGTAGGAAACGTCCGGTATGGTACCGTCCCACAACGTGATAGGGCATTGCCATTTGTGTCGTCGCATAGGTTGACGATTGTAGATATGAACGGCTGCATCGATGGCAAGTTGTCAGAAACCGTGACTAAGTCCAGCCTGATGTAACATACACAAAGCCTTCTCGGTGATGGTATGGTTCCAGCGTTCAGCACGTCCATTCTGTTGAGGTGAACCCGCAACTGTCTTCTGGTGCTCGATGCCATGCGAACGAAGAAGCTCGCTGAACTCGCTAGACGTGTATTCCCCCCCTCGATCAGAGCGGACTTTCTTGATCTTTTTACCGGTCTGAGTCTCAGCCCATGCCTTATAGTCGAGGAATGCTTTGATAGCATCCGACTTGTGCTTAAGGTAATAGGCGCGAGCAAGACCAGAGTAATCGTCAATGAAACCGGCAAAATACTTCCATCCTCCGATAGCCTGAGTACGCATCGGTCCATCGAGATCTGTATGGATGAGCTCGAGAACTTCAGTCGCACGCTTCTCAGAAGGTGGAAAGGGGGCGCGAGTGGATTTGCCAAAGGCACATCCGTCACATGGCTCTTCATCCGCAGGATCAACGGCATCAACTCCCTTGGTGTTCTTAGGAAGATGACGCAGCACGTCCTTGCCCGCATGACCAAAGCGACGATGCCAGGTCTTGAAGCGACGAACATTGAGGTGGACACGCTGACCATTACGGAGTTCGAGGAGCGTCCAGTACGTGTTGCTATTCGGGTTGTACCTCGCTTCAAGGATCTTTCGACCCATGATACGAATCGTCGAACCATGTTTGACAGCACCATCAGGTAGCTTGTCAAAGATACACATGCGACCTTCGCCTTGGAACAAGGAATAACCATTGCGCTCGATGGAGCCCGTCGAGAAAAGACGACCTTCCACATGCGGGATGTAGTAGACGTTGTTGAAGGTGATAGGGACCTTCTGATTATCGATGTAAGTGAACCCTTCAACCGTTCTCGATCCAAGCGCATGGATAACACTACTTTCCCCTGACGCAGCCGTTCCGAAAGGAACAGTGGTCTCGAAAGGGTGGTAGGTGGAGAAGTCAGACATGTCGCCGGTGATATGTTGAGAGGCTCCTGAGTCCATAAGCCACATGGTCCACTTCGAGCTGTCCGAGGCCATAGCCTCATCATAGAAAGAAGCAGCGATGTTCGAGGGACCCGAAAGTACGTTTACAGCTGATACAGACTCAGAGACGACATGCGCATGACTATGAGAAGTAGTGTCCTTGTTCTTCCCCTTGTCCTTGTCCTTATCCCTCTCCTTCTCCTTCTTCTTGCCCTTGGGACGCTTGTCTGGATGCTTCTTATAGCAGTTGGACTCATGGTGAGAACTACCGCCACAGAAGGAGCAAGGACCCTTAGGCTTCGGCTTGGTCTGGGAGACCTTGTTGGCGGACTGTCCGTTCTTGCGCAATGACTCCTCGGCCAAGGTCTTCGACTGGATGTCGTCGAGGGTGATCTTGTCGATGTCCGTAATAGCCATTAGCGCAGAAACCATGGACTGGTAGGACTCGGGAACCTTCGACAGCAACAGGAGAGCCTGCATGGTCTCGCTGAGCTTGACGCCATTGCTATCGATGTCGCGAAGGCGGTTGATGATCTTCATCATCTGGTCCTGGAGAGGCTTCGAATCGTTTATGCGAGGCTCTGCAACGAGCGACTCGAACATGCCCCAGACGTGAGCACTGTTGGGCGTGCCAAACTTCGTCTTGATGGCGGCCCAGGTCTCAGCGGCTGTCATGGTACGAGGAGCAGCACCGTGTTGACCCGGAACCTTCGCATCGAGGACGTAGTGGAAGTTCGGTGAGACCCGCATATACATCATGCCGCGAGCCTGCCCATTGAGCTTCTGCCATGCCTCTATGGCAACTAGTTCCGCCGCAGTGGCGGTGGTACCGGCAGGAGAGGGCTCAGTCTTGGTGCCTTCAACAATCTCCCAACAGCCCATGAAGATGAAGTACCCCTTGAGCTTTGCAGCCCAGTCATTGTACTGGTTCGCCGAAGAAAGGATAGGGATCGAGTCGATCTTGACGTCTCCCATGATTGAAAGCAGGTACTGAGAAGAGTGGAGATAATCCTCGTCGTCGAAGTCTAGAGTGAAGGATATAGGCGCAATAGATGGAAGCGCAGTGACGAGAGGAGGAGGAAGAGTTTCGATTGGAGAGAGATGCGGAGATGCGACGAGAGGGGTGTCGTATGGGGTGTTAGAGGCGAGAGGAAGCGCTACGACAAGTGGTGTGTCGTAGGGTGTATCGGATGCGACTGGAAGAGCTGTGTTGACTCCAGCAAGAAACTCCTCGTCTGCTTGGTAGGGAGAGATAGGTTGCCAAGCGAACGATGTGGGGTCTTCCGGTAAAGCAACGTTGTTGTACCGATGAGGACAGGGGCTCACGGCACAATTGTACCAACCGTCACTTTGAAGGTGGGCGTCGACTTGTTCGTCAGAGTCCCAAACGTGCGGAAGATCCTCGCAGGATTCCTCGTTGCCTGAGCTGTCAGAGGATGCTTCTGTCGAAGTATCAACGATGTCCTCGACTTCAGACTCAGAGGAATGAGGAGATGCTGGAAGAGTCGGCTCCAGAACGGTGGTTCAAAGTATACGCGATGATTGACGTGCCACGTGCGAGGAAGGTGGACAGGGGCACCTTTTGAGGTGAACCAGAGAGCCAGTAAGCCGAAATTACCGACAATCCGGGTAGAAGTCGCCAACTGTGCCCAAGAAACGCTATAGTAACTACCGAGGCAAAAAGGTATCGTAAGGAGGGTCCGAACGGTTGTCCTCCGGTCCAAAGGTGCTAACCACCCTGGGTACAACAGCTGGCGGGCGCAAGTGCGTGGCCTGGCTGAGGGATGCCTGAATCACCCAGGTGCCTCGAGAGCACAACAGGTGTTACAACGATAGTAGACTAGAGACTGACTACAAAGCGCTCAGGGCTGCGTCACGAGCGCAGAAATGTCCCCCTGGCAGCAGTGTCGGCGGGCACAGTCAAGAGAGTAGGAAAGTGGGATGCACGGGCAGAGAGTCGACGTACAAAGAGTTGCGCGCAGAGGTGTCGACAGAGAAGCAACCGATTAGAGCGCAGGGCTTATAACCTGATGAACTCTGAACCTGGAAGGCTTGGAGCGACCTGTAAGTCACACAAAGAGAGATCTTCAGTCAGTGAGCGAACGACTATATTGCATAGTTTAGTACCTGTAAGTCACACAAAGAGAGACTACAAGTACTAGTAAGTAAAGTGTAGTAGAGCATAAGTAATGAGTGAGACTTACTCTTCAGTCAGTGAGCGAACGACTGAAGAGCAGAGGGGCAAACAGACTGCCTTATATACTGGAGAGAGGAGTGCATGAGTAAGCGAATGAAGCAGTCACATGTTAACCATAGAGCGATGAGTAAGAGTCCGTACTCGGCGTATGAGTAAGAGCCGAGAGTATTCTGAGTAAGACATAAGGTCTAGAATGTTCCGGTGCATTGTAGAACGCACAGGAAGACAAGGGAACCATATGGTCATAGGAATGTACAGTAGTTTCGTAGAGAAAACCGTATATGGTAAGTAGAAACACAGCCTATAGTAAGCGCTATCTAAACATAAGTAAACATGACCATACAAAGGTTGTGTGCACAACTCCGGACCGGTAGAGCCGTAAATCCGGAATGTCAACAAGCTGCACCTAGGCTGAGCAAGGTGACGAGTCTTTGATACTCACTTGCGACACATAGAATGCTACATCAGCAAAATGCGACCCCAACTTATGGCAACTTATGACCCTCCATAAGTTGCCATAAGTCGTATAAGTCATAAGTTGAGGCAACTTATATAAGCTATGTACCAAACTTACATAAGTTGGGCCCAACTTATGGGTCAACTTACGACAACTTACGAGTCAACTTATGACCAACTTATAGCCATCTTATAGTCAACTTGCGGGGCATCAATGCATACACACGGGTACATTCATGGGAACAGACATCACATTGACAATGCAGTACAGTAAATAAGTACATGACATGATATCAACTAACTACTACACTAGTCCATGACACCCCACCACTTCGACGACTTCGTAATGATCTAAGGACACAATGAATGAGCTGTTGACATTTCACAAGAAGGTTCAGATCAGCACTTACATAGGCATCATGGGCGATGTTTGTGTGGGACAGAGTGGTTTGCAACGAATATGGGTGCATTGGAGTGCAAGGACGTTGAAGAACGCCAGGACAAAAGAGCAGATGAACATAGCTGAGCTTCAACAGGGACTTCGTAGTGGTGGACCAAGCCAACAGACCAGCGGGCACCAGCAACATCGTAGGACAAACTAAGTGGAGAACACCAGGATGCCGGCAGTACAGACGCAGAGTTGTCGTTTGAGAGCGAGTCTTCAAGTTCCAGTGAGCCCAAACCGAGCTGCGAAACATGAAAGAGGGTAGCCAAGCGACGAGATGACTGGCCAGCAGATATCACAAGAGCAGAATAACAGAGTGAGAGAACAGTATAGCAGGGACGGACCGCGTATTTGACAGGACCTCCTCAGTAGCTCTCTCTAGCAACGGCCCCATGCGAGTGCGAGCTTGATACGCTCGAGGTCCTTGCTCTTCGAAGCGCTCTTGAGGCTGTGAGAAGTGGCCATTTGGAACCAAATCTGATATGCAAACGGACTAGAGCATATGGACAATGCACTCAGAAGGAGGGGAGAAGAGAGGGCGGTCTCAGAAAGGGAAGAAACTGGGGGGAAACTTGGTTCATTTCGTGACGATGTTTGGGCGCCATGCAGTGAGACCAAACACAGACAAATACAGAACTTGTTCGAACGGTCGAGTCCACCAAGCACCGACTCTGGCCTGGCATTGTCGAGCACTGCTCCGAGTGCTCGTATCGCCTCCATGTTACCAACGTCTTCGAATGGTCCAGAATTCCTTTCATAGGTCCTCGCTTCACTCAAGATGCACTTATCCAAATTGGTGAATGTCATAAGCCTCGTAAGTTGTCATAGGTGCCATAAGTTCGTCATAAGTTGGCATTCATAAGTTGTAAGTTGGGTCCATAAGTTGTAAGTTAGCATGAGTCACCTAAGTTAGGGTGTCATTTTCCTGATGTAGAAGGTCAGTCGTCTTCATTATACTCGCGATAATTAGGCTCCGTGCCATTTGTAGACAGACTCTTGCAGTGGCATCGCGTTATGCACCTCGTCCTCACGGGGTTATAGGCTAGTTAGCCTGGCCTTGGGACGGATAGACCAGGCTAACTAGCCTCAAATCAGGCTCCCATCACTGTGATCGGATAAATCCCGCTAAAGCCCCCCCTTAGGTAATGTAAGTGGCAGAGTGAGCGCAAGCCCCTGCCGAGAAGCCGGGAACAGCGCTCACTCATCTCTCAGCATCAGGGCGCGCATACTGACGCTGCCGATGCCGCGCCTCCCCGACACCCTGTGCTTGCTGTGTCTAGAGACTGGCGCGGGTATACCCACGGGTGTCCAGGTCAAGACCCGTACCCGTACCCACGAAAAACCCGTACCCGCAGGTCGGGTACGGGTTTCTCGCGGGTACGAAACCCAACCACGGGTTCACGGGTTTGACCCGTACATATGCCCTCAGAACTCACCAACGAAAGGCTTAAACGCCTGGAGGGGGGAATGAAACCCATATCCGTGCGGGTACGGGTTTTCATACGGGTCGGCCGAGAGGTACCCACACCCGTACCCGTACGGGTACGGGTATCAAAACCCGCGCGGGTCTGGCAGACCCGCGTTTTTCCCTAGCTGTGTCCAACAGTGAGCACGCTATCTGGGCCATTCCGGGGCCGTTTCACCTCGTTTCTTTTGTAATTCTATAGTAATGTATACACCCAATACATTCGTTTATGTTACCAGTCTTTATCTGTCCCAGAACACAACAAAATGCGAGACATATGGGAAGCAGTCTGATGATGTCATCGTCTATGGGCACTACTGGACGTCCAAATGCGGTAGTCTCTGCATTTAGATGCAACATTGGAGAGCCTGTACCTCCTTCAATTCTCCACCAAATATTATGTATGTAGGCTTGCCCGGTTTGCGTTGGAAGGCGCTTTTATTATATCAAATTTTTGCAGAGGTTTGTCCACCAATAGTAATGGTAAGTCGACATTAGTGCCTTAACCACTAGTTGTAGGTTGTTGCTGACCCTCCTATACAGTACAGAAGGTGCATTTTGGCCAGAAATATATATAATATTGTAGTACATAGCCGTGCCTCTTTAGCGCACTTTTTATGCTGTGGATGCACACAATATTGGTATAGGTATGACCAATGCAAACCTCACAAAAAGTGGAGGTTTTGTCGAGCTTATTGTGATGCTTCTACTCAGTTATCGGACGCTTCCTTGCACAGGTATGTTTGTACTACGCATTCAAGTCAAAATAAGGCTTATTATTAGTGATACAAAGACTTTCCATGCCCTCCTCCTCCTCCCTCACTTCCCATCAATTACTGTCTGTATTCTGTATATGGGCATAGATAGCCTTCGTGCTTTGTAAATATAGCACTGCTGGGGATTGCAGGCCACTGTACAAATTTGAAGTGCTCCGCATACCATCCTGGCTTGTAGTATCCTAATAGACATTGTGGCATCCTGCAGAGTGTCCGGACAATTCTACCTCACCTGTATGGCCAATTTACTCCCATTTTTTTGCTTTATATTGGGTAGTATGCTCAGCACTGTTCTGTATATTTGTACAGTGAACCATGGGTCCAATCTCTTGTGTACTCCTTATCTATGTTCCTAGCTGTGTACCAGATTGGACTAGATCCTGGAGGCAAACAGCTCCAGAGTACATAGATCTAAGTCCCAGTGTAGTATACCTACTGAATGCAAAAACAATGAAGTGAATACATGGAGAACTGGTGATGCTACAGGAAATTGACTCCCGGAGCACCTGTTGGACACCCAATTGCAAGCTGTGCAGTGCCATAAACATGCACTTCCTCTATGTTTCCGGTGCTCCGGGGGTAAATTTCCTGTAGCATCACCAGTTCTCCATGTATTCACTTCATTGTTTTTGCATTCAGTAGGTATACTACACTGGGACTTAGATCTATGTACTCTGGAGCTGTTTGCCTCCAGGATCTAGTCCAATCTGGTACACAGCTAGGAACATAGATAAGGAGTACACAAGAGATTGGACCCATGGTTCACTGTACAAATATACAGAACAGTGCTGAGCATACTACCCAATATAAAGCAAAAAAATGGGAGTAAATTGGCCATACAGGTGAGGTAGAATTGTCCGGACACTCTGCAGGATGCCACAATGTCTATTAGGATACTACAAGCCAGGATGGTATGCGGAGCACTTCAAATTTGTACAGTGGCCTGCAATCCCCAGCAGTGCTATATTTACAAAGCACGAAGGCTATCTATGCCCATATACAGAATACAGACAGTAATTGATGGGAAGTGAGGGAGGAGGAGGAGGGCATGGAAAGTCTTTGTATCACTAATAATAAGCCTTATTTTGACTTGAATGCGTAGTACAAACATACCTGTGCAAGGAAGCGTCCGATAACTGAGTAGAAGCATCACAATAAGCTCGACAAAACCTCCACTTTTTGTGAGGTTTGCATTGGTCATACCTATACCAATATTGTGTGCATCCACAGCATAAAAAGTGCGCTAAAGAGGCACGGCTATGTACTACAATATTATATATATTTCTGGCCAAAATGCACCTTCTGTACTGTATAGGAGGGTCAGCAACAACCTACAACTAGTGGTTAAGGCACTAATGTCGACTTACCATTACTATTGGTAGACAAACCTCTGCAAAAATTTGATATAATAAAAGCGCCTTCCAACGCAAACCGGGCAAGCCTACATACATAATATTTGGTGGAGAATTGAAGGAGGTACAGGCTCTCCAATGTTGCATCTAAATGCAGAGACTACCGCATTTGGACGTCCAGTAGCGCCCATAGACGATGACATCATCAGACTGCTTCCCATATGTCTCGCATTTTGTTGTGTTCTGGGACAGATAAAGACTGGTAACATAAACGAATGTATTGGGTGTATACATTACTATAGAATTACAAAAGAAACGAGGTGAAACGGCCCCGGAATGGCCCAGATAGCGTGCTCGCTGTTGGACACAGTGAGCATAGGGTGTCGGGGAGGCGCGGCATTGGCAGCATCGGTATGCGCGCCCTGATGCTGAGAGAGGAGTGAGCGCTGTTCCCGGCTTCTCGGCAGGGGCTTGCGCTCACTCTGCCACTTACATTACCTAAGGGGGGGCTTTAGTGGGATTTATCCGATCACAGTGATGGGAGCCTGATTTGAGGCTAGTTAGCCTGGTCTATCCGTCCCAAGGCCAGGCTAACTAGCCTATAACCTAGGCTCGTTACTAGGGACTGGCGCGGGTATACCCGCGGGTGTCCAGGTCAAGACCCATATCTGTACCCACGAAAAACCCGTACCCACAGATCGGGTATGGGTTTCTCGTGGGTACCAAACACAACCACGGGTTCACGGGTTTGACCCGTACATATGCCCTCGGAACTCATTAACAAAAGGCTTAAATGCCTGGAGGGGGGAATGAAACCCATACCCGCGCGGGTACGGGTTTTTGTACGGGTCGGCTGAGAGGTACCCACACCCGTACCCATACGGGTACAGGTATCAAAACCCGCACGGGTCTGGCAGACCCGCGTTTTTCCCTACTCGTTACCAGTCGGTCGGTTTCAAGGTCCATCGCGCCACTCCAGACATCACCCAACTGGCTGGTACAACTGGTCGTGGGTTTGGCAGGACATCCAAAAAAGGAAACCGTGTGAAAACGTACTTGGAATTCGTGAACGCAGGCCTTTCAATGAATGCAGTTGAGTATGGGCCAAGCATCAACAATTGCCCAGCTTCGTTTGGAAAAGTCATAGTAGGTAGCATTTGGAACAGAATTTATATACTCAATTTTTGCCACGGGGGGTAGATTGACAGGGATGCGTTTGCAAGTAGAAGACAGAGAGAGCAGCCAGATAATAAGCGCCCTCTGCGCGCTCACGCTGGCGCTTCAGGAAGCTGTTAGTGCCCTCCTGGCTGTTGACCAGGCAAGACACCATTTCCCGTACAACAGGGGAGAATCCCACAAATGAGTATATAGAGACTACTAAAAACAGCATTCTAAACCCTTATATGCATTCAAATTGCTGCGGGAAGGATACGGGATCTTTCCTCACTGCGTTTACCTCCAGCCGTCTGCGCGATTTCTCTAAGTACGTTTTCACACAGGGCCCCTAATCGGGACATCCTGCCAAAGTCGCGACCAGTTAGACCAGTCGGTAGGGACGTGTCTCCCGTTTCGCACTCCGCCATCACCCATCACGTCCCGACCGACTGGTTTCGAGTCTACCTATAACCCCGTGAGGACGAGGTGGCGTTATGATGACTGCTGAAAACTGAGTGCCAGATCTAGAACGTACTTCAAGTTACTGCCTCGGCCCTCGTACAGTGACGGCCGTTATTGATGCAACCCCCCCTTTTCGGAAGGTCGTTCCCATCCGCCAAAACCACCGCTATTCCAGCTTCGTCCCGGCGCTAATTGGGCAGGGCTCTGCTTGTTCACATCATACAGGCCTTTTTTACTTGCGTTTGTCGGCAGAATCTACTCTCTATACACTAGGCATTACTTTACGAATGATATTGGCCCATTGACAAAATCAATTGAAGCTGCACTGAGTAATCCTGGACCCTAGTTCTAGCACCTCAAATATTAGCTGGAAAATATCACTGTGTCATTGTAGAGTCATGTATTGTCTATGCTAGGAATTCTGAGGGCATTTGACAAAAGGCGGGCTGAATACAAGACGGGCAGCATCAGGATAGCACTGGAATAGAGGCAATTCTGGCAGATGAGAACGACCTTCCGAAAAGGGGGGGTTGCATCAATAACGGCCGTCACTGTACTACCCGTGAGAAATTTCCTCGTCAGGTGCACAGCCACCACCAAGCGGCTATATCAGATTGGCATGGCCATGGCTCCTGTTCTCTAAAGACGATCATGCGTTCGCAGTACTGCCTCATATCTCCCTTAAGCTGAAGCATTGATTATGGAGCCTAAGGCTGAAGGCACACAAGATTTAGGTACGTCTCACCCATCTTTCTTCTGGCAAGCTTTGTCTCTCGTTACCCCTTCTGCACACATATGACACGCCCCTCGGGACAGGCTCGCTATCAGGTCGCGGGGCCGGTTCCAATGAGCGTGGGCGTTGGACGCTGGCGGAAGTCTGTCCCCGGAGTCCAGTGGGCGCCGTGTACAGCACGCAGAAATAGCCATGGGATGGCAGACGATGCCCTCCGAGACATGGGCTTTGAAGGCTGGTGGTAGCTTGCCAAGTCGTTGTGTCTCCAATCAGTGCGTCCCGAGTCTCAGGAGCATTGAAATTAGCGAGGCCGAGTTCCCTACGCCTATCCTATGTTGTCCCATGACTACCAGAGTTCGACCTCGGAGCTCCTTGCTGGGTTGTACCCTCGGACTATAGATTGCCATTTCTCTTCCTACACCGCCGTTGGCCCCGTTTCTATCCTGCAACTTTGTGAGCATGTTTTGGCATCGTGTAGTAGTCACGCACATCCGGTAATTGTACACAGTGACATGGTCGCTATGGCGAGGGCGTAACGTCGGGAAGGGCTCCTCGCTATCCACCGGTGCTGGCATCCTTCTGTTCGGGCCCGACGCTGCCTCCTCACGCACTATCAGTACTCGCACCACTGTCTTTTGGTGACCCTTTCCCATGTTAGTCCTATACGACGGCTGGCTGACTGGCTTAACCTGTGAGCGGCAGCTAGGGCTACTGACCTCTGCGGCTGCTCGGATCTTTTGCCAGATTTGATGATGATGGCCACGATGGAAGGACTAGCTGGGTGCCTCGGCGGGTGTTATGACCTAGCCTGTAACTTGTCGTTTTGACTCCAGTTCCGACCAAGAACGTCAGCGGCAGGGAGACAGGGCGGAGTTACCTTTGGGAGGGTGGTCCACATGATCGCCGCGGCGCTCCATTGCGCCCTTCGGCGGCGCGCGCGGAGTCGCGATGGGTGAATCACATACGGATGGGGTCTGCTACCGCCGCCGAAGACGAGTTACGCTGGAGAAGGTGACTGTCGAGAAGCCTCAGACGGCTCGAGGCGCTTTGCTAGGACAAATGCTGTTGAGGCCGAGATGTGGAGCCGACCGGTGGCCTGTACAAATATTAATGGGTCAAAACCACAGAACCGATGGCCAGGAGTATGTTGGATACGGGCGGCGAGTGTGAGAGACGGATTATACGTAGGACCGGCGAGCGGTACGCTGGCATTGATTCCATCCGGCGTTCCAAAGTTCTGCAAGTATTACGTCCCTTCAAGGCTTGCCAGGTGTTTACCCTGGTTGCGGCGACTGTGTGGATGATGACCTTTTACCGGCGGCGACCCGCACTGCATGTAAGTAGGTTCCTGTTATACGCGATCCAAAGTGGTCACCGTGCGCCTTGTGATCCAGCTCCTTCAAACATCGGCGGGGGTAAAGCGCTCCTGTGTATGCTGACTATGCGGGCGCATCACTGCACACTTCGGCGTTTTGAGGATGTGTCGATCCCTGCTCGGTGCCAGCTACAGCGGGCGACATCGAACAGTGAACTCTATTAGACTATTTGTAAACTCATTACGGGATGATCGCACAGAGAACTTGACACATCGTTGCGCCCATTACGTTCTCATACAAGTATAAACTCAATGACACAGCGGGCATCACAGACGACGATCCGCTGCATGATCAGTATCCAGCTCATGATAAGGCATCTAAGTATTACAGTACATACAAGGGTCTATAGTCTAGAGACAAGTCGCGATTCGCAAGATGATGATAGCCAAGACTCGACCTCGGAGCCATGCAGGTGAACTCTACTTCCAAGAACTTACACTTCCACAACCTCATCCTTCAAATCGGACTCCGCCACGGATTCCGCCTCTTCCGAGCTGGCCTTTCCTCCGATAATCCCAATCCCGCGAACCGCGAATAGACACAGCACCAACGCCGCAGCGCCCAAGGCGAAGCTCATCCAGCCCGCTGCTCGGAAGCCCGCCATGAGTACAGGACCGGAGGTCGCCGCGAGATCCGGGTGTTTTGCATGATAGCTCGCTGAGACCGCGTTGGCGACTGAGGACGCGAGAGCGAGCGCGATAGAAGTGCCGAGCCGTGTGGCGACGTTGAAGATGCCCCCGGCGAGGCCCTGTGAATTCGAGTCGAAGGAGGCGCTGATGTGCACGTTCCCGACCGTGTACACGATGTCCGTCCACGCGATGGTGAGCATGACGAAGAACGCCATTGCCCAGTACGAAGCATTGACGTCGATGAGAGCGAAGAGAATGGGTGCGATCTGCGACACGAAGATGAGTGAGGTCCATGACGATCGATACCGCATGAACTCACCATAGTACCCAAAAGCCCGATGGCGATGAGAACATCGCCACGGAGAACCCCAAGCAAGTACCCGGCTATGATGTTGGACACCATAACCATGACCGCAGACGGTAGGTTCTCAAGCGACGTCATAAGAGGACTGTCTCCTCTAACTTGCTGGTAGAACAGCGTCGCAAAGTAGCTCAACGCGTTGTAGCTTCCCCTAGAGACAGTTATATGTGAACGACTGCTCGACGGCCAAAAGGAGGGAGTGACTGACCAGGCTAGGAAGACTACACAGATGATCGGGCCCAGCTTCGTCCCTGGCTTTGTCCAAAGGCTAATAGGCATGATGACCGACTTGTCTTGCCGTTCGCGGTGCCATTCCCAGGCAACGAAAGCGACCAAGATGAGAATGGAAACAACGAGTAATGCAGGGACCCATGGCGTTTTCCACCCATGCGGCACGGCGGTCGATTCACTGCACAGCGGTCAGTTGGTCGGTAAGAAAAAGCATGGCAGAAACGTCCGTACGAGAGGATGAAGGTAAGCAGTCCAACGCCTGCCACGCTAAGGATTGCGCCAAACCAGTCAATGCCCTTCGTGTAGCGCACACTGCCCTTGTCGGAGGGAATCGTGATAACGCCGAGGACGAAGAACAGACCGGCGAGGCCGCCCTGAATGTAGAAGATGACTCTCCAAAGCCGGGGATTTTGGCACAGGAATCCGGCTGGTGAGCGTGACGAGACCGTTCCAGATCAGCTCCCGCATGTGATGCGCCAGTGAAATAAATTATTACCGCCGACCATCCCAACGATGTAACCGATCGCTTGCCCTGCGCCCAAGGCAGTGATTGCGCGGTTCCGCTTCTCACCGGACTTGAAATGATTGGCAAAGATACCAATGCCTGCGAGGATGGGTAATCAAAGTCAGGCTCGGATCTCCAACCTCATGACAGGTGCAATCAATCCTCCGAGTGCTCTATTCGGCGCGATTCATGTTGGACAGCACGTCCACACGCTCGACAACGGAAACACCAGCTGTCGTAAAACAATTTTCGCCTCCTCACAGCCTGGGTATTCAGCTGTCTAGCGGAGAAGCCTGTCGCCTGATCCGGAATCTGCCGCTGTCAAGCAGCACAGACTGCGGGATTGTCGCTTTCTCGTACTTTCCATGCTACGCGTACGCGACGACATCCCATGATAGCAGTCTGCAGAACGAGAAGTGCGGGATGAAAGTGTCCCTCGAGAGATGTGTTTCGCGTCGAGTGCTACTAACATAGTGAGAAACTCACCTGTGGGTGTATTCGCGGCGGCACCAATTCCGGTGAGTGCCACAAAGATGATGAGAGAAACCTTGTTTGGCGCTACGCCCGTGGCAATGCTCCTGGAACGGGATCCCACATGAGCTCCCCAGGACTTCGGACACGGAGTAGAAATGGAGAAGACAAAGAAGCAGAAGCGGCGGGGGGTACTGAAGCTCGCGTGGACACTCACCATACAGTGAAGAAGCCGGTACCGAAAAGGAACATGAACTTGCTGCCGACGACATCGGCGATGCGTCCGGACAGCAAGAGCAGACTACCATAAGAAAGCCTACAGTCGAAAAGCAAAACATCAGTTTCGAGCGGAAGCCACGGAAGGGCGTGAGGCATGGGAGTGCGTACGCGTATACGTTGAGGGGCCATTGCAGTTCAGACTCCGTGAAGTTGAGTTCCTTCCCCAAGGTCGGGAGGGCCACGATGAGGGCACCGTTGACAAAGATCTGCGTAATAGCAAAATTTCAGCTCGAACATGCGCTTCCATCCCGTGGACTTGTCACCTACATTGAGAATCGTTACTCCGCAGACCGAGAACACAAAGGCGATCTCACCAAGGAGGGACATGGTCGGAATGCCAGGTCGAGTCTCAATGCAGAGGGCAAGGGCGCAAGAGGCGGAGAACGCGGAGCATACCACCATTGTATATGTTGTCCCGGGCAGCCTGGACTGCGCGATGGCGGAGCGCATACCCCGGCACATGAAACACTGGCATCTCAATGGCCCACCGCATCAGAGGGACGCGATTGGCAAAAGGAAGCAGGGTGCGGACGCAAACTGGGTAATTCATGCGTAAGGGTCACAGTTTAGCATTCGGCGCTCCGGAATTCGAGACAGGACTGACAGGACACGCGACCGGCTAAACCGTGGGGTGTCGTACAGCCCTAGTCATCATGCGTAGATAGAAACGTTCGTGCCATGATGACGAGCAGGAAAATGGTGGGAAGTATGGAGGATTTGGTTGCGCCGCCGATTTGAGGCAGATGGCGCCAGCAACGGAGGAAACGGTCAGCATGAGAACAAATAGTGTGCGAGATCGTGGAGTATTAGACCCTACGACATGGTTAACCGGTGATTAACCTCGAGGGTCCCCTATGGAGGATATAAATGATGGTCGCCGGGGGTCAGGGTGGGATTGGCGCCTGACAGGGATCCGCGCGTCCAGACTCCAGCGTGCACGCCGCAGGAGCGCCCGGACCCGACGCCGACGCTGAGATATTTGAGGGCATTCCGACGACCGCCGGGTCGCTTTGGATGCGTTTGAATCCCGCGCAGCATGCACCTCGCGGTCGACGGCGAGGCGCACATCACAATTCCCAGGTCGCGTCCACATTGGAAAACCTTCACAATTAGCGGCGAGAGAGGTGTCGACGATGCGTGCGCCATCGTCAAGACCCGCAACGACTGGGAGGATTCCAGGATCCCACAGGCAGAGTATTGTTCGCGTCGGTTCGTTCCACTTGTGAAGATAGGACTCTGGCGCCAAGCGAAACCGACAAGCGAAGAAGACCCAGGCCTTTACGTGGGCTCTATGCTCGCCAGAACACTCGGGTATGCTGCTGTCGAGGGGCCGGACAAGGGGCGAGTTCACACAGCCTGGGTTCGTAGTCAGCGTCGTTTCGAAGGAGTTCTCGGAGACCTAGACAGGAATGACTCACTTCCAACTCATGCATCGCAATAGCATTTGCTCCACCGCATGGCACCACTAAGGCGGACGAGCACGCGATATGCAGTAGTCGTGACTCCATTGAGCTCAGTGTGCGGAGGGTTCGGGCTTCATAATAAGCATACGGCCGCGATCCTCCAATTGCGGTATCTCGAAAACCTTCATGTAAGGGGCCGTTCGCAACATACGTATGTTATCACCCGTGAGGTCCGTGTGAGAACAAACGATTCGCGCAGGTGACTGCCTTCGCGGATGATGCAGACCAGTTGATCGAAGCTCTCCTGCGTGATCTGCCCTGATCGTTCGGAGTAAGTAAATCCATCTTCGCAGCGGCGCATCTCCGCTGTCGGAAGACTCACCATGGGCGCTGCATCCGTGTTGCCCACGATGTCACTCGTGTTGCTTAACCGTGGGATCCGCCCTGGTACTGAACATAATGAGCGCGGCCAGCCCTGCGTGTAGAGTAGTCTGGCTGGGCCAAGGACCGACTTCCGACGGGCTCGACGACGACGACGAGCGCGATTGCAACTCGAGGTTGGCGCGATGCTGCACCATCCCTTGTTAACGTATCGGACGGTGCGAGGGTTGTCCGATGTGGAGCGTAGCGCTGACTGAGAACGAATTTGTCTGAGTGTACAACGCGACCATCAGACAACAGACCGAACCAGTATTCGCCTGTGGTGGGGTATACGTAACGCACATTCCTCCCTAGCCGAACGTAATGATGCTTTGAAAGACAACCTTCTCGTGCGAAAACCTCCTGGTAGTCAGCAGAGCCGCCTTTGTCCTTTCTCAGGCGTACTCACCAATGCAACCTCTACATCGTATCAGCATCAGATGTGTGCCGCATCGACGACGCTCGGGGAAGTCACGCGAAAGCTCTGGAAATTGAATGCTCTGAGCCAAGCGAAGAACGGTGAGTACGACTGCGACACCAGGTCAGAGTAGACGCTCTACATCCGGTCCATCCTGGCTCCTGCATACACGCCCGGAAGGATTGAGTATATTCGTAGACAATGCCAGAACAAATCACGACATACGCGCGTCCAAATGTTCCCTGACCATGCGGTACACGAAAGTTGCGCCTGTCACCGCGGAAGCACTGTTCGACAGAGCGCTGTCAATGACGCATGCGAACCTAGACTCGTCGGGGTCTTCTTGTTGCGTGGGGCGTGCGGCATGTCAGTGAATTGTCCTCCTGGACTGCGTCCGGCTGTTGATTTGAAGGCGCAACAGACGACCCGCAAAGGGTGTTGGGATAGGAACGAACACGATGCGCGGCAGCTTCTGCGCATACGGGGATCAGCTTTTGTTGCACATCGCCAGGCAAGCGGGTAGACACGCGAGTCAGACTCCCTAGCGCTCTTCTTTGGATGTCGGCGGGCGGACCTAAGGAGTCGTAAATATAAACACGACTCGGATGGTAGCTCACGGAGCAGTCTAACATCCGCTTCTTCCGCCTGCCAATCGCGGACAAGAAAAACACTCACGTTCCTCCGGCCCTGTCATCGACCTGCGGATAGTCTTGAGATCCGCGGATGTGCAATGGCAGTGGGCGGTACAGGACCCTATAGCTTGAGAATCAGGCCACACGGGCGACAGTCAGGCAGTCAGACGATACGAACAGGTGGTCCAGAGGGCTGTGCTGTAACGCACCGGACAACCACGCGGCATATGACAGTTGAGATCTCCGTTGCAGCTGCGACGTATGAAGATACACCTCGTATGGTCGGTCCCCTTGGCGCGCTTGCCGTCGGGGCTTGGTACTCGCTGGGCTGCTACGAGTATTAGCCGTGAGCCCGGCGACGTGCGATGCAGAGTTTTGACCCGACAACATATCGTACCAGGGAAGGGCATGACCACTTACGACCTGCGTCAGCGCCGATCATACGCATACCAATTTCCTAAATGCTATCTTGCGGTTGAAGTATTTCTCCGGCGCACTCGTGTATTCTGAGCTATATTTGAACTATATGCTGCGGGGTGAAACGTCCGCTATACCTCGGGGGTTAATATGTGAAATACGTACAATTCAATCAATGCGATAGGCAGACTTCTTGAATCGTCCAGAGAACTCACATCATAGCGTGGAGTCGAGGTGCACGGGCGTCGGAATGTGATGGCAGACTTGACTGATACCATACCAACGTTAAGGAGGGCTTGTCTGTAGTCTACTAAGGCTGTTCGGATGCATTCGCCTCCCTGTACGATACGATACACGTTCGAGAGAATACCTGCTACAAACGGTCTCTCGCTTGCAGATATGTTCTCACGAACAGGTCATTGGCGGTAAGAGTAATGACCCTGTTGTCGAACGTTAGTGAGTCATCCCTTTGCAGGTGGTGCAGGACCACTCACGTGTGAGGAGCAATGCGTAAAAAATGTGCGGTTGTGCCTAGAACGGGTCGATCAATAAGCATGACGAGAGACTCATCAGGCGAGATCTGCATACCTTTGTACCATCCCATGATACCCTCAGCCTTCAATGTCTTCCATAAACAGTCGATCGGATTTCGGTAGAGCACGCCGACGCTCCGGCCGTCAGCACCCGTCACGGTAGGTTGGTTGTACATTCTGGTCAGCGTCTTGGGAATATCTAATAAGTTCTTCATCAGTGCAGCAGGTGATGTATGTACACGTACTGTGTCCGCGGGCTGCATAGCAACGCACTGTGGGCAACGCAAAGATGAGCGAGAATCCGAGGAGTTTAGAACAGGCGGTGAACTTACCAAGACAACTCCAGCCATGGAGCTGCTTGCGAGGAACGTCCACATACTATCGGGATCTCCTAATCCACGCTGGACTAGCTGGTTCTTGATCCAAATATAATTCGGAACCTGGACCTGGAGGGAGTGTCATTAGCACAATAGATAGCTCAGTTGTGATGTCTCACGTACGGAACCTGCGATGATAGCGCGCATGCAAGCGGCATCCCAACCTCGCGAGAGCCCTCTCGGACCTTCTTTACGGACGATGCTCGTGAGTGCGTCCCATGCGTGTCGATAGTACCTCTGGGTACCCACGGGAAGGGCCGGAGAGTACGCCTGCATACGCGTCTTCACCAGAAACAGAGGATTGCCCAAGATAGCTACGGGCCAGGAGATCACATTGAGGGAGACCAGGGCATGAAGTCGAAGTACTCACATCCTACTACGGAGCTCAAAGCTCCTGCGCTCATGGAGGTGAGAGTTACTAGCTGCGTCGGGTTATAACCCAAGATAGAGTTATTCCATCTCCTGAAAGGCTCATATAGACCTGCGAGGGATGAGTGTCAATGGCGGAAACGCAAGCGCGGCTACGAGCAACACACCCAGACGGCATCCGTTCAAGATGACCTGATAGATATACTGAGGGGATACGTCAGGCACGAGGCGAAGGGTTAACATGCAACGAATATGCGTACTGCAGGCCCCAGACCACGTTGAACGCCCTTGATGCCTTCGTTCCTCCATGTCTTCACGAACACGTCGAAGACATTCTTATACACTCTGACGCCCCCGTCTTTCATGAGCTCTCCCTGGAGCTGCATGCGGGTCTTGGCTACTTCTGCACTATGATCCAGGATATGAGACAGTGGTTTACGACAGCATCCGGCGCCCCAACAAACTTACGGATTCGAGAACGTCACCTATGTAAGCCATCGTGAGAGATCAGTAGGCAAACTAGCCAAACATTGAAGCACGTACAGCTGTGCAACCCGCGAGTCCTCCGCTGATGAAACCTTCAAGCGTTGAGAGTTGGGAGGCCATGGCAGTCTACAACGGGAAGAGGGGACGCGATGATGGAAGCTTGCGCGGACGAGGTATATATACTGCATGCCGAGCTGGAGGCGTGGATCTCGCCATCACCCGTACCGAGCTCGCGTTCACAGCTCTGAACTTCCGACTTCAGGAGCACTCCTTCTCTATACCTTTCTCGACAAGCTTAAGACGGGCACATCCACGTAATGCGGCATAATGCAACCTCACAGCGTGCCTCAGAGTGCAATGGTTCTTCCCAGAGCAGATGGGATAGTGCGGCAATAGATTAGAGATGATACGAGCACCTTGTTCTTTCCCTCAAATAGTCCACTCCACCTCCGAGCTAAAATCTCCGATGGCACAGCGCATTGCAGCGCAGCAGTATATGCAAGAGTAAACAGGTTGACGACCAGAAGAGGGGTGAGAGGAGAGTCGTGGGTGCGTCGACTGGCCAACGGCCATGCAATGCGAGGGAGGACGAGGAGGGACGAGAGAGGCGCAGACGCCCGTAGTTCGCTTAGTAACCATTATCCCGATCATACAATCAAGTAAGTAGCCGAGTAAGTAGCTCATTCTCACGATTCTATACTAGTAATGCCGATGTAGTCTAGGTCTCGCGATGCGTCGTGTACATAGCTATCCTCCGTGCTTCTCAGCCACATACACTGATGATACACAGCGTGCTCGTCTTGTCCCGGAGCTCGGATTACGGGTAGAAATCTCTACCTTCGTTGAATCTCGCAGGACTGTTTGCGTCATTATACTTACTTCAATCCTTCAGTTGTAACGGGCGCAGTTGCGATATGGCTAAGCCCTATGTTTGAAGATGGGTAAGATGCGCAGGAGTGGAAGCGGGCGGCAGAAGCTTCAGGTGCTGCGGTAGCTACCGGCGTTCAAGTCTTGTGCAAAGTGAGTTGCTTTCGATGAGACAGATCTTGCGCATTGCACCATGCAGACCGAGGAGACACGCCCCAACAAACGACAGCGTTCGTCTTCAGAGTCAGACTCTCAGAAACCCGTCTCAGCACCATCCCAAGCGCCGACGGTCAACTGCGACGATGAGTTCTGGCTGATGGACGGCACCGTCGTCATCCTCGCAGGCGAGACCGCATTTCGCGTGTACATGGGCATCCTCTGTCAGCACTCCCCCGTCATAGATACGACCTTCAAGTCTCCGCAGTACAAGTGGGACGGGCAACTAGATGGGGTGCCGATCGCTCGCATGGACGATCCCGCTCAAGATTGGAAACATCTGCTGCGGGTCCTACTCCCCAAGAGTATCATGTACGCATAGTCCCGCTCTGTCCCACTTTGTTTCATTCACTCACCGGAAACAGGTTGGAGAAGGCCCGGGGGCATGACCTACAAACCGACTTCCCCCGTATGGTCTCTCTCATGCGCCTGTCTCGCAAGTACGAGATCGCGGATGTAGAAGCCTATGCCCTCGCCGCACTGAAGGAGATGTACAGCAACAATCTCGACTCTTGGTTCACCATCGATCAGCCCATCGCTGCCCAATGGTCCCGTCGCGGCGCCACAACCAAACCTGCCCAACCACCCGCATCCCTGTTCTACGCAATAGAGGCGATCAAGATCGCTCGCCTTGCAAACATCCCCTCCATATTACCCGCCGCGTTCTACCACTGCGCGTGTCTAGGCGGACACGTCGTGCGAGGATACACACGAGAGGACGGTTCGGTCGAGCACCTCGATGAAGACGACCTGGCCCGGTGTATCGACGGCATGCGCGCACTCGCGACCCGCGTTGGGAGCCACGTCGACTCTGTCCTCGCCCGTGGTCCTCCCCCGCATCCCCCATGCTCCCGCGGCGGAGCTTGTCGTAAAATATGGAAGGACGTGTCAGAGCCCGTGAAACAGCATTGGGAGATCATGATCGGGAGCAGCGCCTTGCGTGGGGTGTTCGGGCAGGAACACCTGAGCAGAATGTGCGACCAGTGCGCGCCATGGGTGCGGAAGTCCGAGATGGGCAAACTCGCACTCATCTGGAAGGAACTTCCTTCGATGTTCGGTATCGCGGACATCGTCGGTGAGTGGCCTGCCAAGGTGTAAATGTGTGGATGGTATGTAGCTACGACCTTCTCTCATGGGCTCGACGAGGTGTAGCTGAGAGCTCTATCCGCATACCAGACGAGTGCATAGGGCGTCTATATCGGGAGCGTACTGGCAGAAGGCAGGCGGCGTCCGACTGCTCGGAACAAGTGGAAGAGTCGCTTGGGACACTAAACATCACGATGCTGACTGCAATTCAACAGTCCTCAAACTCATGTATTGATCGACGGTTGCACTATTATACTATAGTCCTTGAGAGGAAACCAAACTCTGTGACCTACGAGCATCAGCGCGAATGAACTTACTCGCCCAGAACTCCAGCTATGGAGTTGATGTACGATATCTGCTTCGCGTGGTAGTCGTCCGGTATGACCGCAAAGCTCGCCAAAGACGAACTCGACGTGAAGTTCATAGTGTCAAACTGCAAGAGAACCTGCAATGATCTCCGGTCAGATAGCGACTTTCCAATGTCGCGGGAAGGCGAACGTACCTGCTGGCCACTCTGATATTGCGGCCAGGTAGTTTCTACTTCATCGTCAGAGACTTCGCGCTATAGGAACACTCGAGACAGAGACGTACTCAGCAAGCCCTTCCCGTCGTTCGGCGTCAGGCTGACCGCGAACGAGATCCAGTAGTCGAGCATGGCAGCGCTCACGACCCGAGCACCGGTGTTCGTGCCCGTAAGCGCCACTTGCCCATACACATACGGGACTTCAGCCGCATGCGTAACTGTCAAGTGAGCCCCGGGAAAGTCGAGGTCAGTCGAGCATTCCTCGCCAAAGGCCTGCACCAGCGATGAGAGTGCGTACCTCCTTTGCTCGGATTAGACACAGCGTTCTGATCCGTGAAGTAGTACCCAAAGGTCTTCACCCCGGCATTGCTCGCCGCCTGTATCCACTCGCGCCGCGTAGCCTGGAACGACGCGTCCCCGAGGAGCGCAGAAGCGCGTTTGAACGTAGTGCTCAGCCCAAAAGTCTCGTTCCCAGTATTATACGGCGAGCCGAGCGCAGGGACGTCGGGATAGAGCTGGAGGAGCGTACCGACGGCTTGCTGGAACGCAGGGGGATGATTCGAAACGAACGGTTCGTCCTCGACGAATATGAGCTGAATGAGCTGCGTCTCGTTCGCGATCGACTGTGGGACGAAAGAGGTGCCTGCGAATTGGAGCGATGAGATACGGCGATCAGCATGATCACAGTATCGCGCGAGACCGACCTTCGTCCAGGTTGGTACCAGCGATGAACGGGACCTTGGAGAACTTCCCTGCGGCGAGAAGTTTGGACGGAAGATCAGGAATGATCCCATTGGGTCCGTCGAGGACTGGCGCGAATATGAACGGCTCTGGAAGGGATGAGATAGTGGCCCCCCACGCTGAGAGAAGAGCCGTTGTATCTGCCGTCTGCATACAAGATATTGTCGCGTCGTGGGTCACGCCGCTGCAGGCGGGGACTGCCGACACGAAAGTGTCCCATGCAACTTGGCGTTGCGAAGCGCTGAAGACAGGGAGGGTACTCGCCGAACCGGACTCCATAATCTGCGCCGTTCGAACGTCGTCAGATCAGGTCTATGCTAGGAGAGGCATGTGAATACTGACCGCACCGCGGGCGAAGCGCTCTAGTTCGGAATTGAGGTACAGGTCCGCGATAGAGATGGCCCCTGCGCTCTGGCCGAAGATTGTGACCTGGAGTGACCTCAGTCATGTCGTGTCTAGAATGGGTCATGGGCAAGGGGGACTCGCCTTTGCCGGATCACCGCCGAACGCAGCAATGTTGTTCTGAATCCATTCGAGCGCAACGAGCTGGTCTTTGAGACCAAGGTTGAGGGCCCCACGAGACTCGGCTTCCGCACCCTGTGGAAAACCAAAAGGTCCGACTCGGTAGTTCAAGCTAGCATATACGAGCGGTGTACCCTGTTACACATGTCGTGACTATGAGGACGCAGGCTGGGCAGACTTGACCTGTTTGACTTACGCGCAATACGCTCTGAGTGACGATAGCACTTGCGTTAAACTCAGACGTGAATCCTAGCTGGAAACCGCCGCCGTAGATCCAAACTAGCACTGGAAGCGCCGCGTTGTTTGATATAGATGCAGGGCGGAAGACATTCAGGGTGAGACAATCCTCAGAGACACCATTCAACTATGGACACAGTCAGCATGATGAGTATATGCATACAGGGCGCGCGTTGCCGACACTCACGTTGAATTGTACGCAAGGTGCGCCGAACTGGGTTGCATCGAGTTCGTCGACCTCGAGCTCGTTCTTCAATACCGGAGGCGCAAAACGCAGGTCGCCAACTGGTGGCTCAGCAAACGGGATGCCTGAGAGATGAGAACACATCCGTCAGCTATATATGCTCTCGCCACAAGGTGTAGTAACTTACCTCCAAAGAAATCGACACCGACTACGCCCTCGAAAGTTTGGGATGTACCCACAATGGTAACCCCGTTCACAGTCACATGAGGCGACTGCGCCGATGCGGCCCGTGCGAAGGCGAGGATTGCAAGCGCGATGGCTTGTACTGCCTGGCCATGCACGACAGTGCACATGGTGGCACAGGGGTACGGGAGGACGAAGGCGACTACGGCCCCTCCCGAGCTCAGTGGAGTATTATATGGTACGCGCATACATGATCCCGGCGATCGCCCCGGCAATATTGACCACTGAACCAAGAATGAGCGGGACTACGCCTTCCCAGGACGTACGTTAACCAGGCTGATCGCTGTTGACCTGAGCAGTTGTTTATAATCCAGGACAGCACGGTCCCTGATACGCTTGAGAGGTTCTCGTATGCACGACTGTCACCCAGAGCGCGCTGATGACATACCCGCGCGGTCGTGCCAAAGCTGTCAACGGCACGTTTGATACCCGCATCCGGCTGCTGAGAAAGAGTGTCCCTCAGGCAGGCCTACATGAAACCTAGACGAGTCGTATGAAGGAGTAGAATGTGTTCATCGCTCTTAGAACGCCGCATACGGACGTATTCACATCGACTCCATGAGGAAATCAGAGAATCATGGACAATATGAATCGCGGCGACCATGGCTTGAGAGTTCGCCTCCAGTTTGCGCCATGTGCGATCTGTGGCCAGAAAACAGAGGCTCAAGCGACAGTCCAAGTCCAGTGACTATCCGTGGCACTCGGATGACTGTCGGGGAGCCGACATACGTGTGCAGATCTATGGAAAACTCGGATGCGCATACAGTAGACATTGTGAGACAACGGAGTGACTTACGTCGATGTACAGACACCTCACATCTCAGCCAAGAACCCCAGACCACCCGCGTGCCGACCTATCCAATTTGTCCAGTGCCCGCGAGTACGAGAGCACAACTGACGTCTGCCGTGGAAGTTGCGATCAGCGAAGTCAGCTCAAGTATGAATAGACTCACATCCAGGCGTTTGAACAGCTGGCGTGGCAGTTTGCCTCCGGCTATGACGGCAAAGTCTAGTCAATGAAGCCCATTCGGTCTCTCCTAACCATTGTGAGACCGCAACGCCGGAAGCAGACGTCTAATATGCGCCCTACTCGACAGGAGGCTCTCGACTGAGTAAGATTGTACAAAGTCTAGACGACTCACCAGCCGCTCAAGGGATGCTGGTTGTATGCGTACAGCCTCCATGACTTTTCGTGCGGATTCCTGCTGCCACTTGGCTGTGATCGTCCCCCTGATGCTACGCGAACACTTCGGCCAGAAGTACACGAACTCCAGTCCACGACCTTCGCCCGAGCTGAGAAAGGAGACATTGGCTGTCACCTCGACGACCCCTCGCCCGCCTCTGTTAGCAGGAGGGGGACTCTAACACAAGCACTAGGAGGGGAGATGGATGGCAACTTGATGGGCAGACGTGGAGACTACATCCAGGCCAGCATCGAGGATACTCACTGTACAAATGCGAGATATCATGCTTCACGCAGCATGCCTGACACCTGCACTCCCTCGCCAAAGAATCTCGAGTTTGCTCTGTGGATTGGGATTCACCGGCATTGTACGTAGCCACGCTAGCGAGCACGGACCCCAAGCTGGTGTTGTAGGATCCCTCCGCAACCGATGGTGAGCAAAGACGTCTTTTTCGAGTCAGAACTACAAAGGGAAAGCGACAGACTGACGAACAGCAGCGAAGGACAGCAAGGGGACATGGCCGTTGGATATCAACAGGAGGTGGAAGCGCTTGTGCCAAATTTCTCCTGACCACAACGACCACGACCCGGCAGTGGGCACGATATACGGAATGGCTCATCCTCCGTCTCCAGAAGTGCAAACAATCATCGCTGCTGAATAGAAGGACAGTCAGCGCCAGAGCAGTGAACCCGAAGCATTGCACAGACTGAGATACCACGGTGTGTGCTGAGGTGGCACTGACCCGCCAATCTTATACAGTCACTCGAATGGCGAAAGTCTGGCAATGGAAGCCGCTAGGAAGAGGAGGAGATGTGGTCAGCAATGTGCAGCCAGAGGACCCCTGGTGCGTATCTCGCCAACGTCCAAGGCCGTTCCACGCTGCCGCATCCTAATCAACCTCTTGCTTTTGCCTCTACAGCATTGAGGCCTCGAGTTCCGCGAGAGGCCCAGCCTTGTGAATGTCTGCCTACCCTTTGTACGAGGCGAAAGTGGTCTAGCTCTGGAGGGAAGCCTGGATGAGCCGTTTGCGACGACCCATCAGGTCACGGCATGTACTGTGTCCCAGAACCTTGGGCCATACCCTCGCAATAGCAGAAGAATTGCGGGTGGACTGCTGCGTACAGCTCTGTATCATAATGGTGAGCATCATTGACCCCCTCGTGGTGAGAAGATATTGCTATGCTAACGAGAACAGTTCGAGTGCAGGGTACGATATCCTCCTATACCGGACAGTGCCTCTGATACTTTCAAGACAATCCGTACTCGCGTGTGTGTGCATCGCAGCGTCATATATGCAGTGCAAACCCAGGCGACGTACAGGTAACCTCTTACTGCCGTACGCCTTCCTGCCCGGTATGTCACAAGCGGGTGCACATGATGTACCTACAGCTGGTGATGCTCACGTCCCCTTGGGCCTTGACAGATCTTCGACGACCGGGGCATACTATCTGGATGCTCGTGGATCACATACAGACGGTGGTCTGCACAAATTGAAACGAGCACCAGAGCTAGCTCTACGCGAGCACGTGACCACAGGCGCCTATAGCATTATTTGCTCGTATTTGTTTCCGGTGGCAGAAGTATTCCCTCGTGAGGACTTGTAACTCCAGAGTCCTTCCATAACCAGGATCCCTCCAACCCTCTCCGCATATCCCCTCTACACATCATGTCAAGCCAAGACAGCTCCTCCGAGGCATCTAGTCTTTCAGGGTCAGAGTCTGATAGCTACGGGCCGGCACCATTATTGTATAATCCGCAGGTGCGCTCGTTGTTCTCCTACTGTCACTCGTCCCAACATCTTTCCATTCAAGCCCTCCTCACGGTCTACTTCTACGACGTATACCGAGGAGTACACATCATACCCATATGAAAGCGGCGAGCGGTCGACCGGGAGCTCGACCGATGACGATTCCGTCGAAGGGGAGGGACGTGGGCCGGTATTGAGCTCCCCTCGAGGGGATTTACAACAGCCTGACGAATTGGCAATGACTACGACTCAGCAGTCTGGTGCACAGGGCAACTTTGATGATGATTGGTGGCCCTATTCCGGTACTCGTCGCTCGCCGGGCAGAATTGCGAGTCCCATTCCTCCCTTAACCAGGGGCGCGTTTACCTCTACCTCGCTCTCACTATCCCACCACCCTTTCCCCCCCACCGACGCTCGTACGACTCGACCCGGTGGTCAGCAGAAGCGCGACCGTAGCACGGACAGTTCTGGCAGCGACACGAGGCGTCACCAACGGCAGGATGCCAAAAAGCCCAGACTAGGCATTGAAAAGAGATACTTTCTGCCGTCCACAAATGACATAAATATCCATCGCCCTCGCCCGACGGCCTCGCGCCCGCCCTTGCCATATCCCGTGGGTCTCGAGAACGTGCAGCCCCCAACTGTCCTCGGCAGCAACAGTGTCCCTACGCCTGTCCTCACCGAAGAGACGCTGAGGGCCCTCCGCCTTCCCAGCCTCTGCAAGATCGACGACTGCGTTCATGACTTTGCCACGGACCGTGACACTAAGGCGTCGACCGATCATATCCGGGACCACTACGCGCCGATGGTCAAGCGCAAACGGATGGACACCAAGGGAACATGGACCTGCAGACGCGCGGGCTGCGACCACAAGCACCCCCTGACGTTGACCAAGATGGTGAACCACACGCAGAAGATGCATGTGTCGACGCAGTACCGCTGCCCCACTGGCGGCTTGTGCGCTACCGACGTCTTCAACAGCGTGGAGGCTCTGCAGGCCCACCTCAAGGCCTGCCACGCGAATGGCCTGAGCTCTGTGGGGCGCGCGTCGGGTGAGTTGGCTCTACTACTCTGCGTGACTCGCACTTTCTGACTGGACGGACACGTGTGTAGGCTCGCAGGGTGCCGGATATATCCCCCAGAGAGCGTACGGCGCGCTGCCGCCTCAAATGCCGACCCGAGACAAGGGCAAGGGCAGAGCTCTCTCGGTCATGGACGAGTATGATGCCGATTCAGAATGATGAAGAGCATGCCACCAGAGGACGAAGGGACGTCGCGCGTCGTACTTCTTGGCCTTGACCAAACGTACCCAGCCTGTACTCGTATCGTATTTCTCCTCTCGACATCGACCCGTCACGATCTCACTGTACGACTAAAGTAGCTGTTCTCTCGTGTAGCTGTACTTCAATCCGCTGATCTTGAAGCACCGTCGACGTATGAGCTGACCTACACATCAATATTCCTACTACCTCCTTGTATGTAGCAACATATGCACTCCAGGGACTCGCATCGGATACACGGATAGCTTTCCCTTGTATACTTATACACAATACATCTATTGAAGGACACCATCCCAACGTCATACTGTCCCACGGACAAAAGGCCAAGTACCTATGTACTCCATTGACCATCAGCGGACAAGGCCAGCCCGTTGTCGGATGGCTCCAGCTCGTCCGCAATCTTGAGCAGCTCCTCAACCGCCTGCGTCGGGGTCTTGTACTGCAACCCACCCTGCTGAGCAGCATCCGCAAAGCTCGCGACAGCGTCGACAGCCGTCTTCCCAGCCGGGTTCTCCACTGTCATTTGCCCAAGCACCGTCAGTCATTGCCCCCATGCTTCGACACAGACGCGAAGGTGCAAGCGAAAGTGGAATACGTACGAGTCTCGGCAGGAGTCGTGCCCGCGACATCCACGAGCCCGGGGCAGACGGTGACGACGACGAAGCCCTCGTCCTTGAGCTTGACGGCCCACTTAGTCGTCGCGATCAGCCCAGCAGCCTTCGTGATGCCGTATGCGGCGGTGGTAGACAGGCCGAACGTGCGCACGGTCGAGGGATCCGCGGCGCGCGTGCCAACCACGACGACCTTCTTCAGATTCGCCGTCGAGGCGCGCAGGAGGGGGACGAAGGCGGCGAAGCTGTGGACGACGCCCAGGGCGTTGACCTTGAACTGTAGGGGAAAAGGTTTTGTGAATGGAGCGTGTAATGAGCGTAGGTATGAGGTCCGTACGGCATCGATGAAGTCGGCATCGAGGGCGTCCATGCTAGGGCTGCATGGGTGGTTGGTAGGGGGAATCTATAGGGGGTGAGAACGTGGACGTACAAATCGTCAAATCCTTGCAAAATCTTATCCACGTCCATTCGAGCGGCGTTGTGGATGAGAACGTCAAGCTTTCCACCGGTGATGGCGGATATTTCATGGGCAGCTCGCTACCAACGAGTTATTGGTCAGCTTTGTAATCTCACGGGCGTATAGTAGCACTGTTGAATGATCATATTGCTCACATACCTGGAGAGAGGCATAGTCGGCAACATCGCCAGCCACGATACGGACGTTCTTCAGGCCAGATATGGCGTCCGTGAGGTAAGTGGACTTCGCAGGGTTCCTCACGACAGCAAAGACCGTCGAGTTAGGTCGTCCAGCCTGCGAGCCGAGCAACAGGCTGAGCAATCATTGTGCCATAGGGATTTTGGAGGAACGCTCACCAGTTGGCGAACAAACTCGAGACCGATTCCTCTCGAAGCACCAACAACAGCGTAGGAAGTCATAATTGTGGAAGCTTGCCAGAGATGAGATACTGGACTGGGCCACTTCCTAACCGCGATATATACTGAGTGAGAGCGCCCATGAACCACCGTCCCTCTCCTGATTTGCTTGTCTGCCGGACGGCGCGCGTACAGCGGCTGCCGAGATTCTCAACAACGCTGCATGCAGGAGGCCCTAGCCCAGATATGACGAGAAACGTCTCAACCAACGCACTGTGCAGAGGGAGTTAAGCTTTACTCACCATATGCCGGTACATATGCCGACTCGGACTTTAGACTGTTTCTCACCGGACGACTGGACGTTACACTATTTCTGTATAGGAGCACGTCAACAAAAACCCGGCCGAGTTCCGAATGAGGTCGATACCGGCATCGGAAGCAGATACCAAGTGCGACATGCCCGACCCCGACCTCGGGTTGTTGGTTTCGCAGACGCAGACAGAATACTCAGGCTATTGACACTGAGGATAGCTAAGTTGTGACAAGGTTACGTTACAGTGCCCTGATACTGCGATAGATCCCGTGAATCGGGATTTCTGTCAATATCATCCGGTCAACGTTCCATCGGTCAACGTGAACAACAATAACACATTCAAGTTGACGTACAAATGTAGAGAGACATTGCAGCCCCTGTGCGGAGATCCCATGGTTTCTGTCTCATCCACTTTAGCATCCTTGGGTCGACCCCACCAGATTATGTCGTCCTCTCACCAGTCTCGACGGAACAGACACGAATGATATCCCCGCGCTCAGGATCTGGATTACCCAGGCTACCGCTGATGGAGTCGAACGCAAGACTGCCTGCCAACCCTGCCGAATCTTCAGGCGCAAAGCGTACTGATACTTGTCTGTTCGCAGGCAATTTCTGGCTTTCTGCCTCGCGCGTAACAGTACTCCAGATAGTCGCGAGAAGAACGCCAATGATTTGCACGTAGTTATTGACCATGGTCAACATTATCGAGGTCACAAAGCTCGGCTCCGCAAAGTCGAGAACGATCATGACGACATAGAAGATGGGTGGGAAGACGAAGTTTGAGGCTGTGATCCAGAAGAGAGTGATTACGCGGTGAGCATACGGATCTGAACGTGAACAAAAGTGCATGGTGAGTGCCCTCTGTATGTCCATGTCCATTGACGACGAAGGCAACATGGAATGGAGATGACTCACTCCGTGGGACACTCGACACTATTGCACTTTGTCTGAGTGAGCCAGAGCTCCAACGAGCACTTACCCTCAGGCGAGCGAGGAAAAGTAGGGACGCATATTGTTACGAGACAAGACATAGTCGCCCATATGACCCATTATGCCCCTATGCTGAATATCATTTGACCTTTACATATGCCGCCACTTATGCCATACTTACTGATAAGCTACTCACATGTCTTCGATCGCTTATCACCTGCTATGCCAAGCTACTTACTATGTTACTTATGGTTATAATTAGGTACATTCCCGGGCTTATCCCGGAGACTTATGTGAATATATATACCACGAGAACTGGGGTTATCGACCTCAGTTCGAGCTGGTACTTTGCCCCGCCTTCCTCTCTCGGGTGACCACGTCGCGGTCGTATCATTAGCTCGAACTCCACCTCTTTTCCCTTTCCCCTCGCGTCCGTGGTATCTAGCGGGCTCGAGGGCGTCCACACGCTCCGACTCTTCCTCTTACCTCTCTAGCCGACACACCCCTTCGCGTCGTCGCTGGTGTTCAGCGATAGGCGCCGACTCCGACACTTTTCAACCAACCTCCGACATCGCGTTCCGGACGACACTTCCCGGTCTCGCACTCCTCTCCTCACCCCTCCCGCCACTCTAGTCGACCTCTCTTTTCTCCGCACCACCGGACGACAACTCCCCGGCAGCGCGGCACCTCACCACCCTTCCCGGCCTTACCTTACGTTCGCCTATTGGCATTTTACGGTATCGTGTATAGTTTCTGTATCTTTTGCTAACTACTCTACGTTCTGCTTAGCTCCCCTGTATTCCACGTGTCAGTCAGCCTTTTGAGGCAGGCACGTTACGACCGCTGTTGAATCCGAGCCCCCGGGTGCTGTCCCGGCGGATTCTTCACGTCCAACCCCGCTCTCTTGTCCGGATCGAGATTAAATACCTCGATCGCAGGCGCACCGTGCACAAGACGGTGGAGCGGTTAGTTTCATGGACTGCGACTACGATACATTGTTGGAGGAGCTATTCCCGCCCGAGCCCAGTCCGATCCTCTCGGCGAGCGCATCACGCGCCCCGTCGCCCATTCCCCCTCTTTCGATCGATCATCCCCCTCCCCTCCTGCCGCTTGGCCTTGTGCTGGCGCGTTCCACGTCCGACACGTCCGACTCACCCGAGACTACCATTACAACCCCGACACCGACGACTTCAGCGCGTGCAGAGAGATCACCTGCCCGCACCGTTACAACGACAACACCACCTATCTCGGACGTCTCGACACACACTCCCCCTACACCCGCATCACCCGCCCGCACACTACCGCCACCACCCGCTTCGCTACCAATCCGACCGCTACTCTCCGCACCACACCCGAAACTTCTCGAGCAACAAGAGCGATGGCGGCACCACTCGACGCGGCTACGCAAGCCTACGTCGACGCGGCGATCAAAACACTCTTCAGCCAACTCCAAGCCCCCACGACCCCCGTCAAGGTCAAGGAGCCCGACGCCTTCGATGGGAATAAGGCGCGATACGACGCCTGGAAGCAGCAAGTACAGCTCTACGTGGGAGGCATGGACAAGGATCGAGCAATCACTACGATTGTCTCGTTCGTCCGAGGCGAGCGTGTCGAACGCTGGCGGCAGGCCTTCACCAAAAAGCACCACCAGGCCGGCAGCTGGTCGTTCGCGACGACGACCGCCTTCTGGGACGAAGTAGACAAGATCTTCGTCGATCCGAACCTGGCGAAGACCGCCCAGGCCCGCCTCGAACGTTGCTATATGGGCAACCGCGAGGCCAACGAGTTCTTCCAGGACTTCGAGGAGCTTGTCGACCAAGCCGGTTTCAAAACCTCCGACGCACACGTCATCGACATCCTTCAGCGCAACACTCGATCCAACATCACGCAGACCATCTACGCCTCCGGCAACGAGCCAACCGACTACGACGATTGGAAGAAGCGCATCAAGGCGATCGACACCTTCTGGCGCAAGGGTCAGATCGTTCGCGGCGCGACGACCACGTCCCACGCTGCCGCACAACCACCGCGCACTTCCACAACACACGCACACACTACAACAACCACCTCCACTCGACCTCCGCCCGCACCTCCTCCGCCTCCGCCTCTCCCTTCCACTCGACGCGACGGCACCGGCATCACATACGGCGGCCGCGGCGAGCCAATGGACCTCGACCGCGCATGCGTCAAGTGCGGTAAGAAGAAGTCCGAGGCCGGTCCGTGCCAGTCGCCGTGGCACATCCCCAACCGCAGCGCGCAACAGCAGCGCGTACGGCGTATGTGGGAAGAGCAGGACTCGCGTGACGAGTTCATCGAGGCCATACGCCTCTTCGCTGCCGAAGACCCGGAGGACTTCGCAGCACAGGGTTTCGATCTCGGGGAAGCGTAGCCGCACGTACGCTCTCCCCTTCGTCTCATCTCTCGCACTCGCATCACTCTCCCCTCTCGACTTTCAATCGTTTCTCTGTCCTCGACAATCATTCCGACGTCGACACCTCTGAGTGCTCCGTCTCCGAACCGACCGTTATCTCTTCTCTTCTGCCGGTATCCATTTCCATCTCATCTTCGTCTTCGACATCTCCGGCTTCGACTCGGTCCGAGACTCATACCGAAGAGGCGTCTCTTAACGAGCGCGGCCAGCGGTCTAAACCGGTGCTTAATTCCTCTTTAGTTTCTTCATCTGCTTGTACTAGTAGTCACAATGTTCGCAATAAACCCCATAAAACCCCAAAAAACATCGAAAAAACCAGTTCGCGTGCGGCGGACAACATAGACTACAAGACAAATGCTTTCCCTATCACGAGGGTGGGCCCTCGGTATTTCCGAGTGGTCCGCGGGTCCGGTGCTAGGCGCCAAATGGACATACCGCTCTCCATTGAGAACCCAGAGACGGGCGAGAGGACGGACATGATTGGGCTGTTGGACACGGGCTGTACGGGATCATGTGTTCATCGGGACTTTGTACGACGAGCTCGGCTTACCATGCACCCGTTCGAGAAGCCAGTACCAGTGTTCAATGCTGATGGCACTCCGAACGTTGGTGGATCTATCACCCATTATGTACTTCTGTGGCTACGCATTGGAGATCACCGTGAACAGATTGAATTTCTCGTCACAGATCTTGGAAAATCAGATCTATTCTTAGGCCATGAGTGGGTATATCATCACAACCCCTCAATTGACTGGCAAAAGAAGACGATAGAATTCAACCGGTGTCCTTCAACATGTCAGCGTGTCATAGATGAGGGTGAACATGTATTTATGCTGAATACCTCGTCATATCTAAAGTCTCGTCGGGAATATCTGAATGCAGTGCATGTCAGGGCTAAGACCTCTGTTGCAATGGAGATAGCTATTGAACAGAGTCAGGCAAAAGGGAAGCGAACCTTTGAAGAGCTTGTGCCAGAGCCATACAGAGATTATGAGGATGTATTTGCCGAGGATGTGTTTAACACACTACCTGAGCATCGTCCCTATGATCATGTCATTGAGCTACTCCCTGATGCTAAGCCTTACTGCGGGAAGATATACCCTATGACACTAGATGAACAGGATGCTTTAGATGCTTTCTTGGAAGAGAATCTTCGCACCGGACGGATAAGACCATCTAAGTCGCCTTGGGGCGCACCGTTCTTCTTTGTCAAAAAGAAAGATGGAAAGCTCCGACCAGTCCAGGACTATCGGAAGCTGAATGACATGACAAAGAAAAACAAATATCCGTTACCGCTTATGTCTGAGCTCTTGGACAAGCTCAAGGGTGCGAAGTACTTTACCAAGTTAGATATTCGTTGGGGTTACAATAACATACGTATGAAGGAAGGCGACGAAGAGAAAGCTGCGTTCATCACCAACCGTGGCTTATATGAACCTCTCGTCATGTTCTTTGGATTATCCAATAGTCCTTCCACCTTTCAGATGATGATGAACGACATCTTTCGTGATCTCATCTTGAAGGGCAAAATCATCGTTTACCTCGACGACATCCTGATCTTCTCAGAGTCCCTAAAAGAGCATCGGTCAATTGTTCGACAAGTGCTACAGATCTTGCGAGAAAACAAGTTGACGGTGAAACCAGAGAAGTGCGAATTTGAAGTACAGGAGACCGAGTACCTCGGACACATTATTGCTCCTGGAATAGTCAAAATGGACCCTGCTAAGGTCGCTGGTATTACAGCCTGGCCTACTCCCAAATGTAAACGGGATGTACAGGGATTCCTAGGATTCGCAAACTTCTATCGGCGGTTTATTCGAGACTTCTCCAAGATCGCTGCACCATTGAATAGATTGACAGGGCTTGTGGACTGGAGATGGACAGAAACAGAACAGGAAGCCTTTGATAGGATCAAGACAGCGATTACATCTGCCCCAGTGCTCGCTGTTCCAAATGATGATGATCCTTTCAGGGTGGAATGTGATGCTTCTAAGTATGCGATTGGAGCAGAGCTCTCGCAGAAACAGAATGGCCAGTGGCGTACTATAGCCTTCCTCTCCAAATCCCTATCACCTGCAGAGCGCAACTATGAAATCTATGATCGTGAGATGTTAGCCCTCATGAGCGCATTGGATGAATGGCGTCATTTCCTGAAAGGAGCCAAACAGAAGTTCGAGATTCATACAGACCATAAGAATCTTGAATACTTCAGGAAACCACAACGTCTGAATCCTCGTCAAGCGCGCTGGGTTGTCACCTTACAAGATTATGATTTTGTGCTCATACATCAACCAGGTAGAACCATGGGCAAGTCAGATGCACTGTCTCGTCGTCCAGATCATGACATTGGAGATGGTGCAAATGATGATATTACTATGCTCAAGCCTGAATGGTTCAGACCTGTGACTATTGATGGCACAGACAATATTCAGAAAGACTGTCTCAGACTTGCAGACCATCTTGATGAATCTGTCATCAAAGCACTTGGTGTAAATGGGGATTTTGAGAAGACCGAGGACGGTCTTGTCTACAGGAAGGGGAAATTGGTGGTACCTAATGACAGAGAGCTTCAGGGACGTATAATAGCAGCACATCATGACTCAGTGAGCGCTGGACATCCAGGTCGTGAAAAAACACAAGAGTTGATTTTTAGATCTTACTGGTGGCCATCCATGCGCAAAGACATTCGTGACTATGTCAAAGGATGTGCTATATGCCAGAAGTCAAAAATTGACCATCGACCTCGCGCTGCACCGCTGCACCCTAATCCTATTCCTGAGCATAGCTGGGAATACATCTCTGTCGATATGATCACCCATCTCCCAGATTCTCATGGAAACAATGCCATTCTGGTCATTGTGGATATGAAATCTAAGGACTTCATTGCCATTCCCTGTACAGACCAGTTATCCTCTGAAGGATGGGCTAATCTGTTCATCAAACATGTATATGCAAACCATGGCATGCCCCGCCGTGTGTTCTCAGATCGAGGTTCAATCTTTGTCTCTGCATTCATTCGTGATCTGTATCGAAAGCTGGGTATCCAAGGAAACCCAAGCACTGCCTACCATCCTCAAACTGATGGGCAGACCGAGCGGATTAATCAAGAGATAGAGAATTACCTTCGTATCTTTGTGAACCATCGTCAAGATGACTGGGCTGACTGGTTACCTTTGGCGATGTTTGCATATCGGAACAGAAAGCACTCAGCCACTGGCTTCTCTCCATTCTACATGACCCATGGACATAATGCCTTCACTGGTGTGGAGACTAGGAGACCTGTAGCTGCAGAGTCTGCTCAGCAGTTTGCAGATAGAATGAAGGACATTTCGCAGCAGGCCTCGGCATCTTTACAGATAGCCAAGGAAGCTATGAAGCGAAAGTATAATAGACACCGCAGAGAGTCTGTTGACTACAAAGTTGGAGACTGGGTTCTATTGGACTCCTTTCACATAGCTAGTGAAAGACCCAATAAGAAGTTGGAAGACAAGCGATATGGACCTTTCCAGATTCAAGCAAAGATTGGTCCTAGCGCATACCGTCTGAAACTTCCTAAACAATGGAAAGCAATCCACCCTGTCTTCAATGAAGTACTGCTCTCTCCTGCCCATCCACCTACTTTTCCCAATCAGCCCAGAATGGAAGTCACAGCCCCAGATGTTACAGTTACTGCTCCTGTGCCTGAAGAAATTCTGGACTCAAAAGTAGTACGCGGTGGTCTACAATACTTAGTGAAATGGAAGGACAAACCCCGGTCAGAGAATACATGGGAGAAGCGCATTGATCTTCTCAAGTCTAGTAAATCTCTCATTGACCAATTCCATACTCAGAATCCTTCAGCTCCCCGTATGCCCACCATTAGGATAGCACCCCACTCCAGACTTGTTCGTTTGTATGATAGCAGTGATTGTGTATGGAACGATAGTGATGGTGTATGGAATCATTGGACAAGAAGGTGGAACAGATGGCAGAAATCAAATACTATGTACTATAGAACTGTTTGGACCTTAGGTTACATTCCGGAATCGTGAGGACACGATTCTTGAGAAGGGGGTATTTGTTACGAGACAAGACATAGTCGCCCATATGACCCATTATGCCCCTATGCTGAATATCATTTGACCTTTACATATGCCGCCACTTATGCCATACTTACTGATAAGCTACTCACATGTCTTCGATCGCTTATCACCTGCTATGCCAAGCTACTTACTATGTTACTTATGGTTATAATTAGGTACATTCCCGGGCTTATCCCGGAGACTTATGTGAATATATATACCACGAGAACTGGGGTTATCGACCTCAGTTCGAGCTGGTACTTTGCCCCGCCTTCCTCTCTCGGGTGACCACGTCGCGGTCGTATCACATATCTGACATCGCCCACAGCGGAACAGTCAAAACACGCAAGCGACGCAGCGATACTATCCGTGAGAGAGATCACTCACGAGCTGTCAAAGAAAGCGATGAACCATTCGACTCTGATAGACGGACCGTTCCAGGCATTCTGAGTCGCTACGAGTACGTTTGTGTTGGAGGTGAAGAGTATGCCGAGGCGCGTCCCATAAGAGATCGCGTTGACTACGCGTACAATCTTGCAGGCAAGCAGAGGGCCATATATTATGGTGCGAAACTTTAGATTGAGGAGCTGGGGCGGGTACGCCGTGTATACTCGGAGAAGGAGGATGGATTCGGAGAATAATGGGATTAGGCCGGCTATGGCAATGTATGCGTACAGTACCCCTGGGCTGACTGGCGTCGTAAGAATAGTCTCCAACTACAGTTCAAGGTTTGTACAGTGAGCGTGCAGCTTCAATGGAGCAATGCTTCTCGTGTTCTTTGATATACGTGTTGACATTCTGGATTTACGGCTCTACCGGTCCGGAGTTGTGCACACAACCTTTGTATGGTCATGTTTACTTATGTTTAGATAGCGCTTACTATAGGCTGTGTTTCTACTTACCATATACGGTTTTCTCTACGGAACTACTGTACATTCCCATGACCATATGGTTCCCTTGTCTTCCTGTGCGTTCTACAATGCACCGGAACATTCTAGACCTTATGTCTTACTCAGAATACTCTCGGCTCTTACTCATACGCCGAGTACGGACTCTTACTCATCGCTCTATGGTTAACATGTGACTGCTTCATTCGCTTACTCATGCACTCCTCTCTCCAGTATATAAGGCAGTCTGTTTGCCCCTCTGCTCTTCAGTCGTTCGCTCACTGACTGAAGAGTAAGTCTCACTCATTACTTATGCTCTACTACACTTTACTTACTAGTACTTGTAGTCTCTCTTTGTGTGACTTACAGGTACTAAACTATGCAATATAGTCGTTCGCTCACTGACTGAAGATCTCTCTTTGTGTGACTTACAGGTCGCTCCAAGCCTTCCAGGTTCAGAGTTCATCAGGTTATGAGCCCTGCGCTCTAATCGGTTGCTTCTCTGTCGACACCTCTGCGCGCAACTCTTTGTACGTCGACTCTCTGCCCATGCATCCCACTTTCCTACTCTCTTGACTGTGCCCGCCGACACTGCTGCCAGGGGGACATTTCTGCGCTCGTGACGCAGCCCTGAGCGCTTCGTAGTCAGTCTCTAGTCTACTATCGTTGTAACACCTGTTGTGCTCTCGAGGCACCTGGGTGATTCAGGCATCCCTCAGCCAGGCCACGCACTTGCGCCCGCCAGCTGTTGTACCCGGGGTGGTTAGCACCTTTGGACCGGAGGACAACCGTTCGGACCCTCCTTACGATACCTTTTTGCCTCGGTAGTTACTATAGCGTTTCTTAGGCACAGTTGGCGACTTCTACCCGGATTGTCGGTAATTTCGGCTTACTGGCTCTCTGGTTCACCTCAAAAGGTGCCCCTGTTCACCTTCCTCGCACGTGGCACGTCAATCATCGCGTATACTTTGAACCACCGTTCTGGAGCTGACTCTTCCAGCATCTCCTCATTCCTCTGAGTCTGAAGTCGAGGACATCGTTGATACTTCGACAGAAGCATCCTCTGACAGCTCAGGCAACGAGGAATCCTGCGAGGATCTTCCACACGTTTGGGACTCTGACGAACAAGTCGACGCCCATCTTCAAAGCGACGGTTGGTACAATTGTGCCGTGAGCCCCTGTCCTCATCGGTACAACAACGTTGCTTTACCGGAAGATCCCACATCGTTCGCTTGGCAACCTATCTCTCCCTACCAAGCAGACGAGGAGTTTCTTGCTGGAGTCAACACAGCTCTTCCAGTCGCATCCGATACACCCTACGACACACCACTTGTCGTAGCGCTTCCTCTCGCCTCTAACACCCCATACGACACCCCTCTCGTCGCATCTCCGCATCTCTCTCCAATCGAAACTCTTCCTCCTCCTCTCGTCACTGCGCTTCCATCTGTTGCGCCTATATCCTTCACTCTAGACTTCGACGACGAGGATTATCTCCACTCTTCTCAGTACCTGCTTTCAATCATGGGAGACGTCAAGATCGACTCGATCCCTATCCTTTCTTCGGCGAACCAGTACAATGACTGGGCTGCAAAGCTCAAGGGGTACTTCATCTTCATGGGCTGTTGGGAGATTGTCGAAGGCACCAAGACTGAGCCCTCTCCTGCCGGTACTACTGCCACTGCGGCGGAGTTAGTCGCCATAGAGGCATGGCAGAAGCTCAATGGGCAGGCTCGCGGCATGATGTATATGCGGGTCTCACCGAACTTCCACTACGTCCTCGATGCGAAGGTTCTGGGTCAAGGTGGTGCTGCTCCTCGTACCATGACAGCTGCTGAGACCTGGGCCGCCATCAAGACGAAGTTTGGCACGCCCAACAGTGCTCACGTCTGGGGCATGTTCGAGTCGCTCGTTGCAGAGCCTCGCATGAACGATTCGAAGCCTCTCCAGGACCAGATGATGAAGATCATCAACCGCCTTCGCGACATCGATAGCAACGGCGTCAAGCTCAGCGAGACCATGCAGGCTCTCCTGTTGCTGTCGAAGGTCCCCGAGTCCTACCAGTCCATGGTTTCTGCGCTAATGGCTATTACGGACATCGACAAGATCACCCTCGACGACATCCAGTCGAAGACCTTGGCCGAGGAGTCATTGCGCAAGAACGGACAGTCCGCCAACAAGGTCTCCCAGACCAAGCCGAAGCCTAAGGGTCCTTGCTCCTTCTGTGGCGGTAGTTCTCACCACGAGTCCAACTGCTATAAGAAGCATCCAGACAAGCGTCCCAAGGGCAAGAAGAAGGAGAAGGAGAGGGATAAGGACAAGGACAAGGGGAAGAACAAGGACACTACTTCTCATAGTCATGCGCATGTCGTCTCTGAGTCTGTATCAGCTGTAAACGTACTTTCGGGTCCCTCGAACATCGCTGCTTCTTTCTATGATGAGGCTATGGCCTCGGACAGCTCGAAGTGGACCATGTGGCTTATGGACTCAGGAGCCTCTCAACATATCACCGGCGACATGTCTGACTTCTCCACCTACCAGCCTTTCGAGACCACTGTTCCTTTCGGAACGGCTGCGTCAGGGGAAAGTAGTGTTATCCATGCGCTTGGATCGGGAACGGTTGAAGGGTTCACTTACATCGATAATCAGAAGGTCCCTGTCACCTTCAACAACGTCTACTACATCCCGCATGTGGAAGGTCGTCTTTTCTCGACGGGCTCCATCGAGCGCAATGGTTATTCCTTGTTCCAAGGCGAAGGTCGCATGTGTATCTTTGACAAGCTACCTGATGGTGCTGTCAAACATGGTTCGACGATTCGTATCATGGGTCGAAAGATCCTTGAAGCGAGGTACAACCCGAATAGCAACACGTACTGGACGCTCCTCGAACTCCGTAATGGTCAGCGTGTCCACCTCAATGTCCGTCGCTTCAAGACCTGGCATCATCGCTTTGGTCATGCGGGCAAGGACGTGCTGCGTCATCTTCCTAAGAACACCAAGGGAGTTGATGCCGTTGATCCTGCGGATGAAGAGCCATGTGACAGATGTGCCTTTGGCAAATCCACTCGCGCTCCCTTTCCACCTTCTGAGAAGCGTGCGACTGAAGTTCTCGAGCTCATCCATACAGATCTCGATGGACCGATGCGTACTCAGGCTATCGGAGGATGGAAGTATTTTGCCGGTTTCATTGACGATTACTCTGGTCTTGCTCGCGCCTATTACCTTAAGCACAAGTCGGATGCTATCAAAGCATTCCTCGACTATAAGGCATGGGCTGAGACTCAGACCGGTAAAAAGATCAAGAAAGTCCGCTCTGATCGAGGGGGGGAATACACGTCTAGCGAGTTCAGCGAGCTTCTTCGTTCGCATGGCATCGAGCACCAGAAGACAGTTGCGGGTTCACCTCAACAGAATGGACGTGCTGAACGCTGGAACCGTACCATCACCGAGAAGGCTTTGTGTATGTTACATCAGGCTGGACTTAGTCACGGTTTCTGGCAACTTGCCATCGATGCAGCCGTTCATATCTACAATCGTCAACCTATGCGACGACACAAATGGCAATGCCCTATCACGTTGTGGGACGGTACCATACCGGACGTTTCCTACTTCCGCGTGTTTGGGTGCAAAGCCTTTGTGCATGTGCAGAAGGCGAAGCGCGAAGGGAAGCTCGACAAGAAGGCAGTCGAGATGATCTTCGTGGGGTATGAGCAGGGTTCCAAGGGGTATCGTTTTTGGAATCCGGCCACCCGCTCTATCGTCGTGTCCCGCGATGTGACATTCGATGAAGAGTCTTTCCCTGCACGAAAACTTCCTGGCAATCAACCTGTCGCCCCCAGTGATAATTCGTTTGTGAATGACCAGTCGGATGAGTCCTCGAACGACGACTCTGACTCGGTCGATCCCAACGACATCCTGGACATTCCCCTTCCCATTCCGCTTGATGTCCCACCACCGCTTGATCACTCTGTAGACGATGATGCGCCTGAAGCACCTGCTCCGGCTAATGCCCCTGATCGTCCTCCAACACCACCGCCTGTTCCTGCTCCTCATCCTCCTCACCGTCGTGGTCGTAACAGACCAGTGGGAGATAATCAGCCTAGCATTGCTCGTGACCGTCCTCGTCGTGACAAAGCAGGCATTCCCCACCCGAGTAGGACTCAGGACAACATCTATGGTGACGAGAACCCGGTTCATGTTGACGCTCGAACAGATCCGGATGGAGATCAGTGGGAGGCAGAGACTTTCCTCGCTTTTCTCGCTGCTGCTCAGTCGAAAGCTGGTATTCCTCAATCCCACAAGGAGGCCATGCGATCGCCTGATGCTCCTAAGTGGCGCGAAGCTGAGAAGTCGGAGTATGACTCGCTCATCGAGAACAGAACCTGGTTACTTGTTCCTCGTCCTAAAGGTCGACACGTCGTCTCAAACCGCTGGGTTTATGACATTAAACATGATGGGCGGTATAAAGCTCGTCTTGTTGCTCGCGGTTTTACTCAAGTATGGGGTGAGGACTATCACGAGACGTTCTCTCCGGTTGCGCGGTTCGAGTCTATCCGGTATCTTCTTGCGCATGCTGCGCTTGAGGACTGGGACATCGAATCTATGGATGTCAAGACCGCGTTTCTGAATGGCGATCTCGAAGAGGAAATCTACATGGAACAGCCCGAAGGCTGGGTCGTTCCTGGGAAGGAAGATCACGTCTGTCTGCTCAAAAAGGCTATCTATGGTCTTAAACAGGCGTCGCGTCAATGGAATGCGAAGATTCATCAGTCGCTTCTTGACTTGGGATTCCAACGGACCTATTCTGATGCCGGGATCTACGTATATCGGCGACAAGGGGGGGAACACGTAACAATTGTCGTACTCTATGTCGACGATCTACTTCTCATTGGCGATCAGTCTAGTCACATCAAGCACGTCAAGCGCTCTCTCTCTAAGCAGTACAAGATGACGGACTTGGGACCAGTCAAGCGCTTCCTTGGTCTTCGCATCACTCGAGATCGTTCTACTCGAACACTCGAAATCAACCAGGAAGAGTATATCCAGTCTGTCCTTGAGCGTTTCCAGATGGCTGACTGTAAACCGTCGCGTACTCCTCTCCCTGCTGGTGCTGTTTTGGTGAAAACCGATCAGCCCGCTTCCAATTCATTCAGGCAACGCTACCAGAGTCTTATTGGCAGTCTTTTGTACGCCATGCTCGGGACGCGCCCTGATATTGCTTTCGCTGTCACACGGTTATCCAAGTACAATGCCAATCCCTCTGAAGCGCATATGAACTATGCCAAGTATGTCCTGCGTTACCTTCAGGGAACAAAGGCGTACCGGCTGCACTACAAGGGAGCGTCTAATGACGGTCTGATTTCGTACTCAGATTCGGACTGGGCGGAAGACCGTGATGATCGGCACTCAACCTCTGGCTTTGTCTTCTTGATGGCAGGTGGTGCTGTATCGTGGGCATCGAGGCGTCAGCCTACCATTTTGCTCTCCTCGACCGAGGCGGAATATAAAGCGGCCTCCAACACTTGTCGTCAGTTGGCATGGCTGAGGACCTTCGGCAATGAACTCGGAGATGACGTGACTGATCCGACGCCTTTGTGTCTCGACAACCAAGGCTCGATCTTCTTGTCTGTCAATCCAGTCATTGACCGTCGTACCAAGCACATAGAGATCCGTTATCACTTCATTCGTGAACAGGTCGAGATGGGATCTGTTGAGATCTACTATGTCGCTTCTGAGGACCAATTGGCCGACCCCCTCATGAAGAACGTGCCTTACTCCAATCAGGCCAAATTCGTTGAGGAGATAGGTCTTGTGTCCGTTGCATCTTGAACGAGTGGGAGTGTTGACATTCTGGATTTACGGCTCTACCGGTCCGGAGTTGTGCACACAACCTTTGTATGGTCATGTTTACTTATGTTTAGATAGCGCTTACTATAGGCTGTGTTTCTACTTACCATATACGGTTTTCTCTACGGAACTACTGTACATTCCCATGACCATATGGTTCCCTTGTCTTCCTGTGCGTTCTACAATGCACCGGAACATTCTAGACCTTATGTCTTACTCAGAATACTCTCGGCTCTTACTCATACGCCGAGTACGGACTCTTACTCATCGCTCTATGGTTAACATGTGACTGCTTCATTCGCTTACTCATGCACTCCTCTCTCCAGTATATAAGGCAGTCTGTTTGCCCCTCTGCTCTTCAGTCGTTCGCTCACTGACTGAAGAGTAAGTCTCACTCATTACTTATGCTCTACTACACTTTACTTACTAGTACTTGTAGTCTCTCTTTGTGTGACTTACAGGTACTAAACTATGCAATATAGTCGTTCGCTCACTGACTGAAGATCTCTCTTTGTGTGACTTACAGGTCGCTCCAAGCCTTCCAGGTTCAGAGTTCATCAATACGTACCTGGTGAAGTATGATGAGCGCTCCTTGAGCAGCTCCGAGGAGTATCGAGACGAGGTTGAGGATGAATACAGGTCGCTTCCGCAGTCCAGCGTCGGAGAATATAAACAGTAATATGGCAAGTGGGACAAGAAACGAGCACCAAATGGTACCAATGAGCAGGAACGTCAAAGAGGGGCTGATAGCTGCCACGTAGTTGAGTCCCGGGGGAGGTGGCACGTAGGCAATCTGGGACATGCTGGGCACTCAGCACGCATTATACGGTACTCAGGAGAATATATACTCACTGAATAGCAGAACATGATATCCGGAGACGGTTCTCTGACGAACATCACTGATCACATCATGAAGGTGGTGGAACAATACCTCGTCAAACATCTCAGGCTGTCAAGTTCTGGGACGGCTCCGCACGGATTGCTCACCTAATTGAGAACACCAGATATGGAGGCCCACGTCGAGTACCCTGAGGGCTACACTCGAGCGAGACGCAAAGTTCGAACACGTTCCTGTAGTCAATTCTTTACATCCTTCCAGGCAGTACCCGCTCAGCTCACGGCGTAGCTGTAGCGTGAGACCAAGAGTCTGTCAGGTCGCTCGCCTCGTGTGTGTTTCGTCCGGAAGAAGCTGTGAGATTAGCTGCGTATGTCAGCGCTACTGTCACTTCGAGGAACAGTTAATCGCCCGCATAGTCTGCCAAGCAGCCTGCTCTTTACCAGTTCCGGTTTCATGGAACGTGTGCTACGTGTGAAGATACTTGCAATCAATCCGACCACCGAATTTTCTCTGTCGATATGTCATCCTCCGACTCTGAGCCTGCATAAAACGGCAGAGACCCTCAGGTGTTAGGCCTCAGTAACGAACTCTGTGCTGCAGACTTTTATCAGACATTTCCCGCACGACAGACCAAAGTGGATACTCACTACTAGCACTTTGTCCGAAGCAATGCCGGAGCCAACCCAGTCATCCGCTTACGACCAGCAACTCGCATCCAGCAGGGGAGCGTTGATCTGAGGTACAGCCAGGATACCTCTGATACCTAACGTTCAAGCAACGCAGCCCAAGCACATCGGCCGTTTAGAACGCCAATTGCAAGACGGTTCAGCGATGGTACAGAGGACGCGCACCCTTATGCACTTCGACAAAGTGTGGCTGGGGATCTTCGTCGCCGTGGATGAACAATCTCCGGAAAGGACGCCGTGGAAGCGGAAGAGTGGGTTCAACCGTACGACCCGCACCCAGTCTAATCTCCAATTTACAGGGTCGCGGAGAGGCGGCCTACGCGCTAGACGACGACCCACCACAAGAAGGGTGATAGAGCGGCAGCTCGGACTCCCACTGCTGGTCTCTCCATGATGTTGAGCGCGTCGGCGCATCGCTCACTGTTGACTGGCACTGCGGCGAGGATAGCTCTGCAGAGTGACATCGCTCCGGTCTGCGCAAGGGGATCAGGGTATGTCGATGTTGGCGACAAGTCAAAAACGTACGATGTCGCACAATCGAACTGCATGGCATAATAGATACGCGGGATGCAGCGCGTGAGTACAGAACATAGCAAGGGCACACTTTTTGAGGGCTTCAAACCGGCGTCATGCCGCTCATTACTTCATACAGACCCTCCATTTGCCGTCGCTCAAGATGCTCGCTCCAAAACCGCATGATAGGCTCAAACTCCTCCTTAGACCGAGGCATACCTTCGCCCCTCATCTTTACTTCTTCCAGCTTCGCGAAACCTTTCTTCAGGGCAGTGATGGCTCCCGACGAGAGTGCGCTCTCCGCGGGTGGAGGCCTATGGAAGATGAGGACTGGCGTGGGACATGGCTTCGGCGGGGTGGGATAGGAGAGCAGGGGTCCGCAGATGCTAACAACTGAACCCAACGCACGAGGGTCGCCGCTGGCAACGTTCGCGTCTCCCCCAGCATTTTGCGACTTCCGTTGGTGAGAGAGCTCCTCCCGCCAGTACTTGAGCGCGAACTCCGCCGCGACGCTGCCACCCTGGGCGAAGCCGAAGAGGTGGATACGATGTGGGGGCCACGCACATTCCTTTGTGAGGTGATCGACGACCTTAGACAACAGCTCGAGTGCGGGGGTGGGGTTTGGATGCTCAATAAGGTCGCCGAGAGGATCGAAGGAGGTGTACCATTGGTATGCCTCCTCATACAAGAACGGGATTCTGTGATGCCGTTAAGTATTGATATGACGCGATATATGTGCGAGTACGCACTTCTCTGGTGCTCGAAGGGCGAGTGTCGCAGTCTGCGGCAGATGGAGCTGTTTACCAAGTTTTCCGAACGGTATCTGAGTATCACCTAGTTTGATTGGCATAAAGATTGGTTCTGGTGCGATAAAAAGGATGGCAGCTCACCAAGGCCATGGAGAAGAATCAACAGGTTCTCGTCCGTGCCGTCATCGCTGGGATTGTAGATGAATGGGACAGGAATCGCCGAGGACTTTGGCGGCGTCTTAGTTTTCGGCGACGAGTTTGTCGCCTCCCGGAGTGTTATCTCAGTTTGTTCAGACATGGTGGAGAGTAGCTTGTGCAAGAAGAGGCAGAAGACGATGATGCTCAACGCATATATGCGGAGGACGAGAGAGAAAGCGTCGAGAACGTTCGGGGGATGGTGGTGGACGACATGGAAGTTGTGGAGGGAGGCTCGGAGAGGCTCGGGCGCTGTCCGCCATCGGCGTCCTCCGACTCCTTGTTTCAATGTTTGCAACGCTCTTGAACACCTATCCACCTACCTGCCACTTACTATCTCTGTCCATACTCGCATTATGACGGCCTTTGACCCAGACCGATGGCTCTCGCTGCTCATGGAATGCCAACACCTGCCTGAGCCCGACATGAAGGTCCTCTGCGAGCGAGTGCGCTCAATATTGCTCGAAGAGTCCAACATCCAGCCCGTATCGAGTCCGGTCACCATCTGCGGTGACATTCACGGCCAGTTTTGGGATCTGCTGGAGCTGCTGAGGAAAGGCGGGATGGTACCTGAGACGAGCTACATCTTCATGGCACGTAGGTACCCCTCCGTCGCACCCGAGACGACTGCTCAGACGGACCGCAGGGCGACTTTGTCGACCGCGGCCACTATAGTCTGGAGACAGTGTCGCTGCTGTTGGTGCTGAAGGCAAAGTCAGGCGTCGTGCTCAATCTGTGAGTGTGACACTGACTGTATGCGCCTTCAAGATATCCGGACAAGGTCACACTTCTGCGAGGGAACCACGAGAGCAGACAAATCACGCAGGTGTATGGGTTCTACGGTTCGTCGTGAATGTTCTCTTTCTATGATGATCTCACTCGAGCTGCAACTTTCAGATGAGTGTCAACAAAAGTACGGCTCGGCGCAAGTATGGAAGGCATGCTGCGGGGTATTCGACTACTTGAATCTCGCTGCGGTATGTCCTCGCGCGCTGATTGTTGCGTGCTCCTCATCTGACGACGTTTTGGCTCAGATCATCGACGGAGAGACGCTATGCGTCCATGGTGGTCTCTCACCTGACATCCGAACATTAGACCAGATCCGTGTCCTATCAAGAGCGCAGGAGATCCCACATGAAGGCGCATTCTGCGGTCAGTCTCATGCTAGACCGTCGACTCGTTTGACACTGAATTAGCCTCATTAAGACCTTATGTGGTCAGATCCAGACGACATTGAGAATTGGGCTGTGAGTCCGCGCGGTGCAGGATGGCTTTTCGGAGGGACTGTTACACAAGAGGTGCGTGCGCTTACACTATGTATCGCGTACGGATACCCATGCCTATACCCAGTTCAATCACGTCAATTCGTTGAGACTGATAGCGCGAGCACATCAACTTGTGCAGGAAGGATATAAGTACATGTTCGATGAACAGCTCGTCACCGTCTGGTCTGCGCCAAATTACTGCTACCGATGTGGAAATATGGCGTCGATCCTGACAATCCGAGACAACGGAGAACGTTCGTTCACTGTTTATGATGCTGCCCCGGAGAACGAGCGGGATAAGGGCATGCAGAAGACGAGGAAGATGGTGAGTTGTATTGCGGCTCTCCGATAACGTGATGCTTAACTGCATATAGGGCAACATGCCATATTTTGTGTAGATGTAACTTATCTTGTTGTCGTCAGTGTAGGTCGTATTGCTATCAGGAGCTCGTTCATACCCGCAGGACTGCCTGATTGGTCAACTATGCCTCCGAAGTCATGGGACAACTGTCACCAACGATGCATAGGAGAAAAAATATGGTGCTAATGTACAGGTGAGTGAATTTGCACTCGAGATGGATGCCGAGGTCAATCAATACTGTACACTAATAATGAGTATCCAGCGTTATGCAGGTGAATTCTCGATCGGGATCCTCAATCCACGTCGTACGGTAGCGCGTTCCGAACGCGATCCAAGTGCTCGAGCCCAAGACACCCGCCTCCCTTGATGCATTCAGCGAGAGTCAGGCCGATATCCTTGCCTTCAGTGTACGCTCCGTGCAGATATCCTGCGACATTTCCAACATCAGTCGAAACGACCCGTATATCCCGCACTCGCTTTTGACTTACCGAACCACTTCTTACTCGTCGCCTCTCCCGCAAACCAGAGCCGTTCGTCGACGTTCGCGCGTAGGTTCCCCTGGTGCTCGCTCAGGAAATTCGCAGGCCAGTTTGAGTATGACCCTCGGAAGAGCGGGTCGCTGTGCCAGCGCTGGAAGTAGAAGTCGAGCGGCTCCGGGACAGTCGCATTCGGGAACATGGAGCGCAGCACGGAGAGAATCTCCATCTCAACGGCTTTGTCGGGCATGGACTCGATCCGACGAGAGAAGTCGCCCTATGAAGGTTCACGAAACCTGAGATTAGTACGTCTTGATCTTCCGCATGTCTGGGCAGAGTGGAGAACTCACGGTTACAGTTACGAAGAGTATGCCACTACCCGGGAAGAAATCTGGGTGGTCGAGAGATTGCCACACGGGAAAACGGCCGCGTTCGTGGTCTGCGTACAGCGCCATCTTGGTAATCGTCGAGGTTATTTGTGGCGATCCACTAAGGACAAGACGTTTCGCGTACCTCGGTATCGAACCAGAACTTCTCAGGGAATTGCAGGAAGATTTTGGTGTAGGTGCCCTGTCTCCCATCGTCAGCTCGTCAACAAAGTACTAATCCAGCCACGATTCCAGACGCACCATCGACATGCTATGTATGGCTTCCAATTTCCAGTCGGGCAAAGAGGGCACGAACTTCACGTCATCGTGCTGAAGCACGCCCAAGCTGAACGTGCACAGTGCGTGGTCGGCCGAGATTGCGCTGCCGTCTGCCAGCCTCACCACCACGCCCTCTTGCGAAGTTTGGATGGCAGTCACAGTAGCGTCCAGTCGAACCTGCCGGTCCGTCAGGAAGTCCTCGGCCTCGGCCTGGACGATCGTCTTAAATCCGCGCTGGTCGACCGAAAGCAAATTCTCAGGGGAGAACTCGCGGAACGTATTGTTGTGCGCCTGCGCAGCGCGTCAGCGAGAACCTGCAACACCGAGCGCGCCAACCTCTACCGGAAAGACTTGTACTGCAACTTGTCTGGTCGCCAGTCGAGTCCTCGCCAGGAGAAGCCAAGGCGATGGACGTGCGCGGAACGACATGTACCCAGGATGAAGCGAGCCAGGACGTTTCTTCGGGCGTCGCCCCGAACTCCCAGTCGAACTGGTAGTACTCGGACGCCATCTCGTAACGCGAAGCTGGGCGCAAGCCAGAGAGTGAGTAGCCGCTTCGTGCGGTCATGTCGACCAATCGGTTTGGGACACGTGCTCCTAACGCGGCGTCTCGGTGAGTTCTATCTGTATGTATGCTCTTTGGCGAATAAACACTGACCTGCGGTAGCAGTGAGCTTCCGGAAGTTCTCGACCGACTGTTGGAAAACATCTTGGAAGTCGAACGGGCCCGAATCATCGTACGTCGCTGTAGGATTTCAAGGGTGTGGTTCAGAGACTGATCGCGCTTGGTTCCACGAACACAGACAAGGAGGGACACTCACAGACGCTGCCAAAGTAGTGGCTCGAGTGAAGCGACACGTTATGTGACTTTGCAAGCTCCCAAATCGGGTTCGCCGGCCCTCCCCCCGTCTGCGTCCCTTGCACCCAGTTCGCGCCGACCTCCACGGTCCACCTGTTATCTCCGACTCCGAATTCGTGGCTCATCATCCGACCTCCAAGCTCGTGCCTCGCCTCAACGATGATGAAGTCCTCGATCCCCTGTTCATGCAGCGTTCGTGCGGCGATGATGCCGGTGACGCCGCCGCCGAGGATGACAACTCTGGTGTCCCGGGATCGGGCTCCGCTTGCGAGAAGCGTCTGGTCCCCGGGAACGATAGGAAGAGCGAGAGCGTTGAGGATTGCCCATGACGCGAGCAAGGCGGGCGAGAGGAGGTGCGTCCAGCCAGGCATCGTGTTACGTCGCAGAGGCTGAATGGCAGGACTCGAGACCCGAAGCGCTGTCGGCCACGCCCTTACTTATACCTCGTCCTCCCGCAACCTCCCAGTAGTAGGACCGGTGGACCGTGAGACGCGTTGCGGTCGAAGAAGCTCTCACTTATCGGAGTGAGAGCGGGGCCAGGACTCGAAACGAGGTCAGTGACCCGTTCTCCGTGCGTTTCTGGGGTCGTATGGAGGTGTGCTGCGTGCTTCGTGGCAAAGTGGCGTTGATAAGCAAGAGACGGAGCGGATGCTAGTGTTGCGGCGGTAAGGCTTTGGTGATGCGGTAAGCTCTGACGATACCAAAGCTCGCGTCTCCGAGCCGTATAGAGGCTGAAGCCAAGCCGATGGGGGCGTGCGGCGCGCGCCGCGCGCGTCTTCGCGACGGACCTCATCCGGTAGACGTCCCAGCCGCCTCGCCGCGCGCCCTCCTCTGTCTATGCATCCATGCCTACTGTCGTAGGGGATGTGATGAGTCTTCCGAAGCACTGTCCCGATACGCTATCTGGCGTTCCCCGAATCACACCGACCCCTAGACATCGAGCGAGATGATAGCGTTACAACGCTTCCCTGACACTTCCCATGCCGTAACGCTTTGGGATGCACGCGACCCGGCACAGAGACATGATTCGTTACACGTCCGTAGATAAGGGGAACACAGTCCGGATCTTGAGCTTCTTGTCCGTTAGGTTATGAGGCTAGCTAAACAGTTGGGACGCTTCGCCGCTGCAAAGTGCCGCTGTAGGACGGATGGATATAGGGTGCTCTCGATGTCTGCCAAATAGTGTTGCTAAAGGCCACCCTAGTTTTTCAAGCTTCCAATGAAGGCACCCTCTCCACCTTGAATACGAGAGGGTGTGTCAGGCTGTCACGTAAAGCATGGAGTAGCAAACATACACACACGTGCCACGTGCGTATGCATGTTATTCCGGCCTTGCGGTGTCTGGACCATATCGTCCCGTTAGTCACTAGGTTCTCGGACATACAGTCAACAAACTGAATGATCATTTATTGTCGTCAGAGGAGTCCACTACGACGTATCGCAACGTCCATTCCCTCAGTGAGACGGAGAATGCAGTTGGGACGTCCATCACCGAACCACGTCGTCAGTCTGCTGCTTGATGCAGCATGATGACGCCTGCGGCGTACTAACGCTAATGTAATGTCATACGCCCGCCTTTCCAGTCGTTGTGGTACGATATGTTACTAATTTCATGCCATGCCCTCGTACAGATCCGCACAATCTCTTGGTATGGCTCTCGCGGCCTCCAGTCTCTTCGAAGGCAGGTCAATCGACCTTCGTTGGTGACGCGGGATGCGATGCGATGAGGTAGTCCCCCAATAGTTGGACGCTATGCGCATCTCGCTAGCCTTCGGACTATATGCGCCGTAAGTAGTCCTGCCCGTTACTGATTGTCGCCAGTCGCGGGAACACAGCGACACTACCCACCGGAAATACTGTCCTACCGCTGCGAGGCTGGTAGGTAGAACGTAACCCTGCGAGAATTCTGAAGATGTAAGCCTGATGTTCCGTGCATGTCATGACCTTCACGTTCACCTTCTCTTCACAGCGCGGGTCCGAATCTCAATCTGGTCAACTCGAGTCTCGAGCATCGCGACGGTGTCTTCTGGGGCCGACATGCGATCATCGGTCTCTCCAGGGCGCGTATAGCGATGACGTTCAGCGTATAGGGTATGCGACGTCTTCACTCACTGCCCCAGTATCCGCTGGTACCGGGCTCAAAGTAAGAACTGAACAGAGGGGGCGTATTGGCGGTGTTCCACGCGCTGATGAGAATTATTATGCTAGTATTGCTACTAGACGCACACCTCTGATGCAAAGATGGCTCTGCGATAGTGCCTTGTGAACATCACATTCTATGGCGTCTCTTCATCCTCCATTCCCAGTCCTGCTGTAGATGCTGTCTGCAAGGTACCAGGATCAATATGCGTGATTGGAATCGAACATATGTTATGGCCTTTATTTATGTGAGTCGTCGTGTCTGCTTTCTGCGATACCGTCTAACTGAGTACTCATCCATACTCCGCACGTACTGGGACCGCGTTCGGTAGCGGTCATGTACTCATCCTCACATGCGCCACGCGAGGTCTTCGACTATTCTGTCAACCATTCCAACATAACCAAGATGGGACGAACAACCTGCAATGGGCAGACCATCTCTTGAGTGTTAGTCTTTCGCTCGCGCGTAGCTCTTTTTGACAAGTTTGTAACTTGTTATTCTGTCCAGTGAACTGTCGTCTGATATACACTCGGATTCGAGCCCGTCTCCTGCAGACCATACATTCTATACAGCGTTATGGAGCATCAAGTGCATATGCTAAGCGTCTCCCGAATCATAACGCCTCGGACAACTGATTCCCGCGTACAACCTCTGACGCACACCTGTCTCGGCTAGGACGGGGTAACTGCCGGTCACCCGTAGCAATCACGATGAGGTGGAAGTGTCCTTCGCGTACTCGCTTCTTTCGTAAGTCGTCGTTGATTTCTCAGGAGGGACGTACGGCACTAAGAGCTAGTTAGACGAATGCATACCGAGGCTGGAGCGTCCCATATATGGAGGATGGACAGGGTCAGACGGCTGACATCAGTGATACCTCCCGCGAATTTGTGCAGGGACGTCAATCGCCATACAACTTGAATACTCCCAGCGCTGACTCGTTGACGTGAGTGCAACCAACAGCAATGCGAGTTGCCGGTCGGCTTTCTGACCGTTGGAGTCTAGTACTCACCAAACTGAGAACGCGGGTTGGGCCATGAAGTCGGCGACCTGGAGGGTCGCACCCTGACACACCTCGCGTAAAATCGTCGCCATCTGGTACTTTTCGCAAAGGTTTCATTAGACTGCGCCCTCCTCTCCCGATATGAGGTCCCTTGTCCAGATATACTTAAGCCCTGCTGGACACCACCAGCAGCGCGCTCAGTGCTGCCCCTACCTGTCCACGTCCCTCTTGTGTCTCCGACTCCGGCGATGTCTGCCGCTGAGGTGTTCCCACTCCCTAGAGCTGAGGTGCGCAGTTACCGCTCAAGTCTTCTACGATATTGACGTCCCGCGCCCTGCAGCTCATCGCTCTTTTCCTCGAGTCGCTGTTCTTTGGAGCCTTCTGCATCCTCTACGCTATTGCAATATGGATCTTGCTCTACAGGGAGAAGCTTAACAAACGCTCTTCGCTCAACAAAATGCTTTTCATGACGTCCACCATCATGTGGGTGCTCTCCGTCGTGGTACGTGCATTTACTTCTAACTCGCTACTTATTCTGACAATGTCTACACACAGCACCTAGTATTGGATGTGCAGCGAGCGGTAGTAGGCTTCGCCAATGAAGGTGGCAAGCCGGACGGTACACTCAACTTCTACCTGAGGCTGAACAACCCAACACATGTCGCCAAATCGGTCATCTTCATCACAATGACTCTTGTGGGCGATTCTTTCGTGGTACGTTCCTGGGCTTGATCTCGGTTGAGTCCCTGCATGCACTTGTCGACTCACCGCGTCTTCTAGACATATCGATTGTACATTGTGTGGAACCGGACATGGTGGATCGTGGTCCTTCCCATCACAATGCTGGTTTCGACTGCCAGTACGTACTCCAGACTCAATAACCCCTCCACTTCGTCTTGCTCATAGATCCATGTAAAACAGTCGCTGGCTACGGTGCATGCTTCGAGTTCACTCTCATCGACTCTGCTACGGCAATCTTCGAGAGCAATTTGCAGCCTTGGATCACCTCGTTTTTTGCATTGTCGCTCACGACGAACCTCCTGGCAACGTGTAAGTTCCCGATTAACGAGTCTTCCCATGGTTTCGCGTATCTAGTCGGGTCGAGTGGAGCCTCACGGCGGCCTTCGTGACCGTGACTTGACAGGTGTCGCCGTCCTGTAGTATCCCTTGACACTAGCCCTGATTTTTGCGGTCAATCATTACCTGCTGGAACGTGTTTGCTGATTCTCACCATTTGCGTGCACAGTCCTCATCACTGCACGCATTATGTGGTCCAATCGCAACGTCCGCAAGTTCCGCGCAGGAAGTCCTGCGACGTCACAATGGGACGTCATCGAGACACTCATCCAATCGGCCGCCATCTATTCTGCCGCTCTGACTTCCCTCCTAGGAACCTATGCAGCGGGGTCGAACGCACAGTATGTCTGCCTTGACGCCCTTCAGCCGCTCATCGTACGTCCTCTCGACCTCTCTTCCTACCCCGCAGCCTTTTCTCATGGCCCTGAACTTTGTATCCGCACACATAGGGTGTCGTATTTACCCTCATTATTATTCGGGTCGGTCTCGGGTACACCGTCTCTGGCTCGGGCGCGCAGGTCTCAGATGCTCGGTATCCTGGTCAACCAAGCGTGACGAACCACTTACCGCGCGCCGAGTACCCTCTTCATCCAGTCTCGATCAACGTCTCAGTCTCTCGTACGCATGACCGCGCGTCGCTCGAGGTGTACGGCGCTAAGGAGGGCGCAGAGGATCTTGAGAGTGGCAGTTCGCCCTGATGCAGCGCAATGTGGGAAGGTGAGGGCATATCGTTCCCGCTGTAGTCTTGCTGTTTGTACCTGAGGCACTTTCTACCGTGCATATCGGTCTTGACACCTAGCACGCCATGGCGCTACGGACGTCGAGCGTCTCAGCATTTTGTAGACACGCCATCCACTCATTTCATTGCTCTCTTTTTTTGTCGTGCGATGTTGAACGAGAAGCGCTGTGCCGTGCCTCGTGACAACCTGTTGTAGATTGAGAAGGCAGGTACCATGTGCACGCCTGATGAGAATGGGAGTTCTCAATCACGCGAATCTTGGACTCGCAGGACAAGACAACTAACATCGCAAACCTTCCCATCATGTTTTTCAACCTCAGAGGGGTGCCAATAACTCTACATCCATACTAGGTCAGAGCCTTATTCGTTACCGCATTCTAGGCTTACAGATTGACATCCTCTTTCCTATCCTAGCCCTAGTACGAGTATGGCCTGATGCTCAACATGTACTATGTGGTGGTCTACAGCTCTCAAGCCCGCGTCGAGATGAGTGGAATTACGCGGACATCCGTGCAAGAGAACGAGGCCTCCCAAGTCTACCAGTACCCAATGCTGTTCCTTCAGGAATACCTTCAGAGCACGGTCGCCCCCTAACTACAGACTGGTATGATTGAACTTTGTCAGCATCACCGGATGTAATCTGAGACCATGATCACATCCAGCGCGCGAAGAGACGCGCTGCAGTAGAAGGAACCCGCGCAGAAGCGGGGAAATTGCTGTTCAGTCTGTGGGGTATTATTATAACGGGCGATGCGCCTATGCCCTGAACAGTGCATACGGGACAATGTTCCGCGATGCGGTCGGAGTTCTGCGTGGGCGGCGTCGTCTCTGTACGGCTGCAGCCTGCAATTGAGCGATTGAGGATCGGCTCCGGACGCTCACCTCCCGGACCGCCGTATAGCTCAATGCTTCAACGCACAGCCCATTTGCTGTCCATGAACCACACTCAAATGCAACAAGAGGCACCTGAGCAGATCGCGCGGCTTCACGATGGAGAGTAGCAAACGAAGATGTCCCACGGCGAAGCGCCCTGCCCGGTGGGCCGTCAGTGGTCGCATCGAACCTTCTTTTGCGCTCCGAGTGAGCCACGGTCGACCATCGAGTTCCTTGATCGAAGTGCAAACCTGTGCAGCGATGGTCTTATATGCGACGGTCTCGTCGTCACGTTCGTCGTGCTCACGCTGACACTACCCCTCTCCCTCCATGACTTCGGCCACTGGCCTAATCACGACTGACAAATTGGTCGCGTACGTCGCAGATGAGTCCGTACCATTCTCTTTACATAGCTCGCACACGTGATACTAACATATTCTTAGACTTCCCTACCGACTCTGTCTATGCTGTGGCACAGGTAGCGTGGTCATCAGCAGTGTTTCTCGAAAAACATTGCTGAGATATGCACTTCATAGCCGTTCTTATATATGACGGTCTTCTCTGCTTCGATAGGGAGATAGATTGCATTTGGAAACGGAGCTTTGGCCTGTTGAGCGTTCTGTATGTCCTGAACCGCTACATTGAGGTCATCACGGCCGTCCTGAGGCTTGCCTTGCTGGTAACTGTTAGCGACAAGGTGAGTGATTTGGCTGCAGGTAAGGCGAGACTAATGAGAAAGGACGCACTGCTACAGGCGTATGCATTTTTCTGACTCCTTGATCAATGTGTACTGAAGGAAACACAGATGCACTGCCCTGGCGGTCAGCCAAAGTGTCACTGTAGTATTGCCATATGTGGCATGGAAGGGTACGTCATATCTTGCGGATTATGACCTTGATATCTGACAGGAATTCTGTTCAGTCTTCTCCACCTTCCGAATGTACGCCCTATCAGGGCGAAGTTGTGTGCTGACGATGATCGTGGGCGTCCTCACATGCACATATGTGATCCCCGACCTGGTGACCTTCTTGCTCTATACCACTGCTCGGGGTGGGCATAATCTTACGATCCCTACCCAGTACCAAGTCATACATATCTTCGACTACAAGAATCATCCATATCCGTACAACTGTCAAGGGCCGTATCCCCGCCGTAGCCGCGATGTTACCATTGCTCGGTGAGCATGCAACTTCTTGCACAGGACGTAACTCCCGAATAGCTCGCTGACGATTGACTTTCTATCAGTGAGTTTTACACAGCTGGACATGACGGGTTCACTGACCTCGTATAGTCGTTTTATCGTGTAGAGTGCTGTCGCTGATAGGGGAGTCTCTGGTACTCATCTGGACCATAAAAGAGACGTACCCTACTTGGCGTTCCGTCCTAACACCCTGGCACCCCAGCCATTCTATCAGTAGGTCCATATTCGAAAACGGTGCGTTCCTGTACGTATGGTCACGATGCGTCTCACTGACAAGCTCCCCCACCTCAGGAATCGCTTGTTTCAGGTATGTCCAACTCTTACGCTTCGGACGAGAGCAGGGCGGTCCGCTCACAGACGCGTTGCAGCATACCAGTTATCCTCAACATCTCCCTATTGACGAGCTTCGTATTTGTGCGTATTGCCAGCCACTGTTCACAACGTTCCCCCCTCACTTCACTCGCAGAAATCATATGAATCTACAACCTGGCAAGCAATCAGCGCGCTCCGAGACCCGTACGTCCCTCCTTCACCCTTACGTTAACGGTTTTCTCATCCCATGCGGCTAGAATCACATCCATCCTGGTGTCTCGGTTCATCCTAGACCTCCGGATGCTAGGCAACAAAAACATACACGTCTCCGCCCCGCGAGAGCAGCTCACGACGGACATCTCCTTACATCCCTCAAACTTCACAGCAGATATCCCGAGCTTCGTCAGCCCGAATTGGACAGGAGAGACGACCGTGCGGGAGTGTCGACATGACTCGGAAGCGTAACGGTTTGGCAAAGTGGGAAGCCGAGAAGCGATCTGGGTGGGCGGATGTATGTATGATAAAACGCGCTATCTCGGATTTGTTGAGAGTCGCTGCCCGCAAGACGTTCGATCTCCTTACAACAATTCTGGTGCAAGTGCCCGGTAGTAATAGTATATCTGCTTACCATAGAGCTATGTAATCAAGCGTCCGAGGACGCGCTGTCTAGCTCATCATACCAGGAACTCGCGAAGACGCTGCAGCCGCTCCGCGCCCCGACGAAGAGTGTCCAAGTCCTTGCAGAACGCGAAGCGTGCGTAATTCTGGCCAATATGCACGTGTTCGTCGCAGTAGAACTGCAGCAATTACAACAGGCGGAGAGTATCAGTGAGGTGAGGTAAGGAAGGCGACTTGCAAAGGGAATGGAGACGCACCTCGCTCACTGGGATGCTCGACACGCCGATCTCATTCGCCATGAACCAGGCCGCCCTACAGGTGCAGAAAACAGTCAGATCAGGTCGTCAATGATGAGGAGTAGGGATCAGCAGTACTTGAAGTCGCGCCCGCGGCCTTCAAGCGTTGGTGGGAAAGGATAGTCTTCAGGCCACCGAACACGTGAGATGTCCTATGAGCAGCTCATATCAGTTTCCATCCTCGCAAAGCTGACCCATATGAAAGGGAAAAAAGGACTGACGAGCAAGATGAAGTAGGTCCCTTCGGGCCACGCATACTCCAGCCCCAGCTTCTCAAAAGCGTCTATCAACACCTGACGCCGCTCCGCGTACTCCTGCAGCTGCCGCTCAAAGTATCCGCGCGCGGGTGCTTGCTCGATCCCTGTCGCAGCCGCTTCTTGCATGGGCGAGTTCGGGCAGAAGGTGATGCGAGTCGTCGCGGCGAGTGACGGGCCGATGAGCGCAGGCGGGCCGATCAGCCACCCAATGCGCCAGCCGGTGGCAGCGAAGAGCTCTATGTGTGCGCTGCGAGATGAGCGAGGGTGTCGGAGAGGAAAGGAAGAGCACACGCACTGCCTGCCGAGCCAACGGTAATCGTGCGATCCCACATACGAGGCAGGCTCGCGATGCGGACGTGCTCGCGGCCATCGTAAACGAGGCTCTCATACTGGGAGCGACAGTACGTCAAGCGCCGGACGGAATGTGTCTTGTGCAAGGGAATGACTTACGACTTCGTCGGACATCACTATCAGGTTGTGTTCCTCCGCAATCTGTCCTATCTTCTCCAGCTCATCTCGCGTAAAGACTTTCCCAACGGGGTTGTGGGGCGTGTTCAGGACAATCATTTTCGTGCGGGGCGTGACGGCTCTCCTGCTCGGCCGCGTGCATCAGTCTTCGTCGTCACGTCCAACTTGGCGCTGCATTGCCGGGCAGAGGACGTACCGGAGCTCGTCGAAGTCAATGTTCCACGTCTTTTTGCCCACCTGGACACCGGGTGCAGGCTCTGTGCTTGGGCGTAGAGGAACATAAACGGGCTTTCCGCCCTGGAAGGCGATGGAAGGGAGGTACTGATCGAAGAAGGGTTCGAAGATGATGACTTCGTCTCCGGGCTCAATGAAAGCCGTGAACGCAGAATACTGCCCTGCGAGACAGCGCGTTTAGCAGTTAGAAGAGTTGACAATTGTGTGTGGGCGGCGGAATTATGGCAATGCCGACATGTGATCGACATATGATACCCGGGGAAGCAGTGAACGAGTACGTACCTTCGTTTGCCCCAGCAGTCACGACGATCTCTGTCTCCGGATCCAACTCCCTCCCGAAGCGAGGTCCATAGAACTCCTTCAGCGCTTGCCGCAACCGCGGCCGACCTTTCGGCGGAGAAATCTGATTCCCCTCGACTGAGCGAAGTGCGTTCTCGGCCCCTTCACACGCCCACGCAGGCGGTGAGAAATTCATGTAACCTTGGCCGAGGTTGATGCAATCTTTTGGCAAGTTCGCAGCACTATGACGCAAGAGCAGAGTCAGCAGATCGAACAATGCGGTCAGGGAAGGGACGACACGCAACGGACTCACTTAAACACGGACCATACGTCGAGGGCAAGTGCGCGACCGTCTTTCAAACGCTGAGTGTAGGGGAAAGTAGGCTTCGAATATGCGTTGTGTCTGACTGCAGAGCTTGTCTGAAAGCCCCGGTCACGGTAAGTCGCATGACGAAGAGCGGGTGCTGTCCTGCTTAGTGGCAGTAAAGGACACCGAGCGCGGGTGAGAGCTGTCGAGCATTTCGATGCCATTCTAGCAGCACAAGTCGGTCTGGCTGGCTGTGCGATGATGCGTAGGAGACAACAGCGGACGACACGACGGGCATACGCAGAGGCTGACAAAGGCCCTTATAAGTATGCCTCGCGCATGGGAATAACGAATTTACGTCTTCGAGACGCCTCCATTCGTGAACGGAGTCTCAAACGTCTATAAATAAGGTTCGGTAGATCCACTTACTGTGTAGAGATCTTCTGAGCAAGAGAGTGGTAGAGCCGGGAGCTGAACGAGCTTTGACCGCGCTGCTTGTACTCCGTTGATCAGCGAATACGGATGGAAGCGGCCATACCGTGGAATCGTTGACACCCACGGGACCTCACGCGGCGTCCAGACACACCCCTCTTTGTCAAGGATGTGGCAACGGTTGGTACGGCATCATACCCTCTTCGCGCTGATGCAATAAAGGAGGAGAGACACGCGGGAAGAAGCTCAGCCCACGATGCGTAGCAAAGCACGTGCTGAGACCTACCCTAGATGGGTCAGGGAGGTTGTTGTACTGTACGCTCTTCCAAAGAAGACGGTAGCGTGGACGAGATAGGACATCACTTACTATATGTTCACATACGAAGAGCGACCGCGATGAGTACTCTCCGCTTCATTCTTCAGTTCGGCCTCATCTAGTGTTTCTGTGGGTGCTCCACAGCTCAAGTCGTTGACACAGCGCTTGTCATGTCGTGAGAGAGGGTCGATGGGTGGATGGCGAGCTGGAAGATGGGAGTAACATACCAGAACGCAAACTGCAGAGCGTACCGTGTCTTGCACTCCCTTACCCTAACCCTGTGTTAGGGGTAGGGGCACAAGAGGCCCGGACAGTGGGCTACAGTGGGCCCCTCTTCCTGTCCATCATGCATATGGTGTCCACATCAACATCGCCCTGCAAGAGTCTCGCAATGCTTGAACCCACCCATAACCTACTAGTTGATGTCTGCTACCTTGCGGTATACACCTTCTCGCAGCTCGCCGATCGATGAGGAAGGCCGTCAAGCTACCACCAGCCTCCTGACCGTAGGAATGGCCAAGTTCAACTTAGCTGGGTGGTGGAAACTCGCCGAGATAGTGCGTGATACCGGTAGGCATAGTGTGGGCCGGGCCTGACTCTAATGATCACACACGGTGTGTGCAATGACGCGGGCGGTGTCCAAACAACTGCGATTCTGATGTAAACAGACGTTTGACAGTTCAGAAGGCGCCATCAAAACACTGGAATTTGCGGCATTTGCACATGTTATGCCTGACATTGATATTTTCCCTCGCCGTGAGCGGGATGCGATGACCTGAGGCAATATGACATGGGCTGTCTTGGTATGTTCTTCGAAGCTACCGAGTATCTGGTTGAACTAACGGATATGTACTGCTCATTCGTTCACGGAAGATGCATTGACCTCCATAAGAAACTACCTCCATGTTCCTCCAATGCACGTCCAAGTCTCTATATACGGTCCGAACATCGAGCGGTTGATGTTGTTTGGGTACCTGATGATCATTCACCTTACTGAAGGATATCCTGTCCCCCGTGTCAGCATCTACAGATGTAATCATCGCAGTGGGCATATCAGGCTACGGGTAAGCGCGATGCGTCTCCAAGCCCCCACCAAACCTGCTCGCGCGGTCGAGTCAAGTGGATATGCACACATCCAACAGCGTTCACCGCTCCCTTTCACCCTCCGCACCGCCTGACCTGCAGTTGATCATCCCGTTTTCGCTGTTATTCCTACTGACAGGAACCATCTTGACTTCGTTCCTCGTTCCCATCGTCATCGCGCTGTTCTTCTTCACGACAGCCGCCGACCGCAAACGACCAATATTCATCCTCAATATCATCGGGGTTCTCCTAGGTATCGTCCAGGGCGTTTTGACAATATGCACTCAGGTCAGGTCCCTTCACCTTCCACGTGGTTCTGAGCTCATCGCAGTGAACACGGTGTGTAGGTCAACGTGCTCCTGGGTAAACCAGCGAATGCAGCCGCGACGTATGCGTACGTCATCATCGTTGGTCTCCTCCCAGTATTCGCGGACGCCATCCTCATCCTGAGGGTGCTCACCGTGTATCCTCCACGATTGCTCTCGTGGCGGACGCGGTTGTCAATCTACGGCCCCATGATGACCCTCAAGACCGTCCGCATCGTCAACCTCATCGTCTATATCATCGTGTTTTCCGTCACGTTTACTCCAAATATTGGTAATTTCGCAACGAGTCAAGATCTCTACTCAAGCCCCTGCTACAAAATCGAGTGGATCACAGCATGTCTTGACAACATGTACGTCCTTTCCCCCTGACAGTGAGCATGATGTGGTCTCGCTGAATGGTGACCTGCAAGCACAGATATATGTCCCTGCTCTTCCTCTTGCGACTTCGTATCAGTATCCAGACCAAAACACGTGCTCAAAGCTCTGCACTCTCATCAGCCCCCTCGCGCAGTCTGTCTCTCCTCCACTCTCCGACGAATGCTCACCGCTGACGGTACTCGCCTCAGGATCATACTACGAGCGACTGACGACGCTCTTCTGGATAGCGACCTCCAACTTCGTCTTCCCCGCCGCCATCTACGTCGTCGCGATCATCCTCGCCTTCGTAGAAGAAGGCTTCGTCGCCGCCTCGTACCTCTCGACAATCAACATCTACGTGCAGATCATCGGCGTCCTCCTCGCGACCCTCTGGCGCTATTCCGGCTCGTCCGACCCCTCTCCGCAATCCGGCTCGCAGCGCAGCCAGGACGATACGGCGCGCGGTATGACGACGCGGACGCAGATGGCGCGGGGCACCTGCCTCCACTGTGCGCGGCTTCCTAGACCGGTCGCAGAAGAGATGCGCATGCTGCAGATGGCGAGTGTGGACAAATGCGACTCGGTTTATGCGGCGGCGACGGACTCGTTTAGTCGTAGCGTCTCTCGTGACACGGTGATTGAACCTTCCTGCCTGCATGATTCAACTCCTAACGACTCTGACTAGGTCATCGCTCATAGTTCGACAAGCAAGGCGGATATGCGTCTGGTGAATGAATAATATGGACAATACGTGGTCCGGTCGGCCTCTCCAGGAGGTGCGCTCGCAGACCTGTAGTCCCTGTGCGTCGGATGCGTGCGTCGTGGCGTTGAGCGGCTCCCGCACTCCTAGCCGGGAATTGTCCACATGCAACGGTGCGCACTTTTGGCGAACAGATATCGTGCCAGAAAGAAAGGAACCAACCACACGCTAGATGACGTGAAATTTACTTTTATACTACTACACATAGTGGGTTCCTGGACACAAAGATGGGGTCTGCCTTGCGGCTGGCCATAAACCACAGAGCATGACGTGAGTGCCCACTCGACGCACAGCACTATGAGCTAAACCCGAGAGCAGCTGGTCCACGCATAGGTGGACAGTAGATTATAATGTCTATGTAGAGGTCAGGCACCGGGCTTTCGTGTTGATGTGGACTTCGTGTCGATCTTCTACGCGTCTGCGAGGAACTCGCGAAGACGCTGCAGCCGCTCCCCAGCACGCCGCAGAGTATCGAGGTCTTTGCAGAACGCGAAGCGCGCGTAGTTTTGGCCGATGTGGACGTGCTCGTCGCAGTAGAACTGTAGAGGAGCGAATTCGGTCAGTGACGTCCCGCGATGAACAGGACATAAATGTACGGAGGAAGCGCACCTCGCTAACAGGGATGGACGAGACTCCAATCTCGTTCGCGATGAACCAGGCCGCTCTATTACACGGAGAAAAGGGTGCGAGGGGTGAGATGTCAGTATCGTGCCAGGCAGGGGAACCGTGAGTACATACTTGAAATCGCGCCCACGGCCTTCGAGCGTCGAAGGGAAGGGGTAATCCTCAGGCCACCGAACGCGTGAGATATTCTATGCGCACCGCATCCGTGTCCACAGCCCCTCAGTCAGTTCAGCTCGCTCAATGATACGAGAGCAAGACGCAATGGCACTCACCAAGAGTATGAAGTAAGTCCCCTCCGGCCACGCGTACTCGAGCCCCAACTTCTCAAACGCGTCAACCAGAACCTGGCGCCGCTCCGTGTACTCATGCAACTGCTGCTCAAAGTACCCACGGGCGGGTGCCTGCTCGATCCCTGCCGCGGCCGCCTCTTGCATCGGCGAGTTCGTGCAGAAAACGATCCGGGTCGTCGCGGCGATCGTCGGGCCGATCAGCGCTGGCGGGCCGATCAGCCACCCGATCCGCCAGCCAGTTGCGGCGAAGAGCTCTGCATGTCGGGGGTTAGAGGTAAGCATGGTGATGTGAGAGGAGAGGGAAAGGAGGAGAGAGAGGGACGCACTTCCCGCGGAGCCGACGGTGATGGTGCGGTCCCACATTCGAGGCAGGTTGGCGATACGGACGTGCTCCCGGCCATCGTACACGAGGCTCTCGTACTGCAAGGAACCGTTGGCGGGCATGAGAGACGCTCTGAGGTCAGACAGAGGACAAGGGCGGTACTCACCACTTCGTCGGACATGATGATCAAATTGTGTTCTTCCGCGATCTGGGCAACCTTCTCCAGCTCTTCGCGCGTGAATACCTTCCCAACGGGGTTATGGGGCGTGTTGAGAACAATCATCTTCGTGCGTGGCGTAACAGCTCTCCTACTCGGCAGTACACGTGAGGACATAGATCATCACGCCAAACATCACAGCGAAGTAACACGATATGGTGCCTTACCGCAGCTCGTCAAAGTCTACGTCCCATGTCTGTTTCCCAACCTTGACTCCGGGTGCAGGCTCGGTGCTCGGATGTAAGGGGACGTAGACGGGCTTTCCCCCCTGGAACGCGACGGAGGGGAGATACTGGTCGAAGAAGGGCTCGAAAATGATAACCTCGTCCCCGGGCTCGATGAAGGCTGTGAATGCAGAGTACTGTCCTGCAAGATGATGTAGGAGTTAGGAAGCTAGCGGTTGTGGGTCCTGAGGAGGGCGCTGCATTTTTGAAGCCCAGTAACAATATGTGTGGGGTGGCAAGCAACAACACATACCTTCGTTCGCCCCGCTAGTCACGACGATCTCGGTCTCCGGGTCCAGTTCCCTCCCGAATTGGGGCTCGTAGAACTCCTTCAAGGCTTTCCGCAACCGCACCCGTCCTTTCGGTGGAGAGTAATGGTTTCCTTCGACCGACCGGAGGGCGTTCTCGGCGCCTTCGCGAGCCCATGAGGGCGGAGGAAAGTTCATGTATCCCTGGCCGAGGTTGATGCAGTCTTGCGGCAGATTTACGGCACTGTGCGTTGTTCTGTGAGCGATGGAACCGGAGGAGACTCGCGCATGACTCACTTGAAGATAGACCATACATCGAGGGCAAGGGCGCGTCCGTCCTTCAGTCGTTGAGTGTAGGGGAAGCCGGGCTTGGAATACGTATTGCTGGCCATGTTCTCCGGGCTAGTCTTGGATGCTCCCTGACTGGACGTGGTATAACGGACAGAGAACGTTGTGTGCGGAGTCAGTCGCGGTAGAGAGGGACGAGCACGAGGGCGAAGGAGAGTCGTCGAAAATCTCGATGCCATTTCAGCCTGAGGAGGCAGGTGCGGCCGGAATCGACCTGTCCGGGCTGTGCGATTGCGCGTGAACGACGAGCAGGAGAGACTGGACGGGGAGTGGGACGGGTTGCGAGATCTTGCGACATCGGACTAGCGTCCCTGAGCGTGGCGCATGACGCTGAATGTCCTCTGGACACTGTTCGCCTCCTCAGAACAACGTCCGGGAGCCTGTGAACAGCGTCGCCGACGATGCGTAGTATGACAAGTCGAACGACGAGCAGGTAACGATCAACGACGGCGAGCAATGAGCATCCGACGTCCGACTCCCACTTGTTCGGTGGCTTCTGTCGGGCCGTAAGTCCGGTGGCGTGGGTACCTTCCATTTTGGTCACTCAACGCCATGCTTTCGGCGCTTGTTCTCGCTTTTTCTAGCACAATCGCTACCAGCCACCACATGACCAGCCGCGCACGCAGTTCTCGACATGTCCAGTGCTCGGGAGAACCCAGACAGAGGATTCGCTCCACGTTGCCCATGGGATGCTTACCAGGATAAAAGGCGGACTCTATTCTCTCCTTCGATCCTCAGAACGAATCAGCACAAGTCATCCGCACTACAACTACTGCTTATCGCGAGTTTCATACCTCACAACCAACATGTCCTTCTCCACCCTCTTCAACGACCCCTTCTTCTCCGAGTTCGACCGCATGTTCGATGAGGCCTTCGACCGTCGCACTCGCAACGGAGGCTCTTCCGCCGTTCAGCGGCAGTCGAGCGACGCTCCGCGTGTCCTCCGCCCGAGGTAGGTATACCATGACCACTACCAGCACGTCTCAAGTGAGCTAACCTGCATGCTATAGGGTTGACGTTCACGAGGACAAGGAGAAGAACCTCGTTACCGCGACGTTCGAGCTCCCGGGTGTGAACAAGCAGGACGTGAACATCGATGTCCGCAACAACGTCCTCACCATCTCCGGTGAGTCTCGGCACAACGAGGAGCGGAAGGAGAACGGCTACGTCGTGCGCGAGCGGAGATTTGGCCGCTTCTCCCGCTCGCTGCCTGTTCCGGAGGGCATCAAAGTATGTTTCACCCTTAGGCTGTGCACGCGATCAAGTGATGCTGACCCCAACTGTGCGTAGCCCGAGGAGATCAGAGCTGCCATGGACAATGGCGTTCTGACCATCACATACCCCCGCCAGACCCCTGAGCAGCTCCCGAAGAAGATCACTATCAACTGAAGGAATGTCGCTCATGTTACCCAAAAGATCGCTTACCCTGTTGTATTTCTAGCCATTGGAACTGTATAGTAGTCGGGTTTCTTGAATCATTACGCTCAGGTCTGTGCAAGAGCCGGATCTCAGTTGCTTGCCAGCCAACACCGCATCAGAGACCTATTGGCAGCGTGACCAGTGATGATCAATACTCACCGCGACCACTACGTCGCAACGAAGGGTACATAACATGGTTTGTCTTGCTAAGTTGAGTACGTGCTCACTGCTTTCGAAGCGGAGAACAATTTAGCGAGATCGGAAGATCCGGGAATTGCCTGGTCGTGAACCGGGTGAAGGATGCAATGTATCGATAGGACCAAGATCGGGAGTCCCTGCAACCACCTATGCAGCAGCGTATAAGACAAGGTGATGGTGTCACCTGTAGCTGACACCTCACACCTGTCCTCCACTTGAATCTCCACCATGGCTTCCGTAGGAATCGACCAAATTGTGCTCTACATTGCGACCAAGTATGTCTTCGCATACTCTCTTAGCGTACTTTAGAGTGCTTACTGCTGCTCTACTGCTAGTTTGCCAGTGCAGTTATGCACAGTGTGCGGAACAGGTTGGCGTTGGCTTACTTCTGGTTCGCCTATCTCTGAACTAATGCCTGGTCTGGCAGCTGTCCTCCTTTACGATGCGATCCTGTGCTTTGAAATGGAAGCTGAAGTGATCTGGAGACGCAAATTTAGTTTCGCGAGTGCGATATACATACTCAACCACTACGCGGAGGTGGTGTCCTACATCTTGAACGTGGCGCTCCAGTATCGTGCCAGTGACGTATTGTACGTCTATACTGTCTCACCGCATATTGCCTGATCTGACTTATCAACCAGATGCGATTATGGATCAGTCATTGAGAACATATGCACGATGATACCCTACCTCGCTTGGGCAGGTAAATCAGTGCATTTGTTGTGCCACGTTCATTTCTGACAAGGCGGCTAGTGCAGGTTTCGCGGCCCTCCGCATGTACGCTCTCTCAGGGCGCAATATCGCCCTTGCGGTCGCCGTCTGTGCACTCAATCTTGCGAACCTCATCCCAGAATTGGTATGTAAAGCACGCTGTTCATCTGACGACGTCAATTCAGACTGCTTGGTAGTTCCTCCTGATCCATAGCGTGTTGATCAACGCCCCGTTTCCTTGCAACTGCTCAAGGTTTCTCCTTCCCGGCCCTGAACCACAGGCAAGGTGGGCATCTTACATGTCGTGTGTCCACGACAGACCTCATGACTAATATGATCGTTGGCAGTGAGTACTCATAGATGCGGACATGGGTTTTTCTTCTTCTAGGCCTTATCGACCGACTGCAGTTTTACTCGCCAGCAGGGGCTTGGACCTCCTAGGCGAAGCTCTTCTGGTCGTGTGGACTATCAAGAAAACATACGGAACACGCCGATCTCTCTTCTCAACGTGGAAGAGCACGTCTCGGATAAACGAGGTTTTGCTTGAAAACGGTGCGTACCCCCTTGATCACATGGCGTCCCATCCGTCTCACGATCCGGAAACCACCTCCTTAGGCTTATTCTGCTTCAGGTATGCCCCCTTCTCAGCCCAGGTCAGTATGCAGTTGCCACCGTCCTCAAGTCAGTCGCTTCCAGTATCCCCCTAGTTCTAAATGTCATTTATCTATCGCTATCTCTCACCGTAGGTCACAATGCTCAGTTCGCAGACACTGCTGTCTAGACTGACTCGCCTTACTCAGGATGCCCACCCCTTCGTGTTCTGGTCAGCAATTTCTGAGCTCAGAGATGCGTACATTCGAGCCAATTGTTCTCGTTCACGCCCTGAGGCTGACATGCTCTATCTCATGCAATCTATGCATACTCAGGATCACGTCGATCCTCATCTCTCGCTTCATTCTGCAGTTAGGAATGCTCAGCAAAGAGGAGGTTCCGACGGCACGGGCCGGAGCGGGAGAGCTGACAACGGACATCTCCGTCAGAGATGCAGATATGATCGCAACGAGTGGCGGGCCTGAGACGCAGGTTTGGGGGGCCGAGCCGCAGGTCTGAGGTATTGGATCCCAATTTACGATAGGTGAATATCATCAACATCACTTCGTCTTGAGGCGCAGGTGTTGACATCACCAGCCTCAAATTTTGTAGACCTCATGAACTGTATTCGTTTGCGCTTGACTCTTGAGAGAGAGTTGAGGTTGGATTCTTTCCGGCAGCGGTGTAATCATGCCATCTGAAGCCGCCGCGTCCTCCATCGCATCTGCGAGTGTCTTCGTCTAGACAACAACAGCTTCATCATAGCGATACGGATATAGTGCGCGCTCACCAACTTTGTGTGGTCTAGTCACAGCGCTGACAGGCGACGCTCGACGTCTCCGACCACTGATGGTATGTCAACCGTCTCGCAATGTATGATATCATGCCGCAACTTCAGAACATCCGGGAAATCAAGCTCCCATGCTGTCTATACACTGCCTTGTTGCAAAGATCTCCACGCGGTGCTGTTGACGACTCTGCCATGCAGACTTATATGTCTCGGCGGAGTCTGAGTGGCTTGTGCTCCAATTGTCTGGCCCATATTGTACCTCTAGGCTTTGGGAGACAGTAGCTTTCATGGCAGACTTTACAGCGGCTGCGGTCGTCAAGTATCTTGCAACTCAGTAAGCTCTTCACGCTGAGAAGATCGTGGACGACTCTGACCTTTTCTCAGATCCGTATACGAACTATGCACCATTGCTGCCACAGGTATGCCACGCCTTGCTTATATGAGTTCCTCATGCCTGACATTGTCAGCAGCCGCTCTCATATACGACAGTCTCTTGACCCTTTCTACGGAAGTCAGTGTGATCTGGAAACAGAAGCTTCGCATAGGAAGCCTCATCTATGTCATCAACCACTACGCTCAGATCGTATCGTATGTTCTGAGTGTCAGGATCCTCTTTCCTGTGGGAGACCTAGTACGCGAGGTTATTTCTCGCAACCTTGCTTTCAAAGCCTAACTCGTTCTCAGGAGTTAGTGCGCTTCCCGATGATTATCACATCTGACTCACCACCGGTTGTATATGGCAAAATTGCTGCAGGTGTGCCCCTCTAGCAATAGGGCTCTCCGTGTGTACAGTGCTTCCGTATCTATCATGGGCAGGTGACTCATGCAGCATCTCTGTTGTACGAACCATCAGCCTGAACAACTCTTCTTAGCATTCTCGACCCTTCGCATCTACGCTCTCTCGGATCGCAACATTATTCTGGCAGCATCTGTGGCGATCCTCACTGGTTCCTATGCCATACCGGATGTGGTACGTCCCCCAATACGGACGTGATCGGCGTCGGCTCACGACCATGCTAGTACCAATACATCTACGTCAGCTATCAAAACCTTCCTTCTCCATTTAACTGCCAAAGTAGAGAACCTGCTCCTTTCGCCGTGACGGGACCACGGTGAGTCTGTATTGCTATGTTCTGCGTTCTCCCCTAATTCGTTCACTCACCTAATTCTCCCTGCAACTCCTAAGTAAGTCTTGCTTGCAACCCCGCTCTAACTATAGTTCAATTTCTGGTAGTTTTGTGGACAAGCAGGGGGCTGACCCTGATTGGCGAGTCTTTGGTGGTGTTTTGGACTGTAAAGGAAACGTACAATTCCTACCGACCCTGCCTCCCCTCTGGGAAGGCCCCCAACTCAGTCAGTGAGACTGTTCTGGCCAATGGTATGTCCGATATATCTCTTTAGCATGTCCAATAGGCTCACAACCTATGGTGACACTTTCAGGACTGCTGTGCTTCAGGTGCGGGTCCCTGCATGCTACGGAGACGTCATCGTCAACTTCTAACGGATTCGTACTTCAGCATTCCCTTGGTTCTGAATGCATGCTCGTTAGGTATGATCGTTACGGTGCGTCTCAATGACTCGACTAGGCGTACATACCGGCTCTTGAGGCAACTTATACTATGTTGTTGCAGAAGTATTATCGGGTCACGCTCGTATGGTCGGCAATAAACATCTTCAGAGACGCGTGAGTGCTGTCGCATTTATGCTGTAATCTAGAACCCTGACCTTGAGCGTCGTCTATGTTCACGCTCCCCAGAATCACATCTACTCTCGTCTCGCGTTTCATTCTACAGCTTGGAAAACTCGCCCAGGAGAGCGTCCACAACTCAGCCGCAGGCACACTCACCACTCAGTTTCCGGAGACCTCAGACCTCGCTACCACGGACATTCCGGCCTTCATAAGTCCTGCCGCGACAGCAGAGGCATGAAGTATGGGACTTCCGAACACGGTTAACTTGGCGGATCTGTGCTACTATCTGTTCTGACACGTATGAATCATGTATGACAGGCTGATAGACCTACTGTCGTACTATAGACAACTTCAAAGAGTGGACAGTTGTCTGTCATCACACGTACAAGGCTTGTCTTACCCCACACTCAGACGCAATCACCGAAGGCACAGAGAGCGGAGACGAGTATCCTCTTTCTTCTGCTGAATCAGGGCAGGAATAGCAGTCGCAATGATGTCCCCGAGAACGCCGAGAGTTTGTAAAGACGCATGCAGTGCAACCCACGATCGCAGGACCACATTCGAGATATCCACATCCACATCCCGTCTGACACCTATCCCCATTCTGAGGCGAACACAGCCTAGATAAGAGGCAAGCAACAGCCCCATGCCATCCACGCGCCGGCCGATCAGTAGCGGGCCCACAGATATCCTTGCGCGCGTTCAGCTTTGACGTTCATGACTTCGAGCGGGGGCACCTGGAGCAGCACGAGCACAATGCACGCGAGCAGCACAGAGCTAGTGTCGCCGGTGATGATGCATTGAGTACAACTTTGCAGGTTGCTCGCCGGCGTCTACACTACCTTTTCTGGCTCCACGGGCGACTGGACCGCCGAGATGTTGAGGGCGGAACTGGGTGCAATACCACAAAGATGAGATGTCCTCGTATGGAATCACGAACGGTGGATGAACGAAAGATCATAGCAAGACCGCACCGAGTCGAGTCCGGCCTCGAGACATCTAAAGAACATGCTGTCCCCGACGGTCGTCGGACACGCAAGTCCAGTGACTCAAGACACTCAAACACCCTTGATAGCAAGGAACAACAGCCCCCTCTTCGCCTTCTCAACCTCCTCCTCCAGCTCCCTCCCATCCGCGCTCGACCACGCCACCCCCTCCTCCCTCAACTCGACCACGCTCCGCCCCATCCTCAGCGCGCCCTCGAACGCCGCCTTGCGCGCGTTCAGCTCCGCCATGCGCCGCGGGTCCGAGTGGCCCGTGAAGAGCACGAGCGCGGTGCGCGCGGGGAGCGCCGCATACAACTGGCGCAGCTGGCCGTCGAGCGCGCTCACAGTCGCCGCGAGGTCTTCGGGGGAGGACACCGGTGTGGCAAGGGGTGGAGGGTCCAACGAGGCGTCTCCAGTCGCTTTCGGCGTGATCCCTGCACGTATTCGGTCAGTGTCCAGTGGGCGGTTGCACTCTAGAATACGATGATACGCACATCCTCGCGCGTTCGCAAGGGCAGTGAAGCGCCCGAACAGGAAATGATGCGACTCGACGGACTCGAGGAGTGCGGCGAGAACCTCTTCGTCGCTCTTGCACGCCACGCACGTCGTCGCTTTCTGTCCGTGCCACGCACTCGGGTTGCCGTGGTCGACGACGGCGCTCCTCACTGGGACGCCCTTCTGGCGCGAACGCGACATGCGCTCGAAGATCGACTCCATGTCCACTTTGAACTCGCCGTAGCCCGGTCCTAGAAGAAGTGAACAGATATGAGCGAGCCCGCGGTGCGCGATATACGACGTGACGTACCGTTCGCGACCTTCTTCTTGAGAAGATCGAGACACGCTCGCGCATCCTCCTCTGGATCGTGCCCACCCTCGCCTCTATTCTGGATCTCCCGTCCACACCACTTCTTCGTCAACCACGCCAATCCCGGCTTGAGCGGCCTCCCACGCGGATGGTGAAAGATGATCGCCGTGTCAATACACCTCGGATGGCATATCTTCAGCGCGTGCAGATCGCTCTCGAGCGAATGCCCAAGCAGAACTGGGGTCGGGGACGTGGAGAGGAGGTTGACGATGTGCGCCTGGACGTCTTCGAAGCTCGCTGTCGCCTCGGCGAGCTTCTCGGCGGTGATGCCGGACCAGCGGGTGAGGTAGTCCACAACGGGTTTGTCGGGCTTGACGAGCTGGTCGTAGACAACTATCCCGGAGGCGTACTCGATCAGACATACGCGCGCGAGTTGCTTGCCGCCTTCTGTGAGGCACTGCGATAGTAGTGAAGGTGTGAGAGACTGAACGCGACGTCAATGAGGTCGGCAGACGTACCATCTCACAGTCCATGGCGAATATCCGCGGGGAGCTGTCTTTGGGTGGCGAGAGCAATGTCTCGTCTGCGGTCTCAACCTTTGTCTCGACCCACCCCTCCGGCTTCTCAAACGTCTCGGCGAGGTATGACGGGATTGGGTAGCCGTTCTCGATCATCTGCTCGAGGGAGAGGAGGTACCGCAGAGGGTTCTTCTCCTGTGCATGTTCTGCTGCAAGCATCCATGAGCGATTTCCGTAGAACCACGGAGTAGCTACGTATGATTACTTACATAGTAGGCGCTCCGTCATGATGCGCTTCTTCATCTCGCCTGTGACTGGACCCTGGAAGAACGCGTTGAGGACGGAGTGCATGCGCGTTTGGTCCCCTGGTGCGCGTGTCGGGCAAGCATAAGTGAATGTGGACTGGACGAACGGCACCCCGGACGAGCTCCCAGGATCTGGCTGTGGTAATGGCACTTGGAGTGGAAGGTTCGGGTTGGCGGTGGCGGATGTGGGAAGGGGTGGAAGGGCGAGGAGGTCTGGGGTAAGTCCAGGTATTAGAAGAGCGACGACTTTGTTGATAGAGCGCGGATTCTATTGCCCTCGCTGTAGTCTTTCCACAAGTCACATAAAGAGGGATACTCACCTCGACTCTGACCCAACTAGGAGGTGGAGCGTCGGCAATGATGTGTAGAACGAACTCTCGGACGTCCTGACGATGAACAGTGAACAGAGTAGGATACGAGAACGGAAGGCGTCCTACGTTGATGCCGACAGCATCCCGTCGCTTCAGGATTTCCCCCTTTGCGTACATGAACTTGGGTGGGCTCGCCTGCGCGTCGTTGAACATGAGAGGAGTCGGCTGCAGGGGGACGCACGCGAGCGTACCTCGAGCTTCGTCTCAACCTTCTTGCCCTTCTTGGATTTCCGCCTCTCCACCTTCTGCCATCCTCCACCATCATCTGCGTCGTGCAAGGGGGTGTCGCCATCGGAGAGCTTTTGTCGTTTATGAGAGTCTGCATGGGCAGAGTCCTGAGAGAGAGGCGAAGACAATTGAGAGCGCTTCATACTGGCAACCACTTGCTGCGTTCCCGTCAAACTTGCCGTGTGTGTCGCGCAAATGATGTCGAGAGAGGCGAGAGAAATCTGAGACTGCACTTGAAGCAATAGCAAGAAAGAGAGGCGAGCAAAAGTAGTCAAGTACTCTAAACTCGGAGAAGGATTTTCGGAACGCTTACTGCAGCAGATATACTTCCGAATCAGGCAACACCCTCAGCCAGCGCTCGCGGTTTTAAATTTCTCTACATCTCTCATCACATCCAACACCAGCCGTCTATGTAACGTGAATCGCTGTGACACAAAGGATCACCTTCTTGTTTTCATACGGCTACGACGATGGTATCCCTACGCCTTCCGTAATAGCTGAAGGTCGAAGCACTTCTCAATCTGGCCGCTGAAGAACTGTACAAAATCGTCGTCAAGTGAGTTTCAACATGACATCAGTCGTTGTACCGTGGCCAATGGCGAGTGGCGGTAAACTCATTTGACCAGATTCCAAGATTTATCCGGGACATCATCGACAATACTCCGGCAGTGCAGTACGCGCTGGAGCTCGACGCAGAATTCATGTATGGTTGATGGAGGACAGTTTCGCACAACAGTAGCTCGTCTGGATGCGTTGCGAGCCTACCGAAGGGCATGGTGCGAAGCAGGACCCTTTGAGCCGAACGAGGCTCTTATCGACAATTGCAACGAAAGAGCGCACTCGTGGTTGTCTATATCGGATGGTAATGCCATCCAAGTCCGAGTATGCTTCCCCGACATGAAGTTTCAGCCTGATATACAAGCCAGAACCCACCATTCAGCATGTACAGGAAGAGTCGTGAATATTCGATGCGAGTGACATCCCTGTTGGCTAGGGATTTACGAACATGAGTGCTGTCGATTTACAACACCATGTCATCGCAACAACGGACGCCTCTGCGAATGATACTGTGGTTGTGAGCGCGACCAAACAATTGTACTCGGTGTTTATCAGCTTATATGCCATCGTTTGCTGCGATGCAGATGCATCGGTGTAGATACGATGCCCGCCATCGTGTTGCCTACTCATGAGCGATATAGCAGGACGATCTAGCGCGCGCCAACACGACACGTTCGATTGTGTCGTAGACACTTACATCAGCGATGAATGACAGTGAGTGTATTTAGGACAACAGGTAATGACCCGAACGGCTACACGAGGGGAGGTAGCATCGTAGCAGTTGGAGACGAGTGCGCGATGACGCCCAAGGCCGGTACGCACCTATACCTCTCCTCGAACACCACGCTCATACGATATTCGCGCCAAAACTCTCAATCGCTATGAGAATGACCTGCATTCTAACGTTCACTATTTCTTACACTGTAGATACAACCGGTCGTAACGTCTAGTACCGCAGCGGGAGTGCGCCCCGCTCACTATGCGTGCAATTTGTACCGTACCCCGTTGTTCCCGAAACTCTTGGCGAAGGTGAGCGGTAGCCACGTTCTCAGTATCGCAACTTGGATCCGAGGGAAGTGCTCGTTGAAGGCTTCGTCCGATCCCACAGTACCCGGCTGGGTCAGCCTCGGGACGTGAGGACCAAGACCATCACATTCAATGATCAACCTGTCCAATATCTCCCTTGACGAGACATGAATATGTGTTCCGAGTGAGTGATATGGCATTCGATTATTTCGCAGGTGAGGACAGCAGATATATCTCACCTGTAGTGGTCTTAAGTATGTCCCAGGAGGTCCGCACGCGAATGGCGATGAGCCCCGGGCTTGGCGGATGTAAGCCGGCCCAGCCTGCGCTGTGCTTCCGCCCCATCGGTTATCCGATATACAACCCTTTGGAGCCGGTTATGCTTGTATGCAGCGATGCACTGCAAGAGGCCCAGCTGATCTCCTGAGATGCAGCTCAGATAGACACTCACGAGGAACTTCCCCCCCCCACCTTTCGGGTAGAACCTGAACCGGTACGTGGGACGGAAGAGTGCAGTCCTGAACTGGATTGCCATATTTCCCCAGCGAAGTGTCGTATGGAGGAGGTGTACGACTTCTGGTTGAGGGCATCTATACATCCACTTGCAAATCTGATGGATCGTACCGATCCTCGCATCAGTCTGCTTGTGAGGTCGAATGCGTCGAGGAGGTCGGGAAGGTGGCGGATAGCCCGCTCGGTCCAGTAAACCCCGATATGGCGAGATCGATGACCCTCTGGTTATAGCGCACGGGAAGCTAGATCTCGGTGAGGTATTCTGACCGCAAGATAATCTCATTGCCGTGGTCAACGGGTCACCTCCCGCGAAGAAATCTGAGGGACGCCTTCCCTCCTTCAATGTCTGGTCCCTCGAATGCGTACTGGGGATCCCAGCAATATGTCTCAGGAGTCCACTTCTCCATACACCGAGTCATGGATTCAGTGACGTTGGGGAGATTCTGTGAGGCTCTGACGAAAGACGCCTGGCTTGCAATGTAGCCGCGTACAAGCCCTTGGTGGTCTGTTGCCATTGTTGGAGATGGAAGGGGGAGGGCACCACAGAAAGGTAGAGATGTCGACGATGATGTCAGAGTGAACAAGGATCAACTAACTACTATACTTTCATTCTCTCATTAGTACTTCTTCCATGGTCAATCCACACGCTCTAGTCTGCATACGTACCTCCGATTCCGATAGGAAGCCATGATTCATCTGCCAGACTCTCCATCCTCCCGGCATCAGACAAGACCATGGCGTAGATTGAGACCAAACCAAAACAAGACACAAACCGCCCAACAACAATACGACACTCAAACGCAATAACGATAGTTTGCAAGATCACGAACAAGTCACCCGTCGCGCCAGCCACCCCATCCCAAACGTGAACATCCACACTCACGCTCAGCCGATGAGCAAGCTCGAGTGACTCGCGATAAACGCGAGCGCGAGCGCAAACCCGATCGGGATCGCGTCCGCCACCCTGCTCGCCAGATGGTCTGCAGAAGACACCTGCCCCTCTCCGCTCGCCATATTCGAGCACAAGCTCCCGTGCCGGCTGAGCGCCCACGTCGGCAGCAATACCTGTGAACGACCACACCAGTGAATCAGCGACAACACAACACCTCCGAACATCATAATAAGACTAAACCTGCGACGGGACGTACCTGAGGGTTCCCTGAAATCCCATGGACGAGGACGCCACCGTGCTTGTCTGCCGTGACCTCGGTGCAGGTGAGCACGTCCACGAGGGTCTCCTTTGCTTTGTATCCGGCGTCGGGCACGTTCCAGTACGGGTCCGACGCGTTCCCCATGTTGGTCAACAGCGCCAGCATAGGTGGTTTCGATACCGCGAGCGTCGATGGGGTCACGGCATACAGCTTCGCCTGAGAATGGGCCCAACATATCCGTCAGTCGACTGCAATACCACTGCACATTGAGATGCAACTCACCGGCGTCGTGAGATACTTGCTGTTCGCAGCAATCGACATGCGACGCGCAGTGTTGAGAACCTTGACAAGTGTGACCAGAGTCTTGTCTTTGCTGTAGTTCGACAACCAGAGTCTGCAAGGAACGCTGAGCGTTTTTAAAAAAATCGAAAGACCGCCGAATCGGCTCACGCTTCGCGGTTGGCTGGGTCGTTTCCTCCAGTATATCCCTGCTCCTGACCTATTCTCGCTCCATATCAGTGGCTTTCTTCAAGCAAGGCAGGCCCGGAACCAACCATAGTAAAGGATCGGAATGCCGTCTTGCACGAACGGCCACGCCACAGCATTCCTTACGAGCTATCATGACGATTGAGTGACTATATGCGCAAACAGTGCACGGCCGACATACCGATGGATCCTGCGTGATCGACTGGAAGCGCGGCTGATCGTGATTCTCAAGGAAAGAACCCGCCATCATCTCTCCGTTCTTGTACGAAGCCTGAGAGGCCCAAAAACTTGACGCGAGAGCTGTCATGTTCCCGGTCGTATTCATGAAGGCCGCAGTCAACGTGAACCACGTGGGATAGTCGAGAACGGCATCCAAGAGCTCTGTTTTCATTGTCAATATCTTCATGTCGAGCTCATTGAGAGAACAGACGCACGAGTGTATGGCGCGACATAATCGGTACTGGGGTCCAAGACCTCGCCGATGGTGAACACCCCAGCGGAACTGGCGAACTGAGGCCAGAAGTCCTTCCGTATATGTTTCACCGTGTCGATCCTGATTCCGTCCACGTTGAAGTCGCTGACCAGCTTGCTGATCCAGGAGTTGAGCGCGTCCACGACATCATCGTCTTCGGTGTTCAGGTCCGCCAACGGGAGGTTCTTGTCCCCGAGCCAGCACTGCTCCACGTCGGTCTGGTTGGTGTAGTCCGAGATGAAACACTCGTCGTGGAAATCTGACTTGGACGAGAACGGGGTGAGATCGCCATACTGCGGGGGGTCTGTAGGGGCGGCCATGTGGTTGACGACAACGTCGACCATGAGGTACATGCTACGGTTGTGCAAGGCGGTGCTGAGTGCCTTTAGGTCGTCACTCGTACCAAAGTGCGAGTTGAGGGAGTTGATGTCTTGAGCCCAGTATCTGCACCGCGGTCTCCAATTCGACACCGCATATAGCCACCTAGAGGAGACGTCACTCACCCGTGGAACGCTTCGCCATAGGATGTGTTGCCCTCCACGTTCGCTACCACAGGCGATATCCATATAGCGTCGAATCCTAAGCTCTGGATGTAGTCGAGCTTGGAAACAATCCCCGTCCACGTCCCGCCACAGTATCGTCTGTCTTCGGTATTGCATTTTGGAGCGGTATCGTTCGAGAGGGCGAAGCGATCTGTGACAAGCTGGAGTCCCTCCGTCAATGCTTGTGATTACAAGTATGTGAGTTCGCAACAAACCTGGTAGATCGTCCTGTTCCGCCATTCGTCCGCGCTGGCCGAAAGAGCAGGCGCAGCCAGCAGGAACACAGGCAGAAGGCTTAGGAGAGTCCGAGTTTTGCCCATTTCTTGAGATGAGTGTTGGCTATATGCGCCTGATGGCTCCTGAAGCTGGCTGTGATGTGTGCTTGACCGCTCGCCGGTTGACGTGAACCTGGTGAGTTATGGTAGAACGGAAGGAGGTATCGCAGTGGGACTGAGAAAAAAGGGTGTCTGGACGAAGAAACGGGAGGTGGGGGCCAGGAAGGACTCGCAAAACGGGCGAGAAGTGGTTCAAGAGCGATGCGGGACCGAATCATGTCGATTGCAGTGGAGGTTCACTTCCCACGTGTATGTACGCGGCCGAACAGAAGTCTCCTCCAGCAGATCTGTCCTGCCCTTTCACGCGCACAGATGTCCTATCGCTGGGTCACGTGTGCTTCCATTGTAGGAACGATCTGCGAGGTGTGTACAACGCGCCGCGAGCGTGTTGTGTCTTCGCGACGCGCGGGACGCATGTACGAGTCTGGGTACAGTAATAAAATAGAGCTTTCTGTTAGCCTCTCGCAGTAATCGCGGACACCGATCTCCACGTACCATCACAGACAAAATCCCGACAGGAGAACAAGTATTGATGCAACCGTTGGCTGTGTGCCACGTTGCGTGAAGCGGCCATCCGTCCACGTCCTCGAGCCGGAATATCAGAGGTCAAGTTGTCCAAATATGATTCCGTTCTTGATTATGGACTGGTAAGAACCTGCTGAGATAGCATCGTAATTCAGCCCTCTCCTGACACGGGTCCGCTCCCCGCGCTCCCAGCGGCTTGGTCGAGATCTGGCCTTGCGTGACCTTCAATGTCACATCCGCAGAGATCCTCTATGCAAAGGCATCGCATGTTCTCGGGTCGTGCAAGCAGTTGTCGGGGTCGTGCAGACTCGGAAGAGACGCCAGCGCTGAGAATAATCTGGCTCACTCTGCAGTCAATAGCTCGATAGCGCGCGGACATCTCCCAGGTCCTCGCCGCTCAGAGAATCGACAGTGCCGTACTCGCGGGTGATGCCATCAACGAGTCGCCCTCGCAATGCGCAACATTCGTACAGCGCGGACGGGAGAATGGGGCTTTTCCGTGTGAGCCGTGCGAGGTTGACAGCAGCGATGGCGCATCGGCGATCTTCGTCGGAGAGACTGCTGAGGCTGATGAAGGTACTAAGATCGGTACTAGAGATTGCGTTGAGTGCTCTCACGACGCGCTCCTGAATGGCTTCCATCCGGTACTTGTGAGAGAGCCGGATGAGTGCCGATATGACGTGGAACTCCATCTTCAGATCATAGACATCCTTGATCGTGCTGGGTGAGGATTATCAGCTACTGCAGACAAGTCGGTGACCACATACACATACTGATCGGGGCTGATTGGAAGGATGGGGAGAAGGTGTCGTGTATCCTCCGGGGAGTCAAATGTGTGGACGACAGGGGGCCAGGGATCCCATCGAAGTAAAATTTTATTTGTCTGTGTTCTTCTGCACGAATATCGGCGGCAGTGAAGAGGTCACTGAAGACCAAAAAATGTTTTGTAAGAAGGCCTCTGTAGACGCAAAACGCGACGCGGCCTGTGACAAGGCCCCGTCTTCCAGCCAAAATTCGGCGTTGCGATCCAGAGTGACACTGGCATCCAGGTTGGGACCGCGCGACTCGGGACGCTGGTTTTGTGCTCCGTTCATAGTACAGTCTGTGCCGTTATTTATTGGGAGGTTACCGATAGGGCAAACGTGACAGGATAGGGGGTCCTAGAAGGCGCACCAATGGGAAAGAGGCAGCTCGGCGAGAGGCGCGCACAGCGGACAGGTCGAACCCGTGACAAAACGCGTTATGTCACGCGTTGTTCTCAGGATAGTCACACAACTTGCACTGCACCGGACTCGGAGAGGCGGTGGGTCGTATATGTACCACTCCGAATCGTGGTCTGCATGCCATCATCCATGACCCATGGCACATGTAGGCAAGCCTCTGCTCAGTCTGTGGTGAATATTCTACCAACGGTTATTCACCTCATGGCTATGCTAAGCTTCCCGTGTCCCGATGAGCGAGCTCGAACCGAGCCCCCAACGCATCCGATACTGGTACAAGTCTTCCGACGTGCCTGTCGTGACCCACATGTGTATCTGGCCTCCTCTCGGAAGACGTGTGGATTACGGTCGACGCTAGGAGTATAGGACTATATAAGAGGCTCGCTGCGAAGCTGTCACCCATCCTACGACCCCTTCTCACCCTTCACTGTAGACCAGCGCATCTAGTACCATGTCCACCCAGAAAGCACTTATTCTTCCCGGGAAGCACGGGAAGTGGACGATCGGCGAGAACTCAATCCCCACTCCCGGTCCAAAAGACGTCCTGGTTAAGATCATGTCCGCCGCGCTCAACCCTATCGAGTGGAAGATCCAGGCGTTCGGCATGTTCATCAAGGACTTCCCCTTCATCCCCGGTTCCGACGGTGCCGGGATTGTCGAGGCCGTGGGTTCGGACGTGACCACCTTAGTGAAGGGCGACAAGATGTGAGTGTCCAAGTGCTCGAGACCGCTCAAGCTCTTCCACTGACCCGGATGACTTTGCAGTCTCTTCCAGGGCAACTTCGACAGGCAGCACGCCACCTTTCAGCAGTACTGCATCGTAGCTGCAGAGCACGCCGCAAAGGTCCGTAGCCTTCCACGCGACGAGATGTGCGCTTGTTGCCATCCGTGCTGATGCGTCCGCACGTCTAGATCCCAAGCAACATCTCGTTCGACCAAGCCGCGTCCATCCCGCTCACTCTCGCCACCGTCTTCACCGGCATCTGGAATCACGACCCGAAAGTGAACATGACCACCCTCCCAGCCCCCTGGGAGGAGGGCGGCGTGACGCAGTTCGCGGGCAAGCCCGCCTTTATAATGGGCGGTGCGTCCTCCGTCGGCCAATACGGTACGTCGCCTTTGCGTATCCTGTTGTCAATTGTACCAAGTGACTGGAAGCTATCCAACTCGCGAGGATGAACAAGTTCTCCCCCATCATCGCTACCGCGTCCCTCAAGCACGAGTCGTTCCTCAAGTCACTCGGCGCGACGCACATCCTCGACCGTTCTCTGTCCCCAGACGCGATTCTCGCCAAAGTCCCAATGATCACGGGAGGCGCTCCGGTCGAGTATGTGTACAATGCCATCTCGTCGCCCGACACCCAGATCCTCGCATACGACGTGCTCGCCCCGGGAGGCCTGCTCATCCTCGTCCAAGAAGAGCGCATCCCAGCGGAGAAGAAGAAAGCGGAGGACAAGAAGCGGATCATCAAGGTCTTCGGGAGTGTGCACTTGCCGGAGAACAGGCAGGTCGGGCTCGAGGTCTACAGCCGGCTCACGGAGTGGCTCGAGCAGGGCGTCCTTGTGGTACGTCGTCTGCCTGTTGCCTGAGATAGTGTAGAAGGTTGATAGAGAGCGTAGCCGAACCTAGTGGATGTGCTACCGAACGGCCTAGCAGGTATTCCAGATGGGCTCGAGAGGCTGAAGCAGAACAAGGTCAGCGGCACGAAGCTCATCGCGCGGCCGCAGGAGACACCCTGAGCTTGCGCAAAGGCGGTGACCGTACCGTCATGGTCATTAGAGTCGATGTACTTGTACCGCCCGTCAGAGGCAGCATCAGCGCGTCTTCACTCCATTCCTCCCAATCCATATGGCGCGGAGTGGCAAAGTAAGGCCCGATGTGGCCGAGAAACGTCCTGAGCAACTGGCGAGTGACGAGGATGATGTAATGACTTGAGGGCGACTCGTATCGGTGGCAGTCGGGTGTGGTGTAATCCGCGTTCACATTCCACAGGATAGCGAGTGCTGAGTGGATGGGATCATGGGTGAATGGAGGCTTGTCGCTCCTGGAGCACGAAGGAATCGTTGAGATGACCTCTGAAGCGAATCCGATATTGTGAGGTGGTGGGAGTGGTAACAACCGAGAAGAGAAACAAAGGACGTGAGGATGGTACCGGCTGTGCAAGCCTTGTTGAGTCGTTCCATATTTTCTGCCCAACCTTGCCTCCAAAGTGCAGGCTCGGTGCTCGGATGTCTGGGCACGTTGACGGGCTTTTTGCCCTGAAAGGCGATGGATGGAGGAGAAAGGCTCGACGATGATGACTGCAACCCCAGGCTCGAGGAACTGAGCCGTAACTGCAAAACATTTTCCCGCAGGTGTGGAATCGAAGCAGAGTCGGCGGTTAAAACCGCGATAGGAGAGAAAGGTGCCGCAGTTCCGCAGCCCGTTGGGATTGTAGATGGACGGTAACAAAGCAACATCAAAGTCACGCACCTTCGTTCACCCCGCTAGTCACCACAATCTTTGTCTCCAGTTCCCTCCCAGACTGAAGCTCATAGACTTCATTCGAGGCTTTTAGTAACCTCACCCAGCCTTTTGGTGGAGAGTAATGCTTTCCTTCGCCCGACCGGAGTACGTTCTCTGGGCCTTGGCAAGTTTAAGGAGGCGGAGCAAAGTTGATGGATCCCTGGACGAGATTATGGCAGTCTTTGGGCAGATCCACTGACTATACAGTTATCAGTGAGTTAACGCACGGGAGGGGATTCTAGCGCATGATTCACTTGAGGATAGACCATACGGAGTCAGGCAAGGGCGCGTTTTTACCTCAGTAGTTGGGTGAAGTAGGGGTAGACAGGCATCCCTGCCTTGGTATAGGCATCGCGGGTCATGCTTGCAGAGCTAGTCGTGAAGCCTCACTCACTTTACGTGAACCAATGGACAGAGAACTTCGTGTGCGGCGTGGGTCGCGCGGTAAAGAATAAGAGTCGTCGATAGTATCATCTCAGCCGGAGGATGCAAGTGCAGCTGTGCTCGCCTTGTCCAACCTTTTCGGTTGCGTTTGAATGAACGGTGAGCAGCGGAGAGACTGGCCGGAAGTGGGACGACTGAGATCTCTTGCAACATTGGACTACTAGGCGTCTTGATATTGTCGGCCTTCCCAAGCACAACGTAGGGAAGTCATAGGCAGCGAAGCCAGCCGTGCGTAGTGCGACGACTCGAACGACGAGCAAGTAACTAACAACAACGGCGGGCAGTCGACGTTCGACTCCGAGTCGTCTCGGCCGGTATTGTCGGGCCGCGTACCGGTGGCGTGGGTATGTTGCCTTCCTTCCATTTTGGTCACTCAACGCCATGCTTTCGGCGTTTGTTCTCGATTTTTCCAGTACAATCGCCACCAGCCGCCGCATGACCAGCTGCACATGTAGTTCTCGACATGTCCAGTCCTCGGAAGGACCCAACCAGACCATTCGTTTAGCGTTGCTCTCATGAGCTGCTCGCCAACATAAAAGGCGGACACTGACCCATCCTTCTATCCTCAGAACGAATCAGCACAAGTCATCCGCACTACAACTACTGCTTATCGCGAGTTCCATACCTCACAACCAACATGTCCTTCTCCACTCTCTTCAACGACCCCTTCTTCTCCGAGTTTGACCGCATGTTCGATGAGGCCTTCGACCGTCGCACTCGCAACGGAGGCTCTTCCGCCGTTCAGCGGCAGTCGAGCGACGCTCCGCGTGTCCTCCGCCCGAGGTAGGTATACCATGACCACTACCAGCACGTCTCAAGTGAGCTAACCTGCTTGCTATAGGGTTGACGTTCACGAGGACAAGGAGAAGAACCTCGTTACCGCGACGTTCGAGCTCCCGGGTGTGAACAAGCAGGACGTAAACATCGACGTCCGCAACAACGTCCTCACCATCTCCGGTGAGTCTCGGCACAACGAGGAGCGGAATGAGAACGGCTACGTCGTGCGCGAGCGCAGGTTTGGTCGCTTCTCCCGCTCGCTGCCTGTTCCGGAGGGCATCAAGGTATGTTCTTCGCCCTTATGCTGTGCGTGCGAACATAAGTGAAACTGACGAAAACATTGCGTAGCCCGAGGAGATCAAAGCTGCCATGGACAACGGCGTTTTGACCATCACATACCCCCGCCAGACCCCTGAGCAGCTCCCGAAGAAGATCACTATCAACTGAAGGAATGTCGCTTATGATACCCAACAGATTGCTTACCCTGTTGTATTTGTAGTCATCGAAATTGTACAATATAGTGGAGCTTCTTCTCTTATCATGTCCAGGACTGTGCGAGGATTCAGCTACTGTCCTGGTCGTGTGTTGGTATGGAGGATACCACATATGCAACCTGGTTACCTGCATCTCACACCTACCACTTAACCTTGTCACTTGAACTTACCGACGATATCGCCCTCTATGCGCATGCGATGTTTATCTGTACGGCAGTGCCATCTTGCGTCGCTGGTTCAATCTGCGGTATACGAATCTCTCTTACATATACGTGATGCCGAGTCTGGCGCGACATGATTTTTTGTACTACTGAGCACAATCAGCCCTTACAAGCGGTCGCAACGGTTTCCATTCCTGCGCACTAGGCATTATACAAGTTCTATATACTTAGTAACACATCGAGATGAAGTCAGGTCTTGCTCGTCTTGATAAGCTGAGTCAAGCACAACGTTCGTGCTGAGAGCTCAGAGGAGCGTCCAGGTAATACCTTGGATGCGCCCAACCTCAAGCGGCGCCAGCTGCTGGAACGCAGCCGGACTGAGGTCGACGGACCCGACACCGCACGACGGGCATGTGTCCGCGACCACGACCGTGACCTGCGCACCGGCAGGAGTGGTGATGCGCATCGAGCGGCCGCACATCGGGTTCCTAAGATAGACCATGAGTCAATGTTGCCTCCACGTCGATGAGGATGGGAGGATACTCACGTGTTCGGGTTCGGACCCGCACCGGGGAAGTTCTGGATGGTCTGAATATCGACAGCGACGATGAAGTCGGCGTCGGTGTTGAATTGGCCGCAGGAGCCGAGCCCGGTGTTGTACCAGGTAGCTGTATACAAGACGCAGGCCAGAGTCATGCACTGACAAATACTATCCGCAAAACGGCGACTCACCGTCACCTCCAGACAGAGTCTGAGCGTACGCGGCGGTGGCAGCAGAGAGTACGGTAAGGGCAACGGTGGAGAAACGCATAGTGAACAAGTGATAACGCTCTGTGGTGGTGAATGTGGGTGAGTTGTACTCGGAGATGGACGGATATCTTCAATGCTGTAAGGGGTTCGGACAATGCTCTTATATATGTGCTGAGCCTGCACTCGGTGGTGTAGTGTGCGCCTCGGCCTTGCACTCGACGTCTAGTATCATCAAGCCACCAGAGACGGTTTGCTTGGCGGTCCGGGGATCGAGGAACTTGGTTCTGGATACAGATCAATATGCATATGGTATCTGGTGCGTAGCTGGACTCAGCGTTCCGCTACATATTCGGAGGGAGCTTACCGGAGCCTTGGCCGTACTCACTGCATAACATGGCGGTAGCTGGTGTACTACGAGCGTCCAGAACCCACGATTGGTCGCCAATCTCAGGACGTCTAGTCATAGCCGCATCGGGAAGTATATCGAGGCGCGGAGGGTCTCCATACCAATATGGAGAAGCATGCGTGGTGGCGTTGGCACGCGTTGCATATGCACTCCCCCGCGGACGGTCAGCGGAGTGTAAATGGCGTATGTGGTATGCATCCGAACTCACGTTGTCGCCCGGCGGCGGCAAGCCGTACGGCGGCGTGGCGACTGCCGTCCTCGCCGACGTCCTGAGTCTCGGGGCAATGTCTACTCGCTTTGCTGCAGCCGCTATACCGATGCGCAGGCAGACGCTACGGTCAGCCGCGGCGGCTGTAAGCGCGGATTTGCAGCGGCGCCAAGGCATGTGGCCAAAGCTGGAATGGGTCGATTGTCGTGGACGTTGGCAGGGCGTGTAAGTGACTATAGGACCATGCCAGTAATCGTTACGAGCATGGTCAAGATGCGCGCACACTGCCTGACGTATATCCCCCGTAGAACAGTCTGCATTAGAAGGTGGCGTTAGACGTCGAGCTCAGACCCTTCAACGGCATGCGTACATTTGGGTGTATCTCAGGCAATCGGACCAGCCTGGATGCGAACCTCCTGCCAGAAATTGTCATGGTGCTCAGAATTGTTTCTCTAGTCTTGAAGGGTAATACCTGCATCCGTATTCATATAGTTCCGAGCATCCCATTGGGAGTTTAAGAGAACATGACGTTACAATCCGACTGAGGCTGATCATGTGTATCGGTCTTGCTCGCAAGACCGAGGTCTATGTCGCGTGAGGAGCACGTGCGAGACGCGACGCGACGCGTCGCGTCCCTTTCCTCTTTCTCTCTCCTTTGTAGTATGCCTCTTTGTCTCTCTCCTCCTCATATGGCTCGTCCCTCGCTCATCTCTCTCTTCCTCCTCCTTCCTCACCCGCGTGCTCGAAAGGTACGTAGCTACGCTACGTTCCCCTCCTCCTTCCTCACCCGCGTGCTCGAAAGTCCCGAGGACTTCGAGATTTCGCTTCTTTTTCAGACCACGGCTCCGAGACGCCCTCGCGGTCCCGACGGTCGCTTCCTCCCCGCAGCCCCTTCTTCTGCCACTCGGCACGCCTCTCCTCCCGAACTCATCATGCCCAGTGGTAGCGGACGCACCTCCCCTGCAGGCCCCTCGAACACCGGTGGCTCGTCCGGTGGCAACGCCCCGGCACCCGCGCAGCCTGCTGGGCCCAGTCCCGAGGTTCTCGCAGCCATTGCTGCGACGGTTCAGGCCATCCTCCAGGCACAACCTCAACCACAAGCCCTACCGGCCGCACAGGCTCCCGCTCCGGCAGCAGCACCGGTCGCGTTCCCGCAGTTCGTCGCGGCCCCCGCGAATCCCCCACGTCCCGGTGCGTCCCTCACTGATCTCTTCCCCGGCATCAAGGCCTCGTTCCTTCTCGAGATCGCGCGGCATGAGATCGATGTGGGGGACCTGCAGAAGCTCGACCCACGCAAGCGTGAGCGCGGCGCGCGGAAGGTTGTGGAGGCGGACGCCGCGGGAGTCCTCTCGATGCGCGAGGTCTCCCCGCGCGACTTCCCGACGTTCTCCTCCCTGTTCCTCCCCCTCAACAAATACTTTCAGATACTCTCGGCCTTCGCGGCAACCGGCGGAGACATCGCGATACATAACCAGGTATCGCAGTGTTTCTCGACCTACCTCGCGCGGCTGGTGGAGCTGAATGACACGTACCAGTGGCATGCCGTGGTGGCATATCACTTCACGTTCCACGCGGAACGTCTCATCGACATGACCCACGGTGACTACACGGGCTGGGCCCTCACCGACACTGAACTCCTCGCCCGGCACCTCGTTGGGAAAGAGCGCTCCCGCGCCCAAGCTTCCAAGCCCACCAGTGGTAGCAACCCATCCGGTGCCGACCCCTTCATCTGCCGCAAATTCAACCATGGCAAGTGTACGACCACGCCGTGCCCGGGCGGCAGGACGCACAAGTGCTTCACCTGCGGAGCGACCGACCATGGCCAAGGCGCGTGCCCCCAGGCACGTGCCGCCTGAAGGTGCGGCAGGACGGGCAGCGGGTGGCACCCAGCCGCCCGTCCTCGCCCGCTCGCGCTCTCCCTGGTCCCTCCATCGTCTCGGCCTCTCATCTCGGACACACACCTGGGCCCTGTCGCACCACCTGTGGCACGCCTCACATCATCCCCCTCCACACTGGTCACACCACCATCGGCTCCGCCGCCTCTCCCACCGCTCATCCATGCAGAGCAATTTCCCGCTGGCCCCGCGCCACCTCTACGTCCAAACTCGGACCCTCGCTCGAACGCTATCCACTCCCGCCCCGGCACCGAACCACGCGTAAGCTCTTCGCTCTGCCGCGCGGCCTGGGACCTCCACCTTACAGACTACCCCGACCGCACATTTGTATCATCTTTACTCAATATAATAGATTTCGGTGCATCTATCGGTTACGCTGGTCCAGTCTCCTCTCAAGCGTGCAACAATCTCTCTACAGCACAGGCTCATCCCGACGCCGTCGCCGCTGACATATCCGCCCTCTGCAGTCGCGATCGCATGCACGGCCCATTCCCCTCTCCTCCGCTCGCGCATTTCCGAGCATCGCCGCTCGGGATCGTCTCGCGACCTCGCAACCCTAACAAACTACGTGTCATCAATCACCTCTCGTGGCCGCGCAGATCGTCAGTCAACGACGGCATCCCCGATTCCGAAGGTCAAATATCCTACGAGTCATTCGACTCCGCTGTCGCGGAGGTGTGCCGGCTCGGGCGAGGCTCTCTGCTAGCCAAACTCGACCTCAAGGACGCCTTCCGGCACATCCCTGTACGCGCCGCTGACTGGCACTTGCTTGGCTGCACCTGGGCCGGACATTTCTACTACAGTGCCGTCCTCGTCTTCGGGGCCAAGTCAGCACCGTACATCTTCAACCTCTTTGCTGAGGCTCTCCACTGGATCATTCAACGCCATATTCCTGCGTCACTCCGCCACTATCTTGACGACTTCCTCCCCATCTTCGCACCTAACACGCCCGCCGCCACTGCACACGCTGCAGTCGAGTGGATCATGGACCTCGGACAGCAACTCGGCCTCGAGTTCCAGCCAACGAAGACTGTCTGGCCGACGACGTGCTTGGAGTTCCTCGGCCTCGAGCTCGACACAGGCGCTATGGAGGCCCGCATGCCAGCTGACAAGCTCGTCTGGCTCGGGGAGCTCTTAGCGGCCTGGCGAGTTCGTCACGCATGCACGCTCCGCGATCTTCAATCCCTCATTGGTTTCCTGCAGTTCGCCGCACAGGTTATCCCACACTCTCGTGCTTTCATCCGTCGTCTCATCGACTTCTCCACCACGTTCTCCTCCGAACATGCCGTCCGCCACATCCCCCGGTACGCGCGTGCCGACCTCCATTGGTGGTTGGTGTTCTATTCTCGCTGGAATGGTGTTCGCCTCATCGCTCCCTCTCTCCCAACCATTCACGTCTATACCGACGCGAGTGGAGCAGAGAAGAAGGGCATAGGCGGCATTTTCGGGTGCGAATGGTACGCAAGCCGTGTGCCTCGACGTCACCGTCAGCGCGACATCCAATTCAAGGAGCTCTATGCTGTGCTGCAGGCGACACTTCGCTGGGGCGACCAGTGGTCCGGTTCGCACGTCGTCTTTCATATTGACAACAAAGTCATTGTGGATGCAATCGAGCAGGACCGCAACCGTTCGCGTCAGACGATGTCGCTCCTTCGCATCCTTCTCATGCTTGCCGCGTGTCTCGGTTTCTCATTCTCCTCAGAGTGGTTACCTTCTGCTGCGAACGCGCTCGCTGACGCTGCCTCTCGTTTCCAGTATACCAGACTTTTCCAGCTGGCACCGGACCTTTGCTCCAAGCCCTCGCTGACGAACCCCCTGCTGTCTGGTTTGAAACGCACCCTCAGTACTCTCGATCGGTCGCCCGGTACCTCTGGTTTGGGCTGGCAGCCAGTACTCGCCGCACATACACCACCGGCCAGTCCTCCTTTGTCAACTTCATCCGCCTCCATCCCAGCCTCCAAAACTCCGACGGCAGCTTCCTCCCTGCATCACAACTCGCTATTATGGAATGGGTTGCGCACCTCGCCGGTCGAGTCCAACCAAAAACCATCAAAACCTACCTGGCCAGTGTCCGATCGCTCCATGTCGACAGTGACCTCCCCTACACCGCTTGTGAGTCCCCCGTTGTGCAGCGACTCCTGCACGGCATCAAACGCTTTCACGGCGAGCGTCCCCGTAACCCCAAGCTGCCCATCACGCTCCACATTGCACGCGCGGTCTGTGAGCGGCTGGGCGAAGCCAACGGCTATGCGGACCTTGTCGCTCGGGCGGCCATTTGCCTCGCATTTGCCGGATTCCTGCGCTGCGGTGAGTTCACACTAAAGCGCAATGAATCGTTCGACCCGGCAGTGCACCTCACAATCGACGCGGTCAAATTCATCCCCGATGTTCACCAAGCCTCTCACATACTCCTCACTCTCAACGCCTCGAAGACGGACCCCTTCCGGCACGGAGTCACCCTCACTCTGGCTGCAGCGCCAGGGACAGTGACCTGCCCAGTTGCAGCTCTTCGGGCGCTGCGTTCGAACGACGTTTATAACAGACTTACCGGCGATCCGCGCCAACCCTTGCTGCCAGGCCTGACTCCGGGTTCTGCACTCATGCGGGACGACTTCCTGGAGCGGCTTAGGCTCATTCTAACCCAACTGGGTCTCGACGCCTCTAAATACTCGGGCCACAGCTTCCGGCGCGGCGCTGCGTCCTCAGCTGCGGCAGCAGGATACTCTGATAACGAGATCCAACAGCTCGGGCGCTGGCACAGCGATGCTTACAAGTTGTACATCGACCTTCCACGCGAGCGCATTATTCACCTCTCGCAACGACTCCACTGGGCGGAGGCCGAGCCTCACGCTCAGCTTCCCGAGCCTCCGGCCCTCCACTTCGCTCCTCCCATGGCTTGAGCTCGGCCCCTCCGGGTCGCGCGAGAGAGCGGTGGCGACGCGAGCCGGATGGCCCCCTCCCGCGCGGTACTGCGCGTCAATCCCATCCGCCTTCGCCCTGCCCGACTCACGCGTGAATAGATGTATCGGTCTTGCTCGCAAGACCGAGGTCTATGTCGCGTGAGGAGCACGTGCGAGACGCGACGCGACGCGTCGCGTCCCTTTCCTCTTTCTCTCTCCTTTGTAGTATGCCTCTTTGTCTCTCTCCTCCTCATATGGCTCGTCCCTCGCTCATCTCTCTCTTCCTCCTCCTTCCTCACCCGCGTGCTCGAAAGGTACGTAGCTACGCTACGTTCCCCTCCTCCTTCCTCACCCGCGTGCTCGAAAGTCCCGAGGACTTCGAGATTTCGCTTCTTTTACACCCACCCATCCGCTTCCCTCTTGTGTTCATTCTCTCTCTCACGTACATGTTTCGAAACCCTATATTTGGATTCTACTCTCATATATACAGCCCGATCTACGTACATCTAGCTACACATGTACTTCGCCTTCCGCCGGCTTGAGCTCGGCCCCTCCGGGTCGCGCGAGAGAGCGGTGGCGACGCGAGCCGGATGGCCCCCTCCCGCGCGGTACTGCGCGTCAATCCCATCCGCCTTCGCCCTGCCCGACTCACGCGTGAATAGAGTCGCGGTCAAGGTGGGGTGGTGACACCGGCTGTGACTCACCTACTGAACGAGGCGCGTGACATCACGCGTTGGACCAGTCACGTCGAACAAGCTAGCGTGTTGTCGAGAGCCGCGGTGGAAGTGAGAAGACGATAAGGACTAGCGTGTGAGGAGGTCTCTATCGATGGTGGCCAAGACAGTCAGCAGATGTGCCTTGGGAATACCGGCCAAATGATTTATCATTGCATCGGATTGAGGTTCGAGGTAGCGCAAGACGTCCTAGTCGGCCAAACCGGCGAGCCTGAGACGACGGTGAAGCCATCGAGGAACTTGGAGAAGTGGAGATCGCGAGTCGACGACGACGAGCCAGCAGCAGAGCCAGTCCCAAACAAGAGATGCATCATGTCGGGCTATCTAACGGAAGCCGTGTTCGACGTTGTTGGAACGGTGGTGGTCGACATGCGAGACAGTGAGCCCTAACCCTAGTTTCCCCGCAACCGCGATATAGGCGCGCGGTATATCCCCACGCCAACGCCTCAGTGCGTATACTACAAACATCTCTTGTCCCCATTTACCCTGCTCGTACCCTGATTCTGCCTCTAGGCTTCATTTCTACCTGCTGAGATGCTTGATGAACACTGCATAGCCCCAATATTGTTTTACCGAACATCGCAATGTCCTGCCCTTGCTTTGCGGCATGAAGTAGAACACTGATGCGCGTCGTCCGATGCACTCCTGACAGTTGCGGGAAGCATACTAATACTCTCGCAGTACGTGTAAATGCCGTTTCTCTGCGGATCTAATTTTCTAATAACAGCCTTGTTTGGTAGAAGGCGCATTGCCCAGGTCTCATTCCACATCCCTCCTGTTCCGCCACCCACCGATTCTCAATGCGGACGTTCTTGTGGAGATATTCTCTCACCTTATTTTCCTTCCACAGTTTCTATTGGACCTCGAGCGGCTGTTTGGAAGAGATATACGAGCGAATTGCGACTGTGGGGCTTCCGCTTGTCGTCTCTGCTGTTTCATTCCCATCTCATGACCTTGCCAGGGCGGAGGGCGGAGGGCGTAGATGTGAACAACCACCGTGACGCCACACGAACTCTTCAATCACAGCTGCACGTTAGCAGAAATACATGGTGGGACAGTGCCACTCTGTCGGAGTCGCAGCGCAGTGGCTGAATGGTCTGCTGCGCAAACGCGCAGTCAGAGAGCCCAGAAGAGCTTTCGTGCATACCAGGCATGCTGACGTTGGACGATCTTATTCCTGCAGAGTGGGCGTCCTGCGAAGCCCAGTGCTCTGGACTATATGCAACCCAAGGCAGGGCGTGGTTTACCCTGGTCTTATCTCCTCTGAGGGCGGGTAGGCTACTTCTTGTACGTCCGATCCAGTCTATTCTTTGTTCTGAGCTCAACCGTTCATCTACGTAAGGGCATGACATTGGTCACATCGGACTACCGCGGCACCAGCTGTCCATCATTGAATTGGATGACCCGCTTATATAGGGTCATGCTCTTTCTCAGCAATCTGAGTGCGTAGTCGGCCTTCATCCTCCCTACTGTCTCTATATCGCACCAGGCTATCGGTAAGTGATGAGATGCCGTCTTCATAGCGCACTTAGGTTGCCGGGAAAGATTGAACACCGGTTGAATTTGTCCAGAAGGTACAGGACGCCCCATTCAAAATCGACAGCGCCCATCCAGGAGTCAAATTCGCGATACGAGAGACGCTAGGTTTTGGTGCCGAAGGCCTCGGAGCTCCAGTCCAACTAGTGCTATAGCTAGCCTCACGATACGTTCTGTATGCTATTTTTGATTATGCTGCGTCAACTGCCCATTGAATTCTGGCGCGTTCCGCACATCACATGAATTTTTTTCCCGGGTTTTAGGCGTCCGGCATTCAAAATCTATCACCGCCCAAAAAACCTCGAGGCCCAACGACCCGGTGGACGACACATAGCACACAGTCACCACCGCCGATGGTGCCACGGTTCAGACTACTGTTTGTTGTGCCTCCGTTTACCTGTCATCAAGACTAACGCTTATCGCAGCTATAAAATGCGGCGACCACAAGCTCAAGGGTTCCTCAGACTCATCCAGGGCTCTACCAGTCCACTCTCCCTTCCAACTCTCATATTCGTCATGTTCAAGCTTGCGTCCCTCGCCGTTGTCATCTCGGTCATGGTCTGTGTACCCCTCATACCCCTCCTCGTTCTCAGTCCCGAATATGTATTAACCGGCTCCGAATCCTTCAGGCATCCCTCTCTCATGGAGCGGCACTCTCCAGCGAGTCCGAGGCTCTACTCCCCTGCGACCAGATCGTTCTCGCAAACTCGTCAGAGCTCCAGGTGCACACCTGCGCCATCCCCGCTGCCTCCGCAACCGAGGCTGAGGTCGATCGGGAGGTCGATCGGCTGCAGTCGCGAGCGGCGCAAATCCAATGCTTCTCCTCTATTCCTGCGCCTGGCGATGGCGACGCAAACAGTTTGTGCGGCCAGATCCCAAACAGCGTCACCCAACCTGAGGCTCCGAACAGCTCCCTGTGTCGTTGCATTGTCTACTCCCTTGTGAGTTGCACCTCTGTTGTACTGTACCCCGACACATGGTCGTGCTCAGCCCGATATCCGTGAAACTGGCTGACATTTTAAAACCTACAGAACTCTGCAGCATACGGAGTCTGCAACTGCGACTACTGCAAGTAAGTGCGGGTTCTATCGTGTTGAGGGTCAGAGTATGGTAGCACTTGGACTTACGCGAATTTCGCTTTGCCTATAGCCAGTTGACCCTCAGCAGTCTCCAGGACAACTGCAGAAGCATGAGCCAGCAATGCGTCTCCAGGACCCTCGGCGCGGTGAACTACGACGGTCCGATCTCTGGTTATACGATTTTGTACCGCGAAGGCAGCTCTTACTCCATTCCTCTTACCACTAGCTGCGCGCTGTAGCTACTGATACAGCTTAGGTCGTGTGGTCGTGTAAGGGCCTGAGTACGTGGCGAGGCGACGAGTTGTGCGATGGGGATCTCCTGGGAAATATAGCTCCTTTCTGGCCACGATGCCTAGTATCATCAACGGGATCGAGGGCGCGAGTACAGCATACATAGTGACACTGCTTCTACAAACAATCCAGTGATTGAACTATATGTTTGCATTGAGCAATCCGTACTTAAGAAGCTCACATGATTGAACTTGGCCACTCACCAGAAGGTCGTGTCATTGCGTTCGACTAGAGCAACGATCGAGATGTACATTAACGCTCTTGAAGATCATGTTGAAAGCTGCCACTCTCTACATCTACGCTCCCATGTATTCAATAATCGCCCGAGTCCGAGTCACAGACTCACAAGAGCGTTACAACCTCATCATAGTGGTATTACTCGTACGTTCGGTAGAATGCAATTGGACCAAAGGTACCAACGTTTGGGAAAGTATAGTAAGAGAAAATATTGGCCCCAGAAAGGAAGTCAAAGAAAACAGAGGGCAAATCCAGTCAATAATAGTGTATGATGTGCGAGTTGCGGTCAAGGAAGGTAGCTGCCGTACGAAGTCGACTGCCCAACCCGAACTCAGACAAGTATGCCAGATGCATACGTTTGCTCGAAATACCTATCAGGAACAGTATACACGGCCTACTCGGCGAGGACTGTCGCAACGGACTCGATGTAGGCGATCTGCTCCGCACGATAGTCGTCGTTGATGACCGGGAAGCTTGCGTCCGAAGAGCCGGACGTCATCTTCGTCGTGTCAAACTGCAAGAGCACCTGCGGCGTCCAGTTCTACAGTCAGTATCTCAAGCGGCGGCGACAGCGGAGAGGGACGTACCTGATTCTTGGACGTGTATTGCGGCCAGGTCGTCTCTGGAGCAGTGAGGATATGTCAGCAGACGTTCATCGGGTTTCAGTGGAAGAAGGGGAAACCCACTCTTCAGACCCTTGCCGTCGTTAGGCGTGAGGCTGGCTGCAAACGAGACCCAGTAGTCGACCATAGCACTGCTGACCAACTTATCGGTGGCGTCCGTGCCAGTTTGCGCCACCTGCCCATACACATAAGGAATTTCGAGCGTATGGGTGACTGCAAAGCCATGTCATCAAAGTAGTCAGTGAGTGGCATGATAAGGGGTAAGGCGGTCTCTGATTCGCACCTCCCTTGCTTGGATCCGTCACAGCTTTCTGGTCGGCGAAGAGGTACCCGAACGCCTGGACGCCTGCATCGCTCGCCGCCTGGATCCACCTGCGCCGAGTGCTCTGGAACGTCGCGTCTCCCATAATCGCAGAGCCGCGCTTGACTGTGCTGCTGTGTCCGAACGTCTCGTCCCCGGTTCCGTACGGGGAGCCGAGGGAGGGATCGTCGGGATAAAGCTTGAGGAGCTCGTCGACTGCGTCCTGGAATTCCTGCGGAGGGTTCGGCGTGAACGGCTGGTCTTGGCTATACAAAAACTGGACGAGTTGCGACTCATTTGCCAGTGTCTGCGGTACAAAGTATGTAGCTAGGATGGTGGAAGTGTGAGGACACAATGTTTTCTAGGCAGGAATGACCATCAGAGACGAACCTTCGTCCAAGTTCGTGCCCATGATGAACGGAATCTTGGAAAACTTGCCCGCACTGAGGAGTTTCGAAGGAAGATCGGGAACAACGCCTGCGGAGCCGTCAATGACTGGAGAAAACCGGTAAGTCGAAGCGTCCACTGCCGAGGTTTGCTCCCAAGCAGTGAGCAGAGTTGCCGTATCGCCGTTCCGCATACACGAGATCGTCGAGCCCTCTTTGGCGTTGGCGCAGCTGGGCATCTTGGACACAAAAGTGTCCCACACCGTCTGGCGCTTGGAGGCGTCAAAGTAGGGGAACGCAGCGGTCGATTGCATAATCTAGATGGGAGACCTCGTCGTGAGCACGCAGACTCGCCATGAAGTGGAGAAGAAAAGATACACACCGCCCCACGAGCATAACGCTCCAGTCCCGAGTTGAGCATCAAGCTGGAGACGCATACCGCACCAGCACTTTGGCCGAAGATGGTGACCTGTAGAGACATATCATCAGTCTTGGTTGAAGGCTGCACAAGCGCATGTACGGAGACTTGCCTTCTTCGGGTCACCGCCGAAAGCAGCAATGTTCTTGTTCACCCACTCCATCGCGACGAGCTGGTCCTTCAAGCCGAGGTTGAGCACGCCGAGAGACTCCGCCTCCTTACCCTGCGGGAATCCAAATGGTCCAAGTCGGTAGTTCATGCTGACGTAGATTACCGGCGTGCCCTTTAGCACAGATCCATGTCAGCATCGGGCCTACAGGAGAAGACCATACACGTACGCGCGACACACTCTGTTGCACAATGGCATTCGCGTCGAACTGGGAAGAGGCACCCCTCATGAACGAGCCTCCGTGAACCCATACCATGACTGGGAGCGCGGCATTGCTGGCGGTGGATGCCGGGCGGAAGACGTTCAACGTGAGACAGTCTTCAGAAACACCATCCATCTGTGATTTCCGGTTATATGGAGCCCATGGACAAGGGCATGGGATACGCACGTTGAACTGGACACAGGGTGCTCCAAACTTGGAGGCATCGAGCGTTGTGCCATCGGGCTTCGTCTTCAGCACTGAAGGCGAGAACCGTAGACTGCCTACGGGAGGCTCAGCGTAGGGTATACCTGGCAGATGGAATATAGGGATGTGTCTGTGAGCGATCCGTTCTTGAAGCTAGCAGCGATACCCTACCTCCGAAGAACTCGACGCCAGACTTAGTGCTGCCAACGACGGCCGTTCCACTGATAGTCACCTGAGGCGACTGGGCAAGAGAGACCCGCGTAAGAACGAGGGCAGTGAGCGCGAAAGCCTGGAGTGCGTGGCCGAACATGGCAGGAGAAGCTTAGTAGTAGAAGAAGAGAAAGAAGAGGAAGGTAGTATGAGACCTCACTGAGCTCAGCGAAGCATTAAGTATCCCTCTGGGTGGGTTACTCTCGCAATGCTCCGGCGAGAATGACCAATGCCCATTTGTCCGAGAACGATGCGGACTGGTCCTCGCCGAACGTTAGCCAGTACGGTCTTCGTAACTCGCTTGCAGCATATGTTAGTCGACTACGCTAGTCCGTCAGCGCCCAGAGAAGATGGCTCATGCGACGAGAATGAGGCGGTCTGAACCGTCCGTCATCCAGTATCTTTGCCTGCTGACTTCATACGACGTTGATCAGCCAGGCTTCCTCGGGGCACGAAACGTACCAGCCTCGAGCACAGCTATCCGGTTCTATCCGGGACGTTCGGGAAATCGCCCTCACATCGAACCGGCACGACCTAGCTATAGCTGCCAGTGGCCTCGCGTATTTTCAGTCGCATATTCGGTGGTTGGCGAATCGATGCCTAAGTAGGCTACCTCGTCTGATCCGGAAGTGTGTTCTGTCGGAATTGGGCGCCGAACTCGGGGAGGCAGTGCCCCGACAACCTGCGTCGGCTAGAAGTAATGTCGGAGGATGCGCCGGAGTGAATAATAATAATAGACGCATGAAAGCAGAAACGGACCCGGACCATGGATGAGGACGTCGAGGTCTAGTTTGCTTCCGAGGAGCCTTGAGTGGTCACGCGATGCCACCGATGCCAACAACCACTTAGCCTCAGAGCATTGTACTGTACTGAGTGACGTTGATAGCGCTATTGAAGCGCAGTCTTCCGACATCGCGATCAGCAAACCTGTCACAACTAGTCAATACTAATGGGACTCGCCTGTAACTGCATCGGACTGCGAGCCGTCGCGAGGTGCAGTAACGAGTGTTTGTGCAGTAGAGACTGAATCTTGGACTTGAACTCTATTTATCTCTACTTCCACATACAATCGTATATTCCAACAAACAATCGAACTCCCTCATCATCTTCGTCAATCTCGAATCCATTTTGAGCGTGCGGATTAGAGGAGAGTCCAGGTGATGCCGTGGATGCGTCCAACATCGAGCGGCGCAAGCTGCTGGAACGCCGCCGGGCTGAGGTCGACCGAACCTACTGCGCACTCAGGGCAAGTGTCCGCGACGGTGACGGTGACCTGCCTCCCAGCAGGGGTGGTCACCCGTATGAGCCGGCCGCACATGGGGTTGCTAGAACGACTGATGAGCACAATTCGGACAATGGAAGGCGGACGTTGGGGTACGTAGAGAGAGGCGGACACTCACTTGTTCGGGTTCGGAGTCGCGCCGGGGAAGCTCTGGATTGTTGCGATGTCGATGGCGACAATGAAGTCGGTGTCGACGTTGACGTGACCGCAGGAGCCTAGCCCAACGTGGAACCAAGTTGCTGTAAAACAACATACGTCAGAGCCATGTACCGACAAGGCAAGATAGGCGATGGTACGTACCATCGCCTCCGGAAAAAGTCAGCGCGGACACAGAGGTAGCAGCAGAGAGTGCGGCGAGGAGGATGGTAGAGAAATGCATGGTGAAGGACGGATGGTGAGTGCGAGAGGTAGAGATTGGACGCTTGAACTTGAGCAACTGTGGACGATTGAAACCCAGTGGTCTTGGGCTTCATAGAGCGTGAATGTCGTTCTTATATGCGCACGGAGCCTGCGCGCCTTCGTGTAGCGTATATACCTGGACGGGGCTCGACGTCTGTCATCATCGTCAGAGTGCGTTTACTGGGCGCACCGGTGATAGTGGAACTAGGTTCATGTCCATACATGGTGCCCATGGAAGTGTCTATGATACCTATTGCGTGGCTGAATTCAGCGTTCCGTAACACGATCAGGGACAACAACATACTCAAGTCGCCGTACTGACTGTAAGCCGTAGGCCTGGCGGTTCAGGCTCGAGCGGCCTTGACCGCTCGCCAACCTCTAGAAGTCAGGTCATTACCGCATGCATGAGCATTTTCAGGCGCCATGTCCGCTCACAGCTACCACAGGAACGCATGGGCGCGATGTTGCATGTGCTATTTCCTGCGGAATGTCAGCGTGAACAGACAGAGGCGCAAGCGGCAGGACTCACGACCCAACTCGCCCGACCGCGACATACTGTGCCGTCCCGTCCAGTCCTGGTCGCCTCCCGCTAAGAGTGGTCTCATTTGCGGTCTAAGAGAGGATCAAAGGGTCCGGGCACATTTACGTCTCCGGGGTGTGAGCCGCTACACCGATGCACAAGCGCATCTAGCGTTTACTGTCAAAATGGCAAGCGCATACATAGCGTCAACGGCACTAAGGCCGAGGTCCGAGAGGTCATGCAATCTGGCCCATTAGATCGCGTCTCGTTTTTCCGTGCTGGCAGACGTGTATCTGTATAACAGCGGTTCAATATCCCACAGCAACATGGTAGCTGGGTACATGCATATTTATTGCCTACAACTCACCTTGTTACCGTGTTACGCCGTCCACTTTCTTCTCACAGATGTCAGAGTAGTTGTCAACATAGTATACAGCCTCTTCTCTCAATACGCCGTGACCGCAAAGGTGGTTATGCGGTCCCTTCCCAGTATATAATCCCTTTCAGCTCCTTCACACTCAAGCAGATACTCACAGATATGCAATGTCAAGCATCCCTTGTATCGCGAGGGTAGGTTCACTGGTACGCCGCGCACCTTCGCGCTCCATCCCGACGTCGAGCCTCAACGCGTAGGTCATCGTGCAGTCATCTTGTTGATAAGTTGTTGGTATCTAGCCGACTGACGTCCACGCATAGTAGCAGAAGAACCAATTCGTATTGTACTTGAGCGACAAGGGAGAATACGTCGAGGAGAGCACCGTGGTGAGTCGAGGCGACCCAAGAGAGGACCCCTGAAAGTTCCTATAGGACGCCGGCCGGGAGTCCGGACGGCGCTTAGGATTTTTGGGCCTCCAGGCCAGCCCAAAGTCCGGACATGAAGGCCCAAAATCGGGGTTCTGGCCGGCCAATCGTCCGGACATGGGCCATTCGAGGGCAAAATGATGGACCGTCATCCGGACATGGCCAGCGTCAACCCTTTCCGCAAAATTTGACGCGCACCCCACCCATAATGACTTACTATTAACAAAGTAAGTAAGAACCTAGTGGGGGTTGTCCGCGAGCCGCGGTGGGCCGAAAATATCAATTCTTGGACGATTTTAGCCCTTTTTGGCCTTTGGACCGACATCCGGCCCCGAAGGGGCCGGCCGGAAAATCCGGACATGGACGTCCTTCAAGGCCAAGATGGTCGAAAGTCCGGACATGATCCTGAAAAATTGTCCGGACATGAAGCCCAGGATTTGGGGCGCCTATCGGCCGGCCTACTATAGGAACTTTCAGGGGTCCTCCCAAGAGGCGCCCTCGCCTCCAAACGAATCCTGAGGCGCCTGGCCAGGCCAAACGGAATCCGGTCCGCCTTTCCCCGGGAGCCGTACCGTACACAGACTCCAGGCCCTCGAGTACTCCCAGCCTCCTTAGGCGAATGTTCTTGCCGCACGCACCCCAGCCAGAGCATATGTTTCACTTCCATCACAATTTGTAACAGTAGCCTACATCGTACATCGTCATGAACAATCATTATCATCACACGCCTTCTCCTCAGAGGAGGGTCCAGGTGATGCCGTGGAGACGACCGACGTCGAGCGAAGCGAGCTGCTGGAACGCAGTCGGCGTCAGGTCGACGCTGCCGGGCGCGCACCCGGGGCAGGTGTCCGCAACCGTGACGGTGACGGATTTGCCGTCGGGGCCAGTCACGACCATCTGGCGACCGCACATCGGGTTTCTGAGCAGGCGGGCGGAGGGGTCAGCGTCGTGAAAGAAAACAGGAGGGAGCGGGAAGGACGTACGCGTTCGGGTTCGCACCGGCACCAGGGAAGCTGGTGATGGTGGCCACATCGACGGCGACAATGAAGTCGGCGTCGGTGTTGAAGTGCCCGCAGGAGCCAAGGCCGGCGGAGTAGAAGGTAGCTGCAAGATAGACCGCGGTCAGCGTCGTGTACTGAGTGCCTACAAATGGGACAGGTGAACGTACCATCACCGCCAGACATGGTCTGAGCGTAGCCGAGGGTGGCAGCGGAGGCAACAGCAAGGAGGACAGCGGAGAAGCGCATGGTGAAAATGAGGAGAGTACTGAGTTGGGGAAAGGCACCGGGCCAAAATAATTGTGATGGAAAGCGAAGGTGAGTTACAAACTGAAGAATTCGAGCTGCACCTACGACCCCTTATATACGTTCGTGCGAGAGACGAGGCGCGCAGGCTTCCGTGCGCCTCGCCCTCGATGTGTTGCGTAACGCGTCTTGAGGTGCGATCCGGTGTCATAACATCGGACCTACTGGCACTGGCCGACGTTACGGCCATCAGAGGGACATCTTTGCATCCGAGTGATTCAATGCTGAAGTTGGTAGATGCATACCGTGATTCGGTACACAGTTGATAAATTATGCAGTTTCAGAGCCTGGACACATGTTCAAAAGCCGGCGGGTTCTGGTAAGCAGGCAAGGGCGCGAAGGCATTCTTCAGAGAACCAGAGAACCTGGAGGAATAGGCTTCTAGCGTTGATTTCGGAGACAGCAAGGGGGGTCCCATCGGAGCTATACACTCTGCGGAAAGCTTTGCTGTTAGCGACGGCGTCCGGATATACTTACATACCATCCGTTCTGTTTTTGTGCGCAACGACGGTCGGGGCTGTCTGGACTCCGTATACACACATCTCGAGTTGATGGAGGGTGATGGCCATCTCGTGGTCAAGGCTGAATTTGCACATACACCGCCCCGTCGACCGTGGCGCATGGAACCCACGTGTGACCAACGGCTTGCCATTCGCCGTGCAATAGGCGAGTGAACTGCGGCTTGCCAGCTGGTGATGTCGAGGGTGTTTGAGGCGACGTTGGGCTCTGGGCGGAGGCATTGCCGCCACCAACGCGTTGATGATCAATCCTAGTCGTAACGTGATCGCGCTCACTGCTTGTGCGAGTGGATCGTGACAGACAGTCCAGGAGAATACCGCATTTCAGGAAAGAAAGGAATGAGTGTCGCGAGTCCAAAGTCTGGTCCAGGAGACGTGCATGGAGGTTAAGTGCATAGGACAGCCAACTCACCTGGAGGGGCACTGTCACGTGGAGCGCGTGGTGTCACGATGTGACAGAAGGCACGTGAGCGCATACCGGAGTCGTCTCTTCTTGCCTTGTCCTCATCGCAAACAACGTCTACCGCGTGCTTTTCTTCCACTCGCCACTCACCAGCTGGACTGTGTCAAGCCACGAGCAAGTCTGAATCCACGAGTGCTGCAAGAAGTGCTCCATCACCGTTGCCACAGGAGGCACAGGAAGGGTGACTGTGGTGGGAGAGTCTTTGTGGTACGTTCATGCCTTCTTTGTTTTCTATCCGTTCCCCCCTATTCTTCCCAAAGTTGGTTGAGAAGGACGCGCACGTACCCAAGTTTGCGGGGGACAACCTTAGCAGATGAGGCCTCATGGCGTTCCGTGTAGACAGGACGCCCGGAGCGTCTCCCGGCTTGGTTTACGATAGATCCCTTGATACAGGAAGGCGTCGAGTAGCGGCTGTGTTGTCGTGAACTTCCATCTGTGCAAACTGCGTCGTGCGTCGAGGACCGCATCGAGTACAGCTGTGAGTCCAGGGCCTACAGTGGCTGAACTCTCCGAGCCACCTGCGCACTACATAAGGACTTCCTCTGCGGGATGTTGGAAGCGACTCAGTTCACCCTGCTCCCGCTATGTTGTACGTGACAAAACGCACGATATCACGCGCCTCTATGCTCTTCCAGTCCTTATCGTTGGTGGCCGGCAAGCAACCCGACGGTGTGCTCATGCCATTTCTTTGCTCCGTCGTCGTCGAGGATACACTCTGGGTTACGATCGCAACCTCAGATGGCAACGCAAACGATGTCTATGCGTCGATTTTGCATGTTCTCATGACTTGCATTGTCACCTGACAATACCCCAGGCACTTGGCATTGTGAGTAGCCAGCCCTGATGCTACCGCATCGCCAGGACGGCCGGAGTATACACCGATTGCTTGAGGCCGGAACAGACGACTCTTTGCGGATGGAGGGCCTTACCACTGAGAACTCACAAGATCCCTATTCGAAGTGCCCTCAGACCAATCCGTCAAGGAGTTGATTTGACCGGCGTCAAACATGGTGGATGTCGCGGCTGCTCTTTCGTTCCCCTTTCCAATGGCTCAACTTGCGACCTGGAAGCCAAGGATAAGAACCTCCAAGATATTAGTCTAGACTTCTCTATCAGCCTAAACAAGCTCAGAATGTTTGGCTTGTCCGGGGCCGACGCAGTGGACGTTGAGGGAATTTGTAGGCTTGGCTGTCGGCACCGCTCGGCTCGCCTGCCCCAGGTTTGCGGGACCTGTTCGCCCTGAGGGTGTCCACAGTTCATGTGCACATATATACAGGGCGAGCAACGTTTCGCTCATTCCGCTTGCCGACTCTTCTTCACTCGCTCCTCTGCTTGGCTGTTTGGCTGGTAGCAAATCCGATGCGTTGATCGTCAGAGTGTGGACATATACCCCTATTCTTGTCTTCACTCACACATCCCGCTCTCTCGTTGCATGCTCTGCCATGCGCTCTGACGCGGTTCTGCGTCGTTCATCCTTCTCGTCACGTCCGCGCACCTACCCCTGACATGGTATGCTAACCGAAGCGCTTTAGTGATGAGCCGAACGGTCATCAACGTCGAGTCTAGGGAGAACTCTCCATCTCGTGCGCGAGCTCCTGCCACGCGTGCGCGTGCCAAACGGCCTGTTCCTGCAGGGGAGGTCATTGAGTTGACCGACTCTGAGCCCGAAGAAGCTCGGGCCGGTCCCTCTCGACTGCGGAACAACAGGAAGGTCGAGCCGGTGGCCCGTCCGTCGCGTGTCCGCGCTGTGAAACCTGTCGTCGCTCATCCAAGACAACAACGTGCACCGCACCGAGAGCCGCAGCTGCAGCTGCAAGCGCAACCTCAACCCCAACCTCCACCCGAACCTCAACCTCAACCTCAACCTCGACCGCCACAGCTGGATTACCCCGCCGGTGCTGCCGAAGTACCACAGCCGTTGCCCCTATTCCTGCCTGATATGGACGACGGATTCGCTGAACTACCTGCACTTCAGCCGCTTCCTGCAGCACTTCCAGCTCAAGCTGCGGTCGCGCCTGATCCCCCGCAGGTCGCGCAACAACCGGAAGTGGTTGTAGTGCCAGACGACGACGATATACCCTTCGACGCCTACGTCGCGCAGGTGCTAGAGATCATACCAGACGTCCTTCCCGCTCACGTATTCTCGCTGATCGAGAAACTCCCCGCCCATTCCAAGGGTAACGTCGTCGAGTCTGTCCTCCATCTTTTGTTCGAGAATCCCGATTACCCCAAGGCGGACATGAAGGGTAAACGGAAGCGCGAGGAGCCGGAGCCGGAGCCTAGTCGCGTCGTAAAGCAGAAGGTCGACTATGGCGATAAGCACAGGAAGAGCGAACGCAGCATGTACTATACGCCTCTCGCTCTCGTGAGTATATAATTTCCGACATCGTCTTGCGCCGCGTCGACTCATACGTTGGGATCGTGAAGGACGAGCTCGAGTCCGAGTTCCTCGACATCCCGACTGCGCACATCAGGCAGATGTTCAAGGACTGCAACGCGTTGTACGCGCCCACGTATCTCTTGCTCCGTGAGCAGCAGAGTGCGGCCGTCCCTCCCTACAAGAAGATGCTCCGGCCGCGCAATAAGGGCAAGGGTAAGCGCGTGCAGCGACAAGACGAAGAGCTGGAGAAGGAGAAGCGGTGGGTACAGGAGAAGCTGCAAGAGGAAGAGGCGAGACGCGCGGCTGAGATGGAAGAGGAGACGAAGGTGCAGGAAGAGGGCGGGATTGAGTGCGGATGTTGCTTCTCCGAGTACCCTTTCGTACGTCGTTTGCGTCTCTCTCGCTTGCGCGTTGCTGATCTGGATCCACTCGACGATGTGCTGTGTAGGACAAGATGGTGCAGTGCCCGGAGGCTCATCTCTTTTGCACGACGTGCATGATGTCGTACGCGGAGACGAAGTTGGGTGAACATGACGCAAGAATAGTGTGCATGGACCAGTCCGGATGTAAACTCGCGTTCCCGGAGTCGGAACTGCGACGCTTCCTCTCGCCCAAGCTGCTGGAGCTGTACGAGCGCGTCAAGCAGAGGAAGGAGATCGAGGCTGCCGGGTTGGAGGGCCTAGAGGAGTGCCCTTTTTGCGAGTACAAGGTTGTCATCGAGAACGAGCAGGAGCGCCTGTTCCGGTGCGAGAACGAGGCGTGCGGCGCGGTGACGTGCCGACAGTGCAAGAAGCTGGTGAGTGTCACTATAGGTTGTTTCGTTGTGTCTTGATGCTCGTTGCTTGTTCCTGCCAGAGAGGCTCTACGGCGAATCGTGTCCTGATTGTCTTCTGTGATACTCATCTTACGTTTCCCGACACATATCGGGGTATTCCCAGCGTGCTGCTACTCTTTTGACTGTTCCGTGCGCTCTGTCTCCGCCTTTCGTTTGGACTCTTTCTCGCATGGAACCCCTGATTGCGTAGCTGACGGTTTCTTTTTGCGACCCCGTTCCCGATAGGATCATCTTCCCAAGAGCTGTCAAGGTGCGTGTAGTTTGAGAACCTCCGTCCGGCAATCCACATTGAGACTCCCGCTCATCTGCCCTTGATCCGCCGCTCGAGTAGAAGTTGAGGATGACAAGAAGCTGGATGCCCGGCACGCGGTCGAAGAAGCGATGAGTACGTTGAGGTTCCATTCCTCACGACTTGGGGTTGACGACTGACTGCTACTCTTACAGCGCGCGCTCTGATGCGGAACTGCCCCAAGTGCAAGAAAGGTGCGTCCTCGGATACTCGTCTTCGATCACGTTGTGGGTATGAACCATCGGAATGTTCGTGGCTTTCCGTTGCTGTGGCGCGTGCAGGGTTCGTCAAGGAATCGGGGGTGCGTGCGTTATCGGCGTTGTCGTCTGTGGCGCGCCTGCGGAGGTCGTGTACTGAACGAACGTGGTTACAGTGCAACAAGATGACGTGCCCCAACTGCGGTACAATGTCGTGTTACATTTGCCGCAAGGTCATCACCGGCTACGACCACTTCAACAACGTGAGTGTGCTGTTCTATCGTCGTCCTTCCTGAGTTGCCAAGACTTTGGAAATGACATCTTCGATGCTAACACATTCCCAACCTCCAGCCCCCGCCTTACACAGGGATACCAGATCCAAAGAAGTGCCCCCTATGGGACGCGTCGGTAGACGTCCGCCATAACGACGAGGTATGAACGGTCTCGTTATCGCGTCACATTTGTCCGCTTCTGCCAAGGCAGAGTGGATCCTCACGATTGCGTACCCGCAGGTCATTGCCGCGGCCAAGGAAGCGCTTGAGCGGTACAAGCGAGAACATCCCGAAGTCGACGAGAAAGACATCGCTGTCGACCTCCCACCAGCGCCAGCGCCCGCCCCCGGTCCGTCCCGAGCTGTACACCCGCATGGGCAGGGGCATGGCCGCGCGCACGCCCCTGCAGCACATCCGCCACCGCTTCCCCCACTTGGGCGACAGCATGCGCTTGCCCATCACGTCGGTGTCGCCGGGCCCGCCCATGGAGCCGTCGTCGACAACTGGAGAGACGAAGTCGCAGCGGCCATGGGGAGGGTGCATCAGCGCGGGCGCGAAGACCGGCTGCGCGAGCAGCTACTCTTGGCAGAACGACAACGGCAAGCCGCCGCCGCTGGACCCGTTTTCAACGTTCAAGTCCACATCAATCATCAGCCCGCCCAAGCCGGCCCTGCTTATATGCCGGCGCCCGTGCCCGCCCCCGCCCCCGCTCCTGCAGTGGCCGCGCCGCGTGCAGTTCGGGCTCCTCCCCGCCGCTCGGCACGCAAAAGGCGCTAGACGATGTTCGAAGCCTCATGGGCGAGCTCGAACTTGACGGTCGTGCGATGTATCTGGTAAATTTTCTTGCTGCCCCGGAACACACACACACACACATGACGGTGTATCTAACAACATGGCCATTACTATATTGCTCCCTTTGCTATTTGCCGTAGCGCATCAGTTGTCTTAATATCTGACCTGCAGCGATGATCTCATTGACATCTGCACAGATGACCACCATTTGACGTTTGTCCAGACACGCACGTTGGGTGCTTATCGCGCGCCGTGGCGTGGACCGACCATCGGTGAGCGCGAGATGACGACTGACAGGTGTCGAAGATTGCTAGCTTTTAGGCGGACTGCGGGGGTTCGGCCAAGATCAAGACCAACGATGCCAAGGAGGGCGGTACGATGTTCTAAGTGGAGCTCATCGTTGGTGGGTCGTGACGGGAACAACAATCGTCGAATCGTCGATCCGGAGATGTTTGTTTTGGGTGAAGGTGAGACGCATCGTCATTGGCTAGTCGACGACAAGGCTCATTGTCCATTTTTCTCCGTTCGTCGGACACTGTGTCTGACGTCGACACCCATCCTTCCTTCATGTCCATGACGACTGTCGCGCAAGGCAGGACTCACGTTCGTTCGTGAAGGAGTACCAAGACCCTTCAGATAAGAAGCAATCGTGCGTAGACGCGATCTTGTCCTCATCCGCAGTCGCTCGCACACCCAGGACTGTGACGACACGAAGGAAGCCCGCTTTGATCGAGGACGCAAATTGGACGGATATGGTCGCGGAGATATATCCGCCTCTAAGCGAGCACCGCCAACCCGCTTATGGTAGACGTCAGCGGGCGATCTCGCTGCTTATCTCTCTCAACTGTCCGAGTCCTGGGTGCTGTTGCCCTCCGAGTTTTGATTACACGCCGTCCACTCTGCGCGGCCGACAATTATACCAGGTTGACTGTCCATCTGCGATTAGTGCAGCTGCAGTGCATGAATGCGCCTTCTCATCACCCGTGAAACACAAATTACCCGCCCCGCAACAGAGGCGGTATCCGCGTATTGGACAACAGAACACGCTGCTTCTCGCGCGCAGCTTGCTCCACAGGTATCAAGAGGATCGCACACGACGCGTTTGGTCGAAAGGCCTCATATCCAGCCTTGGCTCTAGACCAGGATTGGACGGCCGACGGCTTGGCGAGTTCTCACCGTCCATCCGATGCGGTTGCTTTCGCCTCTGGTCTAGCCGCTTGTACGCGGAGTCTCGTCCTGCTCTATTATAAATGACCCAACGAAGCGGCCACGGTTCACCCGTCTGGCACGCTGTGCGTCTTCGGTCCTCTGCCTGGTGCTTGTCTGTCCTTTTTTTCTTGTTCCTTCTAGGCGTATCGCGGCTTGGCCTGTGGCTATTCGCTCTTCACATTTCCTTGTCTTACCGTCCCCTGCGGTTTATATCTCCCCCTGCTTGTCGGGTGGTGCGCGTCCCATCAACCTCCTTTCTTCTCTACCGCACCTGTCCCCCTGTCCAAACGAGCCGCCGGGCTCTTTGGTTTCCCTTAATTCCGGTTCTAGACTTTGTACGCTGTAGAGTCGGGCACCATGGATCCTCATTCCGCAAACAACTACCAGTTCCACAACGTCGTGCTCGAGCGCACCGGCCAGCCGGACGCATCACAGCAAATATCGCCTGCGAGTCAGGCGCGGGTCAGCACGCTTGCGCGTCGTATTCATGGATGGAGTTGGCAGGCGGTGAGTTCAATTCGGATTTCCTCACGTTGGAGTCTTGTTCATCAGGTGTATCCTGTCAGTTCCCTATTGGCATGGGTACGGGAGCGGTCTACGTTACGCTTTCTGGACTGAAGCAGCACTCTGACGTCTTGACTCACGTCGAGACGTTCTTTTACTTCCTCAACATGGCATTGTTCCTCTTGAACACGATCACGCTGCTCATACAGTTCATCCGTGAGTTTCGATTCCATTGGTCGTCGCCCTGTCCGGTGTCTGATGGGGTGTGGACCCAGTGTACCCTCAACAATCTCTCCGCCTTATCAAGGATCCGGTCAAGGGCATCTTCGTCCCTCTCGTCGTACTCTCGTTCGCTACCATCCTCATAGGCACGGTGAAATACGCCGTACCCACCGGCCATGTTCATCCCGACTTTATATACGCCCTCTTCTGGTACGTCCGCTCGCTCGACTGTGGTGGGCACGGAGACTCACCGTGGGTATATGTAGGGTCTATGTGGTCTTCGCATGCGTCGTTTGCTTCCCGATGCTCATGGTATGGTTCAATGCGCCACATGATCTGAAGACGTTCACACCTGCTTGGGCCTTCCTGGTACGTCCTGGGGTTTCGTCTAAAGATGACAAGGTTTTGAGAGACCCCGCCACCCCCTATCCTGCGTCCAGATCTTCCCTATGGTGAGTAGTGTTTGAGTTCAAGTCATCCATTAGGCTTCTAAGCATCACACGCTCACCCCGCTCTCTATAGATGCTCGTTGGTGTGGTCGCGTTCAACGTGTTGGATGTGATGGTGCCCGAAGACGAGCGGACCATTGGCGTTCTGCTCACCGGATACGTCTTCCAAGGTTGGTTTGCACATCGTTCGAGCTCGCCGGAGCGCATAGCTAAGCGGTACGATGCATTAAGGTCTCGGATTCTTCATGACGTTCTTCTATATCTGCATATATATCATCCGGTGCGTACCTCCTCCGGACTCTCAGGCGCTTCGAGCCCTCACGCTGACGCACATGGCCAAATATAGCATCATGACCGTACGTCTCTGCACTGCGTGTGTAGCCGCTGCGCGCTGACGCGGAGACGCGTGTACAGACTGGGTTCCTGGACGGCCACCAAGCGAACGGCGCGTTCGTCGCGGTCGGCCCCCCCGGATTCACTGCGCTCGCGCTCATCAAATTGGGTGAGAACGCGATGAAAATGTACGTCTACCCCGCATACGCCATCGCAGCCAAAGACTGATAGGTCGATGTCGGCCTTTCTGCCGTCGTTGACGCCCCGCTCCCCCTCGCTTTCGCAGTCTGCCGCTGCACGGACTGGTGTCGGAGAGAGCCGGCGAGATCTGGTACGCGACGTCGGTCATGTCCGCGCTCATGCTCTTTGGGCTCGCGGTGTTCCTCTTCCTGTTCGGCCTGCTCCCGTACTGGTTCAAGCTCCACAAGCACCTGAAGGAGATCCTTGGATGTGAGTGACGCGTTCATCGGGGCGTTCGTGGTGGTTCGTACTGAGCGTGATCTGTCGCTTTGCTCGCCATCCTTCATCCAGGCTGGGCGTTGACCTTCCCGAACGGTACGTTCTCTTTTAGCGCGCGCTTTTGGGAGTGTACTGATCCCGCGCTCGCAGTTGGCTGGATCTCCACGATCCGTGTGCTGGGGGACATCTTCGGCCTCCAGGGCTTCTTCAACTGGCACCTCGTCATGGTCGTCCTCATCTGCGTCGTCTGGGTCATCCTCTTCGTCCTCACCGGGCTCGCGTTCTTCAAGGGCAAGATCTTCCTGGCGAAGCCCGAGGAGGTCCTACAGGACACGGTCGACCGCAAGATCTTCTCGCCCACGTCGTCCGCGCGCTCGTCGTTCCAGACCGCGCGCGGACACTACTACAACAAGGAGGCCCACAACCACGTCTGAGCGTGCGTGCGACCTCTCGTGTTCGTATCCGATCGTCCGGTTTTCGCACGCGCACGTCGTTCTCGCCTGGGCTCTGCTCCCGCGGTTATGCACATGCGAGCGTGTACGGCCTGGCGGGCTCGCTGCCGAGAGCGGTCATTCTAGAGAGCCCGGGGGTCGATTTGAGCATCGACTCGGTGTTCTCCTGATTGATTGCTTGTCGCGCCTGCTGTACACTCGCGGACGCACCCCCTGACCTCCCCTCTCGGCCCGGACGGGCGTGTGCATTCGTATTTGCCCCGCAGACTTGACTTTTGCCTCGGCCCGTTTGAGAGATCGATGGGTCGTGTCGCGTACTGTTTTGATGGACTATTGTTTTCTTTTCTCTTCTCCTTGTGTCTTCACCACATTCCTCCACATAGACAGACAGTTCAGCACCTTGTAGACGCCGAGGGACGGAAACCTGATCGCTCGGACGCTATCCCCCTCTCACCCCCCATCCCACCCCGTCCCCGTCACCGTTCTGGAACCTTAGATAGAGTTCGCGCCGCACCTTACCTCTTGCTCCTTGCATTGTATACATCAAGCACAAGCTATGGCCTTAGACACGATGTGTTCTCCGATTCCGTTTAGATTGTCGCATACGTTGGACGCACGATGTGCATGTTCTCCGAGACTCCGCCCAGTCGCTCGTTCGTTCGCTTGCTATTATATCGTATAATCGTACATTGCTATCGCGCTAGTATTTCTATACCCGCAGTTGGCTCGAATATACCTCCGCCCATGGCCAGTGAGTATGTCGTGTGATGTCATGGAAGCATCAGCAGCTCCGCGGACGCGAGGTGGGTAGAAATAAAGTACAACGACACCGATGGCAAAATCTTCGTGCCAAGGCTGCGCTCATAAATCAAGGACGTCTGTGCCTCACGGGATACAAAGAGGTCGGCGGAGTGGGGATGTCAATGTGGTCCACGCACTGGATCGTGTTCATGAACGACCGAGCTTAGCACCTTGGTGCGCAGCATCAGAGAATACGTGCACCGGTCGAGCCAAGTTTTCTGAAGGCTGCGACGTAATGCGTCCACAGGTCGCGTCCGGGACGCACGGCCTTCCCAGTGTGGCCTGCGGGCACACTCGGAGGCATGTGCAGGTGGATCTGGTGGTGCCAGTCACGCTCGCTGTAGCGCTCGCACATCGCTGAGGCCGGGCGACAATCGATGATTGGTTTGGATCCGCGCGCGGTGGACGGAGGAGGCATCGCACGCGATACGAATCTGTGGGTGCAGAGGGCTGAGGGAGGCCGCGGGTGGTGGCGGTGCAGAGGGCGATATTCATTTTCGTGGGACAGTGGTGGGCGAAGGACGAGGACGGGCGGCCCGAGCCCGCTCGAAGAGAACCATCATCCCCCGCAGCTCGCAAGCCCCGTAAGGCGCTGCCTCCGCACCCGACAAACTCTGTACGCCCCGGGCAGCCCAATTCGACCGTTTCTGGCTTGGTCGGTATGTCACGCCACGCGAACTCGCGAAGGCGCAGATTGCGCTCGCAAATCTTCGTTTCGCAGGAACGCGGCTCCAGAACAGCTCGCGGGGATGCGAGACAATGGGTGAGGTGGGAGGGCGATTGCCTGGCAGAGGATAGGCCCGGAGCGCACGAGTCATGCAAATTTACAGACGAGGAGGCTACGGGATGCCTTGAACTGACGTGCAGCGTCGGACGAACGAACCTTGCGCGACGACGCGTTAACGCCTCCGAATCTCCGACCGCCCACTTCTCCCGCCAGGCTTTCTCTGCGGCGGCGGGCATCGCATACGCAATCGATGGTCGGTCTCCCTGTTGGCCCGATGTCGACGTCTTCGTTGCACGCCGCCTTGCTCCCAACCGTATCGAGGACCGAACACGGCGTGCGACCATCTCTCCAGCGCGACCACTGCGGTGGGGTTTCTGCTCGACAGCGCACTCGGAGCGACCAAGATGATCGCAAGACAAAGAGAGTTGCATCATGCGCCATCTGCAGATTCTCGAGAGTCGTCGGGCGGCTGCAACACACCCAAGCGCCGCCCTGCACGGTCGCAGGTGGCCGCGTAGCAGGCAGCCTTCGACTGTCCATCTGCGTCTTCGACCCGTCGAATCTTGCGCGCGTCTCGGTCGCATGGCTTTCAGGGTGTGCGTTCCATGACTGTCTCCTGCTTCCGCTGATTACACCTCTCCGCCGGAGTCACCCAGTCCCACGCCGTCCTCTCGTTCGTGCCACCACGCCCTTGCCCACTCCTGGTTCGCAAACCACCGGAGAGCCGGATCAACGAACCTAGATCTCGCCTTCGCTTCGCGTTGCGGCTTCAGGGAAGGGACTGTCATGCGATGCACATTGTCATCCGATACCCGATCCGTAGGGTCAATTAGTGGTGCCCACCCAGTGTAAGCAAAGCGGCCCTCGGCAACTGTCCTTGATTCTTCGCGTGGGGGGATCCCTTGCCTCTTTCGGCCTACGAGATGCATATCCACTCTCTGCTAACACGGAGACGCTCATTGAGTCTATACATATGCCCCCATGGTGGCCCCTCCGAACATCCTCACCCTCCTCTCCTCATCCGACTCGATCCCGTCCTCGATCGCCGCCCTCAGGGACTCGCCATTCTCTGACCATTCTCATCTCTTTCGAGATTCACCATGTCTCCCGTCCCCAGCTCTGACAAGGCGTTCCGTACCATCCTCGCCGGACGGAAATGCTACCGCATGTCCAAGGACAAGAACGAAGTGGTGTGGCCGCCCCATCTCGAAGCCGCGCTCATCGAAGGTACGAGCGACGCGTTCGCCCCGGGTGTACCCCGTAGTGACCGCGAGTGGCAGGGCTCGAAAAGTACACGCCCGCAGAGTCCAAGTCTCCCCGCGGCCTGACCCGGTTCCCGAACCGCAACAAGTTCATAGCCGAGTACATCCTCAAAACGACGGGCGAGATCCGCACGGCGAAGCAGGTCGGGAGCCGCATCCAGCAGCTCCGGGACACCAGCGCAGGAAAGCACAGTGAGCCATTCCGCTCCCGGCTGCCGGGTCCGACGTGCGATCCCGGCAGCCAGATTGGTTCCCTGCTGATCGCGCCGCGCTCGCGTCGTCCGTGTCTGCAGTCATGAAAGAGATATCGGATCGCCACTACGAGATGATGCACCCGACGAGGCCGGCGCAGGGCGGGATGGGCGCCGATGGCTCGCTCGCGGGCGACGGGATGCTCACGGCCGTGCATCAGGTCGTGCACGTCTACATCAGCGTGCCCCCCGCGGCCTCGTCGTTCCCGTTCGGCCCAGAGGCGTACTCGCGCCAGACGGAGGTCATCAGCTTGTCCGGGTCCGCGTACCAGTGGGTCCAGCCGCGCTCGCTCCGCTCCATCGACCCGACGGTGACGTTCAGGTCGGTGTCCCCGCTGCCGCTGTACTCGACGTTCAGCGTGTTCTGCGGGAACACGGCGATGCACGTCGAGAACCCGACGGTGATGAGCGTCAGGGAGGCCAAGGACGTGACTGGGGCCAACGCCGCGTCGTCGTACTACCACTCGACGACCCTCGTGCCCGGGTACTGGGACACGCTCTGCAGCTGCACAGGTTCGTCCAGTCTGGTTCCATGCTACCGTCGAGGCACGCTTCCCTGACTTGTTCGTTGCTTCTGTATCGCTCGTGCACGAACCGTGCTTGTTCGTCTCGTCTCTCGTCGCCCTTGCTACGGCCTCTTTCCATTCCCTTGCCACCGCCCACCGCCCACCGCCCGTGCCCCGTCCTCGTCTTCGGATCTCGCGCCGTCCAGACCTGTCCGCGTACACTATCATGCAGGAGATCACGAAGCAGGGGGAAGACCCGGGCGAGAAGCCGATCGCGATGATGGTCATCCAGTACCACTTCAACACGTCCCCCGCCCCGCCACTCTCGCCGTTCGCCCTGCACGACGACGATCTCGAGGTACGTCTTCCCTTCCTGCCCCCCCCCCTCCCCTCCACCCCCTTTCCCGCTCTGCTCCCTCACATCGCCCTCTCTGACGCGAGAGCGACGCGTTTTGCGCACACAGAACATCGACTACGACGAGGTCCTGCAAGGCCCGCCCGGACACGCGTACAGCACATGCTCGGACAGCCCGTACGCGAGCGACCGGAGCGACTCGCCCGCGTACAGCACCGCGCCGGGCTTCCAGAGCGTGCCCCTCAGCCCCGTCGAGTGGGTCGCGCCCGCACAGTCGTGGGCGTCGTTCGCCGCCGCGGGGGGGCACTCGCCCTCCGCCCACTCGGTGCACTCGGTGCACTCGGCGCATTCGGTGCACTCGGTGCATTCGGGGAGCTCGAGCTCGATGGGCTCGATCTCGATGGGGTACCAGCAGGCGGGCTCGGGCCACTTTTACGGGCTGTCGCAGCAGCGGAGCTGGCAGCCGTCGTACCAATGACGGGTCCTTGCGGGTTCGCTACGTGTTTTGACTGTCTTTGCATGGGTTCCCGTTGTCCCTTGTCTGGCCTGGCTCTCGTGCTCGGACACGCATAGTTTAGTATACTTATTTTGTTCGCTTTCGTTTCCGCTTCCGCTTCCGCTTTCGTTTCTGCATTGCTGCATGCCTTCACCCCCCCACCCCCCCCCCCCCCCCTACCGTCTACACCCGACCCACTTCGTTCCTCCCCGACGATTATCCCTCGCGCTCCCTCCTGACATCGCTCCATATTTTTGCTATTTATTTCCTTCTAGATCGCTGTATACCTAGGTTATCGGACACGCTCCGCACAGGCGCTCAGTACGTGCTTGCGCATCGGCATAGCGTAGTATGTAGTATTAGCCCCCCTCGTCTCCGCTCGGTGTATCCCTCTCGCTCTCTCGCTCTCTCGCTCTCGGGCCTGCGCTCATAGTACCTAAAACGGAATCTACATGCGGCGCAATATACCCCAAATGGCTTTTGTGCACGCGGTCGTCGCCGGTGGGCTTCTGCAGCGCTGTAGCGCCCTGGCAGCGGGACCGACTCCGCCTCTTCTCGGCAGTGGCAGTCGGACATCCGGCAGCGGTCGGCAGTGGGCACGCTCCTGTAGTACCTCCTCTTGCGCGTCACGTACTCTTGATACTTGCTGGCTCGCGGGAGATTGCGGTGTGCACGGGGACTGAGTCTGCTGGGGCGCCGGTACTGGGGTGGACAGTCACGGTGAGGACCTGAAGGACACCGTGACGTGTGGGAGGTTCTGGGAGCTGCGAACGCCGAGAAAGTCGGGTCTGGAAGATCGCGCTGTGTGCATGGTGCGTCTCGATCAATCATAGTGAACTGATATACTTACGGTGCGGTGCGGTGCGTAGCCCGACCGTGGGGGGGCTTCGCGAATTCGTCCGGTGGGCCCGCTGCCGCCCGAGGGACGTACTGAGGTGCGAGGAGAATCTTCATGATGACGTGAATCGGGTGGACGTGCATGGCGTCGAATGTCAGCCGTTGAGTGAACTTACCGCGGGAGTTTGGACCGCGACGCCGGCGCGGTATCGCCATCGACGGGTCGAGTACGGATGTAGAGGGTGGGGTACGGTGCGGCACCGCTCGGGCTTGCCGGACGGTATATGCCCTAGTTTGTAAGTAAATTGGGCATGGATGGGAACATGGTTGAGCCTGGGGAGGAGGAAGGGTCGCGAGCCAGACGTTCGGGCGCGCCGCGGGAGGCTAGTGCTCTGTCCGAGTGTAGCTTGTTCGCAGACCTATTGCCACTGCTCGAGAGAGAGTCGAGAAGGCGGGTGACATCGTCGGCTCGAGCCATTGACGCGGCGCTGATTCAAAATTCGGATTCGGATTCGGATTCGGATTCGGATTTGTACATGCCCGGGCCAGGCCGCGGGAGGCTGCCAGTGGATCCACACACGCAGCCACGACGGATCGTACAACATACGTATACTCACCGCTTGGTACTCGATCGCCTATCGTGCGCGGTACGTGGCGCGTGTACACGGTACATACATGTCCATATTCATATCCGCATCCACGTCGCGGCGCACACAAACCATCCGCGATTCGCGCGGTGCGCGCACCCAGGAGAGCGCACCCCCGCGGCCTGCCCCCGCGCGCCGCGTCGGAGATCCGGCGCGGGCTTCGCAGATTCGTGGGGTGCGGCCGCGCGGAGACCAGACCGCAGACGCGCCGCTAGGAAGGTGTTCGCGTTCGGTGTGGTTGGAGTTTGGGTGCGGGTGCTGTCCGAGCCCGCCCGACGAGAGACGAGAGCTACGTTGAGAGCAGCGCGTTCGGGACGGCCCCTGCCAGTGGTATGGGTGGCATGGGCGGCCAAGGCTGGTGGGGGGGGGGCCTGAGTCGCGTTGCGGCTTCGGGATCGGGGTTCTTTCGGACTGGCCGGATCTGCTCGAGTTTCATGAGATGGGAGCTTGGGAGTTTGAGAGCGACGGTGTGCGTGCGTGGGGAGCTGTAGTCGGGATCTGTGGCTGGTTGTGGTCGGGGAAGACGAGGTGATTGCCTTCTGTGGTCGGATGTGGTCAGCGGCGAAGGCGTCACCGCGGACGTGTGCGGTTGCGATGTCGCGTCGTACTAGGGTTAGTGCGCAGTCTCGAAGAGAGTGCTGGGCATCGAGCGGCTGCGCCGAACGTGAACCTTGAGCTTGAGCTCTAGCTCGAGCGTTTCCAGAGTCAATCCGGTCCAGCCCTCGCGCATGGGACGTAAGAGATCAGGATGATAGCTGGCTCCAGTAAACTCCCCCGCTAGGGCCGCGAGCTGTGGAAGATTCGTTTGCGGCAGCGTGCCCGCTCATTGTACATCGTGTGGCGCGAGTCGAAGTCTGGTGGGAACGGAGAGACGCCTGAGGAAGCCGGGGTTAGCGATGCTGCGAACATGGGCGCTGGACGCTGGGACGCTGGGAAAGTGTGAGCATGAGGTTTGCAGGTGTTGTGTGCGTGGTGCGAACGTGGTTGGGGGTGAATCTCTGAATGGTGCATGGTACCTCCCGTGATCGGCCGGCCGATGCATTGTTCGCCGCGAGTGGCTAGATTGCAGGACGGGATCTCGTATTCTATAGTCAGTAACTAGTCCAGAGCACTGCTCATACGATGCCGCGGGGGTCGGTCGATTGTCTGACGATCGCTGTCTCAAAGTCCTGGAATGTTCAGCAAGCACTGGACAGGTGTCTCCTCCACGTGAGATAGAGAAGCGCTACCGTTCGGCACGTCTGGCATTCAGGGTCGAGAGATGTCGTCCGACCAGAGGATACGTGGTATTGCAGAGCGTAGTGGGCTGGCGACAGTATAATCCAGACACCCAATTAACCCTGGAGATCTCCGCGCTCGTGGACAAGTTCGCATCAGAGCTGGCATATCCTGTAGAGGTACGTGAACGTCCCCCGATGGTGTGGTCAACCGGAGGCTGGCCCAGCGTCATGCACATCGTTGACATCCGGGCGTATCGGCGGAGGTGCATCGGGCGGAGTCGGGCGGGGAGGTGAGCACAGAAAGGAAGGCTGCGGGGGAGCCTTGTGGCACTCGCCTTTCCTAGACGTCGACCCATACTTGCGAACGGGGGTGGCGTCGAGAGCTGGGCGTTCCGTAGTGCGCCCGGCATCGGGTGGATCCTGGTCTTGTTCTGGTTTAGGAAGTTCACGACCATCAGGGGCACATCGGGTAGAGAGAATGCCAGGATGAGGGTGTCCAGGAAGGTCGTGGCAGCTCTGGGCTCCGAACGGACGCGGTGCGCGTGCGTTCATGTGATAACCCTGACGGTAAAACTAGAGTGCGCGGTAGGGGGACCCTGAGCGGCGTCCTTCTCCCGCGATTACGGGAGGGCAGTTGTTCGGTTGTCTGAATCGTTGCCGTAGCTTTCTTCTTCCCTTAATCGGCAACCACGCGTTGGTCACACTGACCCGAGAGCGAATTGACGGTTGGGCGTGTCGCTGAGTCCACGAGATATGAGACGTTTCCGATCGGACAAAGTGGCCACCAAAATACAACGGAGGTGTGATGGAGACCGGCAGATAGCGCATTGATGGTTAGTGACTTCCAAGTGTTGTGGAGAGAAGAAATGGAACGGGAATGTTGAGGCGTAGACGAGGTCGAGGCCAGCCGTGTGATCCGTGTCGGAATCGAGGTGAGCGAGGCCTGTATCGTGGGGCGGCATGGTTGAACCTGCGCCGAAAGAACGTTGCGACACGAGAAGTAATGTTTCGTGGCAGACGGTCCAAGGGTAGTTGTGGTTACAACAGTTCGAAGCTCATGATGGCGAAGGGGTCGGCAGAACCGTTGTGCTCTGTCGGTGTGCTGCGAGGATCGATCTCGCCGTCGTCTTCGAAGAATGACGGTGGTTGTGTGAGGAATGAGAAAGGGCAGGACGCACGAACGGCGGTCGCGTGGCTGGCGGACGCTGCATGATGCGACGCTCACATGACCGCGTCCTTGGGTCGCCTAAAGGGGGCGCGTCGTCGGGCCGTGTGCGTCTGTCCAGAGTCGGAAGCCATCGCGCGTCGTCGCTCCTTTCGTCCTCCTCTCCTCTCGCGCCCACCGTCCCGCTCGCGCCCCTCGTCGTCTCGGGGCTGTTCATCGACGTCACCGACCGTCTTCGCGTGCTGTTTGCTGTGTCAATTCATGCCTGGATCGACAAGCTTCAATATCTAGCACCGCCCACTCGATTAGGCTTCTCCGCCCCCGCCGTATCCCCAACTCCCCGAGCGCTGGCCAACACCGCCATTGACCACCTCCACACCGTTCCTCACAGCCAACTCGCCAGTCACACATGGCGACCGACGTCAAGACAGAACCCAAGCCTCAACTCTGGCGCACCCCACCGCCCCCTTTCCCCGCTGGGCCATATGTCCCGGACAAGGCCCTCGCCGGAGACATCGCCGGCGTGACATACGCTCTCCATATCTTTATTGCCTCGCACATGCACGAGTCCGAGGAGTACTGTAGGCAATACGATCCAAACCTGTGAGTTGCCTATCTCTCCACTTCAAACTGTCGCCCAACGACGTGCAGGGAACGACTCTACGTCGCCACCGGTTTTGGCCTCATTCAGTGCGTAAAGGGGCTCATGTCCTTTGAAGACGAGGCGAGTGATTAATCCGTGCGCTTCCCCTCCACGTGTCAGTAATCGCTCGTTCGCCCCCGCTAGGACCTCGTCGATGCCATCGCCCACGTCCGGCACGGGAACTCCATCGCGAGTCAGCACAGGAAACGCGCGGCTTCTCTGCCCACTCGTCTGGCCGGGTTCGTGCTGGGATCCCTCAGCACCACCGGTGTGGGCTTCATCAAGAGCATGTCTCCCGTGGAGCGTCATGCCGAGCTCGTCTATGCAGAGAGCCTGTTCGAGAAAGTGAGTAGGCCTGTCCGCCTTGTCTGCTTGCCTTCCTTCTTTGCCTCCATGCCACGCCCCATGCGGTTCCGCCCACTCAATCGAGCGGGTCCGCTTCGTCCGCTTCCCTGCCCACGCGCGTTCGCGGGCTTTCAGTCCGCTCAGCCCGCTAGTTTCGTCAGACTTCCAGAGCGGGTCCGCTCGAAGGGTGTTCATCACTCGCTGCCGCCCTGTTCCGCCCGTAATGTCCCTGGACCTCGGTGGATATATTGCGTGAACGTCTGCCGATGATACAGGCTTGACAGACTGTCGGCGCTCTAGGACGGGGTTGCTTCTTGTGTTCCGGGCAGAATTTGGGCAGAGGACTTGTGGGAGAGTTGCCCTGGAGATTGGATTCAAACATAGCTATGGGCGCCCGAGCATATGTCTTGATGAGAGAAGGCTACCGCTCTGGCCGCAGCATTGCCCTCGATCGCCTTCGGTCCGCGCGCACCCAACCTTCTGTGGTTTGGTGCGGGCGAACGGATGAACTGCCGTCCCTTCACGTCTGGGAAAGCGAAAGAGCTTGTACCTGGCACGTACGGACATATCAAAACCGCGGGGCCCCATTGACATTCTGTTGTTGACGAGCAGCCCAGAAGCTGCGCACGGTGGCAGCTGGTGAGATACCACCAGGACTTGCATGGAACTGGATTCTTGGAGTTTAATGACCGATCGTTCGGGATACGTGCTCTCTGCCTGCATGGTACGGCTGCAGATTGCGCAGTGCTACTGCAATACAAGAGCATGACATCAGTCTTCGCGAAAATTGTGATGCATAGCATCTGAACCATATAAGCTGTGGATATTCATTATGGAGCACAGCCCGGCCTGGCTCTCCTCACGCTTAGCCACAGCTTACGTTGGTCCGAAAAAGGTCATCGATTGAGTTTTGATGGGTTTGATTCATGCATGGTTATCGACCCCACCAGCTGGACGTGGATTTGGACGGATGTTGGCAGTGCGTCAGAAAGTCTGATGATTGTGCTCCATTGTGCGAACGCAATGTCACTCCAACGTTTCAGCTTGTACATTGCCTGAGCTACAGTGTCGTGGGTCTTGCAGCTGCCGTACTCCCACCCAATATGGCAAGTCCCGAACCCTTCGACTTGGAGCTTCCAGACATTAGAAGCTCCAGGCGAAGTGGTATCTGACGGCCGCTATCATTCCTCGACGAGAACTCGTGTGGAGAATACGCTCTTTCTCCGCTCAATCTCAGCTCTCTCGGCTCGGCTATCTGCTTTGGCTATGCGAGACATCATGGCTCTAGCAGCTTGACTTGCTGAATGCAGGTTTCTCCTTGTCCTGGCGGGGGTCGGTTTGAATATCATATGATCTTCGACTTCTTGATGGTCTGTGGCTTCGTCCGAGATGCATCATCACCGTCTGATAGTCTTGCTATTACGCATCGCGTTCGTGGCAAGGTCCGTGTTGGGCAACCCACACGATGACAGATACGGGCACACTTGCATCTTTCATTCTTCCCTCCCCACCAAGTTGCCTTTTCCGCTTTCGTGATTCTGATGCAGTTTCCCTCGCAGGCACTACTCGGGATCGTCTACTCTGGCGACTGGCTCGCGTTCATCAAGGAGGCGTGAGTGTCCTTGCCCAACGTCCATGCATGTCACACCAGTCTCGTCTCGCTCAGACCGCGCTCCGGCTCACGCACACACAACCCCGTTTCAGGTTGAACATGCGGACCACGATCAACATCTACCGCCAGCTCGGCAAGTACCTCGAGACCGTCGACGCCGAAGCCCAGGCGAAGGGGCTGGGACCCGAGGACGCGTCCGTCGACGCACACTTTCGTTCTGGGGTCTACCTGGGCGTCGGGCTGTCGAATCTGATCCTGTCGCTCATGCCGGCGAGGCTGTTGACGATCGTGGAGCTGTTTGGGTACAAGGGCGACAGACAGGCCGGGCTGGCGTATTTGCAGAAGGCGGGCGGATGGACGAAGGAATCTGATGTGCCCTCGATCGGACTCGGTGCGTTCCATGCGTCATTTCTTGTCGTTGTGTCATTCGTGATTCGTCGTCTGTGATTTGTGATTTGTCCCGTTCGTCCTTTTCGCTCTGCTCCTCCCCCCGCTTTGTTCGCGCGAGGGGAGTGGACGATCAACATTTACATTTGCGATCAAGGGACGAGCGACGAAGATGCTGATACGACTCGCTCCATCTGCTTTGCGAACAGAACAGGAAGGCGTGCGGCGCAGCATCTGCGACATGGCGCTGCTCATCTTCCATCTCGTCCTGTCGAGCTTCACGTTTGAGGGCGTGGACATTCGCATGGCGCAGAAGATCCTCGACTATCACATCCAGCGTTACCCCAATGGTGAGCACGCAATTCTGCTGTGTCGCGTCATCCGTTCTCGCTGTGGTGTCCGCTCGCGTCGGCGACTCGCTTCGATCTCACATCGTTGTTGTGGCGGGGGCACGGTTTACGTTCCTCGCACTTCATGACAGGCGTATGAGAGACACGTGTCGCAGACTCCTCCCAGCAAACTCAACGCCGTGCGCGCGGCTCCGCTGTCTCGTTCCATGCTTTGCATGAACTAACTCCGCGATGGCTGCCGTCAACGGCAGCATCCTATACGCAAGCCGCTGCCACAACCCACATGCTCACACACGTTCTTCTCTCTCTTCTGCAGGGGTGTTCTTCCTGTTCGGCCAGGGCCGCCTCCACCTCTGCCGGAGCCAGCCGGCAGCGGCGCTGGGGTACTACCAGAAGGCGCTCGAGGCCCAGAACCAGTACCGGAACCTGCACCACATCTCGTTCTGGGAGATGGCGATCGCGAACCTGGCGTTGTGGGACATACCCGCGAGCTTGGAACGGTGGCGGACGCTCGCTGCGGAGGCTACGGTGCGTCACCCTCTACGCTGGCTCTGATTCTGATCGTGTGGGTCTCGACTGTCGTTCGTTCATACTTTCTTGGGGGTGACTCGTGTTCCTTTTGTGAGCGAGGCTGTGGCTGATGTCGGTCGCTGTTGGTCGAGGAGCGATGGCGGGTGGGAGATTCATCCGACCATTCGCTAAAGGTTGCAGAGACTAGAAGGGGTCCGCCACCGGCGATTGCGGTGGCGAGCAGCTGGAAATACGTTCAAGGACGTACGAAAGGATGTATGGATGCCTATTGGGGTTGTCTCGTGGCATTTGCTCCCGGCGCGAACGAAGACACTCGCCATGTGTCTGGGCCGCGCCGATGCGTCTTTCCGAACCCTGTCCCTTGTACTCCCAAGGAGACGCCATGCTCACATGTGAATTCCCTTGATAGTGGTCCAAGGCCACGTACACGTACGGTATGGCCGTATGTCTCCTGCAGATCGGAGGGGAGAAGCAGGAGCAGGAGCTCTCGGAGCTCATGGAGAAGGTTCCCGCGCTTCGCCAGAGGATCGCGGGCAAGTCGATACCCCTTGAGGTACGTGCCGTGCCGTCTTGTACATGGTTGACGCGCTCTGACGGTCTCTTCGAATTTTTTTTCTTGACTGACACTGCGCGACCCTGCGTACGACATGGTGCCTTCCGACGCCGATGTCTCTTCCGTCTCGCGTTCGTCTACCTTCTATCTTCTGCTCGTCCTTACCCCACGCGGCGCTGCATCGACTCTTATCGGTCCACTATCCACCACGCTGTTGGTTGGAACCACCTGACGCTCGTGCCACCGTTCACCCGAACCCGTGAATCCATCTTCTCCTGCGCTCCTCACGGGCTTCTCTCGTTGCCCTGGCGTCATGGCGGTTCCACTGACCTTGTACTTCGTCTTCCACTTCCTCGCTATCTGTACCCTCCGCCGCCCGCACTCCAATCCGTTCTCTACGTTCTCCATATCACCTCGCGCGGGGCGCCCAGAAATTTGTAGCGCGCAAGGCGCGAAAGTTCAAGCAGCAGGGCGGGCGGCTCGCGCTGGCTGCGCTCGAGTTCTCGTACCTCTTTCTGGGCATCGAGCACGCGCCCCGGAGCGTGATCACGAGCCGCATGCTGCCGCTCGTCGAGGAGCAGCTGGCAGCGATCCTGAAGCACGCGGACGACCCGCGCGCGTACGGCTCTGGGGGCGGAGCCGCTGCTCGAGGGCAGGGCCAAGCACAAGGTCAAGGTCAAGGCGCGGAGGACGAGTATTGGGACGACCTGGCGCTCGCGCGGTTCTTGAAGGGTATCTGTCTGCGATACGTGGCGTATCCGGACCCGGAAGCGGTCCTGGAGGATGCCGAGGAACGGGCGGTGGAGGAGGAGCGCGAACGGGCGGGGAAGGGCGCGAAGGAGTGCTTTGAGGCCGTCTTCCGGGACGGGTCGAAGGTGGTGTATGACCATTATTTGGTCTACTTTTCGCGTGAGTGCGGCTTGTGGCGAACGGCCGTGCTATTTGTCTTTCTCTCCCCTTTGGTGACTGACGTTCTTGATGCCTGTCTTTGGTAGACTTTGAGTACGCGCGGCTGTTGGCGTGCCAGGGCGACAAGGATGGAGCGCGGACGCACCTCGAGATGGTGCTCTCCGGTAGGTTTTCTCCCCGGGATTTTTGGCGTTTGCTATACTGACTCTCGGGGGCTCTGCTTCTAGGAAAACCGCTAGAGGTCGCTCCGGGTTCACGCAAGGTAGGTGTAGCTGTTCTCCTAACGCTGGATACCTGCTCACCTTGCGCTTTCCCTTGCGTCGCACAGGGAAAGTTCAGTATGGAGGTACGTCGGTATCTTTATCTCGCCGAATTTCCACGGCTGACGTGGCTGTATCTGCAAGAACGGACTTCACGTGCGGACGCACGCGGCCCTAGAAGCCCTCGACCGCAACCGCCGTCTCTGAACATACGACATATCGGGACGTAGACGGTGCAGTACACGACCTGGTCTCCCCTAGACGGACGATCTACCGAGTATATAGTCTGATATGAGATAGTACGATCTCATGCTCATCTCTGACAAGTCTGAGTTATTGATGTATCGTATACCCATCCCTGTAACGGTTTCCTCCTGTTCGACTGCCCGCTGAGGCTGTAATGTATCACTGTGCTCTATATGGAGGATCAACCTGTCCCGTGTTTGCATGAGAGCTCTTATTGCAGCGTCGACTAGGAGACTCTACTCAGCTCTAAAGTGACGACACAACCAAGGGATGGTGTTTCAGCGAGCCTCATGCGAACTGTGCATCGGATGGACATTGTACTACAGCGTAGATACTAGACTCCAGACTTTATGACAAGTCAAGTTCCGCGGCTGCGTTGGTCCGTTACAGCTGAGCCCCTCCGTAGCTCGGCTTCACCCATTTCATCCATTTATCCCAGGCCCAGTTCGGCGTCGGCGGGTAGTGGAGGAATGCTGGTAGGTCCTTGTTGATCTCCCCTGGACTCCGATCGCCAACGACGACCTGCATGTTCCCACCCTCATGGCCATCGTCGGCGACAGGCACCTCGCTGGGTTTGTGACTCAAAGTGATGTTCACCTCAGCAGGTGTGAAGTACCGCATTGCCGCCTTCACTATGCGACGACGAATATGAGCAGATATTACAGGGATCAGAATCAGATATACTCACGCGTCTGTACTTGCTCAAAAAGGTTCCTACTCGCCGGTAGACGTTGGAAGTTATCCCAGTGATCCAAGTGTTGAGTCCTCGGGCTGGAGACGCATTGGAACACGAGTTCGCGATGTCCATCATGGGCGAAGGGCTCCAAAAGAGTGAGGAACGCGCAAGTTTGGTTTACGTCCCCTGAGTGGGAGTAGAAGTGCAACCAGTCGATTCCCGCCCACCCGGAATGGAGCACCACATGCTGCGCTTGCCAGACTAGAAGCTCGGGAAGCGACTGGCAGTTGACGAAGGAAAGCCGTTTGAGAGACTTCTCTTTGATCACAGTCCCCAGCTTTTGGAGAGCATTCTCGTCGAACCAACATCCCTCGAAAACAATGTAGGCACAGTCCCTCGCGGCCGTTGTGTGAAACGACTGCATGAGCCATAACAGCACGAGAATGTTGCGTTCTCTCCAGTCGACGTCAGTGAGGTAGATTGTATGGAGACGTAGGTTACTAGGACCGAGGTCTCGACCATGGGCCAATATCGCATGCGTGAGGTTGATGGGCTGCATGTCCGAGGGGCTTTTCGGGGTGAAGTTCCAGAAGGCAAAGGTGAGCCGGCCTTCGTTCCTGTCCTCTCCTTCCTCGGACTCAGCGCGGAGCTCACGAATGACCGGGCGCTGCCCGTATTCGATGTGACTCAACGCGTGGATTTGTGTAATCATCACGGCCATTGCTAGTACCAAGCTGGGGAAGCCGCTATCTTGTGCGACCATGGCTTCCCTGTTGAGACACTTCTTGATGACATACGACGGGAAGGACGAATCGCCACTGTGAGATTCGGGTATGAGAACATAGCGGATCTCATATTGAGTAGCTGTGGTAGCCAGAGCATCTATAACGGAACCACTCATCGCAAAGTTGAGGATCGAATAAACTTGCGGTGATATATAGCGTTGGACTTGCAGGCGAGATACAGATGCTCCGAGTCAGCGTTGTGTGGATTGCGGCCAGGGCTGAGGAGTGGCGAAGTGAAAGGATCTGCCTCCCGATGCGAGAATAAATAGGAGACAGGGTCGGCCAGCATCACCGGCGTTATCAAGGCATGTTACAGGCTTAAGCATCCTTTGCGCCTCACGACAAAGCTGGGGTCTGGAAAAGAGCTGCACGTGACTCGCGTGTGGTCGTCCATTGTTAGTAGCTCACGGGCCACCCACCTCTACCCTTACCACCGCATCTCTAACCTTTAGTAGCACTGAACACTTTCAACATATCGACTCGACAATGTATGCCACATACAACTCACCACGACCTTTGACCCCCATAGAGCCCCGTAGAACGCCGCCAACAGCCAAGCAAAGAGTGAGTACTTACCTAACCACATCCGAGACCGCTTGGTCTTTGGCCGCTCTGAAGTGCCCAAGAGTTTACACTGCATTCCAAACCTACTTTGAGCGTGACGACACCCATCTAACAAATGCTATTAGCCTAACCAGAGACTTGCCGGAACACACACCGACTGTCACTGCCTCGCAGATACGCGCTGCCAGCTTGCTCTCGCGTTCCAACAGGCTCGAGATTACTGGAAAAGCAATCCAAACTCTACGGCAAGTGCCATTTGTGGTGTCCTATCTGTCAATCACGCTAACGCGTGTATCACGCCACAGAAACACGCACCAAACGAGATACACCAGGTGAGTGTATGGTTATGCACAGCAGCACAACATAATGCGCTCACATCGTCTTAGTCGATTGAGCAATGGCTTGTCCAGAAGAACCTGCTTGACCGACAACCAGTCCTAAGTTTCGAGGTGAGCTGCCACGGGGACTCTTTGTCAACGATTAGTCAACGGCCATCCACCAAGGCCAATGCAGAGCCCTCCGTACCTGCCAATGAACAGCCTGAGAGCGGAGAATCACGGAGCATCGCAAGGTTGCCCAAGCTTCGCTCCCTGCACAAGTTGCGCCGCCTCAGCCTTCCTACAAGTGCCAATTCGGAGCAACGACCAGAGCTAGCACGCAGACGGACAATCACCGGGTTGCTGTTTCATGAGGCGCCGCCGAGTACAAAGGCCGGCTCACCGTCCCAAAAGTCGCCCAAGCGTAAATGGAAAGGTTTCACCGGGGCATTGAGATTGCCAGTAGGGAAGGTGAGTGGTACCACCACCGCCTCGAACAAGTACCTGAACTGATGTGTGCGTGGCAGAGAAAATCAGAAACTGAGCGCACAAGTCAGGAGGGAATTTTATCAGCAATGCGCCCCGCCCGTTTGGACGCCCATTCACTCGAGAAGGATGATGGAGGAGAGGCGAGCAGCGTATCTACGCCTGATGAAACGAGCTCAGTATCCCCAACCGAGTCGACAACATCAACACTAGGACTCACAATTGAGCCAGCGAGCGGTTGGACACCCGAAGTCGAACCATCTTCTCGATTGTGCGACAGTCCTTCCTCGCTGCCGGAGCAGCTAGACTCTGTGAGCATTGCGCGCCCCACGTCCACGACGCGCGCTGTACTGACGAATTGTTTACTTGGACACAGGACGGCGTGTTGGTGAACCCGGCGTACCGCGCGCTTGCGCCCATGCTCCATGAGCTCGAGGCGATCACCGAGAATCCGAAAAGGCAAGCAATATCTGAGCAGTTCCACGACGAAGGATATGCGCAGTTTTGGGAGACATTTGCGCAGCTCTCGCCCAAGGAGGTCCTCTATGCCGTCTACGCCATTCGCGATGGCGCCCTCGATGTCCAGTTCGAGCCCAGGCCCGAGTACCACTGTCCGGCCGCGCTGTTCTTCTGTGCGATGTGGGCGATCGTCGCCACCGTCTTGTGTGTATACTTGTACTCGCGATCACCGTAGCGCTCCTGCTGGCCCTCTAAGCCGTTTGTACTGTGTATGCGCATACAGTCAGTAATGCCAGACGATGCGATGCAACTTCTCCCACACACTCACCTAGACTACGTGCGATGTACGCATGTCTTCCCACGTCAGCCAACAAAGGAGAGAAGAGGTCACAATATACATTGGTACAATCCAGAACAAGCGTCCAGACATCGTCCGGGAAATCATCAAGGTCATACAAACAACAGCTGAGTGTACATACACAGGAACAAGGGACTGCGATTGGCGGTGCTCAGAAGTCGGGTTTCTCAACCGTGACCCAGCTCTCCCTCTTCGGAACCGCACTAGAGCACGCTCAAGTTAGCATCACCACACCACCCCTCAAAAGATCCGATACGCTGCTCTTACCTAGGCTTTCCCAAGATGAGCTTGATCGTCTTCACCTCGAACGCATGGAAGCTGAGCTTCACGGCAGAAGACAAGTCGTCCGCCTGGTAGACGTTCAGCTCCTCGAGCTTATCCTCGAGAAGGTTCGTCACGAGGACCTTCACGACGGACAGGTGCGGCGCGAACTTGAGCTTCACGGTCCCGTGGCCGCCATAGGCCTCGTAGAGCCGGAGCACCACGGACGGCGACTCGTGCGATGAAAAGTCGTCGTCTAGACCGCGCTTGACGGTCTCGAGGAAAACGTTCGGCGCGCCCTCGACGATGAAGGCGGGCTTCGTCTTGAGCAGTGGTGCTTCCTTCGTGTCCTCGAGGAGGCGCACTGCACGAGAACACAAGAGTCAGTGAGAGAATACATCATCGAGGAACACGCTTGGACGTACCGTGGAGAGGAGAGTTAAAGAGGATAGCGGCAATGGGCACATCAGACTCCAAGAAGTGTCCTTTGTGAGGTAGAACAGCCCAGGAGAACTCGTGTTTGCCTAGAAAGTAGTCAGATTCAAGATATCGGTCGTAACGAAATGTTATGCGCACCCTGGTCTTGCTCTGCATCGGGGGCCGTTGCGGCCCGGAGCAAAGAAATGCGCAGGACGTTGCCCCTGCAGGAGAAGCCATACTTTGACTCGGAGAGGATAGCGACACCGTACCCATATTCGCTGAGGTCGGCATACTGCGTAGGTACACGCGTGTTGTGAACACTTATCGAGACGTTACGAAATGCGAGTACGCACCTTGTGACCGCAGACTTCGAACTTGGCCATGTCCCAAGTGGTGTTCTTGTGCGTCGGACGTTGGACGTGCCCGAACTGCGTTTCGTACGTCGCATAGTCGTTCTTGATGTTGAGCGGAAGCTCAAACTTGAGGAACTCGTGCCTTTCGTGCCAGTCAACATCAGCGTCAAAGCGGAAGAACGGACGTGAGTTCTTTTTCATGGAACCTGATTCACATGAGCTCCTCCATCTTCGGCATAGGTCAGGCCTTCCACTCACCAGAGATAGCGTCTAGTGATATCTGGTGCAGGCGGTCAGTGGCCCATAAGCGAGGCGGAGAAAGCAGCCACATACAGTGACGGCAATCGTGCTCTGACCATACTTGATGGTCGACTTGAGTGACGCACGCAGAGGACCCTCCGCAGCGACCGAGATGTTCTCAAACTTCAGCTTCTTGAACTTCTCGAGATGGTGGATTTCCACGTCTGCACGTGTATGAGAGCGCCGACCTGTGCACCCCAGTATCGTAACTCACCCCACGCATCCCAATAGTTCGGCTTGTCGTCAAAGATGACGAGGCCACCCGACTCGCCCATGGGTACGAGTTCACGCCTACCACCTCCGTTAGCAAAAATTCTTGCATTCCATGAGACATCACACACTCTTCTCCGACGTCATATAGGCTGACGATCCTGCCTTCCTTGATCGTCAGCTGCACAGTGGAGTTCTTGAGGACAAAGTGGTCGACGTCCACCCGTGTGACTGTCATTGCGCAAGTGTTTGTCATGTTCAATGCTCCATGGTCGTCAGCAAAGCTGAACAGTCTAACACGCACCTGAGACCGGCTTGCAGTCCGCATACATCCCAGTGCCATAGGCCACTCCACCCCCTGCAGAACAGTGCAAGAGCGCCAATCCAGTAGTGCCGTCCTTCGACGCCTGCACGACCTGCGACCTCAGGCGCGAAGCGGCGCCCTGAAGTGGAACCTCGATGATATCGCGCCTGGGGAAGAACGTGGTGTTGAAACCGACGAGCGTGCCTGCCTTCTTGGACTTGACCGCCGGGTCGACAAGTGAGACGGATGGCGGGAAGATGGCCTTGAAGGCCTCTTCGATGAGCGCCTCGCCGTCTTTCCGGACCTCAGCGTACAGTTTCTCCGCGTCGTCATAGACCATGCCACTGAGAGGAGAGCAGTCAGCAAGCGTTCGCGACGATGAGAAATGATGACACGTACATAGCGGAGCCGGGGAGGACTTTACGAAAGTGTCAGTAGAAGGCAGGGTCAAGTTGTGCCCGTATCATGACGCACCATCGTGGACTGCATGAGTTATTGTGAGTATTTGTTCAGATGAAAACGTAAGACTGTCTCACTCACATTGGTTGAGCAGCACCTTCTCCCAGCAGTCGTTGATCTTCTCATCAGGGTAAACGTAGTCGGACTTGTGGAATCTAAACAGACTAGCAAACGTAGCGAGCACCTTCACAACGAAACCGCACCCAACCATGAGCATCCATCGTTGCTTCATAGCTAGACGCACTCTCGGAACCTACCTCAACGTCGCGCAGAAGGATCTCAGATTTCCTGTTGCCCTTCTTGATGGAGCCTGAGAGGACGGCTTAGCTAACCTTGCCGCGAGCCTCGGGAGAATAGACATACCGTGCGAGGTGTACGTTCCTCGGTGGAACTGGGTGGTGGCTCGTCAAGAAGTTCATCGCATGTCTTGAAAATCTGGTCGGCTTACCTCGAGGTACAGTTCGCCACTCCTGCACGTGACAACACATCAACGATCAGCCTCTGCGCGAACTGGGATAATGGAAACGAACCAGTTGGGCAGCTTGCCTCCAGCGTCGGAATCCTTTGCAAGAACGTCAAAGAACTCATCGACGGAGTGTCCCATATTCACAGGGGGGACGTCTCTGGACTTGTTCGACGTTGCCCGGATGCGGCGAAGCTAAGGCGGCATGGTGAGTACGTGCGCGAATGGCCAGGACGAGCGGACTTGCGTTTTCCAACATCTTAGCCAGAGGGCCCCCTCCACCATCTCCGTTTCCGAACACGAGCAGAGAAATGTCCGACGATTCCAAATTCTAGGCAAAGACTAAGCAACACATCTCAGGTCTTGGATCTTCATCGCCATACCTTGTGGTTGGTCACACCTTTGTTGACATCACCCACGGTCGCTTGAGCTGTGTAGGTGTCTTCGAGCGGTCTCCATCAGCGACAAAGACGGAGGGTTCGGGCCAGGGACATACCGACGGGTGTCATGTGGCAGAGAACTTGAGTGCCGTCAATACCGACCCAGTTGAACGTCGAGTGCGGGAAGTTGTTGCTGCCGATCCAAATTCAGATACTTCGACCTTTTCGCGAACTTCGGATAAGGTGATCACTCACATGTTGTTCCTGTGATTCCGATCGACAAGACGTCAGACAATCAACCACAGCGCACAGCAGATGGGGATCGGTAACTAACCAAGACAGCTTCTGCGTGAAGAAGTAGTCCATGTCCGCAAGACGGATCAACTGCGGGAGCGCACCCGTGAGGCCGAAAGAGTCCGGGAGCCATGCCGTCTTGCACCGAATGCCGAAGCGTGACTCAAAGTAACGTTGCCCGAAGATGAACTGGCGAGCAAGTGCCTCTCCAGAGGGCATGTTCGAGTCGTTCTCTACCCATGAGCCACCGACAGGGTGGAACTTGCCCTCCTTGATCTTCTCCTTGACTCGCTCAAAGAGAGCTGGGTATTGCTGCAAAGCAAGAACTTGGTTCAGGTGTCCATGATGCGAAGACGGGAGCCCTCCCACCTGCTCGAGCCACTTGTACTGCTGCGCTTGACTGCAAGTGAAGCGATGCTCAGGGTAGCGTTCCATGAGGTCGACCTGGGTAGACCAAGACCGCGCCACCTTCTGCTGCGTGACACGGTATGGCCAGAGCCTGTGCACTTGTCAGCACCGACCGTCACAGATCACAGGTAGTACACGAACCAGGCAGTATCTATGTGACAGTGGCCAATGCCCCAAATTTGAGCCTTTTCCGCACCTTCGTCGTAGATCTTCTCGCCTTTCTTAGCCCAATCTTCGCCAAAGACTTCCTCGGCGAGTTTGCGTGCCCTATGGAGGCTGTTGATATCACCCTTCTCGAACACGTTCATGATCTCGTTCGCGGTCGTAAGTGCCTTGTTCTGGATAGACGTGTTGCCCGGAAGCGACTCCGAAAGCTCGCGCAGGGTCTGGAAATCCCAGAGCAGCTGCCATGCCTCCATGTTCGGCACGACCAGGTCGGCCGAGGCGAGACCGAAGTACCTGTTCATCTAGCATGGTCCTCAACCCAGTGTCTGCTAGAACCGAGCTAAATATAGAACATACGTCTGGGGGTGCAATGGTATCTCCGTTCCATGGGACGCCAAACATGCCGTTGCAGCTAGACTCGATAACGAACTCGTGCTTCCCAGCCTTGACGGCCTCGCGGGGGATAATGTACTCGACCCGCCGGTCACCGCCGTAGCCTCCGGTGATACCTTGGAGAGGCGTGCCGTCGGTGGTGAAGATCATGGCCTCACAGCCCGGGTCGAACTCGACTGCGCTCAGGATGAGAGATGTCGCGCGGGAGACGCACTTCACAACAGCCTATGACGTACATTGCACGCGTTCATACTGTTCCCAGTATGATGGAATAGTCAAGGACACCTTCCACCAATGGTTCGTCTACAGGGTTCGCGTGAGTCGTAGGAATCACTTCCAGCACGTTACGAAACGCTCACCCCTATCACACTCAACTCAGCTCACACAAATCACAGCATATAGTGGGAGGACTCACAAGAAGGCCCAAAGGACTCGCCCTTCTTCGCCGGCCTGAACTTCTGCTTCATAGCCTCCTCAAACAGTGGCTTTGTGAGCCCTGGTGCGCTCCATACTTGCAGCTTCACATGCTCTTCGTTGTCGATCCTGTGCGTAAACAACACTGAGGAGAGGTTCACGTCCGAGAAGTGCCCGCCGTTGAACGTCCCCAGACGATTCTGTGTGAGGTGCTTGATCCACTTGGCCCCGGCGCCGTGGTTCTCCTTCGGGTACGTTGGAGCCGCGGTGTTGTGTCCGTGAGAGCAAGCCATGACTTGGAGGATGGTCAGGAGAAAGCGATGGGCAGCCTGCTGTGCTAGCACGAAGCAGTCGTCGCCGACGACGAGCCCTGCAACGCCAATGTGATCTCCATTGGGCGCTCGCTGTGCTCGGCCCGGCAAGCCGACAGCGCTTGTAGCACCGACTGTGTTCAACGATCTCTTTTCCGCCGCCAACATCTTCGACAACACCCCTCTCCGGAGGACCTGCGACACCTTCTGCGCGTGATACTTCCTACGAGCCAAGCGTAGTGCGTATCTCAATAGGAATCTGCATGCACCCTTCGCTCATGAGTCTTTGCAGCGTAATCAAAGGGTCTAGTCACCGAGTTCCACATCATGTCTGCACTTATCCGCCTCGCACACAAGTACCAAATCGATGACATCGAGAAGCGTACCATCAAGACACTCGCTACCACTTACAGTGCGGACTTCGACTCCTTCATCGCCACTGATCGATCTCTCAGCGAGTCAGACCGCAAATACGCCATCCCCGCTGTCAATCTCGCTCGTCTCACTGGGACGACATCGATCCTTCCCTCTGCCCTATATCACTGTTGCCTCCTTTCAGACAGAGTTCTGGATGGATTCACCCGAGAAGCACCGTCGAGTTCCTGAGCGACCAGGATCTGCGGGCATGCATTCGCGCCGCGCCACTCTTGACCGGAATATCAGCGAGGGTGATGTCCAACATAGCGTCTTACGACTACTACAACCACACTCGTTGTTCATCCGATCGACAATACGTGAGAGCTACCACTGCATCCATATCTGATTTGTTGCGGTCTGGGATGTGTTTCGCCGGCGTCTTTACCGGCCTGGACTCGCATTGGGATTGCGAACTCATGTGCAATAGATGCGTTGAAGAGTTCGACCGTGTCCAACGAACCCAGTGGGCTGGCATCTGGAAGGCGCTCCCTCGTTACTCTGGTTTGGGTGTGTTGCAATCATGGCCAGGTAGGTGCCAAGTGTGTCATGGATTCTATCAAAGCTGAACAAGGTGGCAATCTAGGAGGGCCTGCGTGATTGTTGGGTCGGAGCTCTTGTTTGCAGGATGAAGTTCTGTACAACACTGTCCTCCTCTTTCTGTTCCTACAATATCATTCTCCTACGCAACGCGAGGCCATCCTTGCAACCCCTCCAGGCGAAAGATCTCTGGCATCCGCCTCCACACACCCTCAACCGCCTCCCGCCTCCGCGCTTCCAGATTGCGCACACAACCCACGCAGAGGCCGGGGTAGCCCGACTTCCACGGCTTGTCGTTGTAGCCCCTCAGAACCTGCACGCTCGCCCCGCAGGCCCTCATTCGCGCGCGCATGTCCTCGCGGACGCTCATCATCCCCCTCTCACACTGCTCCGGCGCCTTGCACGGGAGTGCGTCAGGCTGGATCGCGAGCCCCATGAGCGCGAAGCTGCGCGCGGCCGTCTCGGCCGTGAGCCGCTCGACGGCCCACAGGCAGCGCGCGACGTCCTCGCCGCTCAGGTACTCGACCGAGCCGTCCTCGCGCACGAGCCCGTCGAGCACCTTCCCGCGGAGGAGCGCGCAGTGGTAGAGTGCGCCGGGGAGGATCGAGGGCGTGGACGTGAGGCGCGCGATGTTCACCGCCCCGATCGCGTACGCGTAGTCGTCCTCTGTGAGCGCGCGGTCGAGCGCGGTGAAGGTGCGCAGGTCGGACGAGTAGATATCGCGCAGGGCAGCGAGCGCGCGGCGTTCGACGTTCTCGATTTGATACTTGTGCGAGAGGCGGATGATGGCGGAGAGGGTGTGGAACTCGGTCTGGAGGTCGTAATAGTCTTTGAGCGTGCTGCTGGAGAGTTGGGGTGCGTGTTATGGTGGGGCGGATGATGAACGTATCAAGCGCGAATTGAAAGACTCACTGGTCGTGGATTTTGGGGATGAGCACGCGAAGGAGGTGGCGGAGCTCTTCAGGGGCGTCTGAGAGATAGACAATGGGCACCCCGGCCAGATGCTCCGACTCGTCCAGGTGGCGTCTCGGGATGTCGAACATGTCGCTGAAGATGGGGGACTGGGCTGCGAGGAGCCCTTCGTAGATGCGGAAGCCGATGCCGCGCGCGAGGAGAATGATGTTCCCGTCAGGGAGCCAGAACTCTTCGTCTTGTGTTAGGAACTTGAAGAGAGGAGCAGCGGCTCGGTCCTCGCGGCCGTCGCGACCTTCGTAGTCGATGCGGGTACGCTTTGGTGTTCTTGTGGAGCTCGACTGCATTTCTCGGTGTAGGTGTGAGAGGTCGAGAGGAGAGGTTAGGAAAGAGGGGCGCTCTCCGGACAGGACTTTGTGTAGCAGTGTCACAGCAGGGGTCACCTAGCGTTACATGCCAAATGTCAATGCTCTTTGTCAAGCATGACGGAATATCGCGGTGTATCTGGAATCACTAGAATTCCGAGTCAACAGCTACGAGAAACTCTGTATAGCGGAGCAAGACCATGAAGTCGAGACTACATGATGCAGTACATAATAACTGGCAGATACATCGAGAGATACACCAATACAGTGAATGATGCACTACGTGTGCGCATTCCGATTTGACCCACGACGACTAAGTACGTACATAGCGTAGCTAGCGTCGGTCGCATGAGATTCATTGACGAAAAGTGTCCGTGTCGTGAGCAGCTGTGAGCGAGCAATACATGGGAATTACAAACTATGAACTAACGCGAGACGATAACAAGTACGGAGTGCAAGTCCGAGTACCTCTGACAAAGAAGCAGAGATACAAACTCTCATATAAGAACAAAATGCGGGGAAGGAGCCCGTGACTGAGCGTCCAGAGGGCACGGAGACCTGGAAACCCCGCTTAGCATGAGCCCCTTTCGGCCATGGGGTATTGTGGTGCTTCAGACTTCTCAGCGGTGGTCTTCAAGAGTTGGCCGGGATGCATGAAGTTGAGCGTGTACAAGGCCAGCGTCATCATCATCCCGTCGAACACGTCTGATAGTAGAGAGATCGAACTGCTCAGTACACGAAACCACAGCACAGGAAACATGTACTCACTGAATAGAACCTGATTGTGCGCGATCGTCCCGTTGAAGCCGTCGGCGAACTCGATGATACGGTAGACACACCTAGATCCAATGTGCGTTGAGCAACTCCATGCCAAGGCCGTGGGCTGATAGGGACCGCGAGCGCACGTACCGAATGTAGACAAAGAACGTGCTAACGCACATGCCGGCGATGAGCATCTTCATGTGTCTGTCCATTCCGAACTGCTCCTGCTCCACTGACTTGTGGAAAGGCCGCTGTACGGAGCGGCGCCATACATACTCGGCCATGAGGATGCAGAAAATAGTCATCGAGGCTGTCAATCGTTCCGCGTGATGAGCATCGAGACCGCACGGAGCGCAGCCAAGGAGACAACACGTACTGATCTGGAGTATGAGACCGCCGAGAATGATGTTGGTTCCCTACATACGTTTCCACTCTCGCGTCAGTGGATATTGTGAAGGTGTGATGAGTGACAGCTTACGAGCTTGACTTTGTCCGCGTCGTCGTTGCCGCTTGCAGCCATACCACCACCTGCACCTTGGACGAAGAGGGAGACGATGTCGATAGTGAGGAACACTCTGGAGTCTAATGTAATAGGAGGAATCAACACCCGTATCATGGGAGACAGCGTACATTGGCTCGAGGCACAAACGGACAACTCACACATGGTAGGACTCAGACGGCTGTACTCAGATCCGAGGCGGGTAGCCACGCGCCCAAAGCCCATGAACAACGCGGCTACAAACGGGGTAGGTGCCAACACGAGGACGGTCGCCCTATCATCACAGGCAAAGGAGAGCGATAGAGAGAGATTATTAGTTATCCGTGCTGAGGTAGAAGCGCAACGCAAGACGTACTGAAGGATGTACGTAGTCCTGTTCAGCGCGTCATAGCTGGACATCACTCTCGCCGTCCACCCTAACACCTCCGCGAGAGCCGCGATGACCACCGTTGGTATTAGCCACCACGCACGTGAACGCGTTGCTTGCCATGTATGCGCAACTAGTTTGCCCGGCCGTTCCATTAGTACACGCAAAGGACGACATGAGCCTGTGGAAGACGTACGAGTGGTGATAGAGAAGATGACGACGAAAATGATGCAGACACTCCGCGTGGGCTCATAACCGTAGCGGGACTCGCTTGCGTCTGAAAATGACACAATGTTTATCGGGGCATGTGAGAGTGTGTGAGGTCGACGAACCTGCCATAGTTTGAATGCGTTGAGTAAAAATGTCAAGGAAGACTTGGAGGATCGCAGAACAGGGAAGGAAGGAGGAAAGGAAGATGGGTAAATGTTGAGAGATCGGGTCCGAACATTTATACCTCGTCGTCGCCAACACCGCAATTTGCTTCCACAAACAGCACAGTCGATGGTCTGCAGTGACAGACGGAACGAAGCCCGACCCTATAGCTCAGACGCAGCTCAAAAGCCACGAGAGAGTCAGCGTATTATGATATTCAAGTTCGGAAGGCCGCCGAGGGCGCTTACTGCAAGTAGTTGGCGGAGATACCGAGGGCCGTGAACCCGTCTTTCGATTGACAGCTCCCCTGATGAGCGGTCGCACCTTTCACGATAGCAAAATGCCTCGGGGCTTTGCTCAACGTCCCGCTCCAAAAAGTAAGTTGCATGACGCAACACATCAAATTGGTCGCTCGGAATATCGTGGTTCGTTTTGATAGTGGCGGAGCGCAGTTGAGTACCCTCAACGATGCAGTTGCAACATGCCCTTGCCTGATAACAAAGCGGTGTACATTGCATCGCATTTGCTGCGCGTCCTGTAGGCACCTGTAGACGTGCCTGTCCTGCTAGTCGAGTCGACCGTAGAGTCACCATACAAAAAGGCTGTGTACCGCGTCAGCTTGATTAGACGCGTCTCGGATGCGCACCGCGTCTCCGAGGCACTACAGTTCTGCACTCGAAGGTCCCTGAACGTACACAAGAGAACGTGAACGTATGTGTTGTGAGACATAACAGTCCTCGGATAGTCGAGAACGAAGTGGCAGAGCAAGAACATCGTGCAACGTGGAGTCTGGACGCCAATTGCAAGTTGCAACAGACCAGTGGTCGGAAGTTACCGCTGTTCCCACGGCGCAAACAGACGCTTGGAGACTCAGAGGTGCCGACTCTCGCTCTCCTTGCTCAGGTCGGACTTCACGGACAGTTTCGACGTCTACGATGGGGAGTGCGCGCAGTTGACGTACAAGAACTACAACGCAGCGGCAATCTACACCGTGAACCTCGCGCGACTCACCGAAACACCGAGCATGCTCCCGGTCGCGCTTTACGCGTGCTGTGTCCTCGGAGGGGCCATCATGGACGGGTATACCCGCGAAGATGGAGTCGTGGAGTATTTGGGCAGCGAGGACCTCAAGCGGTGCATAGATGGACGGAACGGACTGGCGAAGGAGGCTCTCTCTACAGTCCTGACCATCTTTGGTCGCACTGAAAGTGTTCATTGCAAGACCCCATCCACATGCCGCGCCGCCCTTGGCCGATTGTTCGAGTACGCAGTGCAGGCAAACGAGGCGACTACTGCTGATGTTCTACATACCTGGGAGGAGGCGATCAACGTTCGGACGCAAGAGGCCGAGTTGTGTAGCGAGTGCACGGAGGAGATGCTGAAACGTGATGTTGAGGCTCGGAAGAAGGTGTGGCTGCGACTTCCTGAACTCTTCGGAGTGGAAATAGAGGGCTGGGGGAAACCTATCGACGATGAAAGTAGTGGAGATCCTTAGTTAGGCCGAGTAGTATGACCGACCGTTGATTTACGAGAACTCGGGGCTGGTTACGAGTGTTGCCTTCAGCGGATTCGAGGTGTAGGAAGATCGTGGAGATTGAATCCCGCATTCAATCACAATTAATACGACCTTTGGATTGGAAGGCTGTACGATATATATGGTTTGAGAGGTCGTACTTAGTCGTGGCTGCTCATGACCTGGCGGAGGACGTCCTCCACGAGATACTTGTGCGCTAATCGGATGATCGCCGCCACTTGCTCGAACGTGGGACTGGGATCTCCATCGTCAAGGTAAAAGCTATGAATCTTTTATCAGCCGTAGCAAACTACAGAGAGACGATGTATCACGTACAATCTACGGCTCTTGGGGAACAGCACTCCGAGAAGATGCCTTAGATCCTCGGGTGAATCCGAAAGGCGCACCACAGGGCATCCGTCCATGAATTCGTCTGCCCTCGAGCTCGACGAGGCGAACATGTCGGCAAAGACAGTAGACTGTGCAACGAGGAGCCCTCGGTAGACACGAAAGGCGACGTTATGCGGGGTCGAGAGGAGGACGATGTTGCCATCTTCGAGCCAGAACTCGTCGTCGCGCGCTGCTACTGGCAGTGCCGGTTCGTCCCTGGTAGTCTGTCCGCGCTCAACGTCTGCATCACTCCGAGACCGTTTGGGAGGACGCTCGCCAGACATGGGGTCTGTGATGCCGAGACGAGGCGGGGGCGGCGGGCTGAGCTTGTGGTGGTTTTGGATAGGCTGTGCACTGCTTCTCGCCTGAGTGCGACTGCGACTCGCGCGCGGCCATTGCCGCTACATCAGACAAGGTGTCTCTTCGAACCCTGCGCCTAGTATGTACACACTTGCGCGGACCACTGGTGCTTGTTAGTATGTCAACGCAATATCAAGGCCATACACATGACAGCTATGGATGTAATGCGTCCGCATGTGTGAAGCAGATCACAGGTTGGTTGAGAACGCCTGAAAAGAATGATTATACGATGTCGACTAAATGACATGTCCAAGACCCATCGCGCTATTGCGCGGCACCCTCGTCCCTCATCTGTCTTCATCTTCGTCTTCTTCATCGTCCTCTTCGTTGTCTTCCGAAGTGGAACCCCAGCCTTCCACGGCGATGTCGAATATTCCTGGTAAAGTGAGCCAGACCTTCTTCCTCGCTTCGACATCGCGTCTCAGGAGCTCGTCGGTGCACTCCTTGCACAAGCCGTACTTCTCCGCCTGTTCCTTGATGATGATCTCGAAACTATCTAGGACGGCTGCATCCGCCACGTTGTCCAGATGCAAAGTATATGTGAACAACTTGCGTATGTGGGCACGACAGATTTTTCCAGTCTTGCAACCGTCGCTCTCCGTGTCGCGATAGATGTCCGCAACGATCGAGAAGGCCTCCTTAGCAAGCCTGTCCCGTCCAACAAAGCATCGCTTGAGATCTTCGGCGCTCAGGTACTCAACAGTCCCGTCTTCGCGAGTGAAGCCGTCAACTACGGCGCCCCCGAGAGTGCAACACTTGTAGAACGCGCCGGGGAGGAGGGACGGAGTGTCCGTGAGTCGCGCGAGATTGACCGCACTGACTGCCACTTCCGCTTCGTCGCAATCGACATGATTCTCATGATCGCTCGAGTCGAATTCGTCCCAGTCGTCCGGATAGAGTGTCTTCAACGCCGACAGGGCCTGGCGCAGGATGTCTTCCACGTGGTACTTGTGCGCGAGGCGGATCATCGCAGACACTTGGTGGAAAGTAGGGTACGGTTCGTCGTCATCACTGTAGAAGCTGTACATGCAAGTGAGATACTCTGGATTCGATGAGGACATCTGCAACGGTTCACGTACAGTCGACGCGTCTTCGGAAACAAGACTCGGAGGAAATGCCTCAGGTCCTCCGGCGAGTCCGATAGGCGGACAGTCGGACTCCCATCGACAGTCTCGTCCTCTCTTGAACTCGAAGACGCGAGCATGTCGGCAAACACGGTGGACTGTGCAGCGAGCAGCCCGCGGTACACCCGAAAAGCTACGCCGCCTGCGGAGACGAGGACAATGTTGCCATCTTCGAACCACAATTCCGCATCATGGTCAAAGTTGTCCGTTGTTTGAGTGGGGTTTGCGGCGCCCGTATCCTCGTCTCGCCGAAGACGCTTGGCAGGATGCGTGTGGTCCGACATATGTAGAGAGAACGAAGCCTGAGATGCATAGACGCCGATATTGTCACTAATGTTCGGGCGTATCCGGAACAGGTGATATTTCCCACACATCAACGGGCCCGCGAGAAGAGATCATTCCGGCAAGGTCAACTTCCTTTCTACTGCTATCGAGGTTACGAAGAGTGAGTTCGTGGTCAAGTCTTCTGCTGCACCATTATCTATCGTCTACAACAGTGTTTCCACCGTGCTGCCCCGCAACTATGACCGCTACAAAAGCAAGGTGGCGATCCGCTCTTCGTTACGCATAATTCCCTTGCCTTCCTCCACGTTCTTTAAGAGAAGCTCCCCCGTCTCACCGCGATACTTCTTAGCCCGCATCCAGCTCTCTAGGGTATACGCATTGGGGTTTACCTCCTTCAGCCACTCCCAGTCGCGCTTGATGACATCGTCGCGCCACTACGACCAGAACGCAGTAAAGTTCTCGCGCCAGGTCGTCGACCCGTCACCATACTCCCTCTCGTTCGCGACCGGGTAGTCCGTGTTGAGCCAGTTCGCGAACCACTCGTCGAGAGACTGGCGGAGATACACAGCCTTCTTCCCCGTCACCTTCGTGAACGTCGCGACGAGGTCGTCCCATCCGACCCAGTCGCTGCCGATCTCGAGGTCCTTGCCAGAGACCTCGGCACGGTGGTCGAACGAGTAGCGGGCGAAGAAGCCGAGGTCTTCGAGTGCGATCATGGGGACGTGGCCGTCTTGGATTGGGGAGGCGAAGACGTAGGTCCCGTCTGCGCGCTGACCGATGGGCCCGAACATAAACTGCGTGATGCGAGGTGAGTCCAGAAGGACGTGTGGATATATTAGAAACTGACATACCATTCCTAGCATTTCCATGTATGGTCCAGAGGTGACGACGCTCCAGGACATATCATTCTCGCTCACGACGGACGGCTGCGCCTTCATCCACTCGGCAACGCGCCCCTTGCCATTGTGGTGTCCGCACAGGTACGTGGAGTCATACCCACCCTTCTACTCACGAGCGCATGTAAGTCACTGTGCGAGGGCGGCACCGATACTGACCTTGAACGAGTAGTCCAGGTTGCTCCAGACGTAGTGGCGAACCGTCTTCGCCTGTTTTGCGAGCTCGAAAATACGCATGCCGGCGTATATCTCTTTCTGCTCTCCGACAGTGAAGCCGTCTGTGTTGTTCCACACACCCCACACGCCTCGAAGTGCAGCGGCCACCGAGGTGAAGTCGTCAAACGCCCCTGATAGTAAGTCATCAGTTATGATGCCGATGTCAATCCATAATGTCCATGCAGGACGAGAACCATACCTGTGACGACTTCAACGCCCTTGTTCGCCAGTTCTCGCGCACGACGACTGTCGCGGTCGCGTGTGAGAGCGCGTACAGTGTAGGGGGAAGGGGTCCCGTCGGTGTTAGGCTCAAGTAGCTTGTCGATGACGGCCAAGCCCTGTCCGCCGGTCGCGCCGATGACGAGGATAAGCTTCTTGCTGAGAGACATAGTCTGGATTGTGTTGTTCTGGTGAGTGTGTGCCGTTCCTACCTCCTGCACGTACCGTATTTATATCACCCATAGTCGCCCCATGTTAGCTTCGGGCATGGGTCGTGACCGCAGCAGAGACGTGAGCAAGAACACCGAACGCGAGTCGGGCTTGTACATGAATGACCCATGCAGGTGCTTCTCAAACCATCAGCCAAGCGCCCATTGGGACTTCGCCGAGACATGACCGAGGTGTTCGATATGACCTGTCAGTACAGAGGGTAAGCAGGGAAGTTAACTTGAGGAGTCTAGGCAACATCTGCCTGTCGCTATTCGCACGTCAGTAGCCCATGCCGTGGACATAGTGGTGGTTTGGCTGCAGCCGGGGCAAACGAATCGAACAAACGCAGGCTGGTAGTACCGGTAAGGCACTGCACACTGCTCTGCTTTGCATTCTTACCCCTACCTCATGCGAGTGAGGCTGCGCTCAGGCCAGCAGCATCATTATCGGACGCCTAATTATCCACGATGCCATCGCTGGGGAGTCCAAGTTTCGCATATAGGCGCCGAAGCTCTCACCAGCGTTCGGGTGTATCCGGAACAGGTGATATCTTCCCACTGGTTTTTTTTTTGGATTCATGCTCTTGTATCCTGCTCGTACTGAGTACAGGCGCGGCTGTGTGACTACATACAGCATAGGGGCAGGCGAGTGTCCTCAGCCGATAGTGCCTACATCTAAGGGCCTGGTGGACGCCGCCAGTTGCGTGTCTCAGCCACTTTCCGGGCTTCTAGCACCCGACTGCCACATTAGGAGGGCGCGTCCGCGAACGTGAACGCGCTCTCGTTCGCCTCTAGGAACGAGTAGACATCCCGATACGCGCTGACGCGTGTCAAGAACTCCAACTCACCACGGCAATTCCACCACCGACGATAGCGTCGGCACCTTAGCAACACATGGGCTCTGTCCTGTAGGACGCCACACGCCGGGCAGTTGACCGGCTCATCTGGGAAAAAACGACGCTGGAACGATCCCAACGGCGCATGGTCGAGTATTGCCCGGAAGAACCTCGCCATGGCCGACCGCGAATGGCCGTGCGTGCACAGTGCTGGGCTGGAGACGTGGTTGGGAGGGTCGAACACTGGCAGCCGGAGAAAGCCACGACCGCGGTAGGCAGGTGAGTGTCTATACTCCTCCCGCCAATCTGACTTGAGCTGTATTGCCAGCAGGTGTTGTGCATGTGCCAAGGAGCACTCATCCCTTGCCAATCTTCCCACTGGTTGGACTCGCATTGTGGTGGCCACCCGCCAGTAGTACTCACCGCGGGCGATAACAATGAAAGGTCAGAGTTACTTCATTATTTTCCACTGCTCAATATCTTCTCTATCCCGATTACAAGATAACACAGAGTGAGTTCATAGATGAGACTCCCGGATTCAATGCGTCATGTTTCCAGCATGAAGTTCTACCGCGCTGGCCGCAACTGTGACCACTACAAGAGCAAGGTGGCGATCCGCTCTTCGTTGCGCGCAATAGCCTTGCCATCCTCCACGTTCTTCAAGAGAAGCTCCCCCGTCTCACCGCGATATTCCTTGGTTCGCATCCAGCTCTCGAGGGTATACGCATTGGGGTTTACCTTCTTCAGCCACTCCCAATCGCGCTTGATGACATCGTCGCGCCACTGCGACCAGAATGCCGTGAAGTTCTCGCGCCAGGTCGTCGACCCGTCACCATACTCCCTCTCGTTCGCGACCGGGTAGTCCGTATTGAGCCAGTTCGCGAACCACTCGTCGAGAGACTGGCGGAGATACACAGCCTTCTTCCCCGTTACCTTCGTGAACGTCGCGACGAGGTCGTCCCATCCGACCCAGTCGCTGCCGATCTCGAGGTCCTTGCCAGAGACCTCGGCACGGTGGTCGAAAGAGTAGCGGGCGAAGAAGCCGAGGTCTTCGAGTGCGATCATGGGGACGTGGCCGTCTTGGATCGGGGAGGCGAAGACGTAGGTCCCGTCTGCGCGCTGACCGATGGGCCCGAACATGAACTGCGTGCTGCGAGGTGAGTCCAGAAGGACGGGTGGATGGATTAGAAGCTGACATACGATTTCTAGCATTTCCATGTACGGTCCGGAGGTGACGACGCTCCATGACATATCGTCGTCGCTCACGACGGACGGCTGCGCCTTCATCCACTCGGCAACGCGCCCCTTACCGTCGTAGTGCCCGCACTGGTACGCGGAGTCATATCCACCCTTCTACTCACGAGCGCACATCAGTCACTGCACGAGAGCAGCACCAGTTCAGTTGATTACTGACCTTGAACGAATAGTCCAGGTTGCTCCAGACGTAGTGGCGCACGCTCTTCGCCTGCTTCGCGAGCTCAAAGATGCGCATACCAGCGTAAATCTCCTTCTGCTCTCCGACAGTGAAGCCGTCCGTGTTGTTCCACACGCCCCACACACCTCGAAGTGCAGCGGCCACCGAGGGAAAGTCATCGAACGCCCCTGACAGTAATTCATCAGCTCTGCTGCCGGTATCAATCATCACCGACCGTGCCGGACAACACCGTACCTTTGACGACTTCAACACCCTTGCCTGCGAGTTCGCGCGCACGACGACTGTTGGGGTCGCGTGTAAGAGCGCGTACGGCGTAAGGGGACGGAGTCCCGTCGGTGCTAGGCTCGAGCAGCTTGTCGATGACGGCCAAGCCCTGTCCGCCGGTCGCGCCGATGACGAGGATCAGTTTTCTGCTGAGAGACATGATCTGGGATGCAAGTTGTTCTGGTGAGTGTGTGTGTTCCTTCCTCCTGCACGTACCGTATATATATCACCCATAGTCGCCCCCGAGTAGCCTCGGGCATGGGTCGTGACCGCGACAGAGAGGTGAGCAAGAACACCGAACGCGAGTCGGGCTCGTACATGAATGACCCATGCAGGTGCTTCTCAAACCATAAGCCAAGCGCCCATCGGGACTCCCCCGAGACATGCCCGAGGTCCTCGACATGACCTGTCACTGGCACTGTGTCAGTACAGAGGGTACTTTGTGAGCAATTGAGGCTGGCACATCTCACTGTCGCTATTCGCACGGCAGTAGCCCATCCGAGTCTGGCTGCAGCCGACGCAAACGAGCCGAACAAAGCCAGCCTGTAGTACCGGTAAGGCACACACTGCTCTGCTTTGCATTCGTAAAACCCTATTTCATGCGAGCGAGGCTACTGAGGTATATTCAAGCCACGTAGAATTCATGTACGGCAGTCTCACTGTCGACTATCTGCGTATTCAAGGCAGAGTACGCCCAGGGACCGACACCCGGAGGAAATGCCTCAGGTCCTCGGGGGAGTCCGAGAGGCGAACGATATCCGGGCTCCCGTCGATGTATTCGGTCACTCTTGCGCTCGAGGGGGCGAACATGTCCGAGAACACGGTGGATTGTGCCGCGAGCAATCCACTGCGGTAGAGCTGGAAGGTTACGTCACCCCTGGAAACGAGGACGATGTTCCCATCATCGAACCAGAACTCCTTGTCGCGCTTGCTCGAGAGCGTTGTTCAAGTTGACCATCGGCTGAGGGCCGCTTGCACCGTCGGGCGCATCATCGGTGCGAGAACGCTTCGGCGGACGTGTCGAAGTCACGGTGGACATTAGGTCGCGGGGGGTGGGATGGAGGGTTTGGATGTAGACGTGAAAAGATGGTGGATGGTCACCGCTTCGTCAACGAGACGCGGACCCCTGCATAGAGTCGCTATACGACCGTTTTGGGTGCTACCATATGATGTGGTACCTTGGAAGAACCACATTCAGGAATAGTAAATCTATGGCTGCATTGAGCTTTTCTGACCACCAAGAGGCCCGTTCTGCATACGTGTGTGGCCAGATGTACCTATCAGAGAATCACGCAGAGGGTAGGGTGGGAAGCGGACATCTGGGTACATACTTCGCGATGGTGGCGCATTTGTACGCAACTGTATCAGACGTCGACTCCGTAGCGCCGCATGTACTGTACGTTGTATGCATGATCATGGGTGGCCGAGTTGACTTTCCTCATTCTCCTCCTCCTATGTATAAGAGTTCTTGGACGCTCATTCATGTGCCCCCGGCGTAGCACCTGAGTCAACGGGGTGTCAAGTAGTGGGTACTTATGCGCAGGTATCCAATCTGCAACACGCGAATCATCACCAACCGTCGTGCCATCATCGTCATGCACACTAAAGGAGAACGGTTCACTAAGAAATCCATTAGATCGAGCAAGTCCAGTGAACTATCATCCGTCATCATGTCTTTTTTTTCCAGCCACCTCACCCCCCCCCCTCCCACACGCACTCAAACCGGGATCGACCCCCTCAACCTAAAGTCCCGACTGCTCGCGCCGACCGAGAACGCAAACTCGCCCTCGGGCTTCCTCCACCCCTGCCTCCCCGCGTCCCACACGCTCAGATCATACCTCGAGAGCGTGATCGTCACCTTCTCCGAGCGGCGCGGCTTCAGGCGCACGTCGCCGAACCCGCGGAGCACGCTCGGCGGCTCGCTCGCGGCCGCGGGGAAGTGCAGGTAGAGCTGCGGGATCTACACACCAGCCCGACCGAACCAGGATGCAGACAGATTCGCTCCGTCAGTGCACATGAAGAAGAAGACAAGACAAGACGCACCTCGCCGCCCTCGACCCCGCCCGTGTTCCGCACCCTGAAGCTGACCTCGAACGCAGGCCGGTGCAGCCAGAGCGCGGTCGACCCGCCCTCCACGTTCGGCGACGGCTCGCCCTTCGCCCACGCCGCCTCGAGCGCGGCCGACGTGTGGTCCTCGTGGTGCACGGGCCTGACGCGGAGGTCCGAGTACGTGAAGTTCGTGTACGAGAGGCCGAACCCGAACGGGAACCGCGGCTCGACATCGTTCTGCCAGCCAGAACCCATCAGCGTGTCAGTCAGTCAGCAGCCGAGCAGACGGGAGCGCGACGCACGGCATCAAAGTGGCGATAGTCAATGTTCAGACCCTCCGTGTAGTCGATCCGCACGATCTCGCTCGTCCGCCCCAACACGAGCTGCGCCGAGTAATCCTCGGGCCTCTTCGCGATCGTGTACGGCAACCGTCCGGAGGGGTTGAAGTCCCCATAGAGCACGTCCACGATCGAGTTCCCAGACTCCTGCCCGGGCAAGCTCGCCCACAGCACCGCCGTCACGTTCGGGTTCTCGATCCACCCCTCCACGATCGCCGGCCCGACCGAGTGCACGACGACGACCGTGTTCGGGTTCGCGCCCGCGACCGCGTTGATGAGGTTGTCCGCGTTCGCCCAGAGCGTGAGGTTGTTCCGGTCCCCCTCGTTCCCCGCGACGGTGATGTAGTCCTCGCCCGCGTCCGCGTTCACGAACACGATCGCCACGTCCTGCTCGAGCGCCGTCGCCGCCGCCCCGGCCGTGTCCCAGTTGCTGAGCCACCAGCTGACGCTCGAATGGTCCTCGCGCGCGCGCTGCTGGATCGCCTCGAGCGGCGTGATCAGGTAGGGGAAGTCGGCCGTGCCGGAGCCCCAGCCCATAGCGAGCGTGCCGTCGTCGCCGCCGCGGTCCGAGTAGCCGTTCGGACCACGCGTGGACGGGCCCGAGTCGTTGCCTGCCAGTCGCTGTGAGTTTCTCCGTGATTCTGGACAAGGATAGGATGGGATGCTCACCAATAACTGCAATGGACCGGGGCGCCTTGAGAGGGAGCGCGCCCGCGACGTTCTTGAGCAGGACCGTGCCGGCCGCACCGATCTCGCGGACGACCTTGAAGTGGTCTTCCTGGACGTCCACGTGCTTGTTCGTCGCCGGGTCCTTTTGCGCGAACGCGTTGAAGCTCACTGCGGTCGCCAATCCCATGAGATTCAAACCGCAAGGCACAGCATGTGTGCGAATGCCTTACCTTCGGGGTAGTTCTTGTCCTGGCCGAGCAGGTACCACGCAGCGATGACACGCTCCGCCATGTCGTCCACGCGGCTCTCCGCGATCGTGCCGTTCTGGACGTACGCCGTGAGGTTCGCGCCGTACCAGCTAGTGCCGGAGCTGAATGTGATGTCGCCCGGCATGGACATCTACAAGGCGCCGCATCATGCATGTCAGCACTTGAATCCATGCATATCGGAAAAAATCCGTGCTCACATCGAGACCACCGACGGCAGCAAGGGTCGAGTGGTGCGCGCCCCAGTCGGACATGACGTAGCCCTGGAAGCCGAGCTCGTACTTGAGGATTTGGTTCAACGTGCGGTCGTCCTCGCATGCCCAAGTACCGTTCACTTGGTCTGCAAAGGCGGTCAGCGTCGTGCTTCTCTCGGCAACCAGAATTCTAGGACTCACTGTAGCTGCACATCACGCTCGCAACGCCGGCCTGGACGGAACGCAAGAAGGGGTGAACGTAGATCTCGTGTTCGGTCCGGTCATCAAGGTTCGAAGAAGACTGCTGCCGGAAGTGCTCCTGTTCGCTGTATCGCACATCCCCAATGAGCATGCATACAAACAATGACACGTCTGAACGCACTTGTTGATGTAGTGCTTGGCGCAGGCCTGAACGCCACTGTCCTGCATACCGAGGATAGTTTCGTACGCAGATTCACCACTCAGGAACGGGTCTGCGCCGAACCCCTCCCAATTCCGACCGCCCTGCGCAACGCGGCCCATGTTCATCATCGGCCCGAGCGCGACATGCACGCCCTTGCCCTTGAACTCGGCGCCCATCGCCTGCCCGCGCTGACGGAGCAGAGTGCGGTTCCAGGTCGAGGCGACAGTGATCCCGGCGGGGAACGCGGTCACAAAGTCTGTGAATCGGACGCCGAGAGGCGAGTCCTCGAGACAGAGCCCGGGCCAGTCGCCGATGGCGGGGATGTTGCCGACGCAGAGGCCGCCCATCCAGCCGACGCCGGTCGAGACGTTGACCTTTTGCTCGAGCGTCCAGCTGGAGATGAGCTGTTTTGCTTTGGCGTGCGCCTTGGCCCAGGCGGGAGCAAAGTCGGGGATGAGGTCGGAGTCAGGAGGGGGTGGGGAGTTCGGTGAGGTGGAAGGGAAAACGCCTGGTATGGGAGAAGCGGAGGGGACGGGGAAGGAAGAGAAGGGGTATGAGGAGATGGGAATGGTGACATGGGCTGGGCAAAGTCATGATCAGCAGCTGCCAAGAATGCATGCGGATTGAACCATGGCATTCATCAACGTAGATGTATTTTGAACGAAGTACTGGCCGGTCCCACTGAGAGCACAGGTATGCGAGAACCGCGTAGATTATGACATAGCGCCGAAGGTCACGCATATATGCAGGCGTGAAGGGTGCCCAGGATATTTTGGGCGCAGACTGGCGAACATCATGTTCTCCATCACCACTACCGCATTGTAGTACGACCGCCGGTGTAAGTCCACGCGCAGAGGTGCGGCAAAGTGTCACCGGAATGTCAAACACAGGGCATAGCCGCGCGTCTGAAGGAAATATGGCTCGACACGAACCGAGCAGACGAGGAGAGGAGAGAGACAGCACACGGAATCGGCATACTCACTGGACTCGATCGGTACCGGCGTCGACGTGGATGCAGACGAGACGCTAGAGGTGAGCGACGCGACGGTCGAGAGGGACGCCGAGGCAGCCGTCGAGAGCGTCGACACAGATGCGGAGGCGGTAGAGGCGGAGATGGAGATGGACGCGCCCGTCGAGAAAGAGGGCACCGCAGAGGAAAGGGAGATAGACCCCGAGGCAGTCGCAGACGACACGGCAGAGGAGAGCTCGCTGGTGACCAAGCTGAGCACGCTGGAGAGGGCCGAGGGTTGTGCACTAGCCGAGACGGCAAGGAGGAGAGCACACAGGGCTGAGAGCCTCGTGTTGAGGACGAGGGCCATGTCGACGACCGCGATTCTTGCGTTGAGGACGACGGCAAGAGGTGGGCGGACAAAACTCGGGCACTGCAGCAAGCAAGGGCTTATATATGCGCTGCATGGCTGGGCTTCGACTGACGAGATGGGCGACGCGGCCAGAATTCATCGCTCCTCCAAGACCGGACGCGACCTGGCATGGGCGCTTCCCCGCCTACCCCGCATGACCTGCGCAGGATTCGATGACGTAACCCATTCCCGACACGGGCCTCCCCTCCGCCTCTGCGCTCTCTTTTTTCTTTTCGTACTCTGCAAATCCTCCATCCTCCCTCTCTTCCTTGCTTTTTCTGTCTTTTTTCCAAGAACAAGATGCTGAGGACGGCATTGATCAGGTGCGTCGCTCAGCTGATGATGGACCCGACGCACCGCGCGCCAGAACACGCGCACTTTTCTAACCGCACGCAATCACCCCTTGCGTCCGCCCGCCCCGGGTCGTCAAACACCCCGTCGTGGTCTCACCCCCGTCAAGCTTCTGCTTTCCTATCCTTTTCCATCCTGACCTACCGGGTCAGCTGACGCACGCCGTCTGCAACGTTGCACAAATCTACCAGAAGTCGACTTGCTCCGTCGAGTCAGGTCGTACATAACTCCCGAACCCCGCGGGCGCCGTAACAGTACCCGGATGGCACTCCGGCCATGTATATGCTAAGCCCTCCCCCATCTTTCTCGCCGATTCAGTCCTCAAAGCTCATCACTGTCGACTCGACGATTCCGATCACTAGCCTTCTTAGCGTATTCCATCCATATCATTGCTGTTTGCGACTCATCAATGCCGTTAAAACCGTTGGCATCACGCTTCCATTTCCTACACTCCGCCCTCGTGGTCCTTGCTTGCCTTTCGCTTCTTCTGACACCGCGCCTCTCTCGTAATCTCGCACGTTCCTGGTCTGTGCTCACCTCGTGGTCCATTGCTCATGAGGTCTGTCTTCCGCGTTCTCCCGCCGGTTGCGGTCTTCTCGGTCATGGGTCTCTACCTACATACATGGATCTCGGGAGCTCCATCACAACGGTCAGTCAACCTCCAGATACATTGGCGGCAAATATCCTCCAAGCGCGTCGCGTGCCGAACATGACGCACATCTCTCTCACGCTGGATGTTTGAGCGTTCTGAACGATACGTACGGGGCTCTGGGGATCCAACAACGGCCATGAACTCCGCGCTACATTGCAGACCGCAAACTATTTCATTCGCCGATCGCACGACAGGACAATGTTACTTGGGCACGCTGTCTACTCACCCTCATCCCACATCTCGTCTTTGGCGACATGATCAAACCTACTATAACAGAAGGGCAAGTGCGCATGTATCTGTCAATGCTATTGAAGCAACACAGCAGTGCGGCTATGAGCGCTTTGAGTCCGTATCTCGAGAAGCGCTGGGATAAGTAGGTGACGTCACGCGATTCCGGCGCACGGGCCCGAGTGGCCGCACTCCGTACTCGACGGCCTAAGCCTTGCCTCAAGTCGCTCAACGCTGCCCATCACACCTCGTCCATCCGCACTGTATCCCCGAAGACAAGTACCTCAGCCTGGCCCCAGCCACCAAACACTACATTTGCCGCTAAAGCACGGTTTCGTAGTCGATAGTGAATTATGACGAGAGGTAAGTCGATCTTCCTCCGGTTGCCAGCGTATGCACGTAGTCCGCATACACTTTGCTTCCTTTAGTCCGTCCTGGTACAAGCGGTAGACGACGCTGCATACTTCACGGTCCCGTGTCAGGCTGAGACACGATAGAATGCAAGACTTGCATATCGTCGGCGGCGGACGAAGGAGTGCTCCGTCGCTGTGGAATCGAGTCCTATCTCGTCTAGCCGGGCGGCTGCAAATTTCTCCCCGGCAACCGCTTGGGGTCGCCTTCTCAGGTTCCAACTCCCAAGTACAACTCTCTCTGACGTCTCTGACGCGTCCCCGCTTGACTCGTGAGTTGGACGATACGTTTGCTGCAGTCTCGAAGGCGCGATGTCGGGACAGTATCCATACACCCAGGCTGCTCACAGTCTCCGTCTTCCATCTGAAAGCACAGCCACGGGCTCTGCGGTAAACAGGTCTTATAGTTGTGATAGCCTCATGTTGATTGATGCCTTGGTGCGGCTTCTCTCCTGATCGGCAAGCGGTATTTGCACAGTCGCCGACGGCTTCGCGGTCTCTCGCTACTTATCTGCTCCCGTCACAGAGCCAGAGGACTGAGCAGGGTGGGATACTGAATGGGTTCCCTACTCTCCCTCTATCGGACGAACAGAACGGGCGCAATGTGCCTTCGACCGCCCTCGACACGTTCTGGCTTCAAGCTCTAGCCAGCTTCCAATCCGAGGTTGCGCGAGGACCGGTTCCCACTATCACAGAGTTGTGGAGTCAGACCCCGCTCCGCTCTGGCGGCGACGTAAAATGAGGGGGGGGGGGTTCATAGCCGTGGCTCAAGGACGACCTATATATCGTTTAGCGAGGGCGCGTATCACGCATTTGGACACGACCCTGCATTCACCGTACCGTTCCTGGCATATATGCGGCGGAGGGGAGGGAGAATAAGTATAGTATGGGGGGCGTCCGGTGCCCGCTTTCTCTCCCTTCCCCCCTTCTTTGTCCGCGCTTACCTTCCGTGTTCCTTCAGGCTCTTCCCGGATTCTAGGCTTCAGCTCAGAGCGTTCGCGCAGCCTTTTCTCTCAGGCCTACACTCGGACCGTGCTGTCCACTGCCCACGACCCACGACCCACTGCCCACTCTGACACTCTGACACTTCGACCTTCGACCTTCGACGCTCGACGCTCATTGCTCGACACGCGACAGGCAGGCCACAGAGGACGCGATGAGCCCATCGTGGACGATCTTTGGACGCGCAGCAGGAGCGGTACTACTGGATGGCAACGTCGTCGTCGTGGACGGGGACGGGGACAAGGACGTGCCCGTGTCGCACCTGCTGGGGCCGGTGCTCATCGGGGTGCTCCTCAACTCGTTCGTGTACGGGATCGTGTTCCTCGAGTGGCTGCAGTACACGCTCGCGCGGAACCGGGACGGGCGCCATCTGCGGTACGTCCACAGACCTCACTCCTCTTCCCCCACCCCGTCTCCGCGTCTGCTGCGTCCACGAGCTGACTCGGACTGCTGGTGTGTGCGATGGGTGGCCTGGCACGGTTATGGCGTGTGGTATGGTGCGGACTCGAACGGACCGCAGGGGGCTCGTGCATTGGTGTTTTGTGGTGGACACGGTGCATACGGCCGCGGCGCTGTGGATGGTCTGGCATTACGCCGTCGACAACTTCTCCAACACGTCTTTCCTGCTGTCCACGCTCTGGCCCGTGAGCGCGACGCCGCTCTTCGTAGGTGCGTCCCTATCCCCTGCCTCCGCACTATACCTATCACCCTCTCGGGCCTCCGCGCTGACGCACGGCGGGTTTGGCTCCTACAGCACTGTGAGTACGCGTGGGGTGTGTGGAGCGGTGGGAGGACGCTGATGTGGGCGGTAGGACGTCGGCGCCGATACAGCACCTGTTCGCGTGGCGCATCAAGCAGTTCACGCGTTCGTGGTACATCTTCGGCTTCCTCTCTGCGCTTTCGCTGGCCTCCTGGGGCCTCGGCGTGCTCACCGCCATCCTCGGACTCATGCGACACGTGTGCGTACCATGTCTCGTTGACCTACCTGACCTGACCTTTTGTTGGTGGGTCACTCTCGGACAGGCTCTCGTCTTCGCACCACTTGATTGCGCTGGTGGACTCGTGGCTTGGGGTGAACATGGCGTGCGACGCTCTTCTCGCGTACGTCCGGCTATCTCTGGTTTCCTTTCTCTTAGATTCCTCTTCACGCGCGCACGACTGAATGGGACACGTACAGTGTGCTTGTATATGGACATCTATGGCGGAGCAGGACAGGGTTTAGGAGTAAGTCTCCGACCGGCACGCACTCGCTAGGATGGAACGCCAATTGCTGATGACATCTGGGGCAGGTACGGACACCGTCATCGGCCGACTCATGCGGTCCTCGGTGGAGACGACCGCGCTCAGTGCCCTCTTTTGCGTATGTGCTTATCCTCGTTCAGTTTGAAAATGAGAAGGCTGACGTGTGGGGCTTTCAGATCTTGTACCTCTCGCTCTTTGTACGTGGTCGTTTTTGCCTGCAGCACGTAGACGCCACCTCATCCCCCTCTCTCCATATAGAGCGCCTTACCAAAAACAAACTTCCATATCATGTTTTCCTTGGTGAGTCGGCCCGGGCGCATCATTCTGCCTTCCTGCACTGCGGATCTGACCCTTGTCTGCACGCTGCTTCCGGTCCTTACAGCCTCTGGGACGCATATACACGTCGGTATCGCCCTCTCGATTGACTCTCCTGCATGCACAGCCTGTCTGACATTTGCTCACTCCCCACGTCAGCGGTACCCTCCTCTCTGTGAGTGCTCTACGCGCACATACGTCCTTCGTTCCCTCATTCTCACATCATGTCCACCGGTTTCACCTCCCCGATCACGCATCTAGGCACTCAATTCGCGGTCAACACTGCGTGAAGAACTCTTCGGGACCTCGTCCATCGTACGTCCCGTCCCGTCTCTCTCGCATCTCGCGCACACAAGAGCTAAACTGCCCCGCTCACCGCGCCTCCCACTGCTTCCGTCGCGCTCTCTTCACCACCCGTCCCCGCGTGCATGCGTGCGTGCGTGCGTGCGTGCGTGCGTGCGTGCGTGCGTGCGTGCGTGCGTGCGTGCGTGCAGACGGGCGACCCGCTCGGGGACACGTTCCACATCTCGGACCAGCTCCGGCGCCCGACCGAGGTCGCGATCAACGTGCAGCAGGAGGTGCAGATGGAGCAGCTCGAGGTCGTCGACTTCAAGCAGCTCCGCAAGAGCTCCCGCCGGGACGCGCTCCGGACCAAGAACGGGAGCGACGACCTCGAGTACACGCTCTGACCTGGTGTTTTGTCTCTTGGCTCTCTGAGAGAGGGAGGGAGGGAGGGAGGGAGGGGGCGCCCGATTGCGACGCGCCCGGAGCGGGATCGAGAGCGTGGCGCTTGGTAACTTGGGGCCGTTGGCAGCCAACTGGTCGCTAGTCGCTAGCTGCTGGGCGGCACCCACCGCTGTCGGTGTGGTGCGGAGCCCGATGGCACCTGGCAGGCATGCTGGAAGTATACGTACATAACGAATATCTACTGTACAGATCGTGGGCCGCGTAGTAGCCCCCGCCCCTCGTATTGCTCTCTTGATGTATGACGCACGACGCTTGGCGCATAGACGCGGCGCGCAAACCATTCCTTCATCGCGTGGATGGCTCGAATGAGAGTACATAGAGAAGAGAGTTCACTTTGCGTTACGGTTGACGAGACTGCGGGCGATGAGGAGGATCTCGGCCCTCGATTCCCACAAGGGTAGGATCATGCACCATATGCCGCTCAGTGCAGCCCAGATGCTGTGGGAGGTGTAAGGCGATACGCATGAGGAACGTGGTCGGTGGAATGGTACTCACATGGTACACGCCACCCAGAACGTGTAGAACCCCTTGCTGAAGACGTAGTGCGAAAAGAACATCGGGAGCGGAACTGTGATGACTCGTCAGCACAGGGTCTATACCATAGACCGAAACGAGGTACTCGCCCAATATCGCGACGGAGAGGGTCAGCGCGAGAGAGCCCCACGCGGCGCGCCTGAAGACAGCCTTGAGCTCCTCGAGACTGACTGCCTCTACCTCGCCCTTCTCCCGGATCACTGGTACGACTTCATCGGAGACCGTGAGCTTGGGAGACTTTGCTTTGCTATCACTTTGTGAGGACTTCTCCTGCTCGACGTCGACGGGGGTCGCGTTCCCGGACTCGGACTCGCCCCTATCACTCGCCGAGTCGAGGGAGGCCCCGTCGTCGTAGACCGCGATCGCGCGCGTGTCAGTAAAGTCGTACTTGGCCGGGCCTGACGTTTTGTTGGTGATCAGATATCGCTCATGGCGTACGAGAGGCAACGGGCGATGCTCACGAGCGAGGGAGACGAGCACGGTGATGGTGCCCGAGAAGAAGAGCCCGGTGAGTCCACTGCAGACGGCCGAGTAGGGTTGAGCGAGATTGGGAACGTTGATCTCTCCTGCGTGATGGCGTTAGAGCCATGAAGACGGGGGCCGAAAGGGGAGAAACATCAGCTCACCGTATATCTTCCAGCAACCGATCATCCATGCGAGCATCCCCAAGATCGCGCCGATGATACACCCGCAGAAGACCCCTGCGCGGGTGAGCTTGGACCAGGTGACCGTCAGCGCGATGGGTATGACGGCTGGGCTGAGGACGACGCCCCTGAAATAAGTAGGGAATGAGTGGTGACAAAATCTCGGGCAGCCAGTGCGTGTTACTCACTGGACGTAGAAGAGCCATCCGAGATCGATGCTTGCTTTATGTAACTGCCGGAGATATCAGTGTGCCTGGTAGTGCACACAACATAGTGTGAGGAACGCACGATCGTCGACCAGCACCCAGCCCAGACCGCCCAAAAGCAGATGAAGTAGTGCGAGACCCGTACAATCTCCGTGCTAGTTGCCTGTGGGCGGAAGTACGTCCGATACAAGCTGTTACGCTCCGAGTCAGCTCAAACGTCTCGCACTGTGCACTCTTAACAGTGACAACGTACTCATATGTGCTATCATATGGAGAAGCGTCCAAGAGCATAAGAATCAGTAGTTGCGCCAGAACCCCGCAGAGCGACACTCACAACAGACTCGACACGGCGATCAACTCCGCGCTAACGGCCGACGTGACCGCCATGCTAAAATTGTCTGTGAGCGCGAGCTAGAACTTCTCAAGACACCGCATACTCACAACACCACAAGCAGAATGGCTATGGCGCCACCCTTCCCCATCACGACCGCCGCCGCCGCAGGGGCTGCGAGGCCGGCGCTCGTTTGAGAGGGGGATAGTGGGTTCGGGAATGTTGGAAACTTCGGCTGTTCGGGCGTGTCAGCGGATACCGCGAGTCGGAAATGCGCTGGAGAGACGTACGTTGTTCACCAGAGCGCGGGCTGCTAGACCTAGACATGAGGCGAACGCCCAAGGGACTGCGAACCACGATAAACCGCCCAGCATCTGTAGACAGGTTAGCAAACCGCCAGGGAAGAATGGGTGGGATCGGCTGTACATATGCCTTCGTTGTCGATCGCGGTGCACTAGCGATGGCCTGTCGTCATGTGTAAGTGAAAGGTGACATGATGAGCTCCGAAGATTCGCCCACTCTTTGCCAGTACCCTGGACCGAGTCAGAAGATCAAAATGCGTACCGCGCATTAAGCTGATCAGGACACACCCTGGTCACAGAACACACCAGAGAATCCTGTATAAGATAGCTCGTGAGTCGGATGCAACCTTCGAAAGATCCAAACCGACCGGAGAGGATAGTGGCAGCACCAAAGACCAATCCTTGATTCGATTTCATCGTCACGTAGCTGCCCTCCTGATTCCCGACTACAGGTGTGTCCTTCCCCGCTTGGACGAGCAAATCATACATGGCGCCGATACTACCCGTCTCTGGAGATGCGCCGCTGAAAGAGGCAGGGGGCGATGTAAGACTGTCGTGGAAGATGCGGTCGACCCAGTACTCACTAGACTTCACCGAAGAAGATATAGATGATGATGAACAGGATCATCGTGTGGGCGTAGTCGCACACGAACGTTGCTCGAAGACCTCCGAACACGACGTAAACTGCGATGCCTATTGGAAGGAGGAAGCATGCTGCGATGATGTTCATGCCGGTGAGTGCATTGACCGTCGCGGCACCACCGACTGTGCTAATTGTCAGTGCAAGAGGATTTCCGGATCTTATGAGACGTACGGAGGAGTGATCCACAGACGACGAGAATACACAGAAAGGCATAGAACGTGAAGAGGAGGTGGGCCCCGGTACCGAAGCGAACCTTGACAATCTGCAATCTACTGAGTGAGTGTCTGACTGCCTCACAGTCATGTGAGCCATACCTCGAGGAAGGTGTGTGCTCCGTTCGCGTTCATTTTCACCTTCGCAGCTACCATGGCAAATATTGCCAGTTGGATAGTCCCGCCTACACCATACCACCTAAGAATGAATTGTCATTTAACGGAGCAGGGTCGTATGGACACTAATACTAGCCAAGGACCGCTCACGCCTATATATGTTTAGCTTTAGTCCCATCTCCGGAACGTGTATTGAGATGGGCTTACCGAACGTGTATGCCGCCGTGCTGGACTGCAAGAGCGTCGCACTCCAAGTCCATGCGCTGACTCTATGTCATATATTCAGGACTTTCGTCCATGGTAGACGTCGCTCAGCATAGCTTACATTCCGCAGCAGACGAGACCGGGCTGATTAGGAACAGTCAATTTCTTGTCAGGTTACGAGACAGTTCACGTACTTTGACGCTCCTTGACGCGCTCTAGGCCGGTCGAATCACATTGAGATGGCCTTCAAACTCACGTAGCACGGAAGGCTTACGGTGAATTCCTCAGATGAGGAAGGAGAGAATCTGGAGAATTTCGCTTGCAGTGCTGTGAGCACCAGCATGAGGGCTGCGAAGAAGAATCCGACGCCTGAACATCCACGAAGTCTGTAAGCTTCGAGAGCCTGGGCACGACTATGAGATGCACTTTCCAACTACAACGCCATATCCGACACTTTGTCCTGGAGGGCCTTGGTTCAGCAGCTGATCATGCGAATGGGGAATAAACTCACCGAGTAGAGGCTTGAATTCCGACTCCATTGTCTGCGAGACACTCTCGACGATGGAGGTAGAGATGCAAAAGACGTCCTGTCCTCAACTGAATGGCCATTCTTATCGTAAACTTCAAGAGAAAGAAGTTTCTCGATAGAAGTCAGAGGAGATAAGCGGAGCAGTTGTGCCATATAGAGGACGTGGAACCGACAGATAGCAAAGTACCCGGGGTTCCGTTGGGGTCGGCGTGGGAGCCATGTGTTAATTCTGAGCGTAACAGCGTCAACTCTGTGCTCGGCCTACCTTGCAAATGCGATACGTGGGCCAGCTGGCAGTCATCATGACGAGATAACGCATCTTTAAGAAATCTAGAAACAGCACAACGAGGCGCAACAGCTGAGTACCATGCAAGTTCTCCCAGAAGGATAAGCCCAACTCAAGTACCAGGACTTCAAACCATAGGAGGGCTACGAACCAGCTGTTCGACGGCTGTGTGCGTCAGGCTATATCGTCTGCCAGTGGTTGTTTTCACTTCATCTTGGAGTCCCATGCCATTACGGTGGCGTTGACGCAGACTTACTGTCGAGGTCTGGGACCCACTGCGCCTAAGAATACAAAAGAGCACAAGATAGCCATGCGCAAGGAAATGATTGAGTTGTGGCAGTGGCACGATGTAGAGTCGAAGAGGTAGGTACTGCAGATCCGTCGTCTGTGAGCAAGAACATCGGACAAGTCGGGTGCGCGGACCGGTTGCTTCCGACGGTCAACGTCTACAGGCGTCTATATTGTCTTGCCTCTGTTCGTTCATCTGCTTCGAGTACCCAGTACTAGCAATCGACCGACTCTCCTCGGCGTCGAAATGAATGTGAAGACCTAGATTGAGGTACGCTCTACAGTCAGCCGTGCAAGTTTCAAAAGATACGAGTAAGGAGTCCACCCCCTGTTGCATCGCACAACTAAAGTCATACTGAAGATACAGGTACGCGGAACTCTTCGCTCACAACGGTATGTGTAGGAGATTTGCCATGTGCAACTTACACTTCCTAGCTGGCATAGCTCGGCATACATAGTAAGTATGACTGTATGAGGAACCCCTTCACCCCCGCTGAATTTGGAGCACCACTATTCCGAAATGGTGGCTCGGAATCTCGACTCTCCAGATCAACGTACGAATATTAGTGGGGGGAGGCAGCGCCCGCCTTACCGAGCTAGCCGATGTCCAAGCGCCTTAGGGGCGCTACACTCTCGGCAGTCCAAGTAGATTATCTGGTCGCTAGATAGCGTTCGGCAATGTTCGGCATTGAAGAAGATAAGATGTGGCCTTTCTGCACGTGCTCTTTTGGTCTAGACCAATGTTTGACGCAGAGACCCCAAGACGCCTAAGATTACACGGCATCTCTCGGCTTACCCTCATCTGTGGCTGGCGTCCATGATAACGGTGGTCCTACCTATGCCCACCCCATATCTCCTTCCACATTCGCTTGTAGACATGAAAACTGAGCAGGATGGTACATATACTACTACTCTACAAATTCTTGGGAACAGAATTTTGATTTTTGTCCTTGATCACACATAAAGAGCATGTTTCCATAGCGCATAAATGGCCCCAAGAATTCGCCTCAATTTTGGGGCAAATACTAGCCATGTTGTCCTCAGCCCACTGTAAGAATTGTTCGCAGAGAATGAGGCTGTGTCAGGAGATACATTGAAAACTCTGTAGAATGTAGGCCTGAAGCGCCCAGAGAGAGCGTATTGACGCCCACATCTCCGGGTAGGATGCTACCGCTACTGGACTCTGATCACTGCACGAGGACTCACATTTGGTCAGTATGTCCTGAGGAAAATCGCATAAGCACCAATACAACTCAAGAGAAAGCCTATAAGATGTGCAGGATCAGTTTAAATCAGGCAGAACAATGAGATCTATCCCCTACCTACTTACACTAGCGACTCAGACCCTCGGCGGCGTCCACGGCCAGGTGCTCGATATTTTGGGGACAGCCCATGAGGACTGGGAGATTCTGACTACAATGCCTAGGAATAGTTTTGCACTTTCAATCTCTTTTTCCATTGATTATGGACCCTCCCATGTGCGGAGGTAGACGACCATCGCAGGACCGTTGAACACAGTCAGAGACCAGTGCCGGTTAACATTGAGATCACCCATGAGTCGCTTAGATGAGAGAAAGATATAGGCGATGGACCAGCCTCGACCGCACAACTTGAGGCGCTGGGCAGTAATCTAATCGTCTCGTGGATAGATAATCGCAATCAGAGAGATAAGAGTAATCTACTCGCTGACATAAGAAATATCCCTCGCATCACTCGGACATCGGCTAGTGGGCGCTGCCTCCCCCCAATATTAGCAAGCTCATCGCGAGCTTGAGTTCCTCTATTTGAAATCTCAGCCTGTGCCTGGAACGTTGTCTGCTTCCACGAACGCAAAGCATAGCGCCCATGTTGGTGATTTGGTAGTACGGGGACTTCACTGAGAAGGCGAAGCTCGCGCCGGCCCCACTAACGGCCCCATGTTCCTACCACATGCAGTACGTGGGCGTCCCACACCATTTTCATGGGGCCCCCGCTTCCCGCGATCAAGCATCCCTGTAGATTTCGTCGACACGAGTATGTTCTTGCTCTAATCTTGCGTGTAGCCCTGTTTCTTACTCATTTCACCTTTAGGCCACGGCGAGGACTTGCTATAGACTCGGCATGACAGCTTCATAACATCGTACGTCATAAACCCCGCCCATGAAAGCCATACGAGCGACGCTCGTCTGCCTGGCGGTACCGCCCTGTGGCGCTAAGGCATATACGCTGTGGGCGTACTATCAAACCCAGGGGTCATGCGCGACTAGGTGAACTCTACGATTGAATAGGTATGTTTCATCCTATTTTCGACCACATGCATGCTTTCTCCGTACCCCTGGACTGTCCCTCGACAGCGGCTCTTCTTCTTCCCCAAGGCCTACATATCCTCTCCGAACCCGCCTCGCCAACCCCTTCCCCTGTCCAATCTGCGATGACGGATGTTAATACAGCGTCATTGAATGCTAGTGGGGTGCGTATGCATGCTCCTCAGCGCGTGAGTACTGACTGACGTACATATCCGAATTTGCAGAGTTTCGCTGGGCCCGCATCGATCCGCTTCTATGTCGTCGCATTCGCTCTCGAGGTCGTGTTATTCGTAGCCTTTGTGGCCACATACTCCTACGGGATGTGGATCTTCTTTGTTCGCGGCCACCCGCAGACACGACGGCAGCAGTCTAACGTCTTGCTTATGGTGGCGAACACGGCGATGTTCCTCATGTCCTTAGTGGTGCGTCTTCTGACTCATGACGTACAGCTTATGCAGTCTAATACTGGTGCAGCACCTTGCGCTTGATATTCACATAGCGCGGTTAGGCTTCTTCCACACACAGCCGGTGTTTGAAGAAGCCAAATTCATGCTATATGTCACACAAACACTGATCGGGGACGGATTCATGGTACGTACATTGTGCACTGCACATCGCGACACCCATTCAGCCACAAATCGCGTAGATATATCGTGTCTACCGTGTTCATGGCCGAAACTGGCCAGTCATCGTCGCCCCGTCTGTTTTGCTCGTCGCGGACGCAGGTCTGTCCCCTTCCCTCCTTGTTGAACTGTTACTCAAGAGCCTAATCAACACTTACTATGATCGCTCAGTCATCGGATACGCCTCCACCTTCCTCGGTGCCGTCGGATTCTATATGTCTGTTGGATTCTACGCCTTGTCGTTGTGCGTCAACCTTATTTGCACAGGTACGTCCAAGGCACAGAAGTTTTCATGCTGTTCTGATGAATCCGGCCCCGATCGGGACAGCTCTCATCATGTGGCGCGTTTACTACCTCACGCGCGAGTTCCAACATCTGCATCGCAGGAAGTCGAAGCTCAAGCTCTGGAAGGTCGTCGAGACGTCTGTCCAGTCCACCGCCATCTATTCCGCCGCGGCCGTCTCGCTCGTCATCACCTTCGTCAACAGTACCGAGGTCGGGTATCCCACCTGCCTGAACGTGTTCCCTGCCCTCATCGTGCGTTTAAACACGTTATGCCATGACCAACGATTGTGACAGTCTATTCCAGGGTCTTGTTTTCTCCTTCATCGTCATCCGTGTCGCGCTCAACTCGACAAAGGACGACGTCCGTCCGGACTCGCAATTTCACGTGAGCTCGACCGGACGGACAACCTTCGGCTCGACTGCGCCCATGGTCGACAACTCGGATCGGACGCCGACGCGTCAAGTCTTTGCGTCGGATACCTTAAGCACGGCCCACGTCCGTCGCGCTGTCAGCAATGAAGTGCTTGTAATATCGGAAATCAAGACGGAGAGTGAGGTGTCGCTGCCCCTCCCTCATCTGAATGAGGAGCGCAAGGAAGCGTCTGAGATGGAGGTATAGAAGGCGGAAGATCTTCATGAGGAGGCGACCGGATGTGAGCCTTCGACTGGTCAGCCGCGTTCTCGTCTCCAACTGATAAGATCATCGGTCTACAGGTCACGATGTACCACATATGCATATTCTGTCTACGCTACTGTACATGATGCTCTTCTTATCGGTATCTACGTATCGTGCTTCACTCATCGTATCTATCTGCAAAACCGCCTCTGCTATACTCGTTTCATTGAGAAGATCTCTCGAGGGGACTCGTGTGCCTGACAGTGCTAACGGGCTATCCGGCCCGGGATCTGGTCTATTCTCGAGATGGCGGTGAGTGCATTGGTTTGTGGTTCTACTGGTCAATATGCTCATGAATTCCACAACATGCCGGGTTTATGTGCACAAGTCTGCAAAGAAGTCGACTGAGGCTGCGTCGGCCGCACAAATGTCGAGTGGCTGTGCGACTAGGCGCACGACATTGCGTCGCGTGGACGAGATCGGGTGCCCTTACTCCCCTACCACCACCACCTCCTCCACGATGGTCGACTCTGAGCCGCAGACACTCCCCATAGAGATTGAGGAGCACATCCTCGACTGGCTTCGCTTTGATCGACGTGCGCTCGACCAGTGCTCCGTCGTGTGCAACCGATGGTCTCTCCGCGCTCGTCGTCATCTCTTCTACAGTGTCTGCATCGAGCATAGGAGAGACCTTGCCCCGTTCTGCGATCTCTTGGATTCGAAGCTTGATATACGCTCATACATTCACAGGGTCACCGTCATGACCGCCCGCAGCGAGAACCATGCGGAGACGCTCTTTGAGCTCGCGTCTGTGGTCCTCCTCCCTAAACTCCCTTATCTCCGCTGCTGGAGGTTCAGGGATACGGGGAGCTTCGATACTGCCTTATCCTGCAGCCGGCATCTGTTGGCGACGTCTCGTCAATGGGCTTCGGTTGCACAGTTAATTCTGCACGATATTTTGTTCAGAACGGAGCGTGAACTCCTGCGGCTTGTTTGCAGCCTCCCCGGACTCCTTGACCTTCGCTGCTACGCGATCAGAGTTGGCACGACGGACGCTCTTGGGTCTTTGGAGCGGCCCATGAGTAATATCGGTATAACTAAGTTAGAGGTGAGCCTAAGTATGCTCGTATCTGCTGTTCTGCTGTTCTGACAGAGTACAGATGTCCGACATGTGCAATCACCAGGCCATACGCGCGCTCGCGTATCTGGCAACTCGGTCGTTATCTTTGGCAGACTTCACTTTTTCGACAACAGGAATCATGGAACAGGATGGTGCGTGACAGCCTCCGACGGCATCCGTCATCTTCCACTCACTGCCTTTTAGTACTTCAAGCTATACGATTTGGGATTGGGAACCTTCAGTATCTCAAAATACATCTCGCGCACACATACGGCGTTGGCGCTCTCTCGCTCTCCCTGCATATTGTAAGACGTGTTGTGGAGAACGTGGACTTCAAGAACTTGCAGAAGATCACGATGCAGATTCCTATACATTCCACCCAAGCGAAGCTCTCCGAAGATTTTCAACACACCGAGGCTTATTATCAAGCCCGAGAGCTTGACGAAGTTCTGTCACGTTTACGCAATACCGAGGTCTGGTTTGAGTTCATGTCCTGCGATCGTGATAGTTGGAAATATTGGGCCCATCGCGTGGCGGATCTGTTTCCGATGCTGAACAGCCAAAGGCGGAATTACGTGATGTGCTCTGCGCAAGGTATGCATATGTCTGACGATTGCGTCACGTTGGCTCATTTTTGCCCTTTTGGAGGATACGAGGTAGATGACGACGACCTTCCTACCGGTCACGGATGCCATCGCAGAGTCAGTGCGTTGGCAGTGTCGCCTGACGGTCGATGGGCGGCCACGGGTGCCCAAACGACGATCTTATGGGACCTTCAGGCTGGCAGAATTGTCGATGAACTGTCATGGCGCTATGAACTGGAGGAGGATCCCCGCATTGCTCTCGTCTTCTCCCCAAATGGTCGGCTACTGGCGTGGTCTGCGGATGTCTCCTCCACCGTCAGCCTCATGAACGTCCCACGCTGCGATACATACCGACAGCTTGCCACCTATCCGCACAACATGTCGATACAGGCTCTCGCGTGGTCCGTGGACGGCGCTTATATCACAGCCTGCTCCGCCACGGGGGTGATATGCCTATGGAGCGAAGATAGCCTCCAAGTTGATAACAGCTTGCTTGGGGTCACGCCCATCTGCACACTCTACAGCCAGAACATCGACCCTGGTCTGGCTCCAGAGTACCCCCACGGGCCACCGCGGCGTCGAATTGTCTTCTCCCCGGACGCAGACTGGCTTTCGGCTGGGACGTTCTCGTCTTTCCACGCGTGGGACATCCGGTCGCTCCGCAGTGAAGATCCGGACGTCATGAGGCCACTGTTGTCCGACGCGACTGTGGCAGCGGACGCGTTCGCATTCGACGGCGAAGGCAGACGGCTTGTGACTGGACATCCTGGTGGGAGGGCCCGTGTGTTGGACATGGAGACGCTGGAGACGATCGCATCGTTAGAGCGTCCGGAGGATGACTTCTCCGCGGCCGCTTTCTCGCCGGATGGGGCCCGGGTGTTACTTGTCGACAAGTCGAATAGGACCGTCACAGTATGGAGCTGGAAGGAAATGGGACCGGGAGCCGTGCGGAGGATCACGTTTGCAGCCGGGGTCGGAAGTGGAGGGGTGTTCTGCCTGTCTCCGACTGGAGAGCACGTCGCGTACGATGATGGAGAGGGAGTGGTACATGTCGGCGCAGTCTGCGACGGATCCGAGATAGCGATGTTCACGCTTGCCCGCGATCGTTCCACCGCAGTGACGCTCATGCAGTTCACGCTGGACGGGAGAACATTGATATATGGAATGGAGGATGGTATTGTAGAGATTCAGCGGCTCAATGTCTAGCGCGACTGAAGCGGCTTTGCCCTCCTAAATACAACACTTAGCTATCAGGCCGGTAACTCGGAGTCGCACTCACCATCAAGTCGCGTTATTTGCGTTTGCGCTCGAGTTATCGCTGCCTCCCGAGACGCCCCAGCCTTCTATATTCAGGCCGAAATTTTCCGACAGTCCGAGCCGCATCTTCCAAGATGCAACTTCGCATCTCAACAGCTCTTTTGTGCATCCCCCACACGAGCTGCTCTTCTCCCCCTCGATCACCTCCCGCCCGACTGAGTTTTCAAGCACAGTTGCGCCGGGTCCAGGTTCAGCGGATGCTTCCAGTGCTGCCGCGAAGTAGAACATATGGCGCATAGCAATGCTTTGGCGTACTGCAGTCCTGGCTGCACACGGCAGCGAAGATGTACCAAGTAGCTGCGAAGGCGCACTTTATCCGCCCGTCGATACACTGCTTGAGGTGGTCGGGGCTTAGAAGCTCGACGGTCCGACTTCGGGGGTGAAGCCGTCCAGTACGGTCCCCGCTAGTTTGCAGGAGCAGTAGAACGCAAAGGCAAGGATGGACGGGGTGTCCATGAGCCGCAGGAGATCGAAGCCCCCAACGGTGACTGCAACGCGGTCACAATTTTGCAATTGTGTGCGAGCGGATGACTGCCGACACTTGTTGAAATGTAGGTTTAGCGTCGTCGCTATAGCAGCTACACAGTACGTACCTGGTCAGGTAAAAACACGCGTGAAAAGTCTGACACGTACGCACAGTCAACGAGTCTTGGGAAGTCATATGTGTCGGTCTTGCTTGCAAGACCGGGGTCTATGTCAAGTGAGGAGCACGTGCCACGCGGCGCGACGCGCTCCTTTGTGTCGCGCAACCTTTGTCTGCCTCCTCCCTATACGTCTCATTCCCGCGTTCCTCTCCTCCTCCATCTTCTTCCACTCCTGTGTGCTCGAACGTCCCTCGCGCATCAATTACTTCTTCTTTCACCCACCCAACCGCTTCCCCTCTTGTTTCCAGTCTCAGTTCACACACTACTGGATCTTGAGACTGCTCATTTGATTCATACGCTACGTACCTACAGTCCCGCATGTACTTCGCTTCCGCCGGCTTGAGCTCGGCCCCTCCAGGTCGCGCGAGAGAGCGGTGGCGACGCGAGCCGGATGGCCTCCCCGCGCTGGCCTGCGCGCTAATGCAATCCGCCTTCGCCCTGCCCGACGAACGCGTGAATAGACTCGCAGGAAGTGCCTCAAGTCCTCTAGGGTGGCCAGGTAAGTTCATTGGTGCAAAACTTGTCGGGCATAGCTGCTGAACAGTCGCAGTCTAGGAAAATACACTTGATTGTAGACACATATGGACGAGCCGTCTTCATTGGTAATGAATACTCGTAGACGGTATCTTGCCGCGCATTTTGTGTACTCAACTTGACGACCCGCCGAGTGAGGACTTCACGGAGCTGTTCCCTCATCCACGCGTATGAATATCAATCAGGCGACACATGCAAGTCCTGTGGACGGTATCGGACCTCGAGCATTGACTACCTCATGTACCGGCTCTAGGATGCTCGGCATCCCATAGTCAGCAGACTACGGCGCGCACATATTCGACTGTATTGTCTTCTCGTAGGTGACGGCGCACAGCGAGCGTGTGTTCGCATGTTCTGGAGATGACAGAAGAGCACCACAACACGTCAAGCGAAGACGAGAGCGGCGAACCATAGTGAGGGACAGAAGATCCCTCGCGGTTCTCCGTAATCCCGCACTTTGACCCCCCCATTAGCCGGCCGTTCTATTGGACAAGTAATTCTTCAGCATGTGTTCCCGTCCAGGAAGTACGGCAGAGGTCATGGCAGAGGTCATGAGTGGTCGGATGAGAGGTCATGTCCCAGTGAGATCGGGGTTCTCGCCAGTGGAGGTGAGGGTCTTCCAGGAGCTGAGAGTGGTTCAAGAGTTGAGACGTTGACATCTACTAGATCGGGGCACAGTAAGCGAGCGGATTTCCACACCTTAGACCCGCTCCGAAATTGAGAGTATCTGTCCGACAAAAACCCGGACAGAGCTCGTTGAGGAGGAGGAGGAGGAGGAGGAGGAGGAGGAGGGGCTTGAGAGTTGGTGGATGAGACTGTGTTTCGAAAGCCGCGCACCGCGGCGGGCCTGTATCTAGAAGCACGTGGTGCTTACGTCATGGGTCATGAGGGGTTTCTCGGCGCTTGATTCGTACTTTCACTAACTTCGCTCTGCAGTCTTTGTTGATTCTGCCTTCTTTATCGTTGCCGCTTGGAATATGTATGGAAGCTCAGAAAAGGCACATGCTCATGCGATCCCAATGCTGGATAACGATGACCGGCTTGCTTGGCCATACTACGCGCGATATATAAACCTTCCTGCAGCAAAGGTCGCCCCCGTTTTGTACCTCATCTCGACGCAAAGCACTCGGTCGACGATATGGCTCTTACACACAGCATGAGGCTTTCAGCCTTGTGTGCGCTCTTTGCTATTCTTGCGAATGCTAAACGCTTTGACGTGTCCACCGCGTTGAGCACCGTCACCATCGAGTTCTCTGCCTCAAGCTCCGTCATCACTAGCACCCCGGAGTCACCTTCGATCATCTCGACTGCATCTCTCTCCACTACCAGAAGCTCAGCGTTATCTGGAATGTCTTCCGCCGTGTCCGAGGACACTTCGGCTGCGTCCACATTCCTTACCTCAATCGCTTCTTCAACATCTACTGGTCCTCCACTTGAGACGAGCAAGTGTCTCTACCGTATACCCTACTTTGAATCATTGACACATACTAACTAACATATATTTGCCAGCCCATATTACTCTTCCGATCTCTTCATATCCATTCTCCGCATTTCCCGTCCCCTCGGGCTTCCCGATACCCGGAGTGTTCCCCTCGACCTCTCCCAACTCGCCGCCGCCACCAGGGTCGGACCTTATCCCCGACTTTGGACCAGCTTGGGTCAAGGCGCACGCACAAGCAAAAAAGCGTATATCTGGCTGGACGCTGGAGCAGAAGGTCAATGTTACAACAGGCGTGGGCTCCCAAGCCGGCCGATGTGTTGGCAACATCGGGGCCATTGACGATTGGCCTGGTCTATGCCTCGAAGATTCCCCTCTTGGTGTTCGATTCGCGGATTTTGTGACTGCGTTCCCTGCTGGCATCACTGTGGCGTCCACCTGGAACCGTACCCTGCTTCGTCAACGTAGTGTGGCGATGGGAGTTGAATTCAAGGGGAAAGGAGTGCACGTCGCCCTCGGACCGATGATGAATATGGGTCGTATCGCCCAAGGCGGTCGGAATTGGGAGGGGTTCGGAGCTGATCCCTTTTTGTCGGGCGAGTCGGCGTACGAGACTGTTCTCGGTCTTCAAGAAGGCGGCGTCCAGGCGTGTGCGAAGCACTACATCAACAAGTAGGTGATTGGATTATAGAATTTGGAAGTATCACTCATGGTCATGTCTACATAGCGAACAAGAGCACAGGAGGACTCAAGAGTCCTCTGAACTCGACGACCGTACCGAGCACGAAATCTACGTTCGCCCTTTCCTCCGCTCAGTACAGGCCGGTGTTGCTAGCTTGATGTGCAGCTATAGTATGTCTATCAATTTTGCTAGCGCGCTAGTTTGTTCAGCTGATGTTTCGCATCGCAGACCAGTTGAACGGGACTTGGGCGTGCGAGAACGACCGTACCATAAACCAGATCCTGAAGGGCGAGCTCGGCTTCCAAGGCTATGTCATGACTGATTGGGGTGCGCAACACTCTACTATCGCTGCGGTCGCCGGCCTCGATGTAAGTCTTCTAGCCGCACCAAATCCGTGTCTCCTGACCGACTCCTTCCAGATGTCGATGCCCGGTGACATCAACTTCGGTTCGGGCAACAGCTACTTCGGCGGAAACCTTACGGCATACGTACGAAACGGCACCATTGCGGAGAGCCGTGTTGACGACATGGCAGAGCGCATCGTCGCTGCTTGGTACTTCCTCGGCCAAGACGAGAACTACCCTGATGGTACGATACTACTATGTTGCATCGTGCCATGGGATAGGGCGCGCTAATGGGCCGGTTGGACAGTGAACTTCAACGCGAACTTTCCAAATGATCCTGCTACTAACGAGCACGTTGACGTGCAAAATGATCACTATAAGGTCGTGCGCGAGATTGGCGCCGCCGGCACTATCCTCCTGAAGAACGTCAACGGTACGCTTCCGCTCAACAAGCCGCGCTCAATCGCTATCATCGGCATGTCGTCTCACTTTGCGTCGCTCACCAACGAAGGCTAATCTAAGCACAGGGAATGACGCCGGACCACCCATCCTCGGCCCGAACGGTTATTCTGACCGCGGCGGTGTCGACGGGACGCTCGCTATGGGCTGGGGTTCCGGCTCGGACAACTTCCCCTACCTGATCACACCCCTGGAAGCCATCCAAGGCCGGGCGCGCCAGGACCAGACCAGCGTCTCTTGGTTCCTTAACAATTGGGACCTTGCGGGTGCCTCTTCCACCGCGTCCGGGCAGGATGTTGCGCTCGTGTTCGTCAACGCCGATTCCGGAGAGGGATACATCACCGTCGACGGCAACGAGGGCGACAGGAAGAACCTCACCCTGTGGGGCAACGCAGACGAGCTCATCCTCGCGATCGCATCTTCGAACCCGAACACGATCGTCGTCGCTCACTCTGTAGGGCCGGCGATCATCGAGCCGTGGATCGAAAACCCGAACGTGACTGCTGTTCTGTGGGCCGGCCTTCCGGGTCAGGAATCGGGGAACGCGATCGTCGACATTCTCTACGGGGACTTCAATCCCTCTGGCCGTCTTCCGTACACGATCGCAAAGACGCCCGAGGACTACCCTGCGCAGCTAGTCACTGGCGGTGAGGGAGACGACATCCTCCTCATCGAGTACACCGAGGGCCTCAACATCGATTATCGCCACTTTGACGCCGTGAGTCGTCGCACATTGGTCTGCTCGTCGCTGTGAACGCGCGGCACTGACGCTTGAACGTTTGAACGGCGATGTAGAACAACATCGAGCCGCGGTTCCCCTTCGGTTTCGGTCTGTCCTACACGAGCTTCACGTACTCGAACCTCCGCGTTAGGCCCATCCACCACGCGGACCACACCTCCGCCGCGCTCGAGGCCGCCTGGGCCAAGGGCCACCCGTCTCCAGCCGTCGAGGGCGGCTCGACCGCGCTCTGGCTGCACCGTCCGGCGTTCGAGGTCCGCTTCAGGGTGCAGAACACCGGCAACGTCAAGGGGGGCGAGGTGCGTGTCTTCTCTCTCCGAAGGACTTCGAGGCGCTGATCCGCGACGCAAACCGCATGCGCGCGTGTCCCCGTATCCGCGTGTCTGCGTTCGGTGTGTATGTACCCCGCCCAGATCCCGCAGCTGTACGTGCACTTCCCGGCTGGGGCGGGCGAGCCGCCGAGCGTGCTCAGGGGGTTCGATGACGTGCTTCTGCGCCCAAAGGAGAGCAGGGAGGTCAGGATCACGCTCTCGCGCTACGATTTGAGCGTCTGGGACTCGGCGGGGCAGGGCTGGCGGAAGCCGGAGGGCGAATTTGCGTTCTCTGTGGGCGCAAGTAGTCGGGACTTCCGCTTGAAGGGCATCATCCCGCTTTGAAGTGCGTACACGCGGAAAATATGACATCTGGATATAGCTACTGAGAACTGTTGACGACTATGATTTGTACGTGGATTCTTGTGAGAATGTGACTCGCCTGAACCTCAGAAAGGAGCGTGTGATATGCATCGACTAGGATGGATCGTAACTCGTTATACACATTTCGCCCAAGCAGATGTTTGCGAAGAATGGGGAAGAAAAGGGTAACCTACTGTACAAATGCGAATAGATCGTAAGGTCCTTACATAAACCGACATGATGGGCGGTTCACGCCGCCACTGAGCTCATATGGGCGATGAGATCCTGTGCGTTGTCCGAGCGGGGGCGGAAGGCGCATTTGAACTCCACAGGGTGGCTAACATGTCACAGATCATCAGCTCTAACTCGAGTGGGTCAGAGAACCTCCGTCACACACCTGACAAACCCAGAGATAAACGCGGCGTCAGGAACGACGGGGCGACCGAAGTTGTCCTTGACGAAGGTGAGGTCCATGGTGGCGATGATGTTCGCCGCTGCAAGCCATATACTGTCGTCCGCAAAGATCTGCCCGGGACACACTCTGCATGGCGCGTTTTGGGAGGTGGGGGTGAGAACGAGTACGGCACTGGGACAAGCGAGAGCGTGGTCACCTGCGCCCGAATCCAAACACGACGTTCCTGGGATCGGTACGTTCGGACTCCTCCGTAGACATGTGCATGAACCGGTCAGGGTCGAACCTGCAGGGATCCGGATATACTTCCGGATCCTGCGTCATCCACCTGCGCATCGAGATAACGAGCATGTGAGCGAGAAGCGCACAGCATTGGAGGGTGGGCAGCGTGTGGCGCACCAGATGTTGGGGATGATCATCGCGCCCTCGGGAATGTCGTAACCACGATAAACGTCACCCGTGCTGACTCTGTGAGGCACGCCTAGGAACACGTTCACACCTATCAGCACATGTCGTGCCCTCGCGGGGAACATGACAGCAACTAGTACATACCTAGCGGGACGGGTGCATTCCATCTAGACAGAGTGGAGTAATGTCAGCAGGCGGGACGCGAGGATCGGCCACTAGACCTAGAGTTGGTTACCTGAAAACTTCTTTGAGCACACACTCGAGGTACGGGAGCTGTTTGCGATCTTCAAAATCGGGTAACCTCTCCGGGCCGACGATGCGGTCGATTTCCTCTTGCGCCTTCTTGTAGACGTCGGGATGGAGGACCATGGCCAGGACGAAAGTCTTCATGGTCGTCACCGTCTGTCACGCCTAGAGTTCAATATCGGGTCTGCACGAGCAATGTCTCATGAAGGTAGAGACGTACCGTGTCGGTGCCCGCTGGTGTTCTACATCAGCGCAGTATTCCCGTTCAAAGGACAAGGCTACGAACCGGCATAAATGGCTCCTGCAGCGCCTTTGATATCCTCCGTATGCTCGGCCGTTAGAATGCCTTCAGCGACAGCTTCTTCGAGCAGGGATGACGTGAACGAAGGTGCCGCAGTACCGGCCCTCTGTGACACATTCATCAGACGAAGGACGGCGTCTTCTTGCGAAGAAGAGCGACAAACCAGAGCACGTTGAACAATGGCGAATGGGGTGTCCAGCGTCTGCCTGACGAGGCTCTTCACGTACAACGCTTGCCGCTTGAAGCCCGAGCCCGGCATCCACAATGGAATGTGCTTGACTGCGATCGTGTTTCAGTGACCATCAGAGCAGCGGCGGACGGGAAGGACGCACGTATCGGGAAAAAGTCCACAAGCATGGAACCCGGGCTTCCGCCGAGCACAGTTTCCACCGTCGCACGTTCTGCAATCTCGACGAGAGGGTCGTGGACCGACGTGACCCGATAACCGTACGCAATCTCGAGAATGATCGCGCCAGACCACCTGGACCACACGGACGCTGCGATGAGCGGGCACCGAGGCGGCAAAGAATCGTTGACACGCACCGTTTGATGTGATCCATGAAGAGCTCCGGGCTGTCGCACAGGCCAGACAGAAGCGTGTACGTTTCGCGCCGCTGGATCGGGCGGTAGCTCGCGAGCGCGGTCTTGGACATGAAGGCGTCATGCAACCACTTGCGATGCTTCCGGAACCGTTCGCCGTAAGCAAGGTTGTTCAACACGCTGTCCCAGCCCATACTGCGGTGGCGGTCAGCGGAGTGAAGGTGCGGCTCGTTGACGTCAGAGGGACGTACAGCTCCTTGAGGAGGAGAAATCGAGGGCGGTCAGAGTACTTGGCACTCCGCTTCTCCATGAGCTCGACTGCCGCCTCCTTCGAGTTGAGGACTACCGCTGGTGTGCGGAAGAACTTGGCAAAGACGACATCGCCTGTGCGGTCAATTAAATGGTCAGCGGCCATCGATTACAAGGGCAGGACTATGACGTCGAGTGTCGCACCGTATTGCTGACCCCATTCTGCCAGCTTGCGCTGCTGGTAGTCCATAGGAAGTTGATGGACGTTCCCGAGCAGCGGCAATGCTATCGGTCCTGGCGGGTATCGATACTTATTGCTCCGACGATATCGGACATATGCGCCTATGACTACAAGAGCGATGATGAGGACGACGGGCGCCCAGGAGGTTGCATACGCCAGCTGCGACCAGGAAGGCATCTTGCGATATGAGTATTCGAGGGGAGGTTTGGTCGGGGGGCAAGATGGGGGGAGGGCTGCCAGGTAGGCATGAACGTATATATGAGGTTCGGCTGTAGAAGAGCTCGATTTCAAACTGAGTGTGGTTCGGAAAAGGAAGTAGTAATGTCGGCGGGGACGCAAAATTGTTCGGGGACGGCTGAGTTCTGAGTTAGCTGTCATATTTCCCCGCCGTGACTGCCTCCTTAGACGCCTGCTGGATTTTTGCCGGCGCCGGGTCGGTCGAGGCGCGTTGTAGCGGGCGCATCAGTGCGCCAAGGTGTCCGAATCAGGCGATCGTTCACAGTATCGACTGCGAATCAGCGCAAATCCGGCAAGAGGGATGCTGAGGGCGTGACAGAAACCCGGGAAATCAGGTCAACGAACGCATTCGGTAACAGGCTCGCGTGCATTGGCTTCGAGCGCCGATTCAACAGGCAGGGATTTCTCGGCTCCACGTGTGGGTACGTGGCTCCGGTCTTTCGACGTTGTGTGTATTGCGCGCGATATGGCCGGTGGGTGAACTGGTGACCATTTCCTGCGTGACTGATGGAAGCTTCGTAAAGATACGGTCTCGGAACGTACAGGCGTTGATATCCGCAGGTCCGCTGCTGTATGTGCTGATCTAGGTGCTCATCGTGGCTTCCGATAGTGGCCACCTTCTCCATGCGGGTACTTGGCGCGTGCGATGGAGTATGTCACCTGCATTCAATATGGCCGACTATATCTGTATAGATGACGTAGTCTCGTGTGGCGCAGTAGAGAAACGTGAGATTCACATACCCAGAGCGGGAGGGAGTGCTACAGTGGTTCAGGGGCCGAAGCTGCTATGACTGCACGTATGATGGTGGAGACGAGTGACAGAAGCTTGAAGCTTCATACTGTAGTCGCCGGACATTGAGGATAGCATGGCGACATCCGAGCCCAGTCATGCCTGGCTAGGCGTCGCGAAGGAGAGTTGCAGTTGCAAACGCGAAGACAGGAGGGCGCAAGGGCAGCGCTAGCCTAACGGCACGCGCCAAGTCGTCGGCGTCTCCCGGGAGGACTCGCTCATGCTGAGAACGTACCAGCGCGCGTGGAGTAGTCCAGAAATGCCCTAAGCCACCCTAGACCTTCATACAACCGGACCTCGAACAGCTGAGATTGCAGATATCGTCAGCACCGGTTTACAGTGAACTCGAGGCGAAGGCACATACGGCAGCAATCACTCCTAGTGGACTGTGGTGGCGTAAGACTTGTCCGATCATTGGGATACCCTGTAAGTCTATGAGTAACCTAAGCTTAGAAGGACTCCATGCGTGTCTCATCACAAACGACAGGATGTTTTCATGAGAACGTCATTGCACGTAAAAGTCTACGACTGCGAACATCGTCCCCCACCTGCAGTACAGCGCTATCTGTCCACGCTGGAGAAGAGTATGAATAAGATCAGTCTTGGAAACCACGGTGCATAATCATACACTGCGGATAGAGTATGTTGCTGATGTTAGATGACACGACCGGCACATGATTGAGACGAAGGTGCGTACCTGTGGCAGCCTCCCGCAGATGTGCCTACAATGTGTCATTAGCGAGTGAATACCCAAGGCCCCATACCTGTAGCTCCCTGAAAGCTGTGCACAACGGTACGAGTCTGTGATACCCTGTCCAAACAACACTCACGCCATCTCTCACTGATCTCGGTGGGATGCACCCTGCAGTTGGTAAGTGTTGCCATGCACTTCTTCGTGTGGATTGTGGAACGCCGCTACATCTGCCCAACTGATACATAGTACTCACCGAAAATTTCACAGGGAGCTGATGCGCGGTCAAGATTCTAAGCGGTCCAAGCTGATTGCGATGGAGTGGGGAGCGAGTGCTACTGCTTCAGCTTTTCCATGTTCATGTAGGCGAAAAGGTTCAACATAGGCAGTCAAGGACATGGACATGGACAAGTTTGCACCGAGGCGGATCATGCCCATATATGGAAACTCCGACGGCACCAAAGTGACCTTACGTAAGTGCCATAGAGGCGCTCTGCAAGGCGCCTAAGTACCGGGACTCCTCTCTGACCCAGCTTTGACATGTCTCTGACTCTCGTTCCTATTCCACGCAGTGCGTACCATAACAACAGTCTTGCAACGTATATCTCCAAGAATTTAACATGTCTGCACGTGTGACGAGGAAGCGCGCACGACTAGAGACCGAGCAGGAGGTGGGACAGGAGGCGGGTAGTTGCGGGGGTGCCGCCGCTCCCGGGGGGAACAGCGCCGACGTCGACGACTGGGAGGCAAGAGGTCTACGGAGGGACGAGGACTTTTGGTTTGAAGACGGTACGATTGTGATTGGGGCTCGCGACGTCGCGTTCAAGGTCTACGCGCGACCACTGGTCGACCATTCGCCTGTTTTCAAGACGATGATCTCCTTGCCCCAGCCGGACGCGTCAGACGCGTCGCTCGCACTCGCAACGCAGTTCGTTCAACTCTCTGACCCGCCAGAAGAGTTGCGACATGCATTCGAGGTGCTGATGCCGAGCAAGACCCTCCGGTGAGTGCTCATCTTTGATGTTGTGGGACGGACTTCTGGTAGCGGTCAAGACATGCCTTCGAATCGAATGGCTTTGGCTTTGGTTTAGCAAGGGACAGGTTGCGCTCGCCTGTGATTTACGGTGCTGACCTGTCCTCTTTCTCCGCTATAGCCCGTTTGGCTTTCAGAAGATCCCCTACCACATGATAGCCGCATGGATCCGCATCGGACACAAGTATGAGATCGACCATCTCGTGCAGCAATCCCTCGATTACCTCCGCACCTTATACCCCAAAGACTACGACGCCTTCCACAAACGCCGTGCCGACGCATTGTTGCCCGTCGAGTGCTCCATTGGCGTGGTCAACCTTGCTCGTCTCACTGGTGCAGTCGACCTCCTTCCTGTCGCCCTACTTGATTGCTGCAGCCTTGATGCGAGAGTTGTCTGGGGCTTCGCTCGAGAGGACGGGACGATGGAGCGCTTGAGCGACGACGATCTTGGCCTATGTATCGAGGCGAACTCCAGGCTCATCCAAGCCCGTGTCCAGGCAGCGTACAGCGCTCTTTCTACCTTTGATGTGGATGTATGCCTCCTTGGCTACTCGAGCCGCTGTGAGGAGGACATGCAAGGTTTCCTGGCCTCGCTTCTAAACGGAACAATGCCAGGACTGTTCCTTCCCTTGCCGTTCACTGCATTCAGCGGAGAGATCATCACCGAGCGCATGCCCAACATTTGCAAGGCATGCAAGCTGTATCTGAGAACCAAGTGGCGCTGAGAGGCGAGCGATATTCGAACGTCTACCGGCGATTCTGGGTATCGACGTACCTGGGTGGGGGAATAAGGCCGGATGATAGGTCGGGCAGTAAGTATGCTCATGTTTCGACTATCGCATTCACCCATGAGTTACCTCTAAGGTCCGAAGGATGTGAAAACAGTGCTTCACTTGATACATATGGCTTCGATCGGTGAGAGTGGCATCTCTTCCGTAGTCTCCATCTAATGGCTCAGCTCGCAGATATTTCTTGCTGCATGAAGTCACTATGCGGGATCCCGCGCCAACGCACCAGGTCTCCATCCCACGGTACAGACCAGACAATCATTACAAGCGTCGTGATTGCGCACTGCGGTTGGGGTGTTGAGGGGCTTATGTGCAAAGACGAGATGAGATCTCCGTGGATGAGACACTACTTGCACAACATACCAAACTTTGTCGAACCTCCCCAACGTCCGCCCGCATCGGAGCAGAGCAGTCTGCATCGCTACTCACATTCATCTTCTGACTCTCTCTGCGTTACGTAGCCTACCTATGCCATCTATGCTCATATGATCATTCGAATCGTGCTCTCCAAGTCGAACGCGCAGAGCGATTGTAGGTGAGGCTGAACCACGGCGCCTAGCGTCTAGCGCGGCGCGCATGCCGGCGACTTGCTTTGCACTGCTCCACCATCTGATCTTGCCACGTTCTTGCTTCCGCCTTACGTCGGACTATCCTCTAACAATGCGGGTGACGAGAAAGCGCGAACAAACAGCCACTACGACGGTACACAAGCCGAGCCGTCCTTGTCTTTTGGACTGGCATGAAGCGGAGACTCGGTTCGCCATATCACTCTTGCCGCCGCCGACGTAGGGTTCAACGTTCAAGGTCTACAAGGATTCGCACTTTCCAGTCCCAATGGACGTGTTCACGATCCCGCGGCGCTACATCGACCGTGACGATGACGGTCGGGCGCGAGGAGATGACTCGGAGACATGTGCCACGAGCGATTGTCCCAGAAACGCAATCTAGGTGCGTGTCTCGATTCATCATTCCTGTGGCTAGGGAGAGGGGGCGCCGCGGAAGAGTCAGCCCCCCAGGTGTTGCGGTGCAGACGGTTCGGAGCATGAAGGCTGAGTGCGCTTGTCGTTGTGGGCGCGCGTTCGCAAGGGATGCATCTACCCGTACGCGATCCGTATGGAAGACATGCAGGTCGGAGCGGACGTTCGTACGCTGGCGGACCTGGCCGAGTCCAGTCAGGCGTGTGGAGGGGATATAACTTTATGACAGGTTGGGTCGTTTGAGTTCGTCTTGATTCTACTCTTTTCCTCGCTCGAGCTCTCTTTACCAGAGGTACAGGTGTTAGTATGTGATTCGCAGGCGCTGCCTGTTGTCGGAGATCCATGACGGTGGCCATCGGACCCTCGTTCCGCAATTGCATGGCCATAGTGCATCCTCCGTAGGTGAATGCATGCGTCTTTGGGATCTGATTTTCTACGGTGACCTGTTGGAACCGCATGCCTAACACGATGCTAGTCATACTTCGCGTCATATCATAGTTCGCATCATAACGCCGCGCCGGTGCGGAAGTGCGTGGTGGCGTGAGTCAACGCGCGTACGTTGGACAGACGACCGGGACGAGTACACTCGGACTCCTATAGCTTGCGATGGAAACGCCAAAGAGGTGTAATTATACATGGGCTCGGGCACATGGAGGCGGGTGAGCATTTGTTCGCTATCACGGGGCTGTGTATCAACTTTAAACTTACCGCCCTCATTCTGTCACGAAGGTCTTACTCGCAACCTTATGTCACGACTATACATGTAACTGACAGCTTCTGCGTGGCTCGTATGGCGGGATTTATTGGCAGCGAACTGGAGTATCACACGATTTGGCAGCCAACTGAGAGACTAAGACCTTGCATTCCCACTTTCGCCGGACGAGCCTTCCGAACATAGTGCAATTCTCTCCACCGCGGGATACGCACCTCTTCTATCATTGCGTCTGCATCGCCCATGACGTGAGCCATCTGTCCATTGCATGTGCGAATGGCAGTGTATGCGGGGTTCTCAGACCTCAGTGCTTCGGTCCTCGCGTCATAGCTACTGTAAAGCAGCTGGTTCGGTCAACGCTCCCTAGCCAACCTCTTCTCCCCCTGTCCCCTCCCTCCCCAAAGAGTGTTCTATCTGCTCTGACGATGTCTGTGGAAGGCGGGCTGTCGCTGCCGCAAGCTGAGGTGCGATTTGGGGACACTTTTGTGGCCGTTTCTCCGATGACTCACTGTCCAAAACCGGCGAGCAGATTGTAGCGTTGTTCCTCGAGTCGCTCCTCTTCGGGGCGTTCGCCGTCCTGTATTTCATATCGATATGGATTCTCATGTACAGACGCCAGTTCCCCGGGGCCTATGGGCGCACGAGAACGAACAAGTGGATGCTCGCGACGGCGACTACTATGTTTGTCCTGGCTATCGCGGTGAGTTCGGTTTAATCTCACTGGGGCTCCAAGACTGAAGCGACTTTGTAGCATCTGGGCATCGACTTACAACGGGCCATTGACGCTTTCATTGTTCATGGTGATGTCCGGGATGGCACACAGAATTTTTATTCCAACCTGAGCAACCCCACACACGTTGCCAAGAGCGTCATCTATGGCGCCCAGACTCTCATTGGAGATAGCTTCGTAGTATGTGGATGCTCTTTCCATTCCTCGCGCATGACTGATGCCACAGTGATCTAGACATATCGTCTATACATCGTATGGGACCGGAAGCGGGCGATCGTGATACTCCCGATAGCCCTTCTCATAGGCTTTGCTGGTGAGTAAGATCGACTCGGAGATCAGCCGTATGGGGAGCACTGACGGACGCGATTCGTATGAGTAGTCACTGTTTTTGGGCTCTGGCACGAGTTTGCCACCCAAGTCCAGTCCAGCGCTATCTGGTCATCAGACTTGAAGCCCTGGATCACCTCGTACTTCAGCCTGTCGCTGACTACGAACGTTATCGTGACAAGTAAGCACCTTTCCATCCGTTTCACAGGAGTCTCATCTTTACCGGGATCTGTAGCCCTCCTGGCAGGAAAGATCATATGGACGAATATGCGAGTGAAGAAGTACCGAGTAGGCTACGCATCGCTGGCCTACTCCGGGGTGGTCGAGACCATCGTGCATTCTGCGGCAATCTACACAGTTGTGCTTGTATCGCTTCTAGCCACCTACCTCTCGGATTCGAACGCGCAGTACATCTGTCTTGACGCTACCCAGCCACTCATTGTGAGCATTCCGTGCAGCTCTACGCCCCTCTGTATCGCATTGGGCTCAGTGCTGACTGTCGAACGCCGACACAGGGTATCGTGTTCACGCTAATCATCATTCGTGTCGGACTGAATGACGCGGCCGAGTCGTCGAAAGGGCAGGTGGCTTTCCCCGTCCCTGGCAGTGGTTCACAAACTAGGAGCGGGAACAATCAATTCCCTATGAAGCCGCTTGCGATCAACGTATCAGTGTCTACGACGCAGGACCACTCGAACTTTGATGCGTACGACCAGACGAACGATGTAGGGATCAAGAAAGAACCGGACCTGGAGAGCGGCGGGGACAAGAGCACACATACAAATTGATCGCTGAAGAGCTGTTGTCGGGAGAAAGTACTAGTTGTTTGCATATATTGAGTATCATGGCTATCGTTCAGTAACCAGACCGCTGAGTACTTGAGGAGCAAGTTTGGGGGGAATTTCCGACGGTGATGTTCGAGCCCGGGCGAACAAAATAATCAGTAGACGCCCGAATACAGACGCATGTAACGCGGCACCACCCACCCTGTCTTCCACCATCCTGCCGTTGCCCTCTTCGAACTCTTGCTTCCGCTCATCTTCGTCGTAACAAATGACAGCGCGGGTGATGAGAAAGCGCCAACGAACGGTAAAGACAGCGCGCTGCGGAGGGTGCGCAAGCCGAGCCGTCCAAAGTTCCCGAGTGGGATGAAGAGTTCTGGTTCGAGGACGGCAACGTCACTCTCGTCGCCGGAAACGCAGCGTTCAAGGTCTACAAGGGTCCACTAGAGCACTCGCCTGTCTTTAAGGACATGTTCTCGATTTCGCAGCCGTGATGGCGACGATCCCCCCGACGTCTACAGTACCTCTCGTGGATGGCCCAGAGGAGATGAGACATATGCTGCGTGCGATCATGTCAGGAGAACAACTCAGGTGCGTGTTCCGACTCGTCGAGTTAGAGGGCCAGCGCGGGGGATCGCGCTGTGCAAGAGTCCGCCCCTGAGCCGCTCGCAGACCATTCGACGCAAAAGAGGCCCACTTCTACTCGTTGCGCGCGTGCGTTCGCATCGGACACAAGTACCAGATGGACGGCCTGGTGTCGGAAGCGATCAAGGTCTTGCGGAAGATATACCCTGCGGTCTACCTGTCGTGCCTCGAACGCAAGCACACGCTCCGGTCCGTCATCACGAATACGTCGTTCGCCATCGGCGTCGTCAACCTCGCCCGTTTCACCGGAGAGGACTCGTTGCTCCCGACTGCTCTGGCCGACTGCTGCGAGCTCGGTTACAGGATTGTCGACGGCTTCCCGCTCGTGGAAGGCACCCCGGAGTACTCAGCACGGCCGACCTTGGGCTGTGCTTCGAGGCGACGCAGAGGCTCATAGAGGGGCGACTTCTGGCATCTCTCAAAATTCCAGGACCCGGATCCGGAGAAATGTCACCAACCGGTGTGGGACGGGGAGACTGTCGCTGATGCTCGGGCCGCAATCACGATGTCGTACCCTTTACACGGTCTCTGGCAGTCCTGGAAGAACAGCGGATACCTCGATGACTTATGTTCTAATTGCGAGGTGGAACTCAGAGTCAGAGATCAACAGCAGCTGATGGGGATATTCAAGCACTTGCCCGACATGGTGGGCGTCAATGTTGACGGGTGGGGGGATAAGTGAAAGCACGGAGGAAAGACCACTGTCGACGGAGAGTGTGTCGTGAATTGGCCACTGACCTAGGCGTCCGCGCGCCCTGCTGTTTTCGTACGAGAGGGATGAATCGTTCCCTATGCGGTTACAGTCTGAGGTGAGTAGGCATCGTCTGGATTGTTCGCGTGGCCATTGAATATTGTGGGTAGATATTTATCTCTTACAACGTTCAGGCGGTGCTTCATCACCGGTAGTGTGGCAAGGAAGTCCCATCGGCATCAACGTCTCCGTTCTCAGCCCGTTATCTGGTCTCGGCTAGACAGAGGAGATATCTCCTGCCCGTGTCTTTCATCGAGATTATGTGTCCATAGTCATCGTGCAAATGAGCCCTACCAGGGACTTTCCCTCCTGGGATGGTTCTATGCCGAGACGTGGTCGTCTAAGCTTGGCTCTCTACGATGGTGCGCTCAAGCACGCGTCGCGGCAATGCTGCTCGCCGTATGTGCCCGTTCGTATTGGCGTTAGACTTGGAGATGCCTGGATGCAGGACAGTATCGGCGATGAGTAGCCACTGGCATAATATACCTAAAGGCCCCTTTCTCCCCGCCATTGGTATTTCTCGTGCTGTCTGCCGTTGGATATTGATTACCTGGCGAATCGACCGTGCATAGAGTCGATTACACGTTGCACTGTGAGTTGTCAACTCAGTCACGAAGTGGTTTTGACTCTCCTGTATACCTTCCAGACTTCAGAAGAATAGCATACATCCCACCGTCATCGGCATGTGGATCAAGTGGGAATAGCCGGCCTCCCGGTGCTGAAGTTGAGTTCGAGAAGTCAAAGTATGCCGTGAACAGCTCCACTCCCAACAGAAGTGCGTAGGTCCGTCGGCGGGTATCGGAGGTGCGCCCCGGCGGTGGTATTCGACCGCTTTCCGCACGGAGGACTTTCACGTTGGGTGGTTATGCCTCGACGAACTCTGCGTCGCGGATAACTCTCGCTTCGTAAGTACGCCACAACGCTCTCGGTAAAGACAGCCAATTGAAGCAGTCAAAGCGACCTCGAGGCCCGGACGCGAATGCGCCAAGCGAGCGAGCGATTCAAGGTGAGCATTCTGGTATACTCACAAGTCGTAATCTGACCGGAGACCGACGTCGCCTGACGACAGGCGCATTACGGCACTCTACGTACGTACTGCGAGTCTTCTGCCTGTCGGCTGTCGCTCATGGTACTGATGTTTTCCCTCACCTGCCAGGGTCCCAGTGGGTTCGAGTAGGACCCCCGATAATCCTCACAGACCCCTGATCCCTTGTCCGGATCAGACTGGAGGGCCCGGAGGGGGTATGCTGGATCCTTGTCCGGATCAAAGCCGCCCACTTTAGGTTGAGAGGCCGGATCCTTCGTCCGGACTAGAGGGCGCCTGTCCGGATCGGCGCTTATAAGACGGTCCCTTATACGCACTGTGCAACAGTATAGCAATGCAGATTATACAAATCAAAGTTTGAAAAAGCCTTTATGAGACATTTCAGCTCAATTCCCCGTGAAATAGTGACAAAATTTAGCCAACCAAGTACTTGAGAATAGACGCCTTCCGGATGCTCATGGGCGCTTACGGGCGCTTAGCGTAGGCCAGAGGCGTTGTCCGGATCAAACTGCTCCGTAGACGCTCAAAATCTGTCCGGATCAGACCTCGCCAAATCGCCCTCGCCAGGATCTGGCCTCTGTGAGGATTATCGGGGGTCCTGTTCGAGTCTCAGAATTGCCACCCTTTTGCCGTCGTATCGCTGCGTCTCTGCTCCGGCTTACTTGTGCAGGTCCATGATAGGGCTGGAAATGCTGTGTGTGAGTATCCATCTGTTCCGTAATTGTCAAAGAGTGGCAGTGGGACCGTTCGCGAGCTTCAGCCCAGTCGTGTCTATATTTGCGACTTGTCTGATCCTGCTGTTCTGTTCACAGTCAGAGACGACCCCGGCTCGCCTATCGACAAGTCTCGCCTGTCATTCCTCGAGCGTATCTTGGCAGCTGACCGCGTATCGTAGGTGCACCAACCATCACCCAGGTGGGATGCCGTTCACTTGGCCCTCAGAATGAGAGCCGAGCGAAGGCTAGGCGGGGCCTAGGGCAAAGTCGGTTCGCATGTGGCTTGCGACCAGAACAAGGTCGGTTTGGTCATTGGACAGCGCTCTGTCGAGCAGTGCTGTCATGTCTGACACGGTGAGAAACGCAGCCGTCATGAGCCGCGTGGTCAAGGGACTTGGTGTCATGACGGTTTCAAGGTGCGTATGTCGACCTGGAATGATGTGGGTCTCGGACGACTTACCTCCCCCTCTCCTATATGACAAGGGAGAGCTAGAGCGCAAATGATCCACTCTGCATGATGTCGTACGTAGCTCTCCGCTCTCGTGCTATCATCATTCACATGGTTTAGCTACGCATTCTTCTTCCTTCGGTGTGGATTAGGCGAGAACAAAATCATCTGATCGGCACGAAGGGACGAAGCTTCGAAGAACCAGAACGTAATGCCGGTTGTTTGAATGGCAACGAGCTACAGTCCTGATTCTCCCAGCGCAATAGCGTCCGTCCAGAGCGATATCAAATCGCATGTATATTGACCTTGACTCTCTGCTCTAGTCGTCACTGTTCATCTCAGACAGAGCCCTCACGATGTCAGCCTGATGCGCAGAGGCCGACAGAACCCATACCTTTTCCCGCATCATGATACGTGCGGAAGGTCGCGAAGCACCACTGAATGCCGCGATGATGTTGCGTATTAGACGGCGACACATGGCTCGTCAGTCAGGAAACGGACGATGAGATACCTGGAGACTCAAAGGGCGTGGAGAAAGGTAAGCCATTGATATGGCCATGACGGACCTGTCGGATCACAACGCATCTGTGCCACGAAGGTCTCTCGCAGTCTCTTGAATGGCGACGAAGTGCGCTAACCTATTATGCCCGAGAGCCCGACTCCTCATGCAGCATACGCCACGGTAATCATGGCCCTAGAGAAGTGCGGAAGTCAGTGATAGGTAGCATCAGGAATACCGTGAGGAATCATGATGCCACAGTACATGGTGAGTAGCTGAGTGCGCTCCGGGAAGGACAGAAATAACTCACCCCGATCAGTCAGAGAATTCGAACAGAGCTTCTATCACTACGCATGCATCGCCCGCAAAATCAGTTGCCAACCCGTGAATCATTTGTATTCGCACGAACCTTAACTTGCCCTCCGAGCGTCTGCTCGAGCAGCTTTCTTCTCATGGGTCCCTTAATAGCGGCTGGTCTGCCTCTTGACCCCTTGTCAGAATCCTCCCTTCCTCCACCGGAGTGTCCTGTGCACCCTAGCGATGTCTGCGGATGATGTGCTCCCACTCCGGCGAGCTGAGGTACGTCTCCTATCGATTCTCGTCTTGTCATGTGCAGCTGACAGACGGCTCAATGCTACAGCTCATATCTTTATTTCTTGAATCGCTCCTTTTTGGCGCATTTGCCGTCTTGTACTTTATTTCGGTATGGATCCTCATGTACAGAAGACAACTCCATGGGCGCACGAAGACAAACAAGTGGATGCTCGCGACGGTGACCACAATGTTTGTCTTAGCCATAGCGGTGAGCCGCGCTATGCCATTACTTTTCTATCTTGTCCGCCGAGCTAACATGCATATCAGCATTTGTGCTTTGATGTTCAGCGAGCCATAGAAGGATTCATTGTCCATGGCGGCACCCCGGACGGCACGAACGCGTTCTACTCTCGCCTGAGCAACCCTACGCATGTCGCAAAATCAACTATATACATCACTCAGACTCTCGTTGGGGACGGTTTTGTGGTATGCCTATGTGACTCTCTCTCATTGTACATTCCAGCTAATCATGACGTCCCCTAGACATACCGCCTCTATGTCGTATGGAATCGGATGCGGGCCATCGCCTTTCTCCCGCTAGCCATGCTAGCGGGGTCTGCCGGTAAGTGCATTTAAGACACCTCGCGAGTTAGATAGCGCTAACATTGGGAAACCCAGTCGCGGGCTATGGGATTTGCTACGAACTCACGCAGGTGAAGGAGTCGGACGCCATCTTCGCACAGAACCTCCAGCCTTGGATCACGTCGTTCTTCAGCCTCTCGCTAACCACGAACGTCCTTGCTACGAGTGAGCACTTCTTGTACATTTCTCCCTCCACAGCAGTCTCCAATTTGCGCTGCATCATAGTCCTCGTGACAGGAAAGATCATTTGGTCGAATCAGCGAGTGAAGAAGTACCGCGCTGGGTACGCTGCCTTGACGCATTCCGGCGTCATAGAGACCATTGTGCAATCCGCAGCGATCTATTCTGCTGCGCTCGTGTCGCTCCTCGCCACCTACGTCTCGGGGTCCAACGCGCAGTACATCTGCCTCGACGCTCTACAGCCACTGATCGTGAGCCTACCTCCTCTTCCTCTTCCTCTCACTGTCTTACGTTTTGTGCGCGCTCCCACTGACTCCCGACCCAGGGCATCGTCTTCACCCTCATCATCATCCGCGTCGGGCTGAACGAGACGGCAAGCTCGTCGAGAGGACAGGCTGATTCCCGTGTGACCGGGGCCGCTGTTGTGGGCGGGAACGGACCCAGTGGACACCAGTTCCCTATGCGACCGCTCGCGATCAATGTGTCTGTTTCCAAGACGCACGATCGCTCTAGCTTCGAGGCATATGACCAGAAGGACATCGTACATGTCAAGAATGGCCTAGATCTGGAGAGCGGCGACAGCAGCACGCACACCCCCTGACTCCCAACGAGGTCTAGGGAATGACTGTGACTCTGACGGACAACAGACGTCGTGCAATTGTGATGTAAGATGGGAAGGAAGTGTGCCTGTCCAAATACCGCTACTATTATGATGAATACCTGACTCCTTTCGTTCGTGCTGCGTCCGAGTAGACAGATCTTTGTGGTAGTAGACTTGGCGGCTTCGTATGATGCACCAATCACGTTATGGATTTCCCACTGGTGTTCTCACCAGTCCTCGATCACAGATCAGGGAGTGGGTCGCAGAATACACTCTATGCAAGGTGTGCAAGGACGGCCTCCTTTCTCGGGACCTCGAGGAACGTCGAACACTTTGGAAGAGGTATCTCAAGGTTTTGAATGGCGAGGTAGAGTAATATAGTAGAGGATCGTGACTACTGTGTGTTTGTCTGGGGTGTCTAAGTCGTATGTAGGAGGCCGAGTCTCGGGTCGCGCTATACATCCAGCTGTCGAATCTCTACAATACCATCCTACATTCCATATATCAATGTTCTCCCGTCCAGCGTGAATTGCATGAGCGTCACCGCAGTGGAACGATCGCGGGCAAGCGTGAACATCGCTATCTCGGATCCGTCGCAGACTGCGCCGACATGTACCACTCCCTCTCCATCATCGTACGCGACGTGCTCTCCAGTCGGAGACAGGCAGAACACCCCTCCACTTCCGACTCCGGCTGCAAACGTGATCCTCTGCAGAGTTTCCGGTCCCGTTTCCTTCCAGCTCCATATGGTGACCGTCCTGTTCGATTTGTCGACAAGTAACACGTGGGACCCATCCGGCGAGAAAGCGGCCGCGGAGAAGTCATCCTCCGGACGCTCTAACGATGCGATCGGCTCCAGAGTCTCCATGTCCAACACACGGGCCTTCCCACCAGAATGTCCAGTGACGAGTCGCCTGCCCTCGCCGTCGAATGCGAACGCGTCCGCTGCCACGGTTGTATCGGACAACAGTGGCCTCATGACGTCCGGATCTTCACTGCGGAGCGACCGGATGTCCCACGCGTGGAAAGACGAGAACGTCCCAGCCGAAAGCCAATCTGCGTCCGGGGAGAAGACAATTCGACGCAGCGGTGGCCCTGGGTACTGCAGAGCTAGTTTAGGGTCGATGTTCTGGCTGTAGAGCGTGTAGATGGGCATGATACCCCGCAAGTTACTATCGATGGAGAGGATATCCTGATTCCATAGGCATATCGCCCCCGTGACGGAGCAGGCTGCGATATAAGCGCCGTCCGTGGACCACGCGAGAGTCTGTATCGACATGTTGTGCGGATAGACGGCGAGTTGTTGGGATACGTCGCAGCGTGGGATGTTCATGAGATTAACGGTGGAGGAGAAATCCACAGCCCATGCCAGCAGCTGACTGGCGGGGGAGAAGGCGAGAGCGATCTGAGGATCAGTCTCCAGTCCGTACCGCCATGATAGTTCATCAACAAGTTTGCCAGCCTGAAGGTCCCACAGGATCGTCGTCTGAGCAGCCGTGGCCGCCCATCTACCGTTTGGCGAAACTGCCAACGCACTGACTCTGCGATGGCATCCGTGACCGTTAGGGAGGTTGTCCTCATCTCCCCCCCATCCTTCAAGGCCATCGTTTGAATGAGCCCGCGTGTCGGAATCGTAGAATAGGTGCATACCTTGCGCAGAGCACATCACATAAATCCTCTTTCGGCTGTTTAGCATCGGAAACAGATCCGCCAGCCGATAAGACCAATATTTCCAACTATCACGATTGCAGGAGACGAAGTCAAACCAGACCTCGGCGTTCGGTATACGTGACAGAACTTCGTCAAGCTCTCGAGCTTGATAGTAAGCGTTGTCGTGTATGAAATCCTCCGAGAGCTTTCTCTGGGTGGAATCTATAGGAATCTGTATGGTGATCATCCGCAAGGCCTTGAAGTCGATGTCTTCCACAACACGTCTTACAATGCGCAGAGAGAGCGAGAGAGTGCCAACGTCGTATGTGTGTGCAAGGTGTATTTTGAGATACTGAAGGTTCCTAAGCCCAAATCGTATAGCTTGAAGTACTAAAAGGCAGTGAGTGGAAGATAACGGATGCCGTCGGAGGCTGTCACGCACCATCCTGTTCCATGATTCCTGTTGTCGAAAAAGTGAAGTCTGCCAAAGATAACGACCGAGTTGCCAGATACGCGAGTGCGCGTATGGCCTGGTGATTGCACATGTCGGACATCTGTACTCTGTCAGAACAGCAGAACAGCAGATACGAGCATACTTAGGCTCACCTCTAACTTAGTTATACCGATATTACTCATGGGCCGCTCCAAGGACCCAAGAGCGTCCGTCGTGCCAACTCTGATCGCGTAGCAGCGAAGGTCAAGGAGTCCGGGGAGGCTGCAAACAAGCCGCACGAGCTCGCGCTCCGTTCTGAACAAAATATCGTGCAGAATTAACTGTGCAACCGAAGCCCATTGACGAGACGTCGCTAACAGGTGGCGGCTGCAGGATAAGGCAGTATCGAAACTCCCCGTATCCCTGAACCTCCAGCAGCGGAGATAAGGGAGTTTAGGGAGGAGGACGACAGACGCGAGCTCAAAGAGCGTCTCCGCATGGTTCTCGCTGCGGGCGGTCATGACGGTGACCCTGTGAATGTATGAGCGTATATCAAGCTTCGAATCCAAGAGATCGCAGAACGGGGCAAGGTCTCTCCTATGCTCGATGCAGACACTGTAGAAGAGATGACGACGAGCGCGGAGGGACCATCGGGTGCACACGACGGAGCACTGGTCGAGCGCACGTCGATCGACGCGAAGCCAGTCGATTATATGCTCCTCCATCTCTATGGGGAGTTTCTGAGTTCCAGAGACGACCATAGTGGCGGAGGTGGTGGTATGAGAGTGAGGGCACTCGATCTTTCTGATGCCACGCAGTGTTGCGCGCCTAGTCACACTCGTGCGAACGAGACACTTCAACTCGGAAACTTGGTGTCAATCGGTAGTATGTACCTGTGCTAACATGAGCACAGGAATCCAGTATCTTGGCACCTTCATAGCACAGCCCGATGCACTCACAGCCACCTGATTCTCAATAATACCACGCCAGACACTCCGTGTCGGCGAATTGGAGCCCGCTCAAGACTCGGAGATGGCCCTCAGAACCTCAGAGCGTAGCAGAGGGAATGCTGGAGGGAGATACAGGGTATGAAGCGCGGTGCATGAGTCCTAGTAAAGTAGGCATCAATGTAAAGTAGCGTGGACAAAGTGAAGATACTATATGGTAGACCGATAAGCTTGCATCTGTTGCGAAGTTGGAGCTCGTTAGTCTCCGGACCGGCCGGCCCGCTGACATACGTTGGGCAGTTGGCTGCAGCTCGTTGGGCGCGTTTTCCGACATGACCTGTTTCTTTCATGCTTGTCCTCTACAACCTCTACCTGCTCTCGACAACGTGTTCATCTTTGGGCTATTTGCCTGTCATCTGCGCTGGATTCTATTGGGGTATTGACGCACTAATGGCAACTGTGTACACAGATATGACAAGCTGAACATGCCAGACAACATATCGGACGACTCTGAGCCTACGTTCGAGGCCAAGTCAGCGACCGGAACTCCTCACTCCCCTCACTTCATCTATCGGGCGCGATATCGATGTTTTCTTCTCGCCAGAGAATTGGAACGTTATACCGCTTGCAGACAGGATTGTTTCTCGTGTCTAGTGCCCACCGAGGTTCTTCAGTGCCAATGCAGTCGACCATTTTTGCTGACTTGATCGCCTTTGCGACCTCCGCTGCTGGCGACTTCTTTGAGAGCTGTCTGGTCGTACATCTCACTGCAGACTCTTTTTTGTTACTGACGCCTTCTGCACGATGATTTACTCGCATACAGCTCGATGTAAATATCCCAACGTACCTTGACGGCATTGACGACGCTGACATACTCTAGGTTATCTGCGCCGAAGATCCGCTACGAGTTGAAGCCTCTGCTCGTTCATTGCTGGCCTCACTTATACGCCCTCGATGCTCCCCACGGCGTTGTACGACTGCAACAGGCCTCTCTCCAAGAAAGATATGTTATATGGCGTCACCGGTACGGGTGGGAGCGGCTATCAGGCTATCCCCAAGACTTGCGCTGGGTCGTCTACGGTCTTCACGCCATCGCGAGGCGGAAGACATCTCCGTGAACATCTACGGCGCTCCCTTTACGCGCGCGAAAAATATCCCGTTCTGGACCATGACCCGGTCGACGTCTTCGAGAGGGGTTAACAATTTTCCAGCAGGCGGCAGCTCTTGCGCCCGGACTCGGAGGAGAGCCGCGACGCGACATTCCAGGTATGGCCATGGCCTGTGAAGTAGGTTTGTAGACATTTTGATCGCTCAATATATAGCTGGTATACTTTTGCGCAATTTGAGGGCCTGAATCGTACAACCCGATAGATGTATGACATACATAGTGTACAAACATGTTCATGGTATCACATCCCAGACATATCAAAGCACGAAACCTGCACGTCCCATATCACACCCGAAGCCATGCTCTCTACACGTTCGCTCTGGTTCTCGACGGAAGTTCGCTGAGTCCTCAAGCAGCCTGTCCGTACCAGTTCGGGAGCGTCAAGCCGATGAACTCGGGCAGCTTGCGCCAGATCCGCCTGCGCTGCTCCAGATCGCGCTTCTGCAGATACTTCCGGCACCCATCGCAGAGCGCGTGATGTGGGTTCATCGGCTGCTGGAACCCCTGGGCCTGTGCGAACGGTAGCTGGTGACCGGGTCCATTCAGGATCAGGAACAGGTTCGCTGGTATGTGCATCGGCATCATGCCAGCGGCAGGAGGAGGAGGGGCAGGCTGCAGCATAGGACCACCTTGCATAATGCCAGCATTCCCCTGGGCGTATCCGTCTACGTTCTGCATCCAGCTTTCGAGCGCATGGTCTGACGCGACGGCACGCGAGCCCTTTGAAAGCGCGCTGTACTCGAGGACGCCGCGGACGAAGTCGTTGCATGCCATGTCGCCGCGGGGCTTGCTGCACCCGGGCCTGTCGTGCGGTAGCTGGAGCACATGATATGCGGAGTGCGCGTTCTCCGTCGCGAGGCGCGCTTTCATCTGGAGGACGAGGTAGAGGTCGTCGGGGGAGAGGCGCTCCATGGAGCCGTCCTCGAGCGTGTAGCCGCGGGCGACTTCGGGTCCGAGGGTGGCGCAGATGTAGAAGGCCAGGGGGAGGATGGAGGTGGTGTTGGTGAGGCGCGCGAGGTTGATGGCGCCGACAGCGTGAATGGGCTCAGGGCTCCAGCCTTGAGCGTTCCGGCCTTCCACCCAGTCGTCGAAGTTCATCGTGTAATAGGTCGTGAGGTACTTCAGTGCGTGATCATAGAGCCCCTTGAGCTCATACTTGTGATCGAGACGAAGTATGGCTGATATAAAGCTAATGTCGACCTTGTGGTCGTTCAGCCTGTATAGAATGTGAGCGAACCTCGACGCGCGATGTGTGAGATACTGAAACGTGCATCAAGTTCTTGTTCAGAGGGTATATCTTGCGGAACAGTGCGCGGAAATCGTTGGGAGAGTCGAAGAGCGTAATGACGGGACAGCCCTCGAAGACCTCTGACGGGTCCATGCGAGCTTGGGCCACCTCAAACATGCTGCGGAAGAAGTCCGAGTGCTCGGCCAGGAGGCCTTTATACAGTTTGAATGCGACACCTTCGGACACAATGATGATGCTCCCGTCTTCAAACCAGTATTCCTTGTCCCTTACGGAGGCTAGGACTATGTCAGATGCGGTAGGTGGTGACATGGCACGGAGGGCACCGAGGATGGCGCTGCTGGAGGCGCCACTGACAGGCGTGGTGGCCTCCGAGTCGATTCGTAACCGTTTCCTGTCTGGTTCCTCCATCTAACAAAAGGTCAGTAAAATTCGTCTATTCAATACTCTTCGACAACTCCCTCACCAGAGTATAGCTGTTTGTGCAGAGAGACAGAGTGGCACAGGGATGGTGGGAGAAAGGAAGAAAAAGGCTCAGTACTATGTACATGGTTCACGTACTAGCGCCCAACCACGCGTCCGGCCCGCGAGGAAGCATTACAACCGAGTTGCCCATGACGATCGCACGGACCACCACCATCTCCCAACACTTCTTAACGAGGGTGAGCGTGCCCAGAGACAAGGCGAAGACACCATTCACTGATATTTACGTACGGAGAACACGGCCTGTAGCAGCCACCTGTGAACGCGCGATAACAACGATTCCGGTGACCGAGCTTGGGCTGAGGCTCGCTCTCTTGTCAATAATTCATGAGACATGTATGATCATGCTGGTCTATCTCCCTGCTGCACTAGACGACGTCTCAAGCTGCGACATCATCAAAGTTTATGGACGGAATCGCTCTGGCTGCTGTGGTCTTGCGATTCCCCGATTCGACGTTCCACACTTCTCTATTGGTCTCAAGCAAAGCAGGCGGGGCGGTGCTGCTAATTCGCTCTCTGTTTTCAGACGAGTCAAGGCCAAATGTCCGAGGATGCAGATAAGCCAGCTTAGGAGCTTTTCCCCCTTGTGACCAGGCTCAAAGAGCCGTGCACTGCGTCGCAGGCTCTCTCAAGACTCAAGTATTCGCGCTCATGTGGACATCCTTGTGAGCTTGGCGTCGCACGTTGTACAGCATGGCCACAATTGCGCCATATAACGTATCGCTGTCGTGCTGTCGGCTGTGAACGTGAGCATTGTTACCTTCTGCCATGATTGCTGAGATACGAATTTTTGCCGATCCGTACTCGGTGTTAACTCACAGAGTTTGTCGCCAGATGCGCATGACGTTTCGACGAGCGTCTGTCATAGTCACTGGCAGCTTGTCTGCCCAAACCAACTTAAGAATGCGCAGCATTCTCACAAGATCGAGCCTTGCCCGTACAAATATTCCACCGACACCCATGACACCCGCCAAGTGATCGTGCTAAGAACGTACAGATGGCTATGTAATCCAGTCCATAGCGTCGTGACTCGAGGTGGATTTGCAGCGTCGATGTCTCGTGTAGTGCCCTCTACTGTGATCGCACTGATTGAGGTACTTACATTCACATCACATTTCGGACATCGCATGACATGCTCTCCTCCTATTCCACATACACCGCTGTATGGCAAAGACTTGCTTGACGTTGGCGAGTAGTATGCTATTCAGAGCTCGCGCCGTGGCTGTAATCGGATCCGACTCGCGGGGAACTTGGCTGCGGGTGGCCAGTAATACGGTAACACAGTGTGCTGCGGAATTGTCAGCCCTCGCTAAAACCTCACGCCCTGGGCATAGTGAGGCAACGTCCGAGTATTCACCACATTATACATGTACTTGCCTGGTCTGAGCAAGGTTCGAGGAGGTTGTTCGAGCCAGTTCCTGAGCAACTCGTCTGAAGAAGTGACAAGCTTGGAGGGCAGAGGTAATAACATTCATGAGAACGGGAGGTGCCGAAACGCGAAGCAAGCGACTCCGCCACTACCGCCGGTTACAATAGCACAATGATCACCGCGCTTCAGCAGGCCTCAGCTTTGCACCGCGCCCGAGACTGCGCAGCGCTTTCATCCTTGTTTTCTTACCCCTTGCTCCAGCTGGTTCTGTCGCCTCTTTCTTTCTTCTCTCTACTACCCCTGCACCCACCTCGTAACGACACCCATGCATCTCCTGCCTCACTCGCTGGCAATCTACTGCTTGCTCTCTCTTGCGTACCCAGAAGCCCTGGCGGCTCCACACTCAACACCTCGGAGCCCGATTCCTCGCACAATACCTCTCCTCCGACGCTCTAGGACCGCACGCAATGCAACAGAAACCATCGCATGGCTCCAGCACCATCGCGACTCATTAGTGGGCAAGTACGGGGGCAAGGCAGGCTCCGGGAATGCGAAGCGGGCGAGCGGCGTGAACCTGTGCGTATCTATTTCCAAACCGCTCTAACGCGACGCTCATAGCGACCGCTCCACCCCAGACTCACGAACCAGCAGTTCGACTCGAGTTACTATGGCTCTATTGCTGTGGGCACGCCTGCAGTCGCATTCGACGTGATTCTCGACACGGGATCGTCGTGAGTGCCACAGCCTACTGAAGGCTTCTCAACGCCACAGCTGACAGTTCCGCAGCGATCTTTGGGTAGCCGCGGCAGACGGGTTGTCGACCGTTGACGACGGTATCACCAAGTTCGACCCTTCAGGTATGTCCGCTCGCGCTCGTTCACGACGACGTAGTACGCAACGCACTGCGGAACAGTGCCGCTCCCCAGTTCCATCCGCATCGCCTCGTGCTTCAAGCCTGTTACTGACTGCGCGCGCAGCCTCAAGCACGTTCAAAGACCTGAACACGCCCTTCGAGATCCAGTATGGGTCCGGCGCGGCGCAGGGTACGCTCGGTCAGGACGTCGTCCAGATGGCTGGTTTCCAGGTGGACTCGCAGATGTTTGGTCAGCTTCCCTTCGCGATCCTGTGGACTTTGGGACGCTCTCCTAACTCCAACACACAGGTGTCGTTACGCAGCAGCAGGGCGTACTGAACACGCCCGTCTCTGGTCTCATGGGACTCGCTTTTCAGACCATTGCATCCTCAGGCGCGACGCCTTTCTGGGAAGCGCTCGCCAACAGCGACGGGACGCTCGACGAACCTCTCATGGCGTTCCAGTTCACGCGCTACCTCGACGTGGCGCAAGCGGAGGAGCTTGAGCCGGGAGGCACATTTAACTTGGGCGCGGTGAACACGTCTCTGTTCACGGGCGATATCGATTACCAGCCGATCCCGGACGGTCAAGAAGGGTTTTGGATTCAGGAACTGACTGGTGAGTAGAAATTTCTCCTTCCAGGATGCACCAAATGACACTTTTCTTCGTACACTTCAGGCTTAACCGTCAATGGGAACTCTATAACTCTTCCCTCGGGATCTGGTTCATACGCAGCCATTGACACTGGCACGACGCTTGTTACCGGGCCTGAGGACGTTGTGGCCGCCCTGTACGCTCAAATCCCCGGTAGCGAAGCTCTGTCAGGCCAGAACGAAGGCTTTTACCAGTATCGTAAGTACGCCTCCCAGCCCTTGGGCTGCGATCCGCGTCCCAAGGGCTCTGTTCGGTGTTTCGTACTGACACTCTGGTCCCCCATGTTTCCAGCCTGCGACACGGAAGTGAACATCACGATGCGCTTCGGCGCGAGCACCGTCTCCTGGCCGATCTCCCCCGTCGACATCCCGGTGTCGACCGGGCTGAGCCGCGGCCAGTGCGTCGGCGCGTTCAACTCGATCAACCTCGGCGGGTCCGGGTCAGGCGTGCCCGCGTGGATCGTCGGGGACACCTTCCTCAAGAACGTGTACTCTGTCTTCCGCGCGCAGCCGGCCTCGGTCGGGTTCGCGGCGCTCTCGGACGCGGCGACGGCGCAGAACGGGGACCTCGAGGCCCCGGTGGCGGAGCCTACGATCGGGTCTGTCGTCACTGTTAGCGCGGCGGCGACGGGGGTGAGCCCTGCGGCGACGGACCGCGCGGCGAGTGAGCCCAATGGGGCTGCGCCGAGGGGAGCTGCTGGGTTTGGGATGAGCTTTGTCGTTTGTGCGTTGGTGGGGGCGGCCCTGTTGTGATGAAGGAGGGAGGGACCGTCTTCGTACTGAGTACCGGACCAAGAACCCTATGTAATATCACTTCCGCGACGTACACTAATCTGCTAATGTCCCTGTTCAATGAAAAAAGGGACCTGTTTTGCGCTAAACTGGCCATCTCTCGCCATCGACGCCAAATGGCTCCGGCCATACAAAGCAAGAAACCACCTACAGCAATCGGCGCGAAGGCAATCAAGGTATGCCATATCCGACTCGTACGTCTAAGCCTCAAGCTGTCGAAGTCGACATAGTAGGCCTCACCCCGCCCACTCGGGTACGAAGGAACTGTTGACGCGGGATGCAATGGGAAGGGAGACAGTGTGGAACAGTCTAGAGTAATGATGAAGGGATCTCTTGACAGTATGATACTCAATTTGTTGATCCAAGTTTCGAAGTAATTAAAGCGTAAGGCCAAAGGAATGACTGGAATCTCGCTCATCGACTCATACGGACGTGACAGGCCGAAGCACCCTGAGACGCGTGACGTCACGCGTAGCCGCCTCCAAAATCGCGGATCGTGAGTCACGACGGCTGCAACTCCGACTCCTCCCACACCGTGACGCACCTTCTGCTCACAATCTCAAGTGCTCGTTCTACTCTATTCTATGGCCTACGACGGACCTCCACTAAAGCGCGCTCGGCTGGAAGAGTCTGCCTCGACTATACCCCCAACATCAGGCACGGCCGCTACGACAATCGAGCATGATGAAGAATTTTGGTTTGACGATGGGAGTGTTATTTTAGTTGCAGGTGGCATCGCCTTTCGAGTATACCGCGGACTCCTTGCGTCGCAGTCCTCAGTGTTTGCGAACATGTTCGCGTCTTCGTGCGCCTCACCCCTGGAGTCGTGCGACGACTGCCCCACCGTCCATCTGTCCGACTCTGCAGACGATCTACGGGACTTCCTACGGGTGCTGTTGCCAAAATTCCGCGGTTTGTACGTGTCAATGCTCTGTTCACGATATGCCTTCAGATAATCGAGACAGCACCATACAGATTCGACGAAGATGGTGAACCGGTGCTTAACTTCGAGAGCACCTACGCCACTCTGCTTCTCGCCCACAAGTACGATGTCGAAGATCTCCAGAAGCAAATGTTGCTCCTGCTGAAGGGTTACTACGTGGACAAGCTCGATAAGCTTCTCCCGAACGACGACGAATGGTGTTTTTACAAGCCAGATTTGATCCATGCCTTCGGTGTTGTCCAGCTCGCGCGTCTCACGGACACTCCCTCGTTGCTCCCGATGGCGTTCTACCACTGCGCCCTTCTTGACGAGTTCGTAGTGGATGGCTGGGAGCGCAGGGATGGATCTGTGGTGCACTTGAACCAAGAAGACCTCAAACGATGCATTCGTGGACGCGGCCAGATTACCAAGGCGGCAACCGCGACCTTCTTCGACACCTATACCACCAATCCAGCAGCAGATTGCACCACTCCAGAGTCCTGCCAACCAATACTCACGTATATGCACTTCGCACGGGGTGCGGAAGGCCTAGCGGCGTCGATACGGCGTATGTTCCACCACTGGCCCGAGAGTATCGTACGCAATTGGCGAGGTTCCCGTGGCCAATCACTTTGCGATGAATGTGCGAACAGCATCATCAAAAAGGAGCGTAGAGGCCGCGAGAAACTGTGGAAGCAGCTTCCGACCTTCTTCGATCTGGATATCGAGGGCTGGGGCGAAAAGTAACAAAGCCGCGATGCTGCGAAGAAGAGATGGATGAACGTATGAACGACATACTCGCTTGGAGAACGAACGATTGACACTAACAACACGATCTAATCTCACTAGGTGAATTGTCTTGACTGGGGTCACTCATATCCATCGGACTCGTAGAGAAACGGGGTTGTACAATGGGTTGTACTTTTGACAGCTGAGTTGGGGGTAGTCTTACACGTCCTCCGCAGCCTGAAGAATAATTGGCTTACCAGATCTATCCGTAGAGCGCGCCTCGAGTCAGGACGCGCCATCTGCTAGTGCCGTGTGCGAGCGGCGAGCATGTGTGCGAGCCCGAGTGCGACTCGGACATGACCATAATGTCTGTAGTTGAGACTGACGAGCCGGGAACGAAGTGATAAAAAGTCCATGAATACGCGATAGTTGACTCGACTTACTGGCTTACTGATCTGATTACTTGGTGTTACTTACTTGTGCAATCGAGTTAGCGCCGTTATGACCGAACCTCCATATTCCGTCCACCACGACGGACTTGGTCTCGAAACGAGTCGTCGCTCTCTCCAATCGACTCTGGAATCCGCTGAACTGCCTTTTGCTCATTCAGACTGGCGATGCCTCGTACTCACCCACGGGCAGATTCTGGAGTCTCACGAAAGTCATCCCTCGTTGTGTGTCGCACTTCCTGCCTCAGAAAATCTATTGCCAATGATTGCTTGCATGATCTTCGGACACTGTAGAGGACACCGTGGCTGGAATATACAGCCGCATAAAGATGGAACTTCCCAGCACCGTGAGTACTACTGTCCACTGTCCGGCCCCATATGGCTGCCTTTTCTCTCCCCACTCCGCCTCATCATCGCTCAACGATAATTCGTCAAATTTGATCTGACGTTGTGGGAGGATGTCTCAGGGCTTCCGTTCTTCCTGAGACGCACGAAGCGATGGACCTGTGCGGGCGCGCATCCGGGTGAGTGGCCCCTTCATCGCTCTCCTCCCATACGGCAGATGTCCTGCCGGGGATAACTCTTTCCTTATGATATCCATTTGTGCTACGATGGGTGCCTCAACTCCGAGCTTGTGTGTTGTACATTTCCCTGACGGAGTCGGCAGTAGGGTACACAGTCTATCGCCCTTGATCTGAAAGCTGTCGGTGTGCTCTTATCGTCTCGAGCTCATAACGCTGCAGGTCTGGTCATGTACTAGTATACATCCAGAACTCATCTCTGGAGATTGAGGTTGCCAGTCTTCACATATCAGCTCACAGTCCTCTAATAGGGACCCACTGCGCGTTAGCGTTCGCACCGCTTACCTGCGACGGCGTACAGTAGCTCTGCCCTGGCGCTGAAGGAAGCTTTGGCTTGTTCTTCGCACCGCACGGACATTCGTCAGTGATAAAGTTCACACTCGATACGTCGAACAGCCATCATGCGCGTCCATGCTCTTGACTTATGAACTCAGGCGCAGCTCGTGATCTTCAGAGACGGACTCCCTTCTTCAGGCCGTCCTCTGTGACATTGACCCTGAAGCATGTCGACAAACAATGCGGCTCTCACTGGCGTTCAGGTGCGTACGTTCCAGCGACGTTCTCATGGCATATGCTGATTCTCATGCACTTGTCATGAAGCGTAGCACGATGCGGACATCTGTCGTTGTTTCCCTTGTTGGCTTCTTCCTCGAGTCGCTCCTATGCGGCGCCTTCACTGTCGTTTTCGGAGCTGGAGTATGGGCTATGTCAACGGGGAAGCTGCAGTACCGCCGTTCGTCTCGCGATACCTTGCTATTTGCCGCCAGCGCTGCCATGTATGCGCTCGCTATCGCGGTACGTCTTTTCTCGCTCCTGCCTTTGCCGTGCTCTGTTGTTGACACTGAGATGTCTGCAGCATATCAGCATCGACGCGCATGTTATCGTTGCAAGCGGGATACTCCGAGGCGCCGATCTCAAGAGCTTGTCGAGCTCGCTATCCACCTTCAACAGTGTCGGGGTAGCAAACTTTGGGTTCCTCAAATTGACGATTTATATAATCCAGACGCTTATCGCCGATGGATTCATGGTGCGTAAGCTTGTGTGCTCACTATTCACAATCCAACATCAATGCATGCGCCAGATATACCGTGCGTTTGTCGTATGGAATAGCTCGTGGAGAGCCGTCTTCATACCATTCGCGCTCCTCATTGGTGCTGCAGGTACGTCTCATTTTATCCTTTGTGATGCTAGCACACTGACCCGTTCATTGGTAAGCACTTGGGATGTTCGTCGTCGTGTCGGAGACGATGAGCACAATGCCTCTTCCGAAGCTGCATGCCTGCACTCGCGCGTACTTCCTCACGACGCTCGCTACTAATGTCATAGCAACTCGTGCGTACAATGCTCTCTCTCTCTGCTTCTCCGCGCTGACAGCGCCCCACCCCACTAGTCCTCGTCATGAAGCCGCTCTTCGGGTGGAGGAGGAGCGCGCGCGCGTACCGTCCGAAAGGCTCCCAGCTGCGCACCGTCCGATGGCGCGTGATGGAATCTATCCTGCAGTCGGCGGCCATCTTCACCATCTCCTCGCTCGTGTTTACTGTCACGCAGTTTGTGAACGTTTTCGGATACAGCTTCTCGCACTACTTCTTCCCTCCCACCATCGTGAGTGCATTCCCTCGTTTGATCTGCGTCCATCATGGGCCCCGCTCGCGTGCATCTCCACCTTGGGAAGGCTATGCTGACGAAAGGCTCTCGTTGGATGCAGGGCATCGTCTTCACGCTCACGGTCGGACGCATATGCCTCAGCGCCGCCCAAGGAGCACCCGACATCCCTCGCCGATCAGTACATGAACTGAGTTTGCACGGTTACCCATATGGTGCAGGCGGGCATCAACGCTCGCATTCTTGTCCATCGCTACCCATCGCGGACGTTGATGTCGAGGCAGGGGAGGTGCCGGAGAGCTGTTGCTCGCACGGCTCGGGACGAGGCACCGCGATGGGCACTAGGATCGCGATACATGTGGAGGTGTCGACGCTGAGGACGTCCGAGGGTCTAGAGGAGCACGCGAGCCTGACTGGAAGTACCGTATCATCTTATCGTGGGCGAGAGGACGAGAAGGGGAGCGAGAACACTCTGACCGCGCCGGGGGAGGTGGGTTGTACACGTTCGGGATCTGTCTGACTGGGTCACTGATACGTCGTGCATGATGCAGGTGCTACATATTGCTCCTGATCCGGATTATGATTAGATATGATGCCGGGGACGCCTGGCCTGTGAGAGCGGGATGGACGAGCAGTGCGGGAGAAGCTGAGAAGCTGTATGTGGGTTGACCGCCCACTTGGAAATGTGATATTTATGTATTTGAAGCTGTCATGAACGGAGGGAGCTGCCCCTGGTGACAGTGAGTATGACAGATCCTAGGATGTGTCTTGGATAGCTCGGCTTGCTCTCCCCTCCACATCGCGAGGTTCTCCATGGTGAGTCGGCACTCCGTGGCACCAATGCATATTATATTGACATGAACACCTCGTTACTGTACAGTGCGCTCGGAGTCCTCGGGGTATACGAGGGGAGAGCGGGATGTGCACAACATCAACACCTGTCAAACACATCATTCACGGGCCAACTCAATTTCTGCGTCCTCTGCGCGCTTCTCTTCCTATTATTGATTGATCGCAGCCGTCTCTTGTCCCTGATATGTAGCTTCCTGGTCTCAGTAACGCGGCATACGCATGTGCTACCTACGGTATGTGTCCTCCCTGTTCTCTGACATGCAGCGTGCCACCGTTGATACCAGGTCCATTCAGTGCACAATGCTGTGCATCGCAGGCAGGGAACCGTTTGGTGAGGCTCGATGTCAAGCCTCGTCGTGTTGAGAAGCCCGCGGCATGGGTTCTCAGTTCGGGAAGTAGGGAGAAGGTCCGTGCGCTCTGATCAGAGTTTCCGATAGACTCATGTCGGTGGAGTGGACATATATGTTAGCTCCGCTGGTTGACACTCCCGAGCTCTGCGGTCCCCCGAGAGAGCAACCCCGCTGAAGGCCTGTGGAGCATTACCTACATGCGATGTCTAACGCTGCGCTTTTGGCCTCCGTGACCGACGTGCGTATTTCACCCTTCCCCATGCCCCTCTGCGAGTCCTCACTTTCTTCATCCCCCTTTGGTGTACAGCACGCGTCGCCTGCCACCCCCGCCAACCCCGATCTTGGCGGCGTCATTGTCGAATGGGTCTTGTTTGGACTGTACGCTGTGGTGTATGTTGTCTGGGCTGGTATCCTGCTCTACCGGAACCCGGGAGTACGATCGAAAGGTCGGAGCTTCCGTGACGCGGTCCTGTTTGCTAGCAGCGTGGCGATGTTTTCTCTGGCAGTTGTCGTAAGTCAGCATTATCGTCAGCATCCTCCACTGGCTCACCACTTGAATGTAGCATGTCGGTCTCAGCAGCTACAATCTACTGGGAGAACCTGTCGGACTCCAGGCAGAGCTCATGACGGCATTCCAGGTCATCATCATTGTCTCGGAGAACATCATCGGCGATGTATTCTTGGTACGAATGGTCCCGCGATGCATCAGTCCCCTACTGACTGCGGCACGTAGACGTACAGAGTGTACATCGTGTGGGGTTACTCGTGGATGATCGCAGCGCCTTTGGTGTTCCTCTCTGTATGCCAGCTAGGTGAGCTCGCTGCACCCTTGTCGTGTAGGGATATGGAACTCACCTGTCCAACGAAGCCCTCGGCTATGCGACAGCGCTGATTCCATGCATACGGGGAGACATGGCCACAGCCATGGCCGCAACTCGAGCATACTTCTTGATTGCCCTAATCACGAATGTGCTATGCACCGGCAAGCCTGGTCTCTCGCAGCCGAACCAAATCGCCACGCTGACACGATTGCGCAGGGGCCATCGTGGTCCGTATTCTGTCTTCGCGCCGTATGCTCCGGTACAGTGGCCTGGACCCGTCGCGGCTCTCGCGTCGAGTGGTCGAATTGCTGGTGCAGTCGGCAGCATCGTTCACGGCGATGTCCTTCTGCTTCTCCATTACGGCGTTTCTGAGCCCGCGGGGGTTTCGGTTATGTCACCACATCTTTCCTTCACTGGTGGTGCGTGCACATCGCATTCGAGTTCTACCCAGGCGTGCCTGACGATCGATGTGTGACAGGGCATCGTGTTCACCCTCACGCTCTCTCGAATACTGTTCCACGAGAGCGACCGGACGGGAGAATTGGCGTACTCGGAGACGTCCGAATCTCCGTCTGGGACCGTGGGTCTTGAGTACGACCTTGACTGCCATGCGAATTCGCCGTGCGTACCGGAGACACCGGAACTTGACGATGTCGAGAGGCGCTTCTGTGTCACCCCCATCGCCATCCATGTTTCTATCTCTAAGACGTCGGACTCGGATCAGGCGGATGCCGAGGAAAGTAAGTACGCTTACGACAAAGAAGTAGCTTTGTAGTGTATGACTATCCCTCGACGATCGTGCGCACCCCTCTTGTATTGCTGACCGTGTATAGTACCGATTTCAACTTAGGCTGTTCTCAAGATGTATATACTCTCGTAGCGTTCATGCCCGAAGTCGTTACATCAGAGAATACCCATATTGGGCACACGCGCCGGACCCGGGAGACTTCGACCCGACGTTGCGAAGGTCCGGGTGCACAACGTAAGTTCCCAAGTCCTGTCGTACTGATTCATATTCTCGTCGCTGCTGACGAGCCTCGGACAGGTCTGTATCCGGGCGTACCTCATTGACCCACCGCCTGATTGGTACCAGTGCCGTATGTCAGGCAGGGCCTAAGTCGTGACGGAGACTTACAGCTTGTCCTCCCTCCTTTGCATCACCTTTATGTCCTTTTACTGTACAGCATTTTGAGAGCATGGTACGTGCCATTGGTCAGCCCAGGATGCAGCGATGCAACTGACACGACGATTTCCTCAGGCTATACCAGAGGGGCACGAACATGGTGTCCTCTCGATGATTCTAGCTAGTGCCTTCTCCTCCTTGGTTTATGGAGCATTCGCTGTCACTTACTGTATTGGATGTTGGATTCTATGGGGTCTGCACCACCCGTCGGAAAGAAGGTCAGCAAACATTGCCATGTCCGTTGCGAGCACGTTGATGTTCGTGGTAGCAACCTTGGTGCGTGCCCTATATTCGAACCACGTCATCTCTACCTTCCTCATAGGGTATCGAGTCAGCATCTATCGTTCAGCCTCAATTTGGTCCACGACGTGCTCAGTGCATCAGAGGATGAGCTCGCTCTGGAGGCTAAGCTTCGCACCTTCGACTACACCAATCTTGACCAGTACATCAACGTTGTCCGATTCTATGCCTATGTTACGCAAACAATCCTGGCAGACATTTTCCTGGTGAGTGTGTGCCGATGTCTTGAAGTCCTAAGTGATCGTCAATTCCTCTCAGATATACCGTGTTTGGATTGTGTGGGGTCGACAGCGACGTGTAGCAGTGTTCCTCGCTATCATCTTGCTTTGTAATGCTGGTGAGTTCCTCGGATGCTACATATATTGGCGGGAACGTTCGTTAAACATGGTCCGTTGCAGCCATCGGGTATAGCGCATTTGTCCACCCTCATTACCTGGTACCCTCGTTCTACGGTCTCACACTCTGTACCAACCTACTATCAACAGGTACGTCATGTTCGACTGTCTGATGAGCAACACCTCTAGATCCGTAAACGGGTAATCGCAGGTCTTATAATCCGACGAGTCATACTCAGCCAACGGCAAGGATCCCGTCTCAAGCTCTGGACTATTATCGGGGCTATCATAGAGTCGGCCGCTATATATTCCCTCGCATCGGTCGCTCTGGTCGTCACCTTCTTTCTCAGTCCGACCATTGGATATCCGGTGTGCGTCAATCTATGCGCCGTGCTCATCGTGCGTCTTGTTTGCAATGCACTACTCGCATCATTGTGTGATCGCTGACTTTGCAAACAAGGGTCTCGTGTTCTCGTTCATCGTCATCCGGATGGGATACAGCTCTGCCAACTCCGCGGTCCAGAAGTCTCAATCATGGCGCACCGACCTCCACAGCATCTACACGAACCGAACTACCTCAGGTATAGTAAACTGTAATATCTACGAATTGATGAAGCTGATGCTATACAGTCTCAGGTCCGTCGCTCGTTGATGAGCTGTATTGCTCTCGGCGAAGATCCCTTGTAGAGTCGGGCGATGAATCATAATCGCTGTTGGGGTGTGAAACATGTTATTCAGACGAGTCCGAAGCCGTCCACGGAGGACCATTGTAATCTGGAACAATACCAGTCTTTCAGCAACTTGCGATTGCGCGCGTTACTTAGCGCTGGTGCGTAATCGTCGAGCTGTGCCTGTGGCCAGAGTTTCTGCTCGGACCTTGATATCAGCGCTGACTGTTTCTCGAATCGGAGGACAGCGTCGGTGATCTCGGTGTTGTCACCCTTCTCGGTGTGTTAGGGTTAGGCTTCAGAGCGGTGAGTGTTCACTCTCAGTATTGGTTGGTATTCTCGGCCGTCCTACAAGCTTCGACGTACTACTGCGGTGTGCAACGTGGACGGGGCGTCTCATGCTCAATTGTCGAATCCATTTGACAGCGTGACGTACGCAGTATCGTCGTGGATACATATGACTTCAGATGTGTGCCAGAAGCCCAACATGGTTCGAACGCGAATTGGTAGCGATCTGAAATATTGACGAGCAACAGCAGGTGAGTATTTTGACGCTTCTTCGAAGGTTTATGCTGAAAAGAGCGCCATACAGAGAGCATATCAGCCAGGCGACTTCTTTCTCCCGGCGTCTGCGACCTATCCATCTTTCATTCATAGTTACCGCCGAGGGATACGCCACTGCCCGCGAAGCTGTCACTTTCATCGCACTTGCTGAGGTATGCCACATAGCTTACTTGATAGCCGCAAAGCGTAAGACACCGAGGAATGGTGGACCAGTCCTGAGATCTCGGTACGTGAGCGCCAACATCCTATCATGAACCATTGCAGTGCGCTATTAATCCCGGCACTTCATGTAGTCTACCTTCGTTGCTGCTCTTCAATCCCTCGTCCACCCGACAAGTCGTGGAAGTGCACTCAACTCGCCTTCTGCCACCGGCGAGTATGATGAGCCCGTCAGAGGTACGCGTTCAGTCTGATATCTCGGAATACAGCTCACCTATAGCTGGATGACCTCGACCATAGGAATCCCGCGCGCGCTCAACACTCACTTCCGGTCTCGTCGCTCTTTTGTTCGAGTCACTCCTTTTCGGTGCACTTTCGGTCTTGTACTGCATTTGCGCGTGGACGCTTTTCTCCCGCCGACGGCAATATGGCTGCTCCACACGCGATGTGCTCCTCTTCTCGGGAAGTACGATCATGTTCATCCTGACGCTTGTGGTGAGCAGTGAACGCACGTTGGTACATCTCCGTCATGCTCATCCTCGTGCAGCATGTGGTCCTCGATGTCTATATATCAATCCGGAGCTTCGTCGTTAGAGGAGGTGATCTCACTCAGATGTCCGTGGAGCTCGACAACTTCAACGCGCTCAGTAACACCATTGGTGCTGCAAAGTTTGGCATATACGTCACGCAAACACTCATCGGAGATGGCTTTATGGTATGACTGCTTTGCTGCTTCCGACGTCGCCTCGCGCTTATGCTTACGCTCATCACCCAGATATACCGTGCATACATCGTCTGGGATCGTTGGTGGCGAGTAGTTTCGATTCCGCTGATACTCCTGGGGGCCGAAGTCGGTACGTGGACCTTCTCGAGTCGAGAAAAACAAATGAACGCTTCCACTCCAGTGATGGGGTATTACATCTCGTTCTCAGGCCCTGCGGTCACAATAGACTGTCAGAAATCGAAGGCATCTTGTGTCGACCCTCTTGTCAACGCCTTCTTTATGATTTCTTTTGCAACCAACATGCTCTCCTCTGGTGCGTCCCAGCTTTGTGGCAAGGTATCCACCGCGCGACGGTAGCTGATGAAATGTGCAGCACTCATCATGCGACGCATTCTCTCGACCGACATAGTCACCCAAGACTTCCAACCTGCCGAGACACCGCTACGAGGCATACGATGGAGAGTCGTCGAGTCCATCCTCCAATCTGCTGCGATCTACTCTATTGCGTCCATAGCTCTGGCAGTGACATCTTTTGTAAGTCCCACGATCGTCTTCCCAGCATGTCATAGTGTGTTCCCATCCGTCATCGTAAGTGCATCCCTCGTCCTCATTCCATCTGAATATATACTCACGCTTCATGTTGACACTCTCGTGATGCTGCCGTGCGTGCGACACGTTTAGAGCATCGCCTTCCTCATCATCGTTATGCGCATATGCTCGAACGCCACGCCTCCCCCCGAGCTTCCTCGCCACTCGATGATCCAAGTGACAACTGCACCCACGTGCGGAGGCGCGGTGCCTGTCAGTATTCATAGTGACCACCGCCAACTGCCAGATGGCGAGCCGCCGCAGAGCCCGAGCTCGTTGCGCTCGCTACCCATTGCCATCCACGTCTCCGTCTCGACCACGTCCTATCAGGAGAGTGTCCTGTCTTTCGAGCGCGATTCACCTAGGTCGACTGCGAAGCTGCTTGGCAAAGACGCCACACTTGAAGCATGAGCGTTCAATAATTTTGGCCGTGGTGCGAAACTTGCAGGAGATGTCCCCTCGAAGAGAGTTCGGAGAGGCGATATCGGATAAGGGCTTATGGAGAATCGGCCTTGGAGTTGTAAAGCACCCAGTATTTATTGTGCGTATCATCCAATTTCTTATGAGACTTCAAGTTCAAAGGAGTCATACGCAATTACAACCCCTCAGTTGATGTTTGCGATGCTAGTACTCCTTTTCTGCTCCGCCAAAGTATGGGTGCATTGCTGGCTATATCTGCGAGTTCAAGGGGTATGTCAGATTTTAGATCGGATTGCAGAAGGAGTCTGAAAGGCGAGTTCAACTCGTACCGAGTCACACTGTATCAATCGAGATTTTTGTATGTGTTACAACAAAGTTCAATACTTCCACCCTTCGATCTGTAGCCCAAAGAGCCTAGGAAGACGCTTCCAGAGTTTGCGCTGTTCGTCGATATACGTCCTCCTCAAACCAGAACAGCACGTCCGGCAGATGGTGAGGTTTTCCACAGCGCTCCCGATGTTGTTCGACCATGAGGGAGCAAGTTCGGAATTGGCATAGTCCGCTATAGCCGTCTGGTCGTACACCTCGGAAAGGGCGTTAATGCCGGCCTGGCAAGACAACGGGTGGTCACAGAATTTGTCGGTGTCCGCGTCAAGCACAGCCAACGTGGCGGCGACGTTGCTTTGGATGATTGCGGTCTTCGCCTTGAAGCAGCGCCCGAGGTCCTGCATGCTCAGCTGCTCGCGCACCCCATCTGCACGAACGAAGCCGTCGACAATCTGCTCTTCGAGTGTGGTGCAGACAGCGAGCGCAGTGGGTAAAATGGAGGTACGACCAGTGAGACGGGCGAGGTTGACGACGCCGATGGCGTGTACGGGACGGAAACCTGGCGGGACGAGTGTTCCTCGCTCGATCCATTGCTCGCAATCAGTGGTGAAGTGGTCCTGGAGGTAGTCCATCCACTGGTCGAGGATGGAGTCCATCTGATACTTGTGCGCCATGCGTACGTATGCTGAGATCGTGTCAAATGTTGGTGATGTATTGAAGGAGAAACTGAGTCGGCGGTCAGTCACCTGTACAAGTCCTTGCAAGCGAACATCATATATGGCATACTTGTTGGTCTTTCGAGGAAGTAGGAGTCGAAGCAACGCCCTGACGTCTTCGGCGTTCTCCTGTATCCTGACAATTGGGCACGAAGCATGTCCCGGTGCTGCTGATTCATCTGCTTGAGGGAGCGAAAACATCTCCGCGAATAGGGGAGAGTGTTCTGCGAGGACGCCACGGTAGACGCGGAATTTTGACCTCTCCGCCAGGAGGATCACAGTGCCGTCTTCAGCCCAGAACTCTGGGTCCTGCAACGCGTTGCTTGCTTCCGTCTCGTAGTTCAAATAGGCGTTGGTTTCTGTCCGTGCGCGTTTCCTGCTGCCAGCTTGACCGTTCGGAGAACCTGACTCCATAGCTACAGAATTTTACCCTGTCTGCACCACGTCCGAGTCGGATAATGATGGTCGTCAGTACAGTAGATGTGAACTAGCCAGAATAAATTGCTTACAGGAGCCAGCGAGAACGGGTTGAGCGAGCGAGAATGGCAGGATGCTCAGCTGCACCCTCAGGGCGCGTTTGTGGCGTGAGACTTACTCGGCTATGGCCGGGAAAGCTGGCGCCCCACTTGGCCATCCCAAGTTCCAAGCACACATGATACAAGTACTCGTGTGGCGTGCCAGCCTTGCCTGCCACACTTTCTCTGTGATTATCTCTTCCACTTCAACAAAGTGCTTCTGCACCTGAGGCGACATAACCACCATGAACACCCCGGACAGCCACTGCCTCAGTAACTCTCGACCTTCGATCCCGCCGGGCCCCGTGGAGTCCGATCTCGAACCCAATATGATCTACACAATAATCGTCCGTGGCGAACGATTCCAACTCTCACACGAGCAGATCTCTTTTGACTCCCCCAACTACTTTACCGACTGCTTTTCATCCGGGTTCGCTGAGGCCCAGCAACGCGTACTTCGTCTTAGCCGCAACCCCATCATTTTTGCGCTCATTGTCGAGTACCTCAGCGGATACTCAATCCTTCCTCTCACTGCCGACATTTTACCCCCCGGAACGAGAGTAGGCGCTGCAATGCGTTGGCTCCTCGAAGATGCTCAGTTCTATGACCTGAAGATGCTCCAGGGGCTTCTCTCGGCGCCACCCATATTACCACCGGAGATGGACCTCTCCTGGGCGGGTTACGGGAACGAGATCGTCACTCTCGAACAGGTCCTGGCATCCAGACTTCCAGCAGGCGTCGCACGCTGTGACGACGGCACCTTGATCTCTCTCGATGGAGGAGGACCTGTACTTGTCGTGGCAAAGGATGTTTGTTTCAGGTGACCCGTGCTTTCCCTGTGCTCATATGATCCAGATGACTGAGAAGAATATTTCGTTTGTATGCTTGTCAGGGTGGTGCACAGTAGCATCGTGACAGGCCCCCGACCGTTCGACTCGGAGGCGCGCCGTGTGGCACTGGAGATTGCGCTGCCTTCGCACTCGACAACACTGTGCCAGGTAATTGTCCGCATGCATGCGTATGACGAGCAGTGCCACATATCCGCCGATGCTATGCCTTACAAAGCAGGCGACTTGCTAAACGGCTTCGCAGATTGGCCTACGATCCGTGCCGCGCCTACGATCATCGAGGATACATCGGCACGTGGCCCCAGACCACGTCGTGTGGTGTATACGTTCTGGGCGAAGAAAACAATCTTCGCTCTTTGTCCCGCTGACGCGGCGGTATCACAGGCAGACAAGGCCCCTGCGCTTTGTGGCAAGTTGGTGATGGTCTCCCTTCGAAGCAAACAAGCCGTGTTCGGCGAACTAGGCTCTTTATGCTGACATGGCAGAGATGGCGACAACGAAGTGGGTGATTATGGCTCTGTCCTGGCTAAGCTACTGGTAGCGCAGGGATGCGTGTTCTGTAGAACATATTTCTGTACATGCATACGTATGGCATATCTGGTCGCAGGAAAGGGCCTGTTCATATACACATGACAATCTCATCCGTGCATCTTTGCTCGGCAGTCGACATAGAGCCAGTGACATGATCTAGTTCATTTCACCAGGTAAGCATACAATCTTGTGGTCCTTCATATCGCGTTCATGAAGCTCTTCTGTACACGACGCGCAGAGATGATATCTTCTCGCCTCATCGTTGATGAATTCCTTCCATCCGCCGAGTACACTGGCGGCGCCTGCGTCATCGTGCTGGCCCGCGGTCTCGAGGATCCGTCTGAGCGCCGTCTGGCAAGGGGATGGAGTGCCGCAAGGAATAGAGGGATACGGCGCGAAAATGCGAAAGAGCGACGCGACCGCTTCGCGCGCGAGCTTGTCCCTCCCATCCAGGCATCGGGCCAGGTCGTCTGCGCTGAGATGTTCCGTCACTCCGTCACGCCGTTTGAAGCCCTTGGCTAGGGACCCGCCGAGGGAACAGCACAAATACAGCGCGAGAGGAAGGACGGAGGGTACGTCGATAAGTCGGGCGAGATTGACGGCGTATATATTGGCCCCCCATGTACTCGGATTGTCGCCCACAATCGGATCCTGGTCCGAGTCCTCCCACAACTCGTAATGTGCGGGATAGGCCCTCTTCAAGGCGTCCGTGCTCTCGCGCAGGACGTCTTCGACATGATATTTGTGAGATAGGCGGATGACGGCAGCCAATTCTTCGAACTCATATTCGAAGCCTTCTCTATAGAAGCTATCCAAGTCGTTCGAGTTCAGTGACTTGGGAGGTCTAACATGATTAATAGACGGAAATGTACTCACGTTCGTTTGGATTTTGGGAGTAAGACCCGCAGAAAGTCGCGAAGATCGTCGGGGTGATCAGAGAGGTGAACAACAGGACAGCCGTAGGCTGTGTCAACGACGGGACAGGACGAGACAAACATATCGGCAAAGACTGTAGACTGTGCGGAGAGGAGGCCACGGTAGACGCGAAAGGCGACATTGCCTGCGATGAGAACGAGATTCCCGTCGTCAAGCCAGAACTCCTCATCATCCTGAGCGAGACCAACCGTTTCGGGGTTATTCTGTGGGGCCGCAGAGGAAGAGGGACGTGCTTTACTCATGCGTGTGCGTTTCTGGGGGCGTTCGTCCTGCGCCATGGTTGCCGGCAAGCGGTGGTGGTGGCTGTGAGTAGACAACCCCAGTGAGCCTGTCTGCAGCTGGTAGTAGTAGTTGCGAGGCGCGTGACGTCTGTCACGGGAGTCACAGGCAATCGTTGCCGGCGTGGAAACGTTTCGTTCTCTCTCTCTCTCTGTGTGGTTAACACCAGATCAACACCTCTGGATATCCTGGATATTCTTTACCCTATGTCTTCCTTTGCCCCGCAACATCTATGTCCCCAACCCGACCTAACTCTCCTCGGACTTCCCGTGGTACTCATCATCCTATACTTTGCCCTACTAGGCTTTGTCTCCTCTCTCGTCACTATCTGTGCATTTGCCAACACAGTCAACAACGCGACCGGAGTCTCACGCTTTCTCTTCTCTCCTCTCCACATTCTCCACGCACTCTCTGTGAAGAGTGCCCTAATCTCGTTCAAACTACCTAAGAGCTCGCTATCCTGCGTCCGTACTAATGCTTGCGGTCTGACCTTGCACTTGCACTCCTTCCTGCACATCTCAGGCAACGCCGTACTTCGATGGTGCCGACTCGCTACATCAGTACGCCGAGCCGCCTTCGAGGCATGCAACCGCCGTCGCCTGACCACCGCAGCTCTCTGCGTCTGCGGTGCCGCCCTATCGCTCCTCTTTCTCGTCGGTCCGCATGCGAAACTTGCGTCTACGCTCGGCATGAGCATCATCAGGTACTGGATCGCCGCCATCGCCGCCGGTTGCATGACGTTTCTTCTCCTGGTCACTCCGACAGGCTTACTAGGCGGCGCTCTCGTCCTCTACCGCTGTATCGGCTACTTTGTGGAGGGATACATACGCTTGGTCACTGGGACAGCAATGTACCAAGCGCTGAAGAGGATGGCCGTGCGTGGATCGCAGGTGCGTATCGTTCTTCACTCCCTATACATGCCATCAAGTCAAGCTGGCGGTCTGCTCGTCCCCATCTCCGTTTCAGATCGCTAGTACGACCCTACGTACGATAGCCGACCGCCTTCATGTTCGCTTCCGAGGATCCGTAAGGGCCAAAGGCACGGCGAGCACGACTCCTACCACAGAAGACACGCTCGCGCCCCGTACGATCACCTGTTCCGCCTCGTACCCAGGTCCCAATCCTCGCGCATCCGTCCCAATGCCCTCGTCTCCTGGCTTCGCCCTGCATACCTTGCGCGCCTGGCCCGACTCCCCCGCGCTCAGTGTGTCTCGTCTAGCCGGTCCTCCCCCTGTCGACGTATACTGCGACGAAGAATCCGCAGACGAAACCGAAGTCGAGGCGACGATTTGGAACGACTCCATTGGCGACCTCTCGGACGTCTACGACGAAGCGGGAGAGAGAGAAGGGAGGGAGGGAGGAGAGTCCGAGACAAGGAAGAGGACGAGACGCGGGAAGAGAATACCCATGGCCGTGCGCCGGCAGCGGAAGCGCGAGAAGAAAGCTCTGGAGAACGCTGCTGCTGCCGCTGGGACGTTCGCCGGACTGGACGCCTTCTTCCGTCCTGGGCCTGATCTTGTGATACCTGGCACCGTAGAGCGCAGCGTTGGTGTATGCGCATGAGTAGGCGTCGCGCTGTAGGAGGAACGGACTACGCCATCTCGGAACTGTCTAGCGATACCTATACTCTGGCTTGGGTCCTATCTTCCCCTCTCGCTTTGTTGTCATCTTGCTGTGCCTGCGTCGAGCGCCATGTTTTCTCTCACTCCTATTGTCACGATGGGGAGTAAAACGTCTATGTACAAGTCCTGAAGTATGATGACGTATGAATGCGAGAGCGCGCGCTCTGTGACACTGACAAATGCTGGAGCAGTCGCTCATGGGAGACTCAGACTGACACGGAGCCTGTCTGCTTCAGCGAGGGCGCGCTCGACGCTGTCTCGTGGATAGTACGGATATCAAAAGGCGGGAGGTAGGTGGCAGAGTCGCGCATAGAGGCCGTCCATCGTTCTTGCACCATGCTCGACGGCTGTTCCTGTCGCTGCTTCCGACAGCTTGGTTCTGGGCCTGTTTCGTGCCGCGCGATCTTGATGACGATGAACGAGAACACGATCCCCTGAAGCGCACCACGTCAGTCCACATCCTCTCTATCCACGTACCCCCGGGGCCATCCACCATGCCTCGGGCTCTCCGCAGAAGCAAGCACACTCACGATGAGGGGCGGGAAGACAGACAGGCACGCCATCAGCGCGACGTTCGGGCTGAGGAGGGACGCGACGATGAGCGACACGGAGGCTGTCGAGTAGATGGCCGCGGACTGGATTATGGCCTCGAAGACGGCGCGGTAGTGCACGACGGTGAAGAACACGCGAGAGCGCCATCGAGGGCCTTGCATCTCGATGAGGTCGTTAGACCGCAGGATCCGCCACATGATCAGCCCTAGGGGGTGATAGATGTTCGTAAGTTGTCTTGTTCGTCGAGCAACACACTGGAGCAGAGGAGCGTACCGCTGCAGAGCATGTTCGTGAAGAAGGAGAAGACGTAGAAGATGTACATGATCACCCGGATGCCTATTGGGTAGGACGCGTACCCGCCAGCTGGGTTGATACAGACCGCGTCAGCCTCCGCGCACAAGTGCGATGCGTCATCTCGGGCTGGATTGGGAGTACGCACCTGCGTCGAGGAAGAAGAACAGTATGGGAGCTATCAGCACCCGGCCCGAGCCGCCCCATACGACGAACATTCGGTATATCTAGACCATAGTCTTGTCAGTAATTCCGCCAGTCAGATGGTCTTCATGCCAGATCCACCATGAAAGCGTCGCCGATGAGCGTTTGCGTGACGTAGATGTAGAACTGGGCAACGGTCGTGCTCGAGTCAAGCGCGCCCGAGTCGGACAAAGAGTCATATATGCCCTCTAGGGTCAGCGGTCCGTCGGTGTTGAAGTCCTGCAGCGTGAGCTGGACGGTCAGTACTAGATGCTGCGATAGAGTGATTATTGGGGTTGGTCGAGAGCCAGAAGCGTAGCTGAGCAGAGACGTACTGCCGTGGCGAGGAGAAACATGAGGGTGTGTGCAGCGAGGATAACTTGGTTGCGTCGAGGGACAATGCGGTATTGATGACCGACGAGCAGTCGGACGAGGCCGATGGAGTATGTGACGACGAAGACCCCGTAGAAGGCCGACTCCAGAAAGAGCGCTACGATATGCGCATTCAGGAGGTCATGCTCGACCTTGATCTGCTTGAGGCTGTAAGTGGGCTGAAGGAAACGTACAGGTCGCAAGCGTTAACTCACGCCGTTTCCGTCGAGGTGGACAGTGGGGATATGCGACATGTGTGAGATTCGTACTAGAACCGGATATTAGCGCGAACAGCGACAGTGAGGCCCAAAAGTCGGTAGACGCGTACGGCTCACAGATGCACAACATCTCCTCCTATATGTAGACCGCCCCAATGCGATCTTGACTCGAGTCGTTCAGTACCGAGTGGCTGTCAAGTCAATGCGATACAGGAGAGATAGCCTGCGGGGCCCGGAGCTGCATCGTGGAGGGCGCCAGGCGCTCGATCGTCCGGCGTTCTGCATTTTGAGCAGCGGATCGGAATGTCAAGAATTTAGCGACTTGACGCGAACTCAATGCATTGCTCTCCGGAGATAGGGCGTAGAGCGTCATCACGTTCTATACCCGGGTGGGGGGCTTCAGCACCGCCTCTATGCGCCTCGAGGTCCTAGCAATGCACTGGATCAAACTACAAAGTGACGATCGTCGGAACGGGAAGGGGCTTACCGCAAACTGTCAAACAATGGAGAGCGGAGGCAGTGTCCATGTGCTTGCATGAGCACGCTGCGGAGCTGGACACCCGGAGAAAGTACTGACGAAGTGACAACTCACATTCTGCAGCCATGATGATGATCGCCGACATCCAGAACCAATCCGCAAAATCCGTGAGAGTACAGCCTTTCCGTGGACGCTCGGGATACATATGTCCCTCCTACTGTCAGATATTGCTTGCGAGGGAGTATGATGCATCGGCTTGATCAGTGTCGGAAGTAGGAGTCGTGGTGGTGGTCACTTGCCAAGTGTAAAAGTTAATTAGCGCCTGAGCCGTCGCGTTGGTCGAGTCATAGTCAAGATCAATCTGGTCAAACTCGTACAACTCGTACAGTGGGAAACAAATCATACATGACTGAAGGACTGATGCAACAACGTTCCTGTAGAGAGCGAGTAATAGCGAGAAGAAGCCTAGCGTCACACCATGAGCCGACTGCGCTTTATGCTGGCTACTCGATGGTCAAGCGCGCCCAGCGCGCCATCGTCAAGCTGAGCTAGTGGGCCTGTGAACATATCGTCCTTCTTGAGCGCACTGACAACGCCTCTGATACCGCTGACGACGTTGCGCATAGACGACATCGCGGTGATCGTCTCCGAGCTGCTCAGCGCCGTGTTCACGGTGTGCAAGCAATCGTTGATGCGTTTGGACAGCACTGTGAGCTCCCCCCGCGCACTCTCCAGCGCGCGGACCTCAGCAGACAGGGTATTCGCCTGTTTCTGGAGCTCGGAGACTCGGGAAGACAGGCGCGTACTCTCAGCCTGCTCGCGTGCCAGCTGCTCTTGCTGAGCCTGGAGCTGCGCGCGCGAGGCTCCAAGCTGTGATTCGATGGCGTGTACAGCGTCCTTCTGGTTGTCGACTGCGTCTTCGAGCGCTGTGAAGCTGACAGTGGCGAGGGCGATGGAGAGAACGGGTGCAAAAAACAACGATGCGACGGCCTGCCAAGTGCGGCGAGGCGTTAATACGGGGGCCTCATCTCTACGAAGACCTTCAAGTTCTCGGCACTTACCCCGATACGGGCAGTATCTCGCTTCCTCCGCTCCCTCTGAAGCTTGCTTCGAGCGTTGTCGAGCTCATGCTGAGCAGAGTTGAGATTCGCCTGGCCGTTATTGATGTCGTCATGCAGATAATTGATGCGGTCTTGAGTAGCCTGTGCGTATTCATTGGCCTGGAGGAGTTGCAAAGACATGTCTTGGATCGCTGCTTCGACTCTCCCTGCGCTAGCGAGGTTCTCGGAGATGTTGTCTCCCGTCTGCTTGAACCATATGGATGTAGTCTCCGACGCCGCGCGAAGTGCCTGCAGAAATAGGCATCAAGATCAGCAATAGAACTAAGGAGACAGTAATGATGGTGCTACGCACGTCGGCCACAATTTGACTAGACTTGTGGAACTCGTCGACCGTTGCTTGAGAGTAGTTCACGTCAAGAATGTCGGAAGAGAAGGGGCGATCTCGCTGCAGGGATACAACGATATCATTGACCGCCCCAATTGAGCGTGCGACATGACCGACGACGACCTGCTTGTGGTCCATGGCGCTAATGAGAGAATGTGTAGCTCTGCTGAGTGGGGGCTGAAGCTCGAGGATATATCAGCAGTTTGGGGTGAATGCGGTAACGTGCCCCTCGACGCAACACCAATCACTGAGTTTGCCTGCTTGCATAGGGTCTATGTCACACGTTTCCAAGCTTGTACTGAAGTTCAGCGAATACTGAAGCAGGTGAGCGACCGAGGCCCAACGGATATTGGAGAAGTCGGGACAGACCCTCTTCTTCGCAATACATGGCTGCACCTCGCCGTAGGCCGCATGTTAGTCATCATCGCAGTGCAGTGTATCCGGCTTCGCAAAGTTTTGGGCTGCAATCGTCAACATAAGTTTGGATTCTCAGATGTCTGCTGCGGATGCAACTTGCCTATTCCGATTTCGAAGTCCTGTCAACGAAGTTGCAACATGCTTCATCCATGATGCTCCTGTGGGACCATTCCCGGGTAGGCTTGGATTCTTCGCCGCTCAAGAGGCTGGAGTGATCGGCGCCGTCGAGAGTGGTAGTGGTAGTGGCAGGAACAGCCGGAGAGGCGAGCTGCCTTAGGTCCTTGAAGCACTTCACCCAGGAAGCGATGTGCTAATCGTTCCAGAGGTAGAAGCGATTGACCTCGCTATATGCGATTGTAGTCTACAAATCTGCGCCGCGTCTCCTGTCGCATGTACGTCAGTAGTTGCGTATTTTCTGCAGTAGATATTAGGAGCCTTTTACACGTTGGCGCTCCCCGATGCAATGCTTTGGAAGAGTGCTCACATGTCATAAGGAATAACTATGTCAGACATCGATAGCCAAGACTACATTTCCGTCTAGTGAGCCTCACGGTGGGGAAGCACTGGCAGTTCGCCGGGTATCGACATACCTATCGACTTCAGAACAAACGTTTATCATTCTCACATCCGAAAGACTAGCTCTGTCAGTATTCAGTATCATGCATATGTTGAAGTGAAACCTACCGACTGCCCCTATAGTTCATCCGTGGTGACAATGTCGCTTATCGAGCTGAGGTTGGCAGTGTCACTGCCGTCGCACGCTAAAGTAAGTCGAGATTCAGATGATTTGGTCAGAGAAACGTACATTTACTTGGAGAATAAACCATCTACATAATGGCGACGGGGACAAGCAGAGGAAGAGTGTCAAAATGAGAAATGGACCAATTTGATTGGTCAAATCTTCGCGCGTGCTCACACGAAGCGCCCATGGACGTGTTAGGCAACTTGAAGATAGACTCGAGCGCGCAAGTGGGTTTCAACCTCTCTCGCCCATTCGCTACGATGGATGCTTACTATACTTCCCCCACAACGTCGACATGGTCGGACACCTACCCTCCGCTGTAAGGCAGCTCCTCACACGACGCACTCCACACCCTCGCATGCCTCCTCGGTACTCTGAACTTCATTCAGTGCTGACTAGCACCTTGCGCGACGCGAAGCTTAGGAAAGTGGAACGAGGCTGGTTGACTTTGACGGTAAGTGAGCGTTGCCCCTGCGAGTAGGAAATGTCAGGGTCCCAGCTAACCTCACACTCAACCTACTTCATCGGGGCCTTCTACCCCGTTCAAGACCTGCACGCTGCTCACTACGAACACGCCATCGGCGATCGGTAACGTGTACAGGCTCGCAACACGAGACGATTCTCAAAGCCCATCAACCCGGGAACAGCTCCAGGCGAAACTGGATAAAGCCGCGGTTATGCGCGAGTCTGCCTTGAAGAGCATCATATTCATCGGAGTTCCTCGGGTGAGTACGACCCGTGAGTGCTAGGCCCATGAGATGCATCTCTTGAACCCCAAACTTAAGTCGTATCTAGGTCTCCCTCTCCCTCTCTTGCTTGCAGGGAGCGATGGAAGATGACGTCAGAGACAACCTCCGACAGACTGCCAAGAGGTCAGCGTGCAATATCACACCGTGAACATGAATCGCTGATACAGTATGAATCACGCTTGTCGCGGTGAAACCTAACTATCACACCACACTCCCTTCAGAGTGCTCACAGCTGCTAACGTCGACGAGATTGTGGCACGCGGGAATGCGCTAGGTCATTCAATTTACGAACCTCACACAGAGGAGGTCATACACAAGCTGAGGACACTGCACCCCGATTTCATCGGTAAGTCATCTATTCGCCAGTATATACTCGTCCTCAAATTTTCTTTCCTTCTCATCTTGTCGTCATTCCCGTTCACTGTTCTCCCATATAATATCGAGCACGCTATGGATCGTCCCTCCGAGTCTCCATCATGCTCCGACTGACACTCCCAACCCTTGCAGAATTCATCATACAAATGTACGGCACCCTTCTCGCACCCCTACCAGAGGGCGACGCGGAGCAAGGCAACCTCAGCCGCGCGTTGTGCTCGGTCGTCGGCACGGCATGCCTACGCGCTGAGGGCGGCGTCGGTCCCCTGCTGTGGGGTCACGTCCTGGGACTTCTCAAGGCACGGAACGTTCCCGGCTTGAGCGCAGAGGACTATTGGCTCGCATCAGACGAGGGTGCTGAGTGGGTGATCCGGACTGTCGACCAGATCCTCGACGTAGTCAAGCCGGAATTACGAGAAGGCTCCGTTCCTGAAGGCCCTGTCGGAGCTTTGACTGACCTGTTGTAGTGGTGTTTGTATGATTACTGTTGGGACATTACGAGTGTGTATAGCAATCGTGATCAATGCTCTTACATGGTTCAGAGGACTAGTGTACTTTTCGAGGACGATATCTGACATTCTACGCATTACACGGTCATTCGCACTACACTACTAACATTACATCCCAAGCCCTACACCGGATGTATTTGCCTGCGTCTTCACAGACGCATTCGACTCCAGATCGGCCGCTGGTAGTTCAATGGGTCGGACGAGCGTGGCAAAAGATGGCATCGTGGAGGCGGTAGAAATCACCGGAGGCGTGTCTGAGAACTGTTGATGAGCCAAGTCTGGGATGGGCTGTTTGCGAGCGATTTTAATGACGATGAACGAGAACACAATGCCCTATAATTGGCATAAACAAAGACTTTAGATGAGAAGAATGATCAACAAGAACTCACAATGATTTGCGGAAACACAGTGAGGCAGGCGACGAACCCGATGTTCGGGCTGATAAATAGTGTCACCAGGAGAGCTATTGAAGCAGTCGAGTAGATGGCAGCCGATTGGATAATCGCCTCGAAAACGGCGTGATAATGAGAAATCACGAATTGAACTCGGCCGCGCCATCCACCGTGCATCTGAATGAGGTTGTTGGATCGCAGAATGCGCCACATTATTAGGGCTTCAGAGGGTGAGTTATCCAACATGACCTTGGTTTGCCTTATATGAGTTACGACGTACCAGTGCTGAGCATATTTGTGATAAAAGAGAGCCCAAAAAAGACAAGCAGAAAGACGAGCGGAGCTAGTGCACGGCTCAAGTACCCGCCAACTGTGATCCAATCACCAATCAGCTTCATATCGAGAGTCTCTCTACAGCAATATTCAATTCCTACCTGCATCGAAGAAGAACAGCAGTATCGGGACTATCAAAACCCGACGTGAGCGGCCCCACACAATGAACATTCGATATATCTGTGTAGTACCATCAGTATTCTCCCTTGCGTAGCACCTTCATGTGCAGTATTGAGCTCACCATAAAGCCATCGCCTATGAGAGTCTGTGTAACATAGATGTAGAACTGAGCGACGCTTGCTCTTGAACCGAAGATGTCAGATGCATCCAGCCCGTCGGATATGGATTCCAGGCTAAGTTGACCGCTTCCTGCGAACCCGAGTAGTATGACATGAATAGTCAATGCGAGATGCTGCAGGATTGTCATTACAAAAGTCAGGGAGCAACAGTAATAACGAGCGTACCGCAGTTGCGAGGATAAACATTAGCGTGAGTGCGGCGAGGATGATCTTGTTACGTCGGGTGATGGTGCAATATTGATGCCCACGGATTAGTCGCGAGAAACCGAGAATATACGTCACAACAAAAATTCCGTAGAAGGCCGATTCCAGGAATAGCGCAACAATACGTGCATTGATGAGGTCATGCACGACCATGACCTAGTTTGGCTCGTCAGTGAATATATGGGCGGATGCACAACTGAACAGTCAACTCACGCCGTATGAGTCCAGATGTAGGTTATCAGAATCGGACATAGCGAACAGATGGAACCCAGGTGAGGTGTAGCGGGAGGAGAGTAAGTAAAGAGGGAGTGAGGAGCTCTCGAGTCGTAGCAGCCTGAGACCACTACATAGGTAGCAGCAAAAGGTGCACTGCTATATCGGACCGAATAGTGGAAGCTCTCACAGGCTGTCACTACGAGACGTGGCACCGCACCTCGTCACGGAGCTTGAAGACGCCGTGAGCCCCTCATGCATTGTAGTCTTACACACATGATGCTTCCAGACCTTCTATGGAGACATGAAGAAGAGCGACACGAGCTTCTCAAGATAGGCACAGCCATCAGCTCAGCATCAACATCACATCGCAGATGGATATATTCTGAATGTGAGACTTACTAGGGTCATAGAGAATAAAGATGGCGTGTTCGTGCTCGAGAGCGGTATTCAACAACTGAAGGTGTCGCTGTTGTAGGTCTGAGATGACCAACCTTGCGCCTGCCGCTCGATCACACTGTATTTGTAGTCACCGTACGGCCTCCGCAGCACGACGAAGCCATTGCGCCCATCTTCCCATCATCCGAGTCGACTGCCAAACCTTATTGGACGAGAGTCTGACGCCCGCAGGACGCATGCCCCATCCTTCTACACAAGAACTGGGATGTTGGCCATTGCGTGGAGATGGTTGATGTATAGAACTCGAAGGCGATGGTCCCATGACAACGTGTTCTACAAACTATCAGGCAGAACACGAGCATCACCTGCAGGCAGAGTTTATTCCCGTCATCAATGACTCGAGCAGAAGCCCCTTTATCCAGGAATGAGTATCAGCTTGCCGTCGCCACAAATCCGATGACTACTCCTGTACTCACCTGACAGATCATCATCGTGACCCTGGCTGTTTGGCTGATCCTTGGTCGCGCTCTCCGCAACTGGGGAACGCGGATGTTCGGGTCCTTATGGCTCGTTGAACCCCCGAACTGACGGATGGCGCTGTCGCGCAATCTGCAGTACAGTCTGCGAGGGTTCAGCAGTTACTGTGTATTGCTGAATCGTATCGAAGCGGTATGAGACCTCACGCCAAGCGAGCACGCACTTGGATCCAAATATTAAAAGCCAAACGATAGCGTCTCGACGAAGGGATGTCTCTCTGAGAGCCTCACGTGCAGAGGGTTCAAAAGAGAAAACGTGCATCGCTCGTCTACGACCAGACTACATGAGTTCAAAGTTCACCGGACAAGGCCAGCGCGGCCTGAGCCTGGTACAATCCGATGAGCTGTATCATGGCCAAGTTCAACTGTTCGATGGTACCGGTCTCGAAGGACGTGACCGTCGTCGTTGGGGCAGAAGATGTAGATGAAGCCGATACCACCGACGAGCTCGACGCGCTCCACTGCTCCTGCTCCTGCGACTGCAACTGCAACTTCGACTTCGAGCTCGCCGCACTCTCGGTAGGGGTCACGCTCGTGCTGGAGTCGGTATGCGACGTCGACGTGTGCCGTGTAGTAGAGGGCTCCCCGGGCGTGGTCGCGGGGGGAGCCTCATGATGAGTGGTCGTAGTATGCTTCGTCGGCGTGGGCGCGGGCGGGGCAGGCTTCGGCTCTGGGTCAGGCTTCGGCTCCGGGTCAGAATCGGCCCCAAACCACCACGTCCCGAACACCTCCCCAATGGTCGAAGCGCCCCCGGGTTCGGTGATTTTGTCGAAGAGACTGGGGGAGAGATCAATCATTCCGACTTGGCAGCTCATGCACTAGTCATGTCGTATACCCGTATGTTAAATCGAGAACATGTAGGGAGGCTGAAGGGAAGGGGCGTACCTCGTCGGTGACTTTGGCCACGGCCGTTTTACCATTGTACTGCAGAGTGACCATGTCTCCGCAGTGCTTTCCGTTCGCAAATTGCTACGGAGCCATGTTCTTCGAGGTCAGGACAACGCTGTCACATCACAAGTATGCTCTCTGCTCACCTCGACCCCGAGAGCAATGATCTTCCGATCCTAGGAGGTCAACACTGCCAAGGCATATATCAAGGAGAAGACGAAGGAACGCACAGAATCGCTATCATGATCGTAGCCCCCGCACGCATTCTGCCCCACCGCGTAGTTCGTGAAGCGCGCGTTGTCGTAGCGCTTCAACAGATGGTTGCCTCGCTGGGTCACTGTTGCTGAGTGACGAAATCCGCTATCAGCCCGTTTGAGGCCGTGCGAGTCGTCTGCGGACACCGCGGTAAAGAACAAAGTAGCTGAAACGACAGTAAGAGCACAAAGAGTGTGGAGGGTCAACATATCTGATGTCGACGCTGGGTGGGCAGGAAGGGAGAGACTGCAGGTGGTGGGGATGCGAGGCGTGCAGTCCGTAAGGAAAATAAAGGGGAATGAAGACGCTGCAATCGGACCCACGTCCAATACACCGGTGAATGATGGAGCAAGAGATATAGGATGCGAACATCGAGGCCGTGCTCGTCCGTAGATGCCATCCAGGTATATGATTGCATGGGGCCGAATAAACCCTTGTTGTACGCACCGATGGGGCCAGAGCTCGAGCGGCTCGTCCAGCACAGGGGTATGACAGACGACAGCACATACCTCATATGAGCACAAAGCAAGCTCGCGAGCCGTTTGCAGGATCGCAGAAGACAGATGGGGGCACGATCGAATGCAGTACCACGAAAACGCCATGGCACCATCCATTGATCACGTACATCTGTGAGAGTAAGACTCGCTCAGCAAAAGGAAACCAAGATACCCAGGGGAGAATCAGAGAATACAACATGGAGGAAAGCGACTAGCACTCTGCGAGCATCAATAAGGCGACGGAGAACTGCGAGGATCGACCGACGGAGGATACGACGAGCGCTCCCATGAGCAATGGGCGTTGTCGAGACGATCTAGACGCCCCATCTATCACTGCTGTCTTCAACCGCCACCCGATCTCAGCGCCAGCGTGGACTCAAGCATCAGTCAGCGACGCCTGTTCGGCCTCGTACAGGCCGATGAGTTGGAGCATGACCAAATTGAATTGGTTTATGTTGCCGGCGTCGAACGAGGTCACGGTCGCGGTCGGCGCGGATGACGTGGTGATGGACGGAGTCGGGGTCGTGCTGCTCTCGAGGCTCGACGTCGTAGAGGAGTGCTTCTCGGACGTCGTGCTGGTGGAGGCGTGCGTGGATTTCGACGAAGTGTGCGTGCTTGAGTGCTTCTTGGACGTGGAAGACGTCGTGGGAGGGGAGTCGTGATGCGTGCTCGTGTTGTGCTTCTTCGTCGTCGTCGGCGTGGGGTCTGGCTTGGGCTGTTCATCGGCGCCCCACCACCACGTTCCCCAGACCTCTCCGATGGCAATGTAGCCTCCGGGCTCCGTCAGGTAGTCGAATAGCCCCGGGGAGAGATCGATCCATCCGACGTAGCAATTTTCGCACTGATCATCCGTCACTGGTTCAGCTTCAAAGTGCGTTCTCATCAGGGAGGAGCGCACCTCGTCGGTGACCGCAGCTACGGCCGTCTTCCCCTTATACTGAAGGGTCACCTTGTCACCGCAGTGCTTTCCGTTCTCGAATTGCTATTGATACGGTGTGTTCTACCTCCAGATCGCTTAGACATGGATGAGCTTGCACTTACTTCGATGCCGAGGGCAATGATCTACGGAGCCGACGCCGTCAGTACGATGGAAGCAGCAAAGAGGGGTACAGGCGCACAAAGTCATCGCGATGGTCAAAGCCACCACAGGCGTTGATCCCGACCTCGAAGTTCGTGAACGGAGCGTTATCGTAACGCTTGGAGAGACGATGGTCTCGCTGGGTGATGTTGACTGCTTGATGACGACGTCCTACATCTGCCCGACGGTGGGCGTGCGAGCCGTCTGCAAGAGCAAACACAGACGCCAGAAGACCCGAAACGAGCGTGGCACAGAAAAGACGGTAGAAAGCAAACATGTTGCTGATGTCGGAGCTGTAAGGACTGACGGGGTCAAATCGGTGCGCCTGAAGCACTAGGATGGTGGTCGAGAGGAAAGAAAGAAAAGACGTTGGAAATACGCCTCCGAGACGCGTTCGGCCTTACTCATGACTTGATGGAAGACGAGATGAGAACGTCCGTAAAGAAGCCGTGGACGCCGTCCTCAATTGGGGGCATGTGCCTTGATCGAAATGAGAACAAGGTGTTTACATAGCCGTGCGCTGCGGCACTGCTCCAACGCACCCACTGTCCTCCGTCCGGTTCTCAAGGTAACTTGATGGACGTTGAGACCGCCGGCGAGGCTGTGTTCTGGACCTAGGGAATTTGTCGGCTTCTCGTGATTAGTATGGCGGATGGACCGCGGATTCATCGCAGCTGCTGTTCCTGTGTGATCAATTAAACAATAATACTGTGTCCGAAATGCTCACAGACAATGCCGCATATCGTTGAATCATATGCTGAGGTGCTGGAGATAGCCTGAAAGCACCAAAGAATAGATGATGGAGCTAGTCGACTTGACAGAGTCGACGGCCTTGCAGAGCGGTGCAGACTCAGGATTGTCACTGCGTGTGAACGCATTTCGGAAGTTCCCGTCGGAAATGCCCGGACCGGTGGCTGGCAGACAGCGTAGCACAGAATCAAATATTGCAATACCCATCGCGTTGTTCCTTCTCTCCTCCACCCACAAGCCTGTCTCGTTTTCCGTTCTCTATGCTGTCGATTTACGACCAGAAGATGGGCGCCCTTTATTTTCCCCGTCAGCCGCGGATGACATATCAAGCAGCAAGAAAGGCAAGGAACCACGACCCGCAGTCTGATGCAGCATCGTTCTCGCTACGCAAGATATGGAGCTTAAGGTCTACGGCGGGCTAGTAGCGGATCACTTGCCCGCGCTGAAGAGGTTGTTTGCTTAGATGCGCCCGTACGTCTCGCCTCTCGTCCCGTACAGCGGTCAAGAAGACCCATATTCTTTCATTGTGTTCTCGGGCACTACCGATGGTAGCGAGTACGCGCTATACTGAGAGGCAACGTGAGTGGGATGACAAGTGGCCCTTTGAATGCTGAAGCTAAATAGGCATGCGTCAGACTATTCTCCTCACAGAACCCCCATACCAGTTTCTGAAGAGCCATCATTCTTATAAGTTCGGATACTCAACGTATCAAAGACCTCTTTCAGGACACGGACAGCCTCCTATTCTCTGACCGCCGTTATAGGCTGAGTGTCACTCTCCTTATTTGTCTACGCTGATTCTATCTCATCTACATGCAATATATTTTGTCCACAAGGAGTGTGCACGTTTATCCACTTGGCGGCGTATCCCCGCTTGCTCGGTCACACAAGTTGTGGATAAGCTCGCGGACCCAATCCTTAGATACGGTGTGACGTTTTCGGTCGTACGCGACGCTGGAGAGACTGCCTGAAGACACTGGGCCATGTCCTCTGTCTCCTAGCTCGAAACACGGTATCCCTATCGAAGAGGAAAGTGTCGAGCAGCTGGTGCCTGAAGGGCAACGATAGGTGCGTCGTACGAAATGATCGTGGGCACCACTTTCTACCACTGCTCAAGACCTGCTTGCGCTTCTCGTGACCGCGTGTGCACCACACCGACTCTTGTCCTTCAACTGCCACCTTTAATCATCGAGGTCTCGAGAGCTCGTATCTTGCTTTACAACAACACCCAGTGGCATGTCAGAATCCGATATCAATGTTCTCGTGTGTCGTTTCCATCTGTCATCTGTCTGTGAGCCGACTGATCATATTTCCGGTCTACACCTTCGTCAGGTTTCTCATCCATCGTCGATGTCCCTTCGAGACCATCCACTGCCAGATCGAGCCATACCCAGGCTAGTGAAGACACCTCGAAGACGGTTGTTCTCCCTGCTATAAAGCGAGACGATGACTTTTGGTTCGCAGACGGGACGATCGTCCTGATTGCGCAGGACGTTGCTGTCACAGTCCACTGGTCGTCTTGGTACGAACGTTCCTCGTAATGGTTCAATGAGACATTGCTCAAGTCAGTTTGTATCGTGAAGATTACGTTTCTTGGAATGCTCCATAGCGTTGCTTGTCAATCATCACCGGATGTGCATGCCCGTCATCGGACCATCCGTCGTACTGGTATTCGAATCCACATTACAAGCATCCAGTCCACACGGTCTGCGCCGTGAATGTCCGGGTCGCTCTACTTGACTGCCTTTGACGGTACCAGTCGAGGATGTCGCCAGGGTCCTCACAAACCATATCGTCATTACGCATTATCCCCGAACGGCTCTTATTTTACTTCAGCGCCGCGCGTAGGGGTATCTCATGCTACAAATGAGTCGATTACGCCGCGAGGATGGGGCGGCAACGCAAGCGCGAACTATACCTAAAACAATCCAGTATGTTGCAATCTTCAATATCAACCCAACTAGAGCCTCGAGAAGTGAACTCTGACGATACGCGGGTGACATCGGTATTTATATATAGGTGCGTTCATACCACTTCGTCTCGGCGTGATGCATTGATATCTCGGTCGTGGTAGCCTTGTTTGAATGGGTAGCTAAATGCGCGCCTCTACACATGCTAGCAGGTACGCTCGCGGGCATGAGCGGGTGAACACCACAAGTATGGACACTGAATGTTTCAGTTCACGATGATGCCTCCCAGATCCGTCAACCTGAGGGCGGCAGGTATAAATGGGACCCTTGGGCTCCGATATGAGGGCCCTGTACCATGTCAGCCATGAGCCTCATCATCTTTGCGGTAGGAACGACCCTCGTCGCCGCGTCCGCTGTGCTACTAGCGACGCGAATCTCGAAGAGCTGCGCCAAACGTCCTCCGGGTCCCAGTCTCATCTCTCTCCTCATAGGCCAGGATCGTGTCACATTAAAGTCTCAAGAGAAGACGTTCTGGAAATGGAAGAAGTACGGTACGCTGCGTCAACACTCTTACCTGTATCGAATTATGCTGAATATGTATGCAGGCGATGTAATCTACTTCAAGCTGTTCCGCACGCCAGTTGTAGTTCTCAACACTCTCGAAAGTGCTCGGGACTTGCTTGACAAGCGGAGTGCCAAGTACTCGGACCGGCCACGCATGGTATTGCTGGCGGAACTGTGAGTCCTGACAGTAACTCATACCAATCACCGCCTCATGTTCCGATATCAGAGGCGGACACGATTCGTCCATCCCCGCCATGCGGTATGGTGAACGCTTCCGGAAGCACCGTAGGTGGATCCACGAAGCAGTGGGGACAAAGGCTGCCTTGGAACGAGTCCGACCTATTCAGCTCCGAGAAGTGCGCACATTGGTCCGCAATCTTGTCGAGACCCCTGAGGCATTTTCAAAGCATATATTCGGGTATGCCATGCCGCCGTACCTGAGATCAGCCCGCGCCCTGAGCATCGCCACAGATACGTCGTTGCTATCATATTAGAGGTCACGTACGGGCGTCGTCTGGAATCTTTGGATGATGAGCTTGTTCAGCTTGCCGAGCGGTCCACGATCGCGACGAACGAGGGTGGGAACCCGGGGTCTATGCTCGTCGACTTTGTGCCTATATGTGAGTCGATCAGTCACCTATTCTGTGACTCTAACTCTCACACTCGTCGCAGTGAGACACATGCCGACATGGATGCCCGGCACGGGGTTCAAGCGTCGCGCTTTACGAGCTCGCAAGTATCTGGAAATTTGGCGGAAAAGGGGTGTCGAAATGGTGCTCGAGGAGATGGTGAGTTATTCTCCCATTGACTAGCCAAGTTGACATTGTAGCTTAGCTTGGCAGGCTTCCGGAACAGGGTCTCCTTGCGTCGTACGGTCGCTTCTGGAAGCACACCAAGGCGACATGGGTACGGAAGAGCTGGAAGACATAAGTGCGCTAGCGGTCAGTATATACGGAGGTACGGCATGAGTGTTTGTAACGTACTTTCTTCTCGCTGATCTATGTTTGCAGCTGGAACGGAGTCTGTTCGTGCATACGCTTCTGTTCCAATGATGAACGTGCTGCCTGACTCGTGTATTCTCTCAGACAATCGGGACCTTATTGCTGTTCATGCTAGCTATCACGCGCAATCCGCAGGTACTTCGTAAGGCTCAAGACGAGATGGACGCAATAGTTGGGCCGCACCGTCTTCCAGACTTCAATGACCGCACATCTCTTCCGTACCTAAGTGCGCTACTCGAAGAAGTTCTTCGGTAGGTCCTATGTCTTACTTTTATTTTCATGCTTGAGCTTTGCGAAGGTGGAACCCCAGTTTGCCGCTGTGTAAGTACTAGTAGCTTCGTTGCTAACGCGGAGACTTCGGATGCTCACCATGTTATTCAGCTGTACCGCATAGACTCATACTTGACGATGAGTATGGTGGGCACCGTATTCCGGCAGGTAGTATGATGATCCCCAACGTCTGGTACGTTCAGTTAAGTCCGAAGAGGCACTCACGTTGCATTGTAGACTAATAGCTCGCTAGGGGCATGACACGAGATGAGCAGTACTATCCCAGGCCGGAGGAGTTCGTACCCGAACGCCACCTGAGGTTGGACGATCACGATGTGAGCAACAACCCGGCGCCGAGCAGGTTTGTGTTCGGCTTTGGACGAAGGTGAGCACGGTGGCGACCGCGAACGTTCACTGTGCCGAAGTCATTCACACTCAAGGACGCGAATTCACTCAGGATCTGCCCAGGTCAAGGGTTCGCAGATGCCACTTTGTGGCTGGCAATGGCGAACATTATCGCAGCTTTTGACGTTCTCAAGCCCCTCGATGCCAATGGGAATGAGGTCACCCCACCGGCAGCATTCAAACCCGGGTTCACCAGGTCCGTCGATTGTTTGGACCACGATATGTACCGATAACTCACTTGCGGTGTGCGGCTTGTATAGTCGACCGGAACCGTTCGGTTGCAGGATATGTTCGCGTTCCGAAAAGACGATGTCGTCATCGCAGCATGAAATGTTGCAGCATGAGGCCTTCCAAGATAGTTTTGTACTGTAATCTGTAGTCGCCCACAGTTGACTAGATGCTAAGTGAGGCGGCGAATGGCCTAGAGAAGGAGCCAACGAGTCCCGTACAGACAAGTAAGACACTGAGAATACCAAATAAAGCCATTGGCGCCTATGCCGTTTTTTGCGCGCGCCCCGCTCTGCACGTTTCCTCCCGCCATCTCGCAGCTCGCTTCCAAGGTTTGTCGTTATCCCCTGGTCCGTATCACAACAGAAGGCCTCTTCTGAGTGTCCTACTGACTGATCTTTTTCTAGACATGTCAGCTAGTGCCCGTGTGACAAGAAAGCGCGCTCGTGCGTTAGAGGCCAACGACGGAGAACTCGACTCGGAAGAACGCCCAAGCACCGTGCCAAAGATCGACAGCGGAACAGAAGAAGCTGTACCTCAGAGCAGCAACAACGTAGTACCGCCAGGCGCGCTGAAGAGAGACGAAGACTTCTGGTACGAAGATGGGACCGTCATCCTCGTCGCGCGAGACGTCGAATTCCGTGTATATGGAGCGTTCCTCGCAAAGCATTCATCCGTCTTCAAGGAGATGTTCTCCCAGCCAGGCCATACAACACGTCCTGTCTCGATGAATGGCCACAATGAATATATGTGCCCCGTCGTGACGCTCACGGACTCTCCGGAGGACCTACGACATGTCCTGCGCGCTTGCACTCCGCATCTAGATGACACGTATGTCCATTGATTCGACTCAGCGCGTCTTCACATATTCACCAACTATCCATCCGGTACAGAATGTACACTGTGAAGACGCCCTCGTACCACACTATCTCCGCTTCCATCCGCCTTGGGAAGAAGTATCAGATCAACCAGCTCTACCAACAGTCCCTCCAGTACCTCAAGCGGCACTATACGAGCGATTTCTACACATGGTTATCCCTAGAAAACTATGGTCCTAAAGGTTGGGTGAGAGAGCAGTGCATCGGCGCTGTGAACCTCGCTCGGTTCACGGGAGAACTTTCCATGTTACCCGGGGCTATCTTGGAGTGCTCGCTATTGAAGGAACAGATCATCCATGGTTTCAGCCGCGAGGACGGGTCGTTAGAATGCCTTACTCTAGCGGACCTTGGCTTGTGTATGAAGGCGGCGACGGACGTCCATGCGGAGACACTCGCGGTTCACTTACAGACGCTGACCTCTAGCGTGGCCCCACAATGCAAGACGCCCTCGGACTGTCGCTCCGCGCGATGGGGAGCCATGAACTACTTTCTAACGCAAACGAAGAAAATGCTCAGCCAGGAATACTTCAGTGACTACCTAATATACGCCAAAGACGAGGAAATCAAGGTGTGCCCTGCATGTCAAACGATGATGAACGACCTGGATTACGAGGGGCGCCGGGCGGTGTGGAAGCGCTTTCCCGAGCTCTTAGGGATCGAGGTGCCGGGCTGGGAGACACCGATCGGACTTGACGACAACTAGGAGGTTTTATGCGTGCTTGTGACTAAGGTCTATCACTACCAGATGGAGGCTAATCCGGCATTCCCTACACAGGTCTTCTGCAACACTACAGAGCTTCAAGAGAATGACTTTATAGAGAGGTCCGCCCTCTTTGCCGTGCGATATCCTAGTCACGGCTGGTCTAGTAGTAACCTGCCTGCACCGCAACGTCAATCGCTAGCATACCAGCTACAGGTGAATGTTACAAGGTGAGTTCGGTTGTGACGCTTCTCTGCTCATCAGTCTGAAATCCGGTGAGCGCACAGTGAGCCGACGCAGAGATCCTGAGTCTACGAATACGCCCGTCACGGCGGCGGTGTCGCTCCTTCTCCCGCAATATGATCATGTTCCTACACTCGTTGCAGAGACGTCTGAGGTCGTTGCGGAGCGCGGTCTACAGCACCTGCGAGGCTGTGAGTTATTCAGGAGGGAAATGCCAAATCATCGACTCGTCCAAGCAGTTGAGCAGTGATGATATGCATAAGAGATCGTCGCAGTTGAGTGGACGTAGGATTCGTGGCTCACGTGGGAATGAGCGTCTATGCGTGTGGCGAGGGCAACAAGCGCGCTTTCAATCCTTCCTGACCAGCGTCTTACTTTGCACTCGTCCTCCAGCCTCAGCCTGCCTTCGCGCCTTTGTCCGTTTTCGCGCCCAGCAAACAAGACCAACAACCGCCCATATCGCGTTCTTTGACGTATACTCTCACCATGGAGGCCCAGAAGCCTGCCGCAAAGTATGCCCTCTCGTCCTTCTACTCCTCTCGCCCTCTCAGCCAAAACATGGATGACAGGAAGCGTAAAATCACCGACAAGAACGTGCCGAATGCGCTCTTGCAATCGCCAGAGTTTGCGGAGGACTCGGCGATGTACCGCGACCTGCTGCAGATGGAGAGGAAGCTGGACTGGACGATGACGAGGAAACGGGTGGAGGTTCATGATGCGCTGCAGAGGATCATTCCGGTGCGTGTTCGTTTTGCGCTGCTCCATGCGCGTATATGGGGGGTACACGAAAGGAGAGCGGGTTTGACGAGGAAACGTGCTTTTACAGGCTACTAGGACGCTGCGGATATTTTTGAGCCATACTGTCTCGGGACAGGCGTGGCAGCAGGAGGGTGTCGACGCTGATGCCGCGAAGCCAAACTTGGAGACGGGCGAGAACATCCCGGCATGGCAGCTGAGGATAGATGGGCGAGTGCTCGAGGTGCGTGGTCTGTTCATCGTTTGTTACATTCATCATCTTCATACCACGCCTTCCATAAGCTCTCAAGTCATCGCGCGAAGGACCGCAGCAACCCGCGCAAATTCTCGAGTCTCATCAAACACATGGTGGTGGAGCTCGACAGGGATCCCGCTCTGTACCCAGACGGTAACATTGTGGAGGTGCGTACGCGATCTTTTGCGCCACATTCGGAAGTGCTCGAGTTCGTGTTATCCCCTGTGCCATTCATCGTTGTGGTCTTGGGTCACCCAGAACGCTGTGCCGTCGACTTCCATCGCGGCCTGCAGCGTTCACCGGTGTACATTAGTTCTGGATATATAGCCCGTAGAACCACTTGTTTCAAGGCTATCCAGTGACAATGCACGCGGTCGTAGTCAGGTTGGATATAATCCGTCCATTACTTGAAGGCGGCATATTTAGACTAACGATATCGCATGAGAACCCATCTATCAGCCGATATTCTTGATGCTGAGAGTGGCACCCTGGTTGTATGCGGGTGTAGGCTGACGCCTACTTTACAGTGGCTAAGGGGAGCGAACCAACCACAGCTAGACGGCTTCACCATCAGACGAAAGGGTGACACCGTGACAAAGATTCGCATTGTTCTACATCTAGAGCAGCAGCCGGAACAGTACCGGGTCCATCCCGACCTTGGTGCGTTCACTTTCATTCCTCGATCGTACTGTCGCGCACGTGTCCTCGACGCTTGCGATCACACGTCGCGCGTCTTGGCACTTGCCAGAATGCTCACTCTGTTTGTCATCTTCAGGCAACATCCTTGGTATCAAGGAGGACTCAAGGACGGGTGTCATCCAGGCCCTGTGGAACTACATCAAGACCCAGAATCTACAAGACAAGGTCGACCGGCGCATTGTTCGTGCGGATGCTCGACTACTTCCGGTGCGTACATGCTTGCTAGTGCATTGAAGATTCGCTCAACATGCAACACTCCAGATCTTCAACGCTGAGACAGCGTACTTCCAACACCTCCCTGAACTTGTGAACCGCTTTCTTTTGCCTCCAGAGCCTATCATCCTCCACTATACGCTCAACCCGACGATCCCGCCACCGGAGAAGCCAGCCGCGTGGGACGTCGAGATCAAGCTTGACGACTCGAACCTCAAGGGCCGGATGCAACACGTCGTGATGAGCATGGCGGCGGATTCGGCCAAGGAGCTAACGAAGCTGGACGAAGAGATCGGCCTCCACATCCAGTCGCTGAACAACGCGTACGCGAAGCGGCAGTTCCTGCGCTCATTCGCAGACGACCCGCGCAACTTCATACAGACGTGGCTCGCGTCGCAGTCTCGCGACTTGGAGAGCATACTCGGCAGTGGGCCTAGCGAGGGCGCAACGGTACGGCAAGAAGACCTGAAGCGGTCAGAGTTCTTCCGCCTGCCTTGGGTGGAGGAGGCGGTCGCCATTCAGGAGGGCATGCGGTTGGCGGCGAAAACGGGGTTGTGAACCCCATTTCATGCGTGAAGACGCGTATGGGCGAGCCGATGTTGCTACGTTATTCAGAGGACGTACTTATGTGTGTAGTGTAATCATTCATTGTTCTGCTATCGACGCTTGCTATATGTTTTGGTGTTCAAATTGCGCATGAAACAGTTGGATTGCGCCCGAGCGATGCGCGCAGCAGACTCTGCTGGAATGAGCACAATGAAGACAAGGAGTTGCAGGACGACGGTCTGTACCGCCGGCGGGCAACCCGGGGCAAATCGTCGAACGATCTCGCGAAAATGGCCAGCCAGCCAATCAGAGCTCGCGTAAGACGTCCGATTGGGAAGGCGAGAGCTTCCCGATCCGATCTCAAAGTGATCGTGCCTCGGGTCAGTCCAGAATTACAGCAGTTGGCGAGTGCGCCGAGCGATTGTTCCTTCGTCACGACCACCGTTGCCACTCTACACTACAGCGCATATACCCACATCTCTGCTGCCATCTGTACGACTTGATAACGGCGCGAACGCGTTTTGCGAACCACAACACGGCGAACAGACAAGATGGCTAGCAAGCAGGTGAGTCGCCGGCGAAACTCTGCGGGGTGGCAGTCGCTGAGAGCCTTGACCCCGCGGGGTTGTAATCACTGCAGCTCGGAAAGTTGCGCCAGGTGTGTCTTATCTGCGTCGGTGTTGTGCGATGCAATAGGAGCGTTGAACGCGGCTTGGACAGCTCGTAGGCGAGGTAATCATGTCCCGGGACAAGACGATCCAGTCCGACGAGTTCAGGGAGCTGGAACACGACGTCGAGCTCAGGAGGCAGGGACTCTGGAGGTGAGCGTTCGTTCTTCGACACTTTGAGCTACATATATGCGCTGTGAAGAGCGTCCATCGGGTTACACTGCCGCTCTGTGTCTATTCTCTCCTTGACTCGGATCGTACCACCAAGGGTGAGAGAGCACCAGTTTCTGCTGTGCGCGTTTCTATGAGATACATGCTGCGATTCTCGTGCCAGCGAGGACAGCATATGCCTATCGGCTATGTGATTGTCAATGCATGATCGACAGGACCTCCAGGCCCGTGGTGTTCCTGCGTCATCTCTCGCCTGAGGCCAATATCCATGGACGCTGCATCCTTATCCTATCCAGAGCGGGAGGCTCTCTGGGTCACTTCTTTGCTATTCTTCGGACATGGCCACGGTGCTTTGCTTCCGTGTCATGTTATGGCGCCAGGGTTGTTGATGTCCGGCTTTCTCGGAAATGGCGAGCGATGGTGCGCTCTTCCTCGGAAGCTATAGCTCCCTCGGTATGACAAGCCGAGGCGGTCGAGACTTTCTTCCTGTGCGAGAATCACACAGAGTCCAACAAGCTGACAGCGTTGATACAGACTTGACCTCGCGTCGGATGACTACAGGCATTACCTCCTCAAGAAGAAGCTCTCGGAAGCCGCCGAGGGCGAGGACAAGCTACTCGCGATCGACGCGCTGGGCGTTGTCATGATCAAACATGGAGAGGAGTTTGGGGAGGATTCCGCGTACGGCCAATCGCTGGTCAGCTTCGGTCGCGCGCACTGCAACGTCGCGTCCTTGCAAGAGAGCTTCGGGCTCACATTCGAGGAGACGTACCTCACCGCGATCCGGCAGAGCGAAGACGAGATCAAGGAGTACCAGGCGCAGCGGAAGAAGTTGGAGAGCAGACGGTAAGCCGTCGCACGTCGTGTCTATCTGACGACTCATGGGAGCGTGTCAGGTTGACATACGACTCGGCCGCCGTCAAGCTTGAGAAGATCAAGCACGCGAAGAAGGTGCAAGAGAAAGACCGAGAGGAAGCAGAGGAAGAGTACGAAACCGCCAAGGCTCGCTAGTATGTTTCTGCACGCCATATCTGCGTAAACGTCACTTAGTGTCGATCAGTGAGGAGACTCTCGAAGACGTCCGGACACGGATGTTCTCGATCCAGGAGAACGAAGTGATCCAGCTGCGGGAGCTCACAAGCTTCCTTGACCTCGAGATCACATTCATCAAAACATACCTGGACGAGTTGGAGAAGGTCAAATCTGGCTGGATCGACGAGTGAGTGCAGTATGATTCTCGTGAGAGCGCCTCACGAACAACGTCATCAGGGAAACACTGAAGAGTCTCGGTGCGCCGAAATCGATGCCACGCCCTGCTTCACGCGCGAATTCTATACGTTCGACCAAGTCAACCAAGTCCGCTAAGAAGGCCGCAAACCAAGACGAGGCCGACAGTAGCGACGACGAGCCCAGCGTCAAACGCACGAAGTCCCTTTCGCGGAAGAAGTCCGACGTAACGAGCAAGCCACCCTCGCGGGCACCCTCTCGTGCGTCCCGGAAGCGGACGGATAGTGATGCGACGGCGCCGGATGAGAAGGAAGAGAAGGACAAGAAGGAGACAAAGCCGGAGAAGAGCTCGAATAGGCTGAGCCTGGCCGGCTGGGGATCGGTTAGCTCGATGATGGGTCGCGGCAAGAAGGACAAGGAGAAAGACAAGGACAAGGATAAGGAGAAATTCGCTGAGCTCGACAGCGACCAGAGCGACACGGACGAGTTCGGCATTGCGAAGAAGCACAAGAGACGGTCGTCCGTCCCTGGGCTTCCTCTCCCCTCTACGTCCCCGAAGCTCCCCATGCGTCTCCTCAAGTCGGCTTCGAAAGACAAAGAGAAGGACAGGGATAGCCGCAAGCGTGTCGTTGCCCTGCATGATTTCGCGGCTGCCTCCAACGACGAACTCAGCTTCAAGGCCGGGGACCAGATCGAGGTCGTCAGCGAGGTCCTGGACGGCTGGTGGATGGGCGAGCTGGGTGGCAAGCGAGGGCTGTTCCCTACGACATATACCGAGGTCATCAACACCTCGACTTCCTCGCTGGGTTCCAAACCGCCTCTCCCACAACGGCCGACGTCGTCTTTCACGCGCAGCCTCGGCCTTGGTCTGTCTAACGGTAGCAGCAATCCGGGCTCCTCGTATTCATCGCTCGAAGAGAGCGGGCATCCGTTCAATGACCATCAGGCAGGTAATGGTAGGAGCAAGCCGTACGAAGAGAGCATTGATAGCGGCCGGATGAGCGATTCGGATGACGAGTCAGGTAGTCTCATGCGCGTACAGCGCGTGGACGACACCTTCTCCTCGAAATACGTCACTGGGCTGCCTACTCCTGCTTCCCCTCTCGCACCCTCTCCTGCACCGATCGCCGCCCCTCCCATCCCGGTTCGTCGGGGTACGGATGCGAGTTCAGGGTCGGGATCTTCAGCGAAGAAGGCGCCACCCCCACCTCCGCCGCGACGCTCGACGCTCACGTCGTCCCCGGCTGTTACCCCTCCTACGCTGCCCAGCCGGCCCTCGACGCTCCGCACGAAATCATCAGCATCGAGTTCAGCGTCGTATATCACACTCGCGAACACCGGAGTTCCGACGTCGACCTCGGACCCGGACGGCCTGACGTACTCGCCTTTCGAGAGCCCGAGGGAAGAGAACATGCGGTTCGGATGCTCCGAGTTCAAGCAGAACCCGTTCAAGCCGCAGGGGTTCTGCAACAATTGCTTCAAGTTGCATTATTGAGTACGGGCACGACTACGACTGATATTGTCTCGTTCTTCCCGTGTCGCGTTTTGTGATTCCCTAGGCACTATTGCCTCACCTCTGATGAACCACTCACGCTGTATGAGTATACACGAGTCATTGACTTCCCCGTCTCCTCACGCTCTTATCGAACTCTCCCAATGTTTCTATCCCCTAGTCACTTCTCTGGTACGGTCCCGGGTCATCTAATGTCACGTAGTAAATCTATCTTCTCGTATCGACGCTTTGCGAATCGCTCATGGACAACATATCTCGTTATGACATGAACTACGGGTCGTCCAGCTCTTGATGCTGATTTGTTCTAGTCCAGGCTATAACCTACTCCACAATCCCATCGTGAATACCGTACGACGATGTCTTCCCGTCAATGACCTTTACCTCGGTATCGGACGTGGGGTTGCATGTGTCCCGGATAGTACCGTTGCGTATTGCCCCGACGCATACGACACCTCGACATAGGCAATAGCCTCCCTCAGCGGGAAACGGATGTGGAGTGTGGACCACCCGTGACAGCCTCGGACGCGGCGGTCTTCGTCCGCATATGCTCACAACGAGGACGTCGGAGCCGCGGTGAGCTCGCGAGGTGCGCTCGCGTATACCTCCGGAGTTGCGACAATCTCCTGTGTCTGGACGCTCCGCACGAAGACCCTTCCTTCAGCGCACCGTGGTCAGTAATATACCCTATGTTAACGTTGGTCTCGCTCGTCATCTCCACGTATGGCTTCGTAGCTATAGCGTCGGCTTGGAGATCCTCCTGCTGGAACGCCTCTCCCGAGAGAATATGGATCGGCAAGAACCACAGCGTCCCAATATCCTGTGTGGACTTTGTGAATTTCCTTGAGCCATCCTTCAAGTTTTCTTTCCTGAGCCCTGGGCGAGACGGTACTACTTACCATATATGGGTACGCGCCCGCTTACACGTACATCACGACGGGCAATGGCCAAAGCCGCCCTCCTGAACAGGCCGGGGAAATTGCCGGAATTGGTAGCCTAGCCTCCGGTCCAGAATAGTTTGGGAGATGACACCGGAATCTGTGTAAGGCCGATAAGCAGCTGGGACTAATGGGCTTTTCGGAGTTCGAATCCTTTTTATTCGGCGCTCCGGTGATGTCACGACAGTATTCTGGCCCGGAACAGGAGACCAATCCCGGCAATCTTCCTGGCCTGTTCTAGGGGGTGGCATACGCCGTTGCCCGTCGTGCATGCCTCGACTCCTAAGGGTGAATTATCGACCTTTCGTTCTCATCCTCGATGACCGATCTTCCACCTCGCACTCCTAGTCCACCATCCGCGGCCACGTTCTTCCCGATCAAGCCACAGACGGACGAAACGGACACAAACATCCAACGGGATATCGTCCTACTCACAACTCTCTTGCAGGATGTACGTCGCCACGACAAAGCGTCGATCTTGGGAGCCACACAGGCTCCTCGTACTGCCTTGGAACTATGGTCACATATCGCATACGTTCTATCCCCTGGGACCAAGGATGATATGTATGGAACTGATGTGGTCGCGGTGAACGGCCGTCTTGAAGTAAATTGTGTCACCATCACTGTTGCCCGAAATCTCTCTGTCCAGCACAGCACTCATATACGCGACCAAGCTATAGCACTCGACAATGTCAAGTTGCTGCGTCCTGAGAAGGTGATCACCGATATTTTTCGCAAGCAGGACGAACCTCCGTGCGTTGACCGTTGAGCCATACAACCATCTCGTCGGTTTTTAAGCTGATTCAATGGTTTAGTGATAAGAACTTGAAGTTTGAAACACACCTCAGGGATGTCATGTCCATCATATCATTTGTTCTACGCAGACATCCGACCGGCGAAGACGAAGAAAAGACTTATCTCAACGTCTATCATTTCGTTGTCGCACGGTGTTACCGCAAGCTCTTCGCGCGCTTGCAGACCCAGGAGACATGTCTCTTGTGGGAGAAACATCCTCTTGTGGCTCTACGGGACTTCTACGCGCCAGTGGCGAGTCCCCAAGAGTCATCCCCATCAGCACCACCCGCCGACGCTCCACAGCCTTTTGCCGCCTTTGCGCAAGAGTCGGCGACTCGGGTCTCTCCTGTGACTCAACGATCGTTCACGCCCATGATTGCCGATGCCGATCCTCTCCCCGTTACGCTTCGTCACAGGTTGTGGTACATACCTCTTCTCGAATCACACGGGATTTATCCCGACGAAACATCGAGCACGGGAGTAGTCCGCTACATGGTTTCTGCCTCCACGGCTCCAGCCTGGGCTAGACTCCTGCATCATTGCTACACCGTTATGGTTGCGACGCTGTCCGATGGAAATGGCAAGGCAGCGTGGCCTGATTACTCACAGCGAGTACTGCTCCGCCCAGCTCTAGCTGTGTTGGACGATTCCTTGGACTCGGGCATTGTCGCCTACCTATTCGTGGACGAGCTTGTCAGTAAACTCAACGCACAACACGAGCTGAAGATGCAGGAAAGGCTTCGACCGCAACTGGCTAGTATGTGGCGACTACGCTCTCTCTCTTAGATTCAGCTCACTCACCCGTAACATCCAGGGGCCATCACAAGAGTCACGAAACGAGACGTGAAGATCGAGTTTGGTCACGAGTACGAAGGTATCTACTAAGTATCAATAGTTCCTCTGTGGTCACCTCTCTCATGTCTATCGTCAGCGGATGACTTGAAGACATCTGGCCAGGAAGACACGCGACACCATATTATACGTCATCTCAAGGGCCTCGTCATACCGCTTCGGGCTGCCATGAACATTGTTCGCATATGCCTTGCCTTACCGAAAGAGGTTTCTAGACTGAAATCGTATCAACTTATCGTCACGCCCGACAAGGTAGGCCTTGCCGTCCCCGAGGAATACTTCGATCGCTTCAAGGAAAGGTTCGCGACGTGGTGTCGTCTCGACGTCCGTATGGTTGAGAGTGCTTTGAATGGTCTCCAAGGCTTCGCAACCCAGCTCAAAGCGAGCGTCCACGCGGAAGCTGCGCTGATGAGAGTTCTGCACGCTCTCAAGGGTGGCGCAGAGGAAGGGCTTCCCGACATATGCTCGGTGAGTGCCTCTCCCTTCTGGAAGCATCATCAAGCGCTGGGACTCACCCATACATGTCTTGCCCTCAGTTCGATGATCCCATCCCAATTGGAGTTAGCAAGCGATGCTGCTATTGTTGCTATTTGCTGGCCGGACTTTTGATACCTGGGAGTGGTGTCGCGGCCACGAACGGGTTCGTCCTGAGCGGCACGCATGGGTCCATAGTCCCTTGGGCGCCTCCTCCGGGGCTGTCGCGTGAGGTCTTGTGCGAGATGCGTACGAAGCTGTTGGATATTCTACTCGAGGTCTTCAGATCCAGCTGCATCGTGCCTCGGTCTACACAGACTTCACTTGCGCGTTCTGACAGCGTCTTGGAAGATGGTGATGCAGTTCAGTTGTCGATGGACGAAGTACGAGACATGCAGTCCTTAACGGAGTACTCTACGAACGACAACGACGATGACGACGATGACGACGACGAATACTACGACGATGACGATGACGACAACGACAACTACAATGACAACGACGCCCTCCAAATCACTCTGGACTAGTATTGCATGCGTACATTGGCACCTTCGGTAGTGTACGTTGTTGTTGATAAACTCAGTATGCATACAGGTTGCTATTTGAAGGCGTGAATGATTTTCCGTCAAGCCAAGCCTTGTCCACATGCGAGCGTCGAGAAAAGTCAAGGCTATGGAGAGAACGAACCACGCGGTATCTAACACTCCGAGTCGTTCTCTACGAAGATTCGCTTCGTCTCCTCCTCAGACTCGGACTCGGATTCTGCCTCGGGGCTGCTTGTTATGTCCTTAACAAGGAGCGAGAGTATGATGCCCTAGCAAACGATTCAAGCTTAGACCAACGAATGCGGCTTGCACAGCGAACATGTATACGCACGGCGAGGGGGGAGAGGACCGACATGGACATGAGGTATCCGACGTTGGGGCTCACAAACGCGGTCACGACCGGCGCGATGGAACAACCAGTGTAAATGGCTGCGGACTGCTGGATCGCACAGGAGATGATGCGACGCCAGCCAACGTTCTTCCTCCGGAGAGACGGTACGACGCGCACCATAATGAGAGCTACAGGCGGGAGCGAACAGGTCAGCGATGTAGAGGACCAAGTAAGTGCGAGACTGACTGGTCGAGACCACGTTGGTCAATAAGGTGAAGCAGTGGAAGACGATGCTCATCACGAAGGCGATTGGGCTGAGGTAGCCGAGGACTGGGAGGACATCAGTCAGTCATCGCATGCTGTCAGCACTCATTTGTTCCTCACTTGCGTCGATCATCAGCAATATGACTGGAATCATCACGACGAGCTTTTTGTCGTAAAGCTCCGAGAGGCGATAGATCTATACGTAAGGTGTCGGTGAATCGTTGGATTGAGACCCTGTCAAAGCGTGACTGACCATGATGCTGTGCGCGAATAGAGTCAGGGTGACAAAGGTGTAGAATTGGAGGACATCAAACAGGGTCTGGACGGTTGTCGACCCCCGCAGCAGATCATCATCAACGCCGTCCGCCTCCGTCCATTGCGTCAGGAAAGCATCCCCGATCCCATAGACAGTCAGGACGAAGTGCTGCGAGGACAAAAGAGCATCAGCTTTCGACGTCAGTGTTGTCCTTGCAGATTCAAATGCGTTGGATTTCGCTACATACCGTAGCATTGCAATAGAACATCGACTTGAGTGTAGAGAACAGGAAGGTGTCGCGCTTCTTCGTCGTGTTCGAACGCTTCGGACTTTGATTCAGGAATTTCTTCAGACAGGAGACGAACGTCACTGCGAGAACTCCGAAGAGCACGGTCTCCAGGCAGAGCGATATGATCCTTGAGTAGGCCAAGTCCCGCTGAAGGCGAAGCTGATCATAGTAGGCGCGCCAGATCAGTGGCCTATGTGCAGGCTGAAGTCGAATCGGAAGGACATACCTCATTGTCGTCGAGAACGGTAGCCATAGCAAGAAATGATCGGACAAGCAACCAGTGAGCGTACTAGGGTGGAGAAGGTCGATTTGGCAAGCCCTACAGCAAGGCCTCGATGTTTGATATGTGGGGGAATACAAACAGGCCGTAGCAAAGAGGAATTGTCCGAGTCGCTATTTGTAGTTGCATATTCAGCGTCAGCGGTCTGCGGCGCCATGGGAAAGCACCGTCTCCCATCAGTTCGGTATCGATCACGTACTTAGCACATAACGTAGTATCACTGCATTGGCAAAGTGACAAGCGCTCCCCTGAGCCTTGCTGGCAGGAATCATCATCTCGGCGGTCAGCTATCTTTCGAACGTTTTGACATCGTCGGACTCACTTGTTCGTAACTGTCTCTCTTGTTGGACTGTGCAAACATAATTTCAATTGATCGGGTTCTCAGCGGAAGAGGCAGAACTTGCCCAAGACTCGGAGCTGCCGCTGGTTCATGATGGTCAGAGTCAACGTCACGAGCGCCACGAAGCGCCAATCGTGGGATTCATCGCCAGTACTGCATATAAAAGAGCAGTAGATCAGTTACTCAAGCTGTATAATGATCCCGATACGCTACTTGTGCTTGAGAATCTGCGGCCCGCCAATTATCGATCACGTCGAACTTACAGAATCATATCATTGCAAAGCTGAGCGATTGATGAATCGGATGCCTGGGATGCCTCAGTGAGTACGCTCAGGCTCTTCGAGGTACCTTCGAGAGCACACCGTGACGTGCGGGCACCAGAGGGTCAGGCCGCACTGCAAGTCTGCGGGAGCGGCGGGAAGAGGCACAGAAATCTATCCACCCATTCCGTTTCGCGTATCATAGAGTCCACTCAACCGTAGCAAATGTATGTGGATGGCGCAGTCTGGGTCCAGCACGAATCCTGCCGCATTACCAAGTACAGCCTAGGTTGATCCACTCATCGTCACTATGGTAGAGAGTACCGCGCTCTTCGGGCCGCACCCAGCAGAACTTTGCAAGATGTCCTCGGAGTCGAAGGCTGCATAACAGTCCATTAGCCCGTGCGTTCCAGCTATCTCGCCAGACTGCGTGACGCACCCGACGACGACACGCCCCATTCAGGCACTTCAAGTTGGAAGAACGATGGGAGCTTCTGCCACGACTCCCGGCGCACCCTCTCCCCACGCGCTTTGATGGTTCTCAAGCACTCCTCGCAGAATCCCTTGAAATACTGCGCCCATGACCACGGCGTAATGATCGGATTGGGGTAGTGGACAGGCAATTCCGTAAAGAACTGCTTCATCAGGGGGAAAGCATCAAACGACTTGCAAGCGCAGGGATTCGGACCCTTTCCACGCTTACAGCCCTCCGAGAGTGGTGGGTTGAAGCAGGCTATGAAGTTGAGGGTCATCTGCTGTGCCATTTTCGCCTGGCCGTGGAGGCACAACCCCAGATCCTCGAGAGAGAGTGTCTCGACCGTGCCATCACTGTATGTGAAGCCTTGGGAGACGTCGCTACCCAGCATCGAGCACTGCCAGAGAGCGGTAGGGAGTAAAGATATTTCGCCTGTTAAGCGCGCAACATTCACGACCCCTATAGCATGGTGTCGCTGGAAGCCTTTGGGTACCCAAGGCATCTGCAACCATTGTTCGAGGTCCCGGGAGAAGTGTGAGGTGAGGTACGCAATCGCAGGACGGTAGAGGATGTCCGCACGATACTTGTGTCCTAGACGAACACATGCGAAGATCGTCTCGGGAGATGGGTTGATGGAGAGCCGTGCGAGCAGTCTAGGAGAACAATCAGAAGGCATGAACGAAGCTCCTGAGATTGCACCGCACGACAGGCATCAGCACGCACCCGTCACTGGGCATCAGCACGCGTAACACCTCGCGCCAATCCCTGGCTGAGTCTTTGAGGCGCATTGTAGTACACAGCTGACTGGAGGTGTCACCGCACGTCTGAGAGCTGGTCTCAGGCAGGAACTCGGCCAGCGTAGGGATGCGTTCTAACAGGAAACGTGTGGGCAGGCGGAACTCGACGTCATCGGCTGTGATGATGACCGTCATGTTATCGAACCAGAACTCCTCGTCTCGTGTCGACGCCGATGAGTGAGCATCGTTGGAAGCCATGGAGTACCTTGTGGGGGACTTGGCTAAGTTGGAGTCGCTGAAATCAGTGGATGATATGGACAATACGTCAGTCTGGAAGAAGATCGGTCAATTGGTCATATCGTTACAGTGAGCATGATTGTTGAACTTGCCAGGGTATCTTCGAGCATCTGCAAGTTTTGATGCGGTGGAAGATGGTGATAGATACGAGGAGGTCACTCGTGAGGTAAGCTTCGTATTCGCAGCGCTTGTATAGCGTACGCGAATACCCTGGAACGTGTCGTGCAAACTTAATCTAGATTTCGAAAGGTGTGTCACATGTCCAAAGCCGATTTATGATAGTGGAGAAAAGACTCAGTCAGAAATACCAGGCATCGCTTAATCCTGTAACTGTGCATCTCCGAGTCGCCCACACGACTGATGTCGTACGTGGCTTTTTCCACTGGTCCGTCGAGCAGCATGATCCCTCAGGCTGAGCATGACCGTTCGAGCCTTGAGTTCATACTCAGCACATTCAAAAAGCTACATGGTACTCACATGAGGATGCATTCAGAGAACGATTGGATGGCATGTGAGACGGATAGTAGAAGAGGAAATTCCTGGACACCTTGGTCCAGGTCTCCTTTCGACAAAAGTCGAGTCCGTTTGGGGTGGGAAAGTTACCGTGTATAGCTAAAGAATAACCTTATAAGGTATCTGGTTGGGTTTCATGTACATCTCTGGGAGTGTCATCAGGAAGTACCCCGTACACCCCTCCCATTCCAGGTAACTCGCTGCGCAGCACGAGTGGTATGACCTTGTTATCAACTGGATGACTTCCCATAAGCATTTACGGATTTACGGACGTCCGTAGATGGATCAGCGGAGTTTCAAATACATTTAGAGCCAGCTTACCGTATCCATAACGTGTGTACACGAAGTCCTAGTCCGTAGACTCTAGTCCGTAAATCCTCTGCTTGCCTTGGGCGCTACTGTGGTGCGCTGGTAGCGCCATGCTTTCGCTGGATCATACGCTGCAGACTTCGAGTTATCTAGTGCTACCACGACACTGCACTGTCCACAATTAGGCATCAGTTTCGTTGTATACCTTCTGCCTATCCAACAAAATACTTTTGCTGCCCACACCTCATTCACATGCTTGCCAACGCCACCTACAATGAGTCCTCCTCGGAAGATGATGATGTAGACATTGGCATGCTTGCAGCTGCTGTGACCGTCATAGCTCAAGAGGGTCGTATTGGGCGTGACGTCGACCGTCGGAAGACGCGAAGAGATCCAGATCTGAGCGGAGTTTAGAACACCCCCATATATGGCAGTAGAGCAGCATTTACGGACACGTTTAGAACTAGAAAGGGGGGTCGACAGGACCCCTGAAAGTTCCTATAGGACGCCGGCCGGGAGTCCGGACGGCGCTTAGGATTTTTGGGCCTCCAGGCCAGCCCAAAGTCCGGACATGAAGGCCCAAAATCGGGGTTCTGGCCGGCCAATCGTCCGGACATGGGCCATTCGAGGGCAAAATGATGGACCGTCATCCGGACATGGCCAGCGTCAACCCTTTCGGCAAAATTTGACGCGCACCCCACCCATAATGACTTACTATAACAAAGTAAGTAAGAACCTAGTGGGGGTTGTCCGCGAGCCGCGGTGGGCCGAAAATATCAATTCTTGGACGATTTTAGCCCTTTTTGGCCTTTGGACCGACATCCGGCCCCGAAGGGGCCGGCCGGAAAATCCGGACATGGACGTCCTTCAAGGCCAAGATGGTCGTAAGTCCGGACATGATCCTGAAAAGTTGTCCGGACATGAAGCCCAGGATTTGGGGCGCCTATCGGCCGGCCTACTATAGGAACTTTCAGGGGTCCTGGGTCGACCCCCCTTTCTAAATTTTGGGCGCTTGCACCATCTACGGACGTCTGTCCCATCAGCGGACTCCAAATCTCACTCGGCATCTCGGCATTTAGCTCAGATCTACCATCTACGGACGTCCGTAAATCCGTAGATGCTTATGGGAAGGCATCCACTCTCACTACAGTCTACTTCAGCTTCAGGGGCGACATGGATGCCTAGCTAACCTAGCCGGACTGATAGGACAGCGAGGGTGGCGCCGAAGTTCGGCGCCGCCCCACCATACGACTGTGACCAATAACTCAGGCACAGATATATACTAGAGGCAAGCTAAGATTTCGGACACTGTGACGTTGAATTCAGTCTACGACCAGTAATGATGGCTTTGAAATTTGGGAACCACTTATTGAAACATCGCCCTTTGGCTCTCATACGTAACTCGCAGGCTGTCGACGTACTGCACCAAAATAGTGAACACTTCTCTATTAGTGGACAATGGTTTCCTCAGAATACGAGCCAGCGTGAGTGCGCCTAGCTATAGCAGAGTAGTCGAACGTTGAACAACTATTCACTGGTCGTAATCGCACACGGATATCTATAGAGATTCTATAGAGATGTGCCACACCCTGAGGAAGACGCATACTTATTACACGGCCAATGAATGAGATGCGTAATGTAGCAATGGTGTCCAGGTATGCCCAGCAGGACCCATGTCATTTTTACATGCCAGTGGTCGAGAATCAAGTTCAGCATCTTGTCGCAAGAACCAAACTGAAATATGTGACCAATAGACGCTTTCTCCACGGGCCTTGCGGCCCGGTGCTCAATGCTCAGACGCGTTCAATTGTGAGAAGCACTCTCATACTCTGATATGCGATTCAGCAGTACTAGGTAAGAGACAGCGTGGATGGCAACCTTGGCAGCAGGTGGCAATCTCAAGACCTGCTCCGGGGAAGTATGAGCAATGAAGCGAGACTAAGCAGTGGGGCAAGGCCCACACCGAGGTATATTGCTCCCTTGCGGACGCGTACGAGTCTGTGCTACTACATACATGGCTCATTAGTTCTGCTTATAGCTTGACAGTGATAACTTAGCAATCCGAGGTCCATCCATCACACCCCCCAGCCACAGCTCCTCGGTGGTTCCCAACAGTGCAGCGGGTGTCGACCTAGATAGTGAGCGCATTGCGTGCCTGTGCGATGAGGTCGGCTGTATTTGACGACCGGGGACGAATTGAGCAGACGAAAGGCTTCGGTTGGCTGCAGACATACGACTCCAATCAGCACCTGTCCACCTCCCTCGCGCGCGCCACACGGTCCACGCCCAAAAGTGCGGCCCGTGCGCGCTGCATGCGAGCCACACGACGTGCGACATACCTGACGAAGCCAGAGACATACTCTCCCGACGGCACGATCTCGCGCCCCCACCGGTCCCTCTCCTTCCCGATGTCGAACACGAGGCAGAGGTTGGCCGCGGCGAGCCACAAGCTCGCCTCCGCGAACTCACGGCCGGGGCACAGCCGGCGGCCGAAGCCGAACACGAACTTGCGCGGGTTGCACGCGTCCGCGGTGGGCTCGTCCATCTCCAGCCAGCGTTCGGGCCGGAAGCTCTGCGGGTCCTTGAAGTACGCCGGCTCCTGGCTCATCTTCCTGTCGAGGCCGCGTTGCGGCGCCGTTAGCTCAGGCCCTATCGCGGAGAGTGACGGCGGGGTGGAGAGGTGGGGGAGAGGTGGGGAGCACGCACCAGAGGTTCGCGATGACCATGGTGTTTCCGGGGATGTGATACCCGCGGTAGCTGTCGTCTTCCATCGTGTTGTGTGGGATGCCTGGAGAAGAGCGTTCAGCGGCCGTGTGCGTGGTGCGGACCGCTGCATGCCGCGGATAGAAGTCCCTGACACGCACCGAGGGGAACGGGGCATCGCCACCTGTGCGGGCCGGGGGGTCAGCGTGAGACAGCTGAATTGAATGTCGAAGGGGGCTCGGTACCTGAGAACCTCGCGAAGAACGCAGTCGAGGTAGGGCAGGTTGTGCCGGTCGTCGAAATCAGCGAGCCTGGAGGGGCCGACGACGCTGTCGAGTTCGTGCTGCACGCGCTGGAAGACGTCCGGGTGGAGAGTCATCGCGAGGATGAAGTTGCTCATGACCGTCACTGTCTGTGTGGGGCTCGTGAGACGGAAGCCGGCCTCTATCGCGCATCGATTCATGTCCGCACCGTTTCGGTCCCCGCTGTGAGAGCTGGGTCAGACATGTCTCCGACGGATAGAAGCGATGCTTACCCCCAAAGATGACGCCCGCGGCGCCCTTGATGTCGTCGATGTCTTCCGCGGAAGAGGCCTGGTGGCCCGTGGTCTCCTCCAGAAGCGAAGCCGTGAACGAAGGCCGCGCAGAGCCCGAGGCCTGGGAGCATCTGTCAACGACCCCGGTCACAGGACAGGCCCGAGAAAGAGCATACCATCGCGCTCCTGACCATCTCGTACGGGCTGTCCATCATGTCGCGTACCAACTCGCGGATCCTGAACGCCTCGCGCTTGAACCCAGCGCCCGGCATCCAAACCGGAATGTTCTTCACTGGGCACAAAGTACAAGAGTAAGCGCTGGAATGCAGCGGAGCGAGGAGAACGAGGCCAGCGGCGCACGCACAGACGGGGAAGAAGTCCACGAGCATGGAGCCCGGACTGCCCGCGAGGACGGTCGCCTCCGTGGCATCGTGCACGATCCTGACGTACTTGTCTTCCAGAGACTCGATGCGGTGGCCATACGTAATCTCCATGATCATGGCTGTCGACCATCTGGAACGCGATAAGCACACACGCGCGTACAGTTAGCAGGTGCACAGGCGCAGATCCTCCATATAGCCTGCCCATGTGACACCCTCACCTGTTGACGTGCGCCAGGAAATCCGCAGGGGTCTCTAGCAGCCCCGACAGGAACGTGTACGTCTCCCTGCGCTGGACTGGGCGGTACCCCTCGAGCGCAGACTTGTCCTGGAAGTTGTCGTGCATCCAGCGCCTGTGCTTGCGGAATCTGTCGCCGTAGCCGAGATGCGTGACGACATTGTCCCAGCCCATTCTGCGCGAAAAGCGGGCGGATCAGCGGGCGAACGCAGGAGGAGAGACGTCCCCGTCGATAAGCACACTCACAACTCGGCGAGCAGGATCAGGCGGGGTCGGTCGGAAAAGTTGGCGCTCTTCTTCACGAGCAGGTCCTGCGCCGCACGCAGCGAGCCCAGGACGAGCACCGGCCGCCTGAAGAACTTGGCGAACACAACATCACCTGAAGCGACCGACGCCAACTCAAGACGCCGCCTTCGCAGGGATCGACAGCTCGACACGTACCGTATTGCTTGGTCCATTCCCCGAACGCCTTCTCTTGGTATTCTCCCGGCAGCTGATGGACGTTTCCGAGCACGGGCAGAGACTTGGGCCCCGGCGGGTAATTGGGATACGCACCTCGGACCCGCACCCACAAGGCGAACACGAGGCGCGCGAGCACGAAGAGCAAAAGGGCGATGGTGACAGGTGCGAGCATGCGCACCACGGACTCCATGATCGCGACGTTCTCTGCCAGAGGAAGGAAGGCGCGCTGGAACGGATAGTCGATCTCTCTCATGCTTTATACGATGGCGGAAGATCGGAGTATCACCACGCCAGGTCGCGTTCTTGCATGAACGTCTTGTTTTTCCCATTAGTGGTTTCAGCCTAGAGCTAGCCTTCTCGTAACGCCTTGGTGGCTCGGGTTTGACGCGTGCTGACCCTCGGGGAGTTTGCCGTTTTCGTGGGCCAATTGAATCGATCGGGGGAGAAGCTACGCCCGATGGGCCCGCCTATCGGGCCTTTTTTGATAGACAAGCGGGATGAGGTGACAGGTGAGGAAGGGTGGGATGAGACACACGATTGGCGAAAACCTTGCCGGGTCAAAGACGAAATGGTGCGCAGCCATGACATGGAGTCCCATAGGTCGTGGCATATTCGATATGTCTACAAACGGTTGGAGCAGGCCACCAACTTGGGCATGTTGAATGGGGACACGAGAGCGTGAGAGGTGGGGGTGGCTTGCGAAGATTGGTACGAGACGCTTGTGTTTTTACGGTCAGGACGGTTCGGCAGCCAGCGTGAGAGAGACACGGGAAGTAAAAGTACCACTGACCACGAGGACGGCATGTTCTCCTGAGACCTCCTGATCCCGGCCCTGTGCGCAAATCAATGCAAGCCCGACAACACGCACGTTACGTACCTTTTGCGCAACTGATATCGAAAACACCCTCTTGATGAGACTGCCACACTGGCTGTTTGCGGCACCCGCTTGGCGAACTGAACAAATATGTATTGAGGGTTGCTGAGATTCAGCCGCAATGCATATGTTGGAGTCGTCCACCAACATACCACGATGGTAGGAACCAACCTCGCAGGACAGTCGAAAGCTATGTGTAGACATTATGTACACATTCTATCAAACGGCAACAAAAGGCTGATATGGTTGAGTGGTGTAGTGGTTATCACTCCTGTCTTACAGTGGTACACAGGCGGTCGTCGGTTCGATCCCGGCCTCAATCATGTTTTGCATCGCCAACCCCGTGTATGTTCGCTTTCTCAGGGCCACCGTCTCGTCGGAACCATCGTCTGAGCAGTTGCTATCGAGAGACTTCCAGGATGTGGTAGGTTTACATTTTGTTATCCCGATCAGCGTTGCCGATTGACGTATGGGCGTCCGCGTCCTGGGCGGGGTTGTCGAAGACGTCGTCATCCGTGCGTGGGTAAGCAAACAGCCTTTCCTTCTGCTCTCTGTAGGTTGTCTTCCATCTTCACTCACGCCTCGACAGTATGTCCGATTTGCTCGCACCGAATAGCGTAGAAGGGACCGCCGTGCACATGGCTCCATCCCCTATCCGTATCGTACCATCGGCCGTCGTGCTCTGATCCTCGCTCTCCGCACGACATAACCACCCACGCCTCGGCCATCCACGCAGACATTGTGTTCATCGGGGCGCGCCAATCGAGATCCATCTCCGAGAAGTCGTTGAACTGTACTATCGGCTATTGACCTTACTAAGGTATGACGCAGCCTGCCCAAGTCGCCGCACGTCGTGGAATGGCCTGCCAGTGGGTGATGGCGAAGTTGACGAGACTCTGACTCTTGCACGACTGCGCACCGCGCACGGCGAGTGTCAACGGTCAGTTTTCCACTGTCGAAGACTTTTGGGGTCAGCCTGCTTTTGGGCAAGACAATGCTCGTTGTTGACAGCCACGGCCCACGGTTTCAGGAGTCAGACCTCGGGGTCTACGAGCTCGCGCAGAAGTGATCGATTGAATCTCAAACCCAGGTGCCACCCCTCCCCATCATGGCCGCGAACGACACCAGTGCATTTCTGGACTCCATCCTCTCTCCTCCGGTCCTGACCTCGACGTCCGACAACGTCCAGGCTAAGATGCACGTCACTGCCTATTGCCCCCGCTCGGCTCACGCCCTCCAACGCCAAGGACGCGTGTGAGTGTCGAACACAGTATCGCGACAGGAACGCAGAATTCTATGCTGCTCACTGCATCCCCTCTGCCGCAGCCCTAGCGAGCGAGCCGTGGCGACGTTCTCGACTTCTGCAGCCTCCTTGTCAGCGGCCGCACTCGTAACAGATAACCAATGTTGTACGTACGTCCTGTCTCCCGTGCGCATCCAGCGGTCGCTCTGCCGCCTCTGCGAACGCTCCTGTGACACCGTCGCAGGCGCCGGTGGACGCGAACCGCCCCTGGTGCTCCCCTCCACGCTCTTTCTCCTCTTCGCGGGAGCGATCTGCACTCCAGGCCCGTATGCGAGCAACCAGCAGCTCGCGCTCGCTCGGACGGCGCGCAGACCCTGCCCGCTGGCCCGGTTCCCCCGCCGCATTGACGCCGTCCTCGTCCGAGTCGTCCGTGCGAGTCGCCGACGCCAACGCACCGGTGCTCAGCCCCGCGCCGCGCGGTCCCAGCAGGCGAGGATCGATGCGGGAAGAGGGACGCATGTGGGCAGCAGAACGGTCCGCGCCCGCGCGCGCGCCCGCGTCCGCACCCCCATCCGAGGCGTGGGCCGCCCGTGTCCGCCTTCGGTCGCCGTCCGTCACGGTCTGGCTGCCGGCAGCGACCGCCTGGTGAGGCATCCGGTGGGGCGCCCGCTGGCGCTGACCAACGGCCCGCCCGCCATCGGACTCGGGCGAAGCGAGCTCGGGTCGAGCGTCGGAGGGGCCGCTGGGTCTCGGGCCCTGCTCCTTCTCCGTCGCACCCTCCCCTGCCCGTTCGCGATGAGGGCCCGCCGAGGCCGCCCCGCCCCGCTCGGCTCGGTCGGGAAGGGCGTCGCGGGTCTCGGGAGCGACGTCTGGGAGCGTCTGTCGAGTAGAGGCCGGGGTGAGTCTGGAGGGGGCCCGGGACGCATGATCTTCGTTACTGACCGAAGGAACAACCCCTGCAGTGCGCAGGCGATGGAGCGTCTCCTCTAGTGCGGCGGTCAAGTGTTCCTCGGTAGTGAGTGCACCGGCGGCGACGTGCAGTCGTTGCGCTAGCTCCGACCTCCGATGCATGAGGCTCGACTCGTGCTCTTCGACTGCGCGGGCAAACTCTTCCAAGCTCTGGGCTTGCTCTTGGAGGAGGAGCGCCGTATCGAGCACTTGCACCATTCGTTTTGCGGCGAGAATGCGATCGTGGATATCTTCTGATCGGAGGGCCGTCCTCGGGAGTTCCATGCGTGCGGCGAGGATGGGTGACATTGGACGCTGAGTCGAGCTGCCGTAACGCGTGAGCGGAGTCGAAGGTCAGTTCCTATACCGGGGCTGGAGGTGGAGAGGGTCACTAGCAGCGAGGCTCGCCGTATGGCGCAGGTATGTCCCGGGTGGGAGGCTGGCACCTACCTGTATTGCAAGATCGGCAACAGCTCCCGGGGAGACCGTCTGCCGCCGCCGTCCCTGTCAGCCTCCAAAAGTTAGCCACTCCTCCTGATCCAGGCAGCCCTCCCGTCAGCCCTGTCCCTGATCGAGGAACTCCGTCAGTCGTGCGGTGGCACCGTGCCAAGCAGGGAGGCTGACATCGGTCAGTCGATATCATCCTCGTCGTGCCAGCCGCAGGTGGTGTGTCTCCGCCCATGCGTGGAGCGTGGCCTTGGACGCACTCCCGACCACGCGGATATCTCTCGACGCACCCCCGCTGCCTCGGAACCCTTGGCCGCCCACCCAATGTCTCACGGCCGTCATCACGCCTCGGCATCCTCGCCTCCTCACACGCCCGCCCTCGCGCGCGCCATCCCGCCCGTCGTCACCCAGCTCGCCGCGCTCGTCGACCGCACCCGGGTGCGCACCGCCGCCTGCGAGGCGCTCGAGGCAGAGTGCGCGTTCCTGCAGGCCCAGGTCGACGCGGCGCAGGCCCGCGTGCGCGAAGAGAAGGCGGCGCAAAAGAGGCTTCGCGCGGAGATTGCTGGCTTCTTGCGGGAACGAGGCGCGTGCCGCACGCGGGGGGAGTGTCTCGAGTCGAGTGCGCACACGCGACGTCTGCGAGGTGCGTGCGTCACGGTCGGCGTGCTTGCCGCGGTGGGAACTCGAGACTTGTCCAGGATGACCCCGCCGGGGGGAGACTTGTCGCCGCACTCGGGCCTACGTGACAACGCTAGCGGGTCGGTGCGTGTCTTCCCTACTTCCATTGTTGTGTGCGAACTGGACACTCATAGATGCTGGTGCAGCCCGTCGATGATGACGAGCTTTCTGAAGCGTCGTCCTCCGATCTTGAAGATAGTCCGCTCGTGCAGAAGGTGAAACGAAACACTGAATTCTCTTCCCACAATGCACCTGCGGTACCCCAGCCCCAGTGTTTCTCTTCTGCCTCGCCGATCTAGCGCATCGGACTGTAGCTTCCACTCTAGGCGTATTTCCATGGCCCTCCTCTACCTGGTCCCGTTACCTGTCTGATGTACCATCAGTAATTATCCGAGCGGACTGGTCGGTGTGTAACTTGAGAAGTACCGAGCTACCACCAGTTGGATGTAACCCACTTGTGTGTATCTCTCTATCCCTCTGTACACCAACGAGACCTTCCAGCTCTCCAACAGCGAGTGGAGACGCGCCTACGGCGCGTCGGGACGCGATCACGTGGCCGCGTCTATACCCCGGTGCTTGCCGCCCACGCTGCTCGCGTGTGGGAGGGTCTTATTGTCTTGTCTCCTGCCTTCTGCTCCATCGATAGCCTCGCTGCACGCCTCCCATCACAGTTTCCTGACATATTGGGACACTCCGGGGGACGCAAGACAAATAGCCAGCGGGATCAGAACAGAGTGTTATTGTCTTCGCATCTCTGTCGCTGCGAAATCGATGCGCGACATTGATTCTAGGAGGTTTGCACGCTTCGCGGAGGGCTGTATATGGGATGGGCGAGGATGGACGGCGCTCATGGCTTTTTGTCTTGCAGGTCCTCGCGAGTCATGGGAGACCACGCTAGTCGTGTGCGCGGACAATCCATGGGTACCGACACTGGGTAAAGTCCTCCTGTGCGGTCAAGGCTAAAGAGGCGCACTGGGAGAACGAGATAAAACTTTGCGTCTCCGTCTCCGAGTGACCCTCCCATCCTATCGACGCTACCCACCCACCCCTCAGGTCCAAGCTCCCGCCAGTGCTTGACGCACTAACATCGCTACTTCTCCTGTCTCGTCTCGTAGCGACCAGTCCTACGCCTCATCTCCGAGCCTGTCTCACCCAGCATTCCATTACCGCCACCCTCAAACATCTCACGCCACCCTCGCCGACAATGCCCTCTTTCAGCTCGAGCCCCGCCACAAAAGGCCGTTCGCTCTTCAACGGACCATCCTCTTTCGCACCTGCACCTGCACCTGCACCAAGCACCACCACGTCGACGAGCAACGCCACCCGCGATCGCGAATTCCGCCCGTTCAGCATGGCGTCCTCCACCCTCACCGTCGTCCCGCCCTCCCCGGTCCCGGCCGCGCACCAGCAGGCGTCCACGCTCGCGACGCTGCAGTACCAGTCGGACCTCATCGCCGACTTCTGGAGCGGCTCTGCGGCCGGCCGCGCGCCGTCCCCGCCGCTCTCGTCCTCCACGCACACGCACTCGGTCGGGAGCGTGGGCGGGAAGAAGGCGAGGAGCAAGTGGGCGGACGCGATCATGGCCAGGGAGGAGGAGAAACGCGCGCGGGAAGACGACGGCGCTCCCGAGCCGGAGACGCGCGCGAGGACGATGTTCCTGTTTGGGTTCGGTACGTCTCCCGCCGCGTTCTGTCTTGTGCGCGTGTTATGTTGCTCATTGGGCTCGGATTGCGTTGGGCGAACAGTGTGCCCGCTCCTGTGGGTCGTGGGCTTGCTCGCGCTCTTCTTCCCGACGACGGTGCGGGTAGCCGACCTGCCGCTGCACTCGACCGAGGAGCGCGAGCGACGGGTCGCGCTCTACCGCAAGGCCGAGAGCAAGTGGGCGAAGAAGTGCCTGTGGGCGTGGGTAGCCGTCATGGCGATTGTGCCCATCGTCGCTATCACTGCCACGCTCGCGACGAAGAACAGCAGCTCATGACGAGCTGGCGCTCGTCCGAGTCGAGTCTCGCCTTAGATTGTAGCATTCGTATAACTGGATACCCGAGGTACGTCCGCGATCTTCTCGTTCTTGGTTACCTGCACTCACAGAAGCGTTAGGTTGTTTGCACAGCCATTCCTTCGGATCCTTAATGCACCTGTAGCATAGTGTCGTGCCCTCTTCCGTGGCTTCCGATTCCTTCCACCACATCACCCCGCCCACCCCGGGCGTGGTCCGCATATACCTGTTGAGCTCTGTATGCGTCGTCTGCCTGGGGTGATTGTACTCCTAACACGTGGCGTCGTCACATCCTATCCAACCTGCCTCTAGGCCTGTACTTTCCACATCTAGCACCCTGTGTAATCTCTGCCGTTGCGTCGCCCTTAGCCTTGCTGTAATCATATCATGACCACGAAATAAAAACCCACAGCGCTCATCTCTGGCCAATCTAGCTTAGTGCCGGATACAGAGTTCCTAGCTATGGGGTAAGCGCAGCGCTCGTCCACAGGGCACCTGTCTAGGTCGCAGGAGATCTCTGTGCTGGATCACGCTTTGCCGCTGTGCGAGCTTCGTGCCTTCTAGCCCTCCCGGCCCCTGTTCTTCTCCGGAAGCGTTTCGCAAGCCCGCCATCCGCCACTCCGTTCGAGAGGGCCCCAATCTGACACCTGGCGCGTCTGACGGCGAAGTCGTGGACGAGAAGATGAGAAGAAGGCTGGCGGTTGTTCGGTGCCGGGGTGATCGTACGAATGAGGACGAGCTCTGGGGGGCACGTCATGTTCCCGCAGCGTCCCCGCCCGATAATTCGCTGAGACGAAGAGCGTCCGTTCGTGCTGACGGTTCGTGTGGAGCTCGGCGGGGTCGGTGGGTGCCTGCGTACCTTTATCACGGCGGACTTACGATTCCGAACCTCCCACAGACCGCGCTGCTGGTACTGGCGACTGACACTTTGGAGAGTCCAAGTCGCCGTGCCGTGTCAGAGTTGAGATCGAAACCATAGTTGACGTACCTTGTCACCGCATCTACACACCCCAGACTCCCAAGGTTTGCTAGTAAATGGGGTACAAGTCCCACATCGCCTGATACACGTTTGTGGGCTAGCACCCCTAGACCTAATTTACATTTGCTGCGGGACGCTGACGGGCAACACAGCTGTAAAGACTCTTTCAGTTGGTATACCAGCGCGCCCCGGCCACGTGTAGCAGACATCGACGCACCAAAGAGGCACGGTGTTCGGAGAGTCATGGTGATTCTTTGGCCCACGCTACGTGTCGTAAGTGCTGTTTGCATCCGTATGTCCATCAAAGCGCGTGTACATGACTGCCAAGATGCCCGAGCATCCAGAACCACGCCGCCGTCGCATAAGTGGAAGTCCCGGATGTCGGAAGATGCACGTCCTCCGGCGGTGACCTGCCAGGTGGCACGGTAGAAGCTGCACGTATCTGCGCCGTATCTGCGTATGTGTGATGACGCCGCACAAGGACTGCTAGTTCACCGCAACTGTATGTGTGGACAGAGGACACTTCTCGGCAGAAGTGCGACGGCGAGGATGCTTACGCCATGCTAAATGCGTCCGACCTGACTGAATGGCTATCCGCCGCGCCCTAGGACCCGAGAAGCGTTTGAGAGCTGTGTGGTGGAACGGGGATACGCGTGTGGCACAGAGAAACGCGAGTCATCCTGTCGTCGCGCTTCTCGTTCTTTGTCGTCTGAACCCGGAAATCCGTCCATCCAGCTCGTGTGAGGGGCCCTCGCGGAGCTTTATCTGCAGAGTTCCGCAACGCCGTGGATCCTCACTCTCTTCACTTCTTCCTTCCCACCGCTATCGTGCTTTCTGTCAACAGCAGTAAAAAGATCCCCAGAATGTGCGAATACGAACTGTGCGTCTTTCTTTCGCCCAACCTCCACGCACCCCACAACGAGGTTCGGGAGACTCATCTTCTTTGTGTTGCAGCATCGGCGACTATTACCGTGGCTGTGGAGTATGTTCCCATCGTGCTCAGATAGACTTTCCTCGTTTGACGCTAGCTCAGCACTTCCACGGCCGATACTACTCTGGAGAGAAGGTGGACTGCAACCAGTCGACGTGCAAGAACAGCAGTGCGCATGCTCATTCTCCGAACGATTCCTGCCGTTGCGCCGCTGTGAGCATCCACTTCCTCGACTCTTGGTTCGTCTAACGGAAGAGTGTGCAGGTGTCGAAGAACAAGAACAAGCCGCAAAGCATTATCCAGGCGAAGCATCCCGATTGCGCCTGAGAGGTTCAGGTTGAAGTGGCGGAGCGCGCGCCTTCCGTTTCCGAGGTCTCCTTTGTGGGCGCTCCGTAACTTCCGAGTTGCCACTCACAACCGCCATCATCGTCTATGTGCCACTTCCGACGGTTTCTGTTGCTTTCTCAGTCTGCTTTGGAATCTTCGAACATGTTACCGGGTACTGTACTAGATAGGATATAATCAAATTCTGCGACGTTCTTGCATAATGGAGATTCTCGAGCCTTCGGAGACAACGACGACAACACAGACGTGCGCCGTCGCATCGGGACATTTCTTCCGTTGTGTGCGTCTGCCTCAACGTTATGGTTATCCTCATCTCAGGCCCCGAAGTTTGGTTGTCGATGATTTGGACCCGAGTCATGCCTGATACACGTGTGCATTGGGACGTCCACAGTCTGTTGTACAATAATCACGGCTTGAATGTAATAGCAAGAGACTAGAATTGTCGACTTCAGAACATTCCTTGGCTTTGTGATCGATCTCTACAGCACCTCGCGCCAAGCACGAAAGAGAGATGGCGTCAGAGGATCATCCAACTTGAAGCCAGCTCGTGTTGTCAGCACTGTCAACGCGCCTCCATCAGGAATCCTAAACATACATGTCTTCGAGAGACTCTAACATCCGGAACCGCCTCCATCTCGCAGTCGTGCCCCGAATATCGCAAGGAACGAGTTCTCCTGCCGTGACCTTGCCGAGTTTCATCTGTGTGGCCCAATTCCGCCATTCCGGTGGCCCCGAAGAAGCTGAGAACATTCTAACCCAATCTGCGTATGTGTGGGATGAAGAATGATAAGGGTTGGCTATTCAGACACATAGCTCCTCGGCAGTAGTGGACAAAAGGAATGACGTTCACGCCGTATAAAAATGACTGAATGGCTCTCCGCGCCCTAGGACCCGAGAAGCGGTTGTGGGTTGTGGCGAACAATATTGGGCCACTGGCATAGAGAAGCGAGTCGTGTTGTGGCCGCGCTTCTCGTTTTTGTCGTCTGAGTTGGAAATTGTATTGAGTTACCGGCTGGTGTGAGGGTTGCTCGCGTGGCTATAAATTGGCAGTTCACCGCTCGAATAGTCCTCACTCTTCTGCTCTCCCCCACCCCTACGTCCTCCAAGTTCGACTTTTGGGTAACCTGCCAACAGCAGTCAGAAGACTTTCAGAATGTGCGAATATGAGATGTACGTGTGTCCTCTGCTGACATCGCTATGGATGAGATTTGGGCTAACCATTGTTATGCCTCAGCATCACTGAGTTGTGCATTGGGTGTCGCGTACGTTATCTCTTCGATCCTAGGTCTTGTTCCTTGCTCAACGCCACGTCGGCCGCTCAGAAATACCACCGTCAGACCTCCTCCGGGAAGACGAGAGATTGCGGCCGGTCCACGTGCAAGAACAGCACCTCACACGCTCATCCTTCGGGTACGCCGTGTCATTGTACCGCTGTGAGTACCGCATTTCCTGCCCTTGACATATCCCTCTGATGAGCACATATACCGTGACAGGAGAAAATCGACGTACGCAAAGAGCGATTCGTCATCGTGAAAGGACATCCAAACTGTGCACCCAATAAGGTTAGGTCCCATGCACACGGCCTAGGGGGCCTAGGGCTTTGAGTAACGAGCTATGCGTTAACCCGACAAGTTCCTGTCCAAGTGGTGGGTACCTCGCGGAGCGCCCGTAATGTTTCTTCCGTTTTCCCACATGTTTGTGGGCGCTCTCGAACTTCCGCCAGCTCGCGACGCGAAGCTTGACTCTAGCCACCACCATCATCTCCCGCCCCCGAGCTGCTTGTCTCCTTCGCACCCTGTCTGCTTGTAACAATGGGCTACTGTGCCGAGTCACTGTACTGTATACATTCAATCTAATCATCTGACTATGCGACTCTTTCCCACTGTCGGGTCCTTCGCCTGGATGACGACGACGAAGACCACTCGCCAAACTGGCCACGTAAGTCCAATGCCTAGTCAGGAGACCACCAGCAATATGGCTATACTGCCCTTCAGACATCTTACCAGTGGCCATTAAGGACGTGCGCTGACAGAGGCCTCTCGATGCTGCATAGGAATTGACACTCGGAATTGTATGGGAAGAAGTCTTTTCGTGTCCTCGCCAGAGTGGCGCACGATGCGAAGACATGCTGTATATAGAATGTTTTGTCCATCATGCTCCTTGATGGCCCTTACATCTTGGTACCAGATTGATGAGCGCGATAAACATGTATCAGTGCTCACGGCTGCGTGGCGAGTAGGTTCATTCTTCTCCACTAGATTCAGGCGATTTGAATGACTCTTGATAGACTGTTATCGGAATTAGTGGGACTCGCGTCCTGCAAGCGAGACTTCCGTTAACCAGGAAGTCGAAGATGGCTGTCCGCTAGACGTGGCTATAGCCACAGTGGAAAGCTAGGACAAAAACGCTGCATCAGCGTGTGCTATGAAGACGTAACAGCAGCTCACTTTACACGACCTAGACACAAGGCGAGCCACGAACCCCGTACCCGAACACGTGTACAAATATAGTCGGCGCGACTTGGTGCAGGTTACCAGTCAATCCTACAGTTCTCTACTTTCCACCATGACGGTCGACGAGAAGGCACTGAGCATCAATATGACGACGGAAGAGGTCACCATGCCTACGGTACGTCTCAGAATCTCATCAGATATGTTCTGAATCGACCGCGCACCATCGCAGCCTCGTTCGTTGTCACCAGACACCGCGATGTCAACGCCGTCGCTGAACACCTCGATATCGTTGAGTTCAGCCAGCTCCGGCCCCGACGACGAGTGCAAACCCTCGCCCTCTACAAATGTCATCAAACGCGATGAGGAGTTCTGGTTCGAAGACGGGACAATCACCCTGGTCATAGAGAACACTGAGTTTCGGATGTACAAGGGACTTCTGTTCAATCGTTTCCCCGTGTTCAAGGACATGCTCGCCTCCGCCCAGCCCGCAGCGGCCTCAGAGCGTCCCGAGGATGTAGAGAGGACAGCTTGTCCTGTCCTGTATCTGACCGGCGACTCTGCTCGTGACTGGCGCAACGTGTTCCGCATGTTCATGCCGAGAGAAGACGACAGGTGCGTTCACACCTCATGCCATGTAGCATGCGTCATCAACCGCGAGCGGCATTTCTTCCCTTTCCAGCTTTTTCAAGCAGCCGCCACACCTGTCGCCCGAGAGCGTCTTCGCTTGCATTCGCCTTGGGCACACATACCGGCTGGCAAACGTGTGCCGGCACGCGCTCGATTACCTCAAGAGCCACTTCACGCACAGCTTCGACCGCTGGGAGAAGATCCCCGTCTGGTCTCCGGACGGCTTCGAGGAGCACCACGCGATCGGCGTTGTCAACATCGCGCGCCTGACGGGGGAGACGTCCCTCCTGCCGACCGCGCTCTGGCTGTGCTCCATGCTCGGTTCGGCGGTCCTCGAAGGCTTCACATACAGCGACGGGACAAAGGAGTCGCTCTCGCCGGAGGACGTCGCGTTGTGCATCCAGGCGCAGCAGAAGCTCTCGCAGGACGTCTTCCTCGGGGTCGTCGCGTGCTTCTCCCCGCCGCTCACGCAGAGCTGCAAGCACATGACGAGCCCCAACCCGTGCCAGTGCGCGACGCTCGACATGCTGCCGGTGGTGCAGAAGGTCGTCGAACGCTCGATGTATCCTAACCCGCTGTGGGAGCAGTCGCGCGCGGGGTGGAGGACGGCACTTGCGGGGCTGTGCGAGGGGTGTGTGGATACGGTGTTTGAGCGTCGGAAGCAACAGCGAAGGTCTGCGTGGAGGAAGCTGCCTTCGGTGTTTGGCTTGGACATTCCCGGTTGGGGCTGACGAGTCCTCTTGGGATTGCTCGTGTTTTCCTGTGTGCGCTCTCCATCTGCTTCATGATCTCTGTCCCTCAATAGTATCCTATTTTCGGACGCGGTATGCACAACAGACATTTACTATACTTCATGTCTTAGACTTCATGTTTTCGTCTTCAACCCTCCTGATCGTTGTACAGGGCGTAGTATGTCATTCTCCCTATATCTAACTAGCCTTCTGTATAGTCCTCTCCTCTCCTCTGATTTTGCAGTTCAAGTTGTGATGGAAAGCCGAGGAAGTCTTGATGGATCATCACTACTAATGTAGGTATTGATCACTAAGTATGACGCACGCCACGGGCGCTAGTGCTCACTATGCTGTTTCTTTCTGACCATCACCATCACACTGTCTCAAGATCCTTTCGAGGCCGGAATCTCCGCAAACTGCCGTGTTCTTATGGATGATAGAACGCCAACGCTGTCTTATGATGCATTGGTTCTCGTTCTGGAGTGGCTTTGCGACGACTATGTGTCTCTCAACTACTGCTCGCGTGTCAGCAGAAGTTTCAGAGACGCCTCCGCTACCTTCTTGTACCGGAACGTGACTTACTCGCCGGTCTTCAGCGCCGTTCTGGATCTCAGGAAGAAGGATGATTTCGCAGTGAGTGATATAGGAGTCCATATTTAACACGACCCGAAATATGTCGCCTAACCGATTTCTTATCGTAGGAAGGCTTCTTCGCATCGGCTCAACTACCGCATCATGCAAAGCATGTCCGGCGACTGGAGATCAGTGGTAAGCTCGCGCTCTGTATAGCGTAACTAGGACTACAGTAACCCATGCACGGGATGATGCAGGCTTTCTCTCAACACGACCGCCGCCTCTGAACAAGTTCCCGGGCCAGCTCAAGGCGGCCATGGAGTGTTGGCCGGCCATCAACACCCTCGTGCTCACGCCTCAGAAGTTCCATGAGGACATGTTTACGGACGTTCTGCCTTTGGTCTTGGGACTCCCGAATCTCCGTCATCTTACCGTCAACACGGCGTGTACCGGCGAAGCACATGCGAGCACGCTCACCCAGTTGCGGAAGCTCCACAGCCTCACGATCCAGTCCCCTACCCGTGCCATACTACAGGTGCTACCCGGCTGGTTGAAGGCACTGCGGCAGACGCTCAGGAAGTTCCACCTGACGGTGAGTTTGCGTCTTCGTCAGGTGGGATGCACAGCTTACGAGACTCGTGATTCAGCATAGCTGCGGGTCCGTTACCCCTGGAGTTCTCTGTTCGTTCGTGCCGCTGCTGCAAGACGTGACTTCCATAAGCCTAGGGCTCTCATACTCTCTCACGGACGAAGATGTCTTCACGTTCTGGAACGCGCTCCCCAATCTCCACTCACTCGACTTCCGCTACTACCTGGTACGCCTGAATGCGCTTCCCCTGGATCCTCTTGTGCTACCGACTGACATATGCCGCACAGCAACTCCGACGACCCTCTGTCCCACGGATCCGGCATCTCCGGGACGTCACGATCCGCTACACCAACGTCGACGAACGGCCCGATGTAGACTACCTGTGCAGGTACATCCGCCAGGTCGTGGCATACTCGGCGCTCGAGCGCCTGCGCCTCGTGTGCGAGAACGAAGTGCAGGGCGCATCGCCCGCGTTCAACCCGCTCGTCGAGCACCTGTACCTGAAGCACGCGACGACGCTCCGTGCGCTGCACATGCCGGACTGCTTCGTCAGCTTCGACGCGATCGTGAAGCTGTGCCGGAAGTGCAAGAGCTTGGAGGAGCTCTCGGTCGCCATCTCGGCCGACATGCTGGTGAGTGCGGACAGTTCGCGGTGTGGCGACTCAGAGCGCGTCATTGGGTCGTGACTGACGGACGTTGGCTGCTGTGTCCAAGAACGAGTTCCCGGGCGCTATAGGCCGCACTCAGCACCTCCGCACGGTCAACCTCAAGAGTCGGAACACGAAGCATCCTGTGAAGCTCACACAGGAAGAGGCGGAGAAATTCATCCTCCCGAAAAGGAGCATACGCCATCTGAGCGTGGATGGCGAGCGATTCGAAGTGAGTATCCCTTTCTGGCGTATTGTGCATGACATACGTCTACCAGCGGTGCTGACTGTTCGTGGGCGTGCTCTCTCTCCAGGGAAGATACGCTCTTGCGGCGGATGGGACGGTGCAGTTTGTTGTGGAGCGTGATGTCTCCCAACGCCGTGTATTCCCATGGGAGAAAGGGTCCCAGCAAGCATGAGGTTGCATTCCGTCTATCTAACAGTCCAAGGCCAGGGTATTCGCCATGCATAACTATCCCCCAACGATGTCACGCAGAGTACAGCCTACACGAAGAAACTATTGACCAGGTATGAGTATGGTAAGGGTATCTCAACAACACAAGATTAGAGGTGAGTGACATGGGTCAAAAACGCATAGCGCGCACAAGTCGAGCCTTGAGCAAGGCTTGAGACTGACGTGACGGTGTGTGTTGCGTTGGACTATGGCTTGCGGACGAGGAAGACTTTTCGACTGTGAGAAGCATATTCGAGCTGATCATCTGCGTGTTGACGTGAGCGATGGTGAGGCAGAGCCAGGCGGTCACTCACTTCCGCTCATTCTCAGGCTGGAGCGGGCACGTCTTGAAGGCCCATAATTACTGCAAGTGCTTCCCAGATCGGACGTGTCTCTTTGGCAGCGCGGTCGTCCAACCATTCTGATGATGCTACCATCCGCGTACCAGAATCTCCTATCCCTCGTCCGCGTCTCCCCGTCGCCACTCAAATATTCTCCGACAAAGTGTGTCGATACTGTCCTCTGGCTCCGTCCTCGCACCGTTGCGTGGCACCAAGGCAGTTTCAGACATGAGAAGAGGATGGAGGAATAAGAGGCTTTCCGGATGGCCGTGCTACCAATCGACGACGAAAATGCGGATGCAAATGCATCATGCCCGCCCGCGCAGGCTGTAGTGACACACGCGTGACATAACGCGTCTGATGTCACCCCGAATGTCACATCGCCATTTTTGTCTCGCACCATCATCTCTTTCCAGACGAGTCACGACTACCTAGCTCCGATCATGGCCGAACTTTCAGGGAATGGGAAACGGACAAGAGAAGATGCGAACATCTGTGATCTCGAACCTGCGAAAAAGGCCCGTGTGGAAGGTGACTCGGACGCGCCGGGAGACTCCGCTGCTCATGTGGAAAAGGACGACACGTACTGGTTCGACGATGGCACCGTCGTACTTGTAGCGCGGAACGTTGCATTAAAGTCTACAAGAGGCCTCTCGCAGATCATTCGGCAGTTTTCTCCGACATGTTCTCCCTGCCTCAGCCACCCTCATCCCCAGGTTCCGCGTCGCTTAGTGACTGTCCCATTGTCCACCTCGACGACAATCCGGAAGATCTCCGCCACCTATTCCGAGCGCTCTTCCCAAAGAAAGGAAATATGTGCGTGCAGACTCATAGCAAACATTTCAGCTGCGACTCGCCTCTGATGTTCAGCCGCAGGTTCGACAACGCCGAGCTCAGCTCCTCCACTCTCACCACCCGCCTCGCTCACGCACGGCTCGGCCACAAGTATCAAATGGATGAACTTCTCAGTTATACTCTTCAATATCTTAGTTTCCACTTTCCCACTAGCCTTACTGCATGGCAAACACGGCAGCGCATCCGTCCTCCCACATCTGCCGTCGGCGCACAAATAATCGGCGTCGTCAACGTTGCTCGCCTTTGCGGCTGGGACTCCGTTCTCCCGACGGCCCTTATGCTGTGCTCCGGCCTAGACGGATCTACACTCATCCGCGGTTACAAGCATGTCGACGGAACGGTCGAACGGCTGAGCGAGGACGACCTCACAAAATGCATCGACGGCAAGCGTGCGCTCATGGAAGCGTCGACGCAGATCGTCCTGTCCTCCCTGTTGCCACTCAACATCGACTGTGACTCAGAGGGATGCCAGCAAGAGCTGCATAACACGCTTGGTCGGTGCGCCTTTATACCCCAGCGCGTTGCGGGAGTGCATCCGTTCTACGAGTGGGATACGGAGTGGGACCTCTACCTGCTCGGCGAACCGATGGTTTGTTCGAGGTGCTACAAGAACGCGCGATGCGCTTTTCAGGACAAACAAGATCTTGTCTGGCAGCGATTACCAGACATATACAAGCTCCCTCCATCTCGAGCTGGGGAGTTGAGGTGCGCTCTAGATCATCCAGTCACGCATTGATATGTCTGATAGTTTTCTGTAGGAGTCAGAAGACACCTACCCACGGAAGTATCCAGGTCGAGGGCCATTTTGAGCGTCAGTCTTACTCTCGCAGAACTTAATAACATCCAACGTTTAGACATTCAGTAGGAGCCGGGACGCAGAGGCTCGGGATGTATGAGGCGGGAGCAGAGGCAGGTCACAGAGTGGCTTGGAAATCGTGGATCTTGTTGTTCAACTCCCTTTCTACCGTCCTCTATATAAACAAATGTCGATTCAACGAGCGCGCCGCGGTGACTTCGTCGTGACATGTACGTGACATCACGCGACACCTCACGATTCTGACCATGGGGCTACATCCCGCCCTTGTTGCTCTCTTCCATCCACCACTTCTTCTATAGCCTCCTCTTCCTCCTGTGCAATGTCTCAGACCTTAGCTGCTGCAAAGAGATCTCTGGAAGAAACGGACATCAACGATATCGCAGATGCGAAGAAACCCCGTCTTGATGAAGATGGCAACTCAGAAGGCGAGCAAGGCGAGGAATCGGTCCCGCTAGAACAGGACGAGGTGTACTGGTTTGACGATGGAAACATCGTTCTAGTTGTAGGCAACCTTGCGTTCAAGGTCTACAAGGGACCTCTCACGGATCACTCGGTCGTCTTCTCGGATATGTTCTCCTTTCCGCAACCCTCTCCCAGCGACTCCTTCACTCCGAGCGAATGTCTATATGTGTACCTTAACGACGACCCAGGGGATCTCCGCCATCTCTTTGAAGCGCTTTATCCCAGGAAAGAGACGCTGTATGCAGTTTTTTTGCAGTATATGCTGTCGTTTTACTAGCTGACTATATGCTATCCTATTCTCTGATCGCGGACCCAGGTTCCTTGACGCTCATTTCCGCGCCCCTAGTATTCAGACATTGCTGGCTTATGCACGACTCGGCCACAAGTACCAAATGGACGACCTGCTCAGGCAAGCCCTCAAATTCCTCAAAATGCACTTTCCCTCCGATCTAGACGGCTGGCTGAGCCAAGGGTCTCTCTCAGGACTGGGCACTCAAATCATCAGCGTCGTCAACATTGCTCGCCTGTGTGGCTATCTGGCGAGGGAGGGCTGCCGCGCCCAACAGTCGGATGCTTGGATCGAACTTCCCGGGATGTTTTACATGTCTTTGAAGAATTGGGGCTAAAAGCGAGTTACAGGTGGCGGAGAGGTTTGTTGTTGTCGATTCCCATGCTTCTTGCCACGCTGACTTGCGATTTTTTGACAGATCCATAGAATGTCCTGTCCGGAGCGGACCGTTGCGCTCTAGTACTCCACGACAGCGACTCGATATTGAAATCGTGGGGAGTATCTTGTTCGTCTGGCCGGGGCATTCTCAACCGACCTTTGTCTTCGGGTCGCGACCTTGCTGCACTGTCAATATTCTTCCCCATGTTGTAGCTATGTAAGACGGATGGCCATTGTGATGCTGGGTACGTGCATAGTGGCGGGAGTGACATAACGCGTGACATAACGCGTCAACGTGAGTGTCACTCGGCACTTCTCTGCAACCTGACGCGAGCCTTCCACCATCTCCGCCTGTATCCGTCTCTGCTTTCTGTACCCATTCCGACCGGCCCCTATGTCTAGCGGCAGCATGGCCAGCAAACGACCTCATGAGAATGCAGCAAATCCGGGAGTCGAAGGACCAGAACTCAAGAGGATGCGCGCGGACGGCGTTGAGTGGCTCGGAGCGCAGCTGGAAAGAGACAAGGAATTCTGGTACGATGATGGGTCGGTCGTGCTCGTTGCACGCGGCGTCGGGTTCAAGATATACAAAGGCATCCTCTCCGATCACTCCCCCGTATTCTCCGACATGTTCACCATACCTCAGCCGACCGAGAGATCTGTTGAAGAGCAGTCGCATGGCTGTCCAGTCGTGCATTTGGACGACAGCCCTGTGGACCTTCGATACATACTCCGAGCTGCTCTTCCGAGGAAATTGTCCATGTGAGTCTATCCTACCCTCTGCTGGAGTTCTGCATCGAGCGCAGCCCCTGCATCGGGATTCCCCTGCAAATGGCCTGTATTGTCCCACGTTCCATATGATCTCTGCGTACGCGCGGCTAGGCCACAAGTACCAGATGGACGATCTCCTCGAGTATGCGCTCGGCTACCTCAAAGACTACTACGCTGTAGATCTCGAAAAGTGGACGTCCATCAGCCCACAGCTTCCCACCTTCGATCTCGAACACGCTATCGGCGTCATCAACATCGCGCGGCTCACCAACTGCACGTCCATCCTCCCCGCCGCTTTCTCAGACTGTTGCGCGCTCCCGGTCGACGAACTCATGCGCGGCATGAAGCGCGAGGACGGCACCGTGGAGAAACTGAGCGATGACGACTTTGCGCGATGCATCCAGGGGAGGATCCGTATCATGGAGGCGAGCGCGGGGTGCATGGTGAAGACCTTCTCGCCAGTCGACTTGGAGGCCTGTGCGTCCTCGGCCGTCTGCCTGTACAACATGCGGAGAATACTCAACGGCATCGCGCGCGTGCCGATGTATGTCGCCGACGGCCACCCTTTCACCCGCTCTTGGCACAAATTATGGAAGGGGGGTGAGCAGAGAGGGGTCTGTGAGGACTGCTGGAACGTTCTCCAGGACCGGTTCCGTGCGGAACGAAGAACCATGTGGGAGCGACTACCTCAGTTCTTTGACATTGACATAGGAGGGTGGAGCGATGTTTGTGGCAACGGTAGTACGCACTCTTCTACTCTCCAATAGGGTGATCCTGACAGTTTCCGGCAGGAGAGAAATGACATCTGATCCGCCCAGTTCCGCTACATGAGAAGGTAAGAGTTTCATTTGTGGTTCAGAGGGATTTCGTGCCTGCTGTCTCAGCTTGCAATCCTTGTGGTCCATAGTTCCGTCGGAACCTACCCTTGAATGTTCGTGCTCGACTTGGTGACATACACGAGGTTTTAGGGCGATTTTATGCAGAAGGACGCGACGGTGTAGCTGAAGTATTGATCGTTAGACAATCGTTGGGGCCAATCATCTACACCTATGCCGCAAATACTCGGTAGCCTGTTCCACAATTTCTCCTGACCCTCGGTGATCTTCGCCTTGAACTTTTCGAGGCAGTGAGCGTGCTACGGGAGAAGAACCCCGACTCGTGGTAAAACGGGTTGTCCTCCGCATTCGTACTCGGACCATCTGTAGGGCATGCTTTGCAGCAACGAGGGACCCACCTTGTTTCGTTGTCGAGAGCACAACTTGTCAGATTCAATGCTAGACGCCTGGAGCATAACCTCCGCCCGAGCCTATATGAGCCGCTTCCCAATTTCGCAGCAGCGCGCGAGGTCTCCGGGGCTGAGGTGCGCGAGCCGTCGAGGAGGCAGCACACCATGAGCGCGGTAGGGAGCAGGGTGGGGCAGCGTGTCATGTGGGCGAGGCTGACAATGCCGATGTCGTGGGCGCGCCGCCAGCCTCTGGGGACATGAGCGTTGTGCTTGAGCCATGTGTGAATATGAAGCGTGAAGTGGCCCGGAGGAAGGCGAGAGCCTGGCTGAATAGGTGGGTGATCTGGTACTGCAAGTTGTTGCCGAGACGTCAGATGGAGGCAGAGATCATGTCGAATGTGGGGAATGTGAATGTCTTGTGCAGAAATCTGACCGTGCAAGCGACATAAGTGATGTTGTACCGCAAATCGCGACTGTCAAGCAGTCAAATAGCCATTGTAGATGCAAGTCGCGACTCAACTACATACAACTTGAACGCGGGCTGTTTAGACTCACCCGGGCCGGACGCCAGCTCCGCCGGCAACTGTTCTCCGATAGGTGACAGAAAACGCGTGACGTCACGCGTGGCCAACGTCGGACCACGCACGCGGTCGCGACTCATCCTCTTCCTTACCGACCCGATTGCACAGCGCCGCCTGAAAACTGTAGGGCGGAACGCGAAACTGCAAACCCCGCCAACCAGTTTGGGGCGGTGGAATTTGCGAGGAGTGGGAACGCGCGGGTGGATTCCCGTTAGCGTGAGAAATGCAGTTACCAAGTTGGGAAGCAAGGCCGTGGAAGCGGAGCGATCAGTGATGACCATATCCCTTCCCACTCGCGTTTGACGTGTATTGCGTATGCGGAGTTCGACGGAGGTTGGGACGCTGGGTATGATTGCGGGGGTATTATGTAATAACAGAAAAGACAGCAGTGTTTGTGCGCTTGTTCGCCTGCCCACTGGATAATAACAAACTATCATCATCATCCTCTTCCTTACACAACCGGACAAATGTCCAATGGCCAAGAAGAACCGAGGGTCAGAGAGAGATGGACTTTAGCCTCTCGATAGAGACCGAGTTCTGGTAGTACTACAGCGCGAGAGGTCTGTAAGTCAACTCGACATGTTAATCTGTTCATGTTCGTCCATGATTCACTCGTCACAACAAGTTGATCTCAATGCCCCAATTCGATCATAGGCAGACGTCACCCGGGTAGCCCACTCTGAGCGCAGATTCAGTCTCCATTTCGTGGGAAGAAGACGGAGTAGCCCAACCACCACCCTTCAACCCAACGTCAAAGCATTGAGGTAAATGCCATTCCCACATCGTTCTGCGCTCCGCGAGGAACAGACCTATGAGAACATCCAAGCACTCCACGCACATCCCACATTTCTCGCGCTGGCGATCCCAGAAGTCTTATCCATGTGAGATCTGGAAAGGGTCGCTTTCTGCGACGCACGGCGGTAGTACTTGGCCAAGCGACTTCATGATCTTCCGGAGACTCATCCAGCGCTGCTGGCACTGCCCTTTTAAGTACTCGCAGGCATTGATGCGCGGGGTCGAGAACACGCGTAGCAGTCTAGCCGCGCTCGTCTCCATGATCGTCACTCTACCCTCGACCCATCGCACGACGTCGGCATCGCTCAACTTCTCCACTGTCCCATCCGTTCACGCGATGCGTGACAAGCGCGTGATGTCACGCGTCTTTATTGATCACCATAGGTGCGTAGTGAGTGGTTTTGCCTCCTATCTCTACTTCCATCTCAATCACTGGCTGGATATCCCTAACAACACATACAAAAACTTACCTATCCCCGTGCATCCAGGAAGGCCTCTCCATGTTCTGGAATGGCTTCTAGCAGCACAGAGAAGCGCGACCATGGAAATGATGCGCACGAAGACGAAACGCGGTCGGTGAAGAGCTTGCGAGAAGAGGGAGAGAAACTGCAACCTGACAAGGACCTCGAATTCTGGTATGAAGACGGAAACGTGATTCTCGTTGCAGAGGACGTCCAGTTCAAGGTTTACAAAGGAGTTCTTGCTAAGTGCTCCCCTCTCTTCTCCGACATGTTCAACCTACCCCAGCCCGTAACCGACTCGGACTCCGAGGCATCGCAGGAGAAATGTCCTACCGTTCAACTGGTTGGAGACAGCCCCGCTGCCATACGGCATGTCCTCAGGGCTCTTCTCCCCTCAAAACCAGGCTCGTAAGTTCTCACCTCTTCTGTACGACCCTGCACTCACTCACGCAAGGGCTGCTCTCCTTCCCAGGCTGGTGCCCCAACAGCCTACCATTGACATGATTGCCGCATACGCGAGGATCGGACACAAGTACCAGATCGACACTCTCGTCTGCCAAGCCACCTCTTTCCTCCGAAGCCACTTCTCCACTCGTCTCAAGGCCTGGCAGCGTAATCGCGACTATTGCCCCAAAGGATTCAAGACCATCCACGCTATAGGTATTGTGAACATCGCGCGCCTCCTCCACTGCCCCAAAATCCTGCCCGGAGCCTTCTTGGCTTGTTGCCAGATCACAGACACGCTTGGTCTCGTCCGAGGTTTCGAACGTGAAGATGGGACGATGGAGAGGCTGAGCGACGAAGACCTCGCCCGGTGCATTCACGGCCGGGCAGAGCTCATGGAGCGCTCTGCGTCCATGTGGCTTGAAGTCTTCAACCCCGCCGTCGTGTCCGGATGCGGATCTCGGCAGAACGCTTGCGAGCACGCTACGCGTTTGCTATTCCACTCTCACCTCGCCGTCGAAAACGTGACGAATGTGGACCCTTTCGAGTCATGGGATTCCGTCATGGACGAGGACAACACACCAGAGTATGAAACTGCGAATATCTGTAACCGCTGCCGATCATATCTGGCGATGGAGCACGCAGTGCAACTCGCTGACCTCTGGAAGGAGCTTCCCGACATCTTTGACGTCGTCGTGGAGGGCTGGGCGCCTGAGAAGGGTTGAGACCCATCACGTATACGTAGTGGACGATACATGTCGTTGTCAATGTTACTGCTCGTCGTATATCATCACTAAAGTTTGCCCTTCATAATGAGATGCTATACCTCCTTTGTGGTTGCCAAGCGAGAATAATACCCAGAGCCTGACGTTTCTGCAGCTCATGGGGCAGTAAGACGTTCCAGGCACGAAAGACAGCATAACACGCAAGCAACAGGAGCAAGTCTTGAGACGTTGTTCGAGCTTCCAAAGTGCGGCGTTGATCCACTCATAACGATTGCGTTCAAACATGAATACGGTCATTGCGATGGAGACTGAGACGACGGGACAAGCCCGCGGTACGTAACGGTACGGAGAAGACGCATCGAAAGCTGGCTAGAAAGCTAGAGCGCTGAGTGCGGAAAGCTAGGAGGGATGCAGAACGTGGGCGACGCGGGAGAGGGACGGTACACCGTATAGCTACTGTACAACAGGAGGGGAAATCGATGTAGCAGTCGCGCTACTACTGTGGGGACTCGGAATGGGTCTACGGACAGGTAGGGGTGGGTACAGTGAAATGGACGAGGAGAGCGCTCGCTGTGTGTAAGATAGATGAAGGCAGCGTAACTATTCGTGCGTCGACGAGTGGGTGGAGTGGTAGGTTCGAGATCGTGAAGTTGCGTACATCTGACATTTCAGGCTGGCGTAATGGTGGGATACGTGCGATCGTAGATTGTGAATGGGACGTAGAACCAGTAGGTGATGACGAGACGGGGCGTTGAGAGGTGGATGACTTCAGTGTGTGATGGCGAGGCGGGAAGTCGATTGGGCGGGAAGCGTCGGGAACGTCGCGTAACTCACGTAGAGCAGACAGGCGACCAAAGAAACGAGCAGCAACGACAGACGCGTATGGTACTGGAGCGCAAATCGTGACGGAAGGGAGAAGAGACCCTCCGGCGTCTTCGACGGAGAGGCTTTGGACGACTCGCGCGGGGGAAGGGGACGAGACAAGACCTTGGCTGGTGCGCGAGTGGGTTGTTGCGCATCAGGTTCTTCAACCGGGGCGGCACGTTCGTACACGGGGACGACAATCTCTGGCTTGTTCGAGACGTCCTGCCCCCGGAAGTAGCCTAGGTGCGAGAAGCAAAGTAACGATATCTGTCAGCAGCATGTAGCGCTCACGCCCACAGTCACTTACGAGGGCTATAGTAGTACCAAACGACGGTGCCCTGCGTGTACTGCTCGATGGCCTTGTTGTAACGAGCCAGCTCAGCGTCGACCTCGGGGCCGAAGCTCGGGAGCTGCGACTTGAAGTGTACATAGTCGGCGACCCGCTGCGCGAGCATGTCGGTGAGGACGTCCACCGCGGTCTGGAGGTCGCAGTCACGCTCGATCATGATGCAAAATACGAGATTTTGGAAGTCGCCATCCGCTTGCTCTTTCTGCGTGACCGTCAGCAAAGGCCTAGACACTGCTTTGAAACGGCTCTCACGTTAAAGGAGCAGAGGTCCTGTTGGGATGCTGTCAGCGTTAGCGGTCGTGAGGGAAATGTTTGTGCCATTCACGTACGTTCGGCCAGGTCATGATGTCGATGACTGCCTTGGACATTTCCTGCAGGACGGGGTGGTCCCAGACGTGTTCCGGAATCTGAAGATCTAGCGAGTACTCGACCATCGCTAAGCGTGTCGCAAGATGAGAACAGAGATTCGTTCGCGGAGTTGAAATTCGGCTCACCTTCAACGATGGGGCCGCCGATCGTTCTTCTTCGCAGAACGATGAAGTCCTCAACCGACGGGATCTCGTCAGTCGCGCGATTCCGGGCCTGCTCAACCTGGGAATTCATCCAACTCTCGACCGCACGGAAGAACCTGTAGATTGGTGCCGACGGGTCAGGGGCGATTGGATGCAGCGAAGCAGAAGCATCGTACCTATTGCATGCCCCCGGGCTGGCGGTTGACCGGAATCGTCTCCAGATACTTGGTAGATAGGTCAGCAACAATACGTGAAAGGATTCGAAGTTTCGAACTTACTCATGTAGCATTGCCGCATACGGGAAACTCGGCGGGGGTGCGTCAGGGTTCCTCAGCACCTCCATAGAGATATCCACGCCGACCTGAACAGCGTCCGGTTTCGACTGAAGAGCACCTTCGTCCGACAAGTCGTCGAACTAAGAGTTATGAGCAAATCTGCACCTGTCAAGGAGATGAGTGACGACTCACCGAGAACGCCCAGAAAAAGAAGGCAATGCATGTCTCCAGATGTGTCACGTCGGCGTCTGGGAAACTCATACCAGCGTACGAGTCGAAGCGATGAGACAGGAACTTCTGCTTCTTGCGCCCGTGGTACACATTCCGTCTACGTTCACATTCAGATTGTTTGTGATATCGCATATGGTAATGAGAGAGAATCCACCTGTCGAACCAAGCATTCGTCGCCCGGGCGGCCTCTTCTTGATGAGGATTGAGTTTAAGCTCAAAGACCGGCGCGGAGATTGCGGTAAGGTCCTTCAGGCGAAAGTGCGAAGGGAAAGGGCGGAGCTCTTCGACGCTCATGACGTCCGAGTGGGCAGCGGAGGAGGTGAAGGGAGAATCAGACGCGATCGTTGAAGTCTTTGCGACCCTGGCGAGAGGTATTTGTACCTTTCCATGGCGGCTTTTGCGGTCGCGTATCTACCACAAGTGGAAGTGCTGGCAGACAACGCGACGGCCCCCCAAGGCTGGTTTGTTTCGCCTAGTCTCATTCGCGCGCAGATTACGAAGATGTGGCCACCCACACCTGGAGACGCTAGCTCGACCACGCTGGCGGGCGGCCGCGCCTCGAGGTGAACAGAAAGTCATTCTTGATCGGTAAAAGCGCAGGAATTTCAATGGAAGCAGGGTCTCTGGTATATTATTCCGCGAGAAATACGTACTGCCACGCACCAACAATCTTCGCGTGGCCCCTGCACGTTGCACCGTGTGTGTCGGGACCTGTACCCGGAGAGCCGCCTGATGCCGCATGGTGATGAGCAGTTCGGGTGCAGACGCACTACCAGATAGCGGCGACGGTTCAGATCGCCCGGATGATACTGCCTATATGCTCTGAAAGCTCCCCAGGCAGGCACGCATGTTGCGCACGAATGTTCCAAGGCGTGAGTGAGACGGACAGCCTCGCTTGAGCGCGCACGAGTTATGGCTGATCACGCTACGATCGTCTACTCTCTCTATCGATCTCAGACCGTGTCACAGTCAAGTGACCGAGAGAGGTACCTACTAGCATACAGGCCCTCCAGATGTTCCGCTATGCCGGATCATTCAAAGGACCAACCCAGTGAGGACTAGGTGTGCCACCGATGTCTGCAATGGTGGAATCATTTGACGTAACTACCAGAGCGCATAATCCCCTGCTGAAGTCGCCGTTGTGGGCGCACGGGACCGGACTGAGATGCGCACCTGGTCGTCGTGCTTCTGCGATTTGATCCTCAAGCCGCAAAAAGGGATGATGTGCCCACCTAGGTCGCGAGTATTGCAGCGAAGCGGTGGCTTTTCCGGTGCCGTCCAGGCATCAAACACGTTGTGAGTCCACTGTACCAGTCTTCGAACCATCCTTAGTCGGGGAGTCCGATAATCTTGGTTGATCGGCCTCGTACGGCCTCCGCTCCGGTCCTCCTCGAGTCTTTCCGTCATCTGCGCCTCATCGGGCACCCGGATCACTTGCACTAGCTAACTTGCAGTACTCAGACACGATACAGATATTGGTCCTATGCTGGCATAGCTTGGAGACCCACCTATGCGTCATGGCCATTTGGACGGCTATAGCGCCCTGAGGTGCCGAGCTTGGCCAGAAAACATCCGGCGTTGGTCGTGCAGCTCACAATCGTGATGTGATGCAGTACCCAAACTATGTCCATGAGAGACGTACGGGACATTTCTGGGGGCCATAGTCTGAAGCCACTATCGAGAGCCTTCCGATGTTCCGGACACGGCGACTGGAACGAGATGTCCGCAGGGAAGCCTTTCGCGGATTACTATGAGAAGTCTTTCAGTACTTGCGCGCCACAAGCCGGACACATTCCGAGTAATTGCGACGAACCTTGACTGGGTTAGAATCGGCCATGCCTTCTGCTTCGTGCCTGAATCGATCAAGCAGAGGTCCCTGTGGCTACAATGGGGCAGCCCATTAGTAGATCCACTTCCCGAGGAGCTGCAAAGCGATGACCCAGAAGTCTAGCAAACTCCGATGACTACGTAGCGCGTAAGAGTTTACGAGCACCAACATGAGGCACCAAGAGCGGCGGGGTGATCTGAGACGTACCGGTCGCAAAAGGCTTTCCTCAGAACGTTTGTCAGAGCGCCGCCCTACACTCTCGGGTGTCCGATTGCTCCAGTTGCGCTGAGCCTAAGCGAATAGCATGCGAAGGTGGTAATGCTGAGTGAGAAGATAGTTGGAGTTCCGAGTTACAGTCATAACGGGCGGTCGGGATGGTCATCCGTTGGGGACGTGGCGCAGCTTCACCAAGGAACGCTCGGGTGCGCCACCTGACAGATTCCAAGAGGCATTGCGCATGGATGGATTCGCAGGAGCGCTGGTAAACCACGCTGCGGTTGAAGTCCCATAGGGGATAATCACGGCAGCACCAAAGTCAGCAGAATGCCTGACACATCGTAAGGTACCACGTACCGCCCGGGGGAAACCAGTCATACAGACGACCAACCGCCCCCGACAACGCTCTCCACGGCGGAGAAAAATGGAGGTTCGCCAGCTGCTTTCAGACTTCCCGATAGAGGCTATGTGTGATGTATGACGCGAGAGATATCATGAACATAAGCGTTGTCGTCAGCTCGTGTCATAGCTGCATAGTCAGCACAAGCACAATGAGCGAAAGGTGAGAACACAAATCATATATTGTCCGACTCTGAAGCACGAGACAATAACCGGCACACATACGATTTGAAGTTTTGAGTTGAAATTAGAAATGAAACTCTATGACGGGACGACCATGCTTGTTCAGTTCAAGCGCGCGCATCTATCTGTCAACGTCAAATTCAAGATGAGTTCCAGCGTTCACCGCGATGCATGATGCAACACGTACAAGTAATGCTTCCGAGACCATTCGACCTCGCGCACCTCTCGGACGCCTCATACGTCCTCGCCCCTACTTCTCGCTTCTGCCAGACTAAGCTCTATCGCAAAGCGCAAGTCATCATCTTCATCAGCATACGGGGTCGGTGCCGCCATCGTGCGCCTCGCCGAGGTCATATCACCCGACAACGAGCGCGCCGGGCTCTGCGAAGGAGATGCGACACCTCCAGCTCCAACCCTAGACGTCGAAGGCGCTTCCGTGGAGTGCAACGAGCGCAGGGGAGTGCTCCATGCACCCCTGACAGACCGAGGGCTGCTCGGCGCTGACTCCCGAGCACTAGATCCGGACGCCGACGACGGCGTACGGCTGACAGGCACAGAAGGGAAGTGGTCAGGGTCGGACGGCGAAGGTGGCACGACCGCGTTCGAGCTCGCGCTCCTGGCCAGAGGGCTTGCACTGAACCCTGCTTGCATAGGTTCAGGTAAGGCGCGAGGAGACACCTGTATCTTGTGGTTTGATGACGAGGGCGTGATGCGGGGCATCGACTGACTTCCTTGGACACTCCCAGAGCTCCCAGAAGAATGTGCAGAGAACGAAGACGTCCGAGAGGGAGCGATGGACGACGGCTCGGAGCCCCATGGATTGCTTGCGGTCGCCATGGGCGTCGGTACATCGTCGAAGTCGGCGAGGAAGACGCCCTCCTCGTCATAGTGCGATCGGCCAGTGCGAGAGACGCGACGCGCCTCCTCCTCGTCCCGACTCAACATGAGGACATATTCCACTGCCTCGACCTCACTAAGGCCAAGATGTGCGAGCGTCGAGAGCTGCTCCTTCTCGCGACCGACGACGCGTCGGACATGACTCTGCTCCTCCGCCAGCTCGCGCTTGGACTCGGCGATGTCCCGATACATTTCCAATTGCTCTGCAATAACATGTCAACGTGTACGAGCTATGACAAACATGACGAAGCAACTCACGCTGCCACTTCGCGACGCCATGTTTTGGTCCGCTAGCGGTTCGACTACCTTTGCCTTTTCCGTATCCGGCGTTCTTGCCTACGGGCCCAGCCTTCCACGCGAGCACCTTGCTGCCGACCGAAACGACCAGGGCATCGCGCTCCAGCAAGATTTGCCCTACGGCATCCCAGTCTCCGCCGCTCTGCGGCTTTGCCGATGGCGACGGGAACGTGCGCAGCAGAGCGAACGTAAGTGCGTCCCATACCTTCACACCTCCTCGAGAAGACCCAGATACTAGCACCGCGGAGTTCCAAGCTAGCGCAGTTATCGCGCCGTCTTCATACGCGACGAAACGACGGACCGGATGTACAGATGGAGGGTCAATCGGTTGATCAGAGGATAGGGCGAGGTTGGAAGTAGGCTTTGCGTCCCAAGGATAGATTGCGATATTGCCAAGGTGATCGCCCGTGATGACGAAGTCGCATTCATCCTGCCGCGTGGCCCACACGGGGAGGATAGCTCGGATCGGGCTTTCGGCTGAGAGGCCATAGAGCGTGCGTTGAAACTCGTTGGTCACCGCGTCCCATACAAACCGATGGAAATGGACGTTCGGGTGATAGGCCACGAGGATGGATAAACTATCTCGGCGGGGCGCAATACGTAGGTCCAAGACATCTTGAGCGAAGTCTTCAAGAGGCGATGAGCCTAGAGGGACCGGAGGGGGAGCAGGGGCGGGAAATCGTGTTTCGCGTACCGTGAATGCTGGTGCTGAGACATCCGATTCTCCGGTCGGTACACCTGTAAGGCCAGTCCAGACAAGGACGTCGCCACTCCGAAAGCCGGCGACGAGCACACCCTGCTGTACATCCATGGCGACTTTGACGCAGGCATCTGGCACGAGTGATGTTCCCTTCGTGGAGGTCCACAAACATACCAGCGAGTTCTTGAGCTCCCAAAGTTTCACCCGTCCATCAGCACCTCCGCTCACAAAGACTGCAGATCCGTCGCCGCTTTGCGACCAGGCTATGCACTCCACAGTGCCCTCGTGGCTGTCGCCGAGACGGCATCTGACCATGCGCGCAGCGGACGTCCTGTTGTGATCCATGGCGCGTAGGGCGGTCGTCACCGCAACTTCGCCACTACGGAACCCCCACAGTATTTTGGCGGTACCGCCCTCAGATGCCAGAGCGATAGACGAGACATGAGGTGAGAATTCTGCGTTCGGATTTCCGATACCCAGACCGTTCAAGGTCCCGGAGGCGTCAAGGAAACCGCGCAGGATTTTGCCGGAGAGCGGGTAGGATCGCGCAACGACACCGTACTGCAGGGATGCCGCTAGAAGCGTCGTATGTGGCATGAGGTGCATCACCGTTACTGCAGAGTGATGGGGAATGTGCGTGATGGACGTATTACGAGAGTATTCCCATCGCCTGCGATGGGTCGTGAGTGTTGGTCGGTCACAAAGCAGAACGAGAAGTAAAAGGGAAGGGGTGAGAGAACACAACACGTTTGATGTGCGCTGCAAATCATGTGCTTTGGCCACAGGACTTTCCTCAAGAAAGCAAAACGCGAACAACGTTGGGATCGCCACATGCGTAAACCCTTAGCATTGGGAAGGACGATGAGTAGCTGATGTCATGCGTAGCGGCTGCGTGCCCTGCCTTGCCCACGATGTAGCGCATATACGTCGTAAATCTGTCGCGTAACGCATAGCCGACCTCATTGCGACGGCGCGGCAGTAAGAGGCATATAAGAACCTCTAGCGTGCGCGCTCGTGCAAAGGCACACCCTTTCCCCCTTACTCGAAAATACGATGACGTACCGACGCAGGTTGTACCGCAGGATGAACTCCTTCCTCCAAGAGACCTCCTCCCTCCTCAGCAAGAGGGTCTTGTCGCTGGCGTCATCGCGCAGATCGCTCTCAGGCGTTATGCCGAGATATTGGTATGCATATGCCCGTCGCCAGGTGTTGTCGTCAGCTACGTGGGCGTGGAGCTGCTTGCACGTCTGAGCGAAAGCGAGGAGGTCGGGTGGGTCGAGGAACGACGTGATATGGGTGAGTGATTCAGGCGGTACGCCAAGCAGAACAGGTGGTGCTCCGCTGGCAGCGTGCTGAAGACTTGGGTGTCCATGTTGACGAGTGTTGTTGTTGGTCGAGCGGGCTTGTTTGAGTCGATTCTCTTTTCTGGGGAGAGCTTCGATGGGCCTACTGGGCATAAAATAGAGCGAGATGGACGGGTTGTGCGCGTTCGCAGACGGTGTCTGCGATGGTGGTGGTCGAAGGGTAAGTTACGAATCGTCTCGACTTGGGCGCCTGGGTGATAACGCTCACGGCTCGAACATCGCCGACGAGTCATCGATGGGTTCGACGTCTCAGACAGCCCGATCCGTCAACTACGGCGACATGGAGCGACTAGACTGGACTATATGCGGCATATATCTACGTTGTCGCTCCAATGCTCCAGGAATATCGACTAAGGGTCTTCACGGTATTACTGAGTGACCCAATTCAATTCAGCAGGGGCTCGCCATGCCTGCTAATAGGAGTCGAGGTTCGATTGTCACGTATAAGCACCACTGTGGCATGAAGGAACGCGAATGTATGCCCTGAGGGACCGAGGAAGGGCGGGGGCGATAGTCCGGCGCTGTACATGAAGGTCGCGACTGGTGAGAGGGTCGACACTGGAACGTGTCTAATATCCGCAAAGGATGGTGTGTAGAGAGCTAGCACGTCATGGATGTTATACATTGTGTTTGGTTCGTCATACAAGTCGTCTGTCCGTCATAGCCCGCACGATGCAGCCAGTGCCCGCAATCTCCGTCAACTAAATGGGTGAAGATCAGGGACAGCGATGGAAAGGAAAGTGGGGGTGAGGCGTACCTTCTCGTGCCATCCCAGTAGCACACTTCCACTCACATCGCCCCATCCCGGCAGTGCCATACCCTTGTAGAGGTACTTCATTAGGGTATCCTGCGCATCCGTCGACAGAGACTTCACGATCCCTGGAATGTCCGTCGCCTTCGTGCTGTTGAGTATCGATACAAGTGTTTGTAGGTTCAAGTTCTGTGAAGTCAATCCGCAGTGAATATCGGACAGCATTGCCGACGAACAATGCGGAACGCACCTTCGCCTCCTCTACATTCGGACCGTAAGGCGCGTTCTCTAGTACTAGCGTGAGAGCACCGACATAGTCATTCCTGCACAGTAGGAAGCCAATCAGTGGACAATCACCCTCGATCGTACAAAGGAACTCACTTCGCGAGGGAACTCCGCACTGCTGCTGCGTTCTGCTTCGTGTCGTTCAATGCCGACGCAGGCTCTCGTGGGTCGGAGTCGTAGATTTCGCTATCGAGCAGCAAGTCCTCGTCGTACTGATCGATGTCAATTTTGCGATAATTCACATCCATGGCGATGGGAAGACAAGGCGAGTGTAAGGATGCGGAGGAAGATGATGGCTACGACTATGTAGAGCGAGACTGGCGAGCCAGGGTTTACGGCGCAACTCGGTTGGTTCAGTTCCCCACAGAGGCGCCCTCACTTGGTTCACCTCAGAGAAGCTGTATACCCGTGCACCCGGCCCGTACAGGTTCGGCTCGTTGAGAACCAATGTCGGTCCTGTTCTTCCCTTCTTGCCTCCTACTCTCTCCACATCTTCGACATCGTCGCGTTCGTATCTTAGGCCGCAGGCCTCAGGTCTAGAAGTGAAGTGCACTGGACTTGCTGACAATGCTGAATTTAGACGAGGTCTCGGTTGGTTCGTAAACTAGTCACAACTATGATGGACTACTTAGTAGGTACGGAGGGACGATATTCCCTCACTCTATCTCGGCAAGATGAAAGCGCAATCATACCTCTTGGTCTAATCTCGAAGGCCCATTATGTCGATCAAACGGGAGTAATCTGGCCATACAGTCCAGTCTACGGAACTTGTTGCTAAGTCTGGCCAAGTGGAGAAGGTCATCAGCCTACGCGCTTTGGCCGAGCTCCGGGTGTGGTGCAGCGACCAAAGACTGCGCCGTGTTCTGCTCTGCTATGGCCCTCGACTCTGAGCTGCTTTGGGCGACGGCTTATATGCACAGGATGAGTCGTACCCCTCGGAGGTATGCCCGGAACAACAGGTGAGCAGTCCTCGTGCATTCATTTCCCTGTTCCGGCAGGATCGAGGGCACACACGAGGTGAGGCTGCCGCGCCTCTTCACCCAGCATGGTATGTAGCACGCCTGCACCCGGTCCTCAAACACCAACCTCGAACCGGTGCTTCTCGTGGTCCGCTGCCCTCCTACTTCTCCCAATATAACTGTGCAAGCTGGGCTCTCGCACGTCAATCTACCCAATAGATCTTCGCCGAGTGTCCCCTGCCCTGCGTGGCACTGCTCCGCCCGGCCAGACTCGCATCGACGTTCATACACGACCTCAGACGGCGGCGCAGCTCGCTTGTGATGCGACGCGTGCCTCCAGCAAGGCAAGTGTTTGGCCCGTTGCCCGAAGCCTGAGGTATAAGTACATGATGTGCCCGTGTGCGATAGCGCTTGGATCACCCCAACACAACAACTCTCATACTCTACAGCCTTTTACCTCTCTTCTTTCCTCCGACATGCTGAACGCGTTCAAGATCAAGCCTTTCGACCTCGAGCCCATCTACGCCGAGTGGAAGGACGCCCCGCTCTTTCGCGGGAACCCGAAGAAGGACCTCCCCGTCGACGAGTGGCTGGCTCAGATCAAGGCGGGATGCGTCGAGCGCAAGGTGCCGCGGGAGTACTGGCACAAGGTCGCACAACACTACATGCAGGACAAGGCAAAGACCCGCTTCGAGGAGCTCAAGCTCGTCATGAAGAACATGCACGGCGGCAAGTACCGCTGGACATGGAAGAACTTCAAGATCGCTATGCGTAACATGGGCTGTGAGTAGTCGATCGTCTTCTCCTCGCGATCTGCAGCATGTGGGGCTGACTGCGCCTGCGCGGTGTCTTCTTGTTCTGGGTACAGGGGACATCGACTCGCAGCGGACAGAGGCGATCAAGGTGGAGAGTAAACCTTCCGGTCTATGGTGGATCGTCGGCAGAGGTGACAGGGACTCCAAGGAGTCTGCGCCCGTGGAGCCCGTCCTTCCTCCTCGCCCGCCACCCAAGACGAGACAGACACTCGACCTCACCGCGACGATGAAGAATCTGCCCTCGCTTCCCAAGCCCATCCCAAGACGATCGGCGACGATGAGCTCTATAGAGACCGTCTCTTCCGTCTCCTCCTCGTCCAATTCCGTCACGTCGAGCATCAGCTCCTTCTTTTCGCCGAAGAGCACTCCCGCGTCCACGCCTGCATCCTCCGTCATCACAACTCCTGCCTCGACACCTGGCGGTAGTACGTAAATCTTCGTCCACCCTTGCGGTTGAGTCGCTGATCCATGTGTATGTGCTCTAGCCGTCACAACAGTCGCGAACGTGCCCGCTTGGCTCGTGAACGCATGCCAATCCCTCGAGTTCCTCACGAACGAGCACCCGAAAGTCATGACGGCCATCTCCGCCGTCCTCATCACCGTGGGCTCCCTACCCGCGCTCCCAGCCATCTCCGCAGGGGCCGGCGGGGCATTCCTCGCCAGCAGCACTGCGCACGCACTGGGCTCCCTCGCCGTCGGCCTCGGGACTATGCTCCAGGCGCAGACGGAGGGGAAGCTGCAGGTCACGCAGGGCGACAACAACGGGAAAGCGCAAGCTCAATCATGAAGATACTCCCAGGAGGTCCGACGACGACATTGTACGATAGCTGCATAAGACGACTTCGGAGTTGTGGATCGACTCCTCTCTACTATTCGCTAACATCATGAGACTCACGCCTATTCATGGACGGCATTCATTTGTACAACAGTCATTATCAACGTTAATTTATCCTTGTACTTGTATGACCCTCATGTCCGGTGCGCTGGACCCCTCTTCGCGAACCCTATGTAATTTTGCAAGCCTCTCAGCCTACCTGCAATCGCAGCCATCCCCGCCCGCCATGCTCACGCAGGAAGTTACGGATACTCTCTTTTGCCAGACCCTGGAGACCAGAGTTGTACGTCGTAAATCATACAAGTGCGCGCTCCCTGACGTCATGGCCACGGATGCCAGCGACGACCTGAGCGTCGGCCACAACATACATAATCATACATACAAGAGTCGCCGCCGCGTGCGCCATGCCTCCTCAGCAAACCCTCACAGCGGATCGAACACGATCCAACGACGCTCAATGGCCATGGCCCCGATGGCCGCCTCCAGAATGCACCCTATCATGCGCGCTCTTCAGCGCGCGCCCGACGACGACCGCAGCCTCGCCGACCGCCGCGACCGCCGCGGTCCCCCCAGCGCTCATTGTACCCACAGCGACGAGCCCGGTCGCGATCGCGGTCAGCACGTCCGGGTTCTCGTTCGCCAGCGTCGCGAGGGCCTCGGTCGCCGCCAGCAGCCACACCGGCACCTGCGCCGATATCCGCGTCAGCATGGTCTGCTCCGGCTGGGGCGCCGGTCGGGGGAGGAATGGGAGCGCGGGGAGCGAGAAGAGGGAGCCTGAGCGAGCGGGGGTGGGACGCGGGCTGTCCTTCTCTTTCTTCTCCTTTTCTTTTTCCTTGGCCTTCTCCTTCTCTTTTTCCTTCGCCTTCTCCTTTTCCTTCTCCTTCTGTTTCTCGCTTTCTTTGTCTTTGGGGACGGGGATGACTGCTGGCTTCGGTGCGGAGCCAGAGAGCTTAGACGGCTTGCCGGGAGCGGCCTTGTTTGGCGTCGCGTCAGCGAGCGCCTTCTTGGGCGGGCTGGCGACGAGCTTGCTCCCTGTCCCGTTCTTGGTCGTGGACGGCGTGGCCGCCGCCGCATCGTCCTTGTAGCCCGTGACAATTTTCCACAGCCCGGAAGCCTTGCGCTCCACGTTCACTTCGCGTGTCTTCTTCTCGTCAATGTTCCCTAACCAGAGAGATCAGCGTCAATAACTCGCCGCCCAAAATTGCAGGAATGCAAATCCGTAACCAGTCGAGTACTCACAGCCCATGTTCAACACCGCCGTCCTGAAATTCGTCCACGTCCACGTCCACTGTTCGCCATGCAGCGCGCGCATGACCTTCTCGACCTCCAGCACGCGGCCCCGCGCCTTCTTCGCCATAAAGTGCTTCGCGACGTCCGCCCAGCCAGCCTTCGGCACGCGCCGCGCGTTGCAGCCCTTCTCGACGAGGTCCAACCAGGCTGCGGCCGACGGGTCCTCCTTACGCTTCGGCTTGCCCTTGAATTCGGGCACGGCGTGTTCCGGGCCCGCCGAGCTCGCCCATGCGTCCAGGGTGGCCTGGAGGTCAAAGGGGCGTGCGCCAAAAGAGAAAACAGAGAACATATTCGTGTAGTCGGGTGGGGTGCGACTTTGTTCGTGCGGGGTAGACGGATAGGGGAGCGTGCTTTGTGTAGTTGTGGTGGATGGACAGGGACAACAGCAAGTTCTGGTTACGGAAGGAGCGAGGGAAAAGCATAAAGGTTAGCGGAGATCGGTGGTCGCGTAGCCTGTTCCGTCGCCTACACTCACGTTTCTCGCCTCTCCGTGAAGGTCTTCAGTTGGCTATGAAGGAGGTTTCCTGGCCAATGTCGCTAAGAGGTGTTGCTTGAGCAAGTCCGTATACCCTGAAAGCGTCTCCCAGTATATGTACTGTCGTTCGATCTTTGTTCAACCGTTACGGACTCTCGGGTGATAAGGCCGGTCGTTGCGCTATTGTCCCCGTGCATGAAAAACGCGTGGCCGATCCGGACCCATCCCACGCTTTACCGAGGCGGTCAGCACGTGAGCGCCATGTCCCCCTTGCTCAGGTCATTCGACGCAGTGCGACTCCAGCGAGCAGGTCGGGCAGTGCAATAGCGCATCAGTGAAGCAGAGAAGAATAAAGGAAGCGTACAATTGCGAGAGTGAACAACCAACAACAATACCGAATGCGTACAAAATCCGAACCTTCCACCCTCGTCTAAAACAAACCCAACAGATCGTCCTGCCCCGACTGTGCCGGTTGCTGTACAGGAGGCGGCGACATCGCTGCTGCAGGGGAAGGCGCGAGCGGGGATGCCCCGAACGCGAATCCGCCCAGTGGGTTCGCTTGTGGGGCAGGAGCAGGCGAGGCGCCCAGATTTGCGCTCCCGAATATTGACACAAGGTCGTCGAGCGGATTGCTCGACGTGCCAGACAGCAAATTTGCAGCCGCTGGTGTTGATGCGAGCACCGTGGTCGCTGCGAGGCCAGATGGCTGGCCCTCGTTGGGCACATCGTCCGAGAAGTCCAGCAAGTTCTCGGCTTGCTGCCCGGCGGCCACGGTCTGCAGCGCTTTTTGGGCGGCAAGACGGTCGTCGGCGAGTCTGCGCGTGTGATGCGGTCAATGTATTGTTATGCTGTGCGGATAACAGAAGTAGACGCACTCTGATCCCTTCTTTTGCACCGAGTCCACACCAATACGCCCCCGACCGACGAACGTCTCTGCGGGCTTGTGGTATACACTGGCCAGTAGAGGAATCTCACCAAGCAGCTCCTCCAACAATGTAGGAGAGACGGTTGTCCGTGGCAAAGTGATTGGTGGACGAACAGCAAGAACGACAGCCTGTTCTTAGCATCGTCAATGACCGCAACTGTCACGTCGTACGATAAGACTCGCCTTCGCAGCGCCAGGATCGGTAGACAATAGTCGCCAGTAGATATATGCGCGGTCGCGTACATCTGGTGAGTCGCAGTCTTTCGTTGCAGTGTTGAGCACCTTCTGTACGAGAGCCTGCGAGCTTTCCGGCTTCTGTAGGTATAGCTTCACTACAGCAGTGAGTGTTTGCAGTTGTACCTATGAACATGACATTAGCAGGCACGCAAAGGTACTTCCTTCTCGCGGTACGTATGGTGTAACGAGGACGTACAGGGTAAGATTCTTCTGTGAAGGTGTCGACGAAGATTCCAAGGAGCTCATCGGCGTTGTCAATCTTCTTCGCATACTCCCCGATGATCCAGATAAGCGAAGCCTTGGCTTCTGGCTCATCAAGTTCGTCGAGATTGGCACATAAGGTAGGTATGACACCTTCGTATGTCGATGGATACTTCCGGAAGATGTCCTGCAATAACGCTCAGTGCGCGTCAATAGATCGGAAGAGGGATCACCTGCCTTCATCACTACCACGGCCTCTTGCACAACGTAGCTCACCCTCGAGTTGATGAGGTCGAGAAGGACGTTGACGCATCGCTCGGCAGCCTCGTCTATCTTGATGGCGGTCTGGCCGATTGCTTTGATACTTCTCCTAACGAAGTCCACATCGACCTCCTGAGCGTACCTGCAAGCTTGTCAGCACCGTCACAGCTATTCCTTTGAGTCTTCACGTACTCCTTTAACTCGCTCAACAGAGGATCCACATTGTTCTCAGTGGCGAGTCGAACCATGATGTCGAGTTTCTCGACCTTAACATACAGAGGGTCGTTGTATTTGCAGAAGAACACACGCATCTCGTTCGAGAGGAGATCTGGGCGCTTCTGCAACAGGAGATTGATATTCCGGAGGGCGACCCACTGCACTTCTGGAGGATTCGACAGGAGGGTCACTAATGGTGGTGCCATTTTCCGGATGAGCGTCTTCGAGAGACTCTCGGAGTTGATTCCGCGCATATGAATCATGACGACCTAAGAAGGCGGAGTTGAGAGAGTAGAGGTGTACCAGATGGGTGTTCCTACCTTGATTGCAGAGAGGACGACGCTCGCATTCGCATGCTGGAATTGAGGTACGACACGTTCACATATATGCTCGCTTTCACCGGCGTCCTCGGCGGTATAGCGGGAGAGTGCGTTGAGAATAGCGACACGGCCCCATTCCGAACACTCGTTCAAGGCCACGAGCAGTTTGTTCACAACTTCTGTGGATATTGGGAACGTATCTCTTGTCGCGCCGGCAGCGATGGCAGCACCATGTATGTCGGACAGTGCTGCTACGGTATTTGCGACGACCTGAACAGCGTACGCAAAACGCACACAGAACGCATAATAGAAGGCGTACCATAGGGTTACTGTCTGCAATCATATCCCGTAGCTGCTCCAAGAACCCGTTCTCGATTACGAGCTCTGGCTTGAGATCGTAAAGCTTCGCTACGCAAAGAGCGGCCGTCTTGCGGACATACGGGTTGTCGTCCTTCAAACACTTCTGGAGAGGATCGCAAAGGTAGTCTATGATCTTCTCCGCGCGCAGACAGCCCATGGTCCGGATAGCGAGAGCGCGCACAAGGGGGTTGGGGTCATCGGTGTCTTTCACGAATGTGTTTACAGCGAGGATCACAAGTTCCGGTTGCGTTTTGGCATAGTTCATGAGGTAGAGGTAGACGAGCTTCTTCTGTTCGAGATCGTCCGTTTGCATGTTCTTCAGGACGTCAGGGAAGAGACCGCTGACGTCTTGTAGGCTCTTCAGGATGGCTCTGACGATGAGCAGATCTGGACGTACCCTTCTGAACAGTCATGTTCGCGATGACTCGCTTGATGGCATCCTTCCTCTTCTCCTTGTACTCACTGTTGAGATCGGCAGCTAACTCGAAGTTCTCTCCTTTGCGAGGCGGTGCACGGATGGACATCGGGTGTGGCTAAGGAGAGGGAGAGTGGGCAAGCTGTGGTGAGGACGCCAAATGCCCGAAGAGCGAGATACCAGCAAAGCAGCAAAGACGAACGAAGGATTCGAGACAAGAAGGCGGACTTAGAGAAGAAGTAGCGTGTCTCGACGTGCTAATAGAGACACGGGAAAGTGAGAAGTGATTACTCTAGTTACCGGAGTCACTGTTTGGTCTGTAGTCTTTGTTGACACCATTGCATGCCGAGTTTACTCAAGTAACAACACTATAACAACACGCTCTGACGCCGGGACGCATTTTGACTCTGTCCCACCACAATACTTGTCATCGAGCCATTCTCGGGGGCGATATTATTGTCCACTCACTTTCAGCATTGCAAGCTATGTGTTCATCAAGATTACAGTGACTCTAGCACCTGCAGATGTTCGGTGACTATGGTCAGGCCTTAGGAGATTGACAAGACAATCTGGGCCGTGTCGACGATTCGTGAGTCGTTGTATCACCCGGGAGTCAGTATCACGTCGCTTTGTTGGACAGAAGTAGGTGAAGGTATGCGCGGTCGTAAATGGACGGAAAGCTGAAGACCAGTCGATAGATCGAAACATATCCTCCGCCTTGGAACCTTCCCTCAATCGTCCAAGCTGCATGGCTCGACCTGTCTAGGCAGGTACAAAGGGAGCGTCGACAACATGGCATCCGATCCTAACTCGGAGATCCGTCCTATCTGGGAAGGCATGTTTGATGATCCCGGTCCTCACCTTGCCCCTTCATCGTGGCTGAGGTCATCGACCTCGGAGTTCTACAACGTAAAGAGGCAGATCTGGTTCACCCAGTCGAGATCCTTGCAAGGTATTCCAATATTCAGACATATGCATAAAGACACGTGTAGGTCGCGCTGCCGTAGGTCCCATTTGGACTGCCATATATTGCCGCTATCCTCGTCAAGCGGATCGCCAGTACCGCAGCACGCATTCAGAATGTGTTCACGGAGAAACATGCTTTGACTGCCCCGTAGATGATGATTCAGTAAATCGTCTCGCATCCCAATTTCTGACATTCTCTCTCCGGTTAGTGGAAGCCGTGTAAGTATGTCCACATCCACGCATGCATGACGTTTCCCTTCTACAGATCGATCGGTGACGGGAAAGCCTCTCGGCAAACCTCCATCCGCTAGCTCGTCCAAGCCCGCGTTCCGCCCTAGACTGTACTCAGGTGTAGTCTGAAGCATATCTTTCAAGCGTACACGTGGTCACTTGTGGCATCTATCATCGAGGGTCCATTACCTTGAGGCACGGAACGTGTTAGAGATTTCGCGACGATTATGGCCGCCCCTCCTCAAGCAATCGGGCCTCCTTGCACATGACGTACTGCTGAGACAAGTAGTCTTCCGAGTTTGAGGCGACCTTCAATCACTCGTCTATCTGCGCCTCGGCGATGAAGCTCAACTTCTACGGACTGAATATGTCTGCCACGAGCTCGATCTGATCATGCATGCGTACTATTCGTGCGCCACCGGTTCTCAGGAACTCACTTCGTAACCTGGCAGGTCCATCGCGTGAAGATCAGTGATAGGCGTGGTACGTGGCAGAACGTGGTTGCTCCAGACTCAGTCATCGACCGTTTTCGATGTTCACTCGCCTCTCGATCGCCATTCATGTGCAAGTGTTTTCCGAATTTATGCCTTCGGGGGCGGGGGCGTCACCGATGGTCTACATACCGTGCTAATGGTAGTCTTCCCGGCCTTTCAAACACGCTTGGCGCAAGTAATCACTCGCTCAAACGCAACCGACGGCAACATGATTTTAACGCATACGGCAGCGCACTGCGAGGCTTACGGATGCTGGGAAGGTTGGAATTTGTGGACGACGTGGCACAACAGCGACCACGAACGAGGCAGATCGGTACAAGCGACCATATAGCGCACAGAGCTGGTTCTCTCCCCCGACCTTCGGGTCGATACAGCATGTCACCGGGATTGAATTGCTCGCAGTGGGTGTCCACTATGCGATCTGCTAGCCCAGTAAGGCCTCGGAGTTCCAAGCACATCCTTGCGACTGACGTACTACGCGTATAGCTGGATCGAAATGGGCCTCATGTTTGCTCGCCGAACGGGCCCGTCATGATACCCACGCTCCGAAGGGAATAAATGTGAACGCCGTTCCCTGGGCTGCCAACGCTCCCCGTCCCGCCCCGAACCCCGAAACCGTTTCGGCAAGATGTGCTCGAGCACTCTCCTCACAGCTTGGCATGTGGCCGCGGCCATTCTGCTCGTGATCCTCGTTAGGACCGCCATACTGCGACAGAGGAAGGGACCCATGCCTCCTGGACCTAAAGGATGGCCGATTGTCGGCAACGCCCTCGATGTCCCGACGTTGCATGGTTGGAGAGCCTTCGCCAGGTGGGGCGAGCGATGGGGTGAGTGCACTTCAGTACACTTCACACTCAGCGTCATACTTTGCCTACTGATGTTGGCAACGCGATCTAAACAGGGGACCTCATTTCCATCGTTCTGCTCGGGCAGCCCATGGTCATCATCAACTCGTACAAGGTCGCGTATGAGTTGCTTGAGAAACGATCCGCGATCTACTCCGACCGTCCGCATCTCACGATGGCTGGGGACATCGTCGGTTGGGACCAGATCCTCGTCCTCCTCCGTTACGGACACCAGTTCCGCGAGTACCGCCGGCTGATGGCGCGCGTTCTCGGCGCACGGAAGAGCGTGGAGCAGTTCATCCCCATCATCGAGGCGGAGACGTCGCAGCTGCTCGCGCGTCTTCTCCGCGAGCCGACGGCCGATCTACCTTCGGAGATTCGCAAGTACGTCTACTTCTCTATTCGTGGAATGCATGTGCGCGCCCTATTTGCATGCATTACACCTGACTTGGAGGTTCTCGACTGGCGCTGCGCGTCACGCTCTTTTCTGTGCCTAGTTGTAACCTCATGTTTGCGCTTCCAGACTGACGGGCGCAATCGTCCTTATGATCTCTTACGGCTACCAGACACAGGAGGAGGACGATCCTCTCATAAAGATCGCGGAAGAAGCCACTGAACAGGCCGCCGAGGTGGCCCAGCCAGGCGCATTCTTCGTAGACGTTTTCCCCTTCCGTAAGTGCAAACTTCTAGTGTCTCGCCCGCGGCGCGGTGCTCACGGTGCATCGGAACCCGTCCTCGTGTTTTGATTTTGTAGTGCGTTACGTACCTTCATGGATGCCTGGCGCTGGTTGGAAGCGCAAGGCCAAGGCGTACCGGGCGAACATGGACCGAATGAGCGATATCCCACACCGGTTCGTCAAGGAGCAAATGGTGAGCTTGCATCTCTGGGAAGGCCTGAGTGCCATAATGTACTGACAGATCCACCCAAACCATAGGCTGCAGATAGCGCCGTTCCCAGCTTCACGTCACAGATGCTCGCCACCAATCCGTCCCCGGAGGAAGAGTACAGAATCAAGATGTCCGCGGCGTCCATCTACTCTGGTGGTGCGGACACGGTACGTACACAGTAGCATTCTCACTCTCGTAACGGCGCGGCCTCATGTTCGCCTCTGGTTCCTAGACCGTATCGGCGGAACTGACGCTCATTTTGGCGATGAGCCTCTGGCCGGCGGTGCAGAAGAAGGCCCAGGAGGAGCTTGACGCAGTTGTTGGACACGACCGTCTACCGACATACGCCGACATCGCACAGGTGCCATACTTGCATGCGATCTACCTGGAAGTCCTGCGCTGGAACCAAGTCGTCCCTTTGGGTGAGTCGTGACGCCATTCGCAGTGGCAACATCCCTCAAGTGGATGTATGACAGGTGTGCCACATGCCACTTTGGACGACGACGCATATGAGGGATATTACATCCCGAAAGGCAGCATCGTATGCGTAAACCAATGGTACGATACTATGCTGATCAGCGTGCGAATGCGACTAAATTGCTCTACGCCAGGAAAATACTTCATGATCCGGAAATATATCACGATCCTTTCACATTCAAGCCCGAACGATTCCTTCCTGGCCCCAACGGAGAAGAGCCAGAGATGGACCCACGCAAAGTCGCGTTCGGCTTTGGTCGACGGTACGTCTGATGAGCTTTTCAGTGAGCGTCTTGCGCGTTCTCATGCTCATGCTCTACGTCGTCATAGCATCTGTCCGGGCATCCTCCTTGCTGAATACTCTGTGCTCATCGTAGCCGCAATGTTGCTCTCCGCGTTCGAGCTCTCGGAGCCGCGAAGCAAGGACGGCGCTCCCCTTCACCCCGACAACGCCGATTATACTGGGGGTACTATCAGGTACGCCCGCACTGATACGTTCTACGCGTTGTTGGTTCTTGACCAAGGCTCTATTCCAGTCACCCGAACCCATTCACGTGTACCATAAGACCGCGCTCGGAGAAGGCAAAAGCCTTGGTCTCGGCCCTCCCGCGACGCAAGTGAGCTAATGCTCTCAACTCCACGATATGATTTCGACAAACATTTTTCATTGGACCGCGTCAACGACTCTTTGACACCATAACGCGAACATTGGTACATGATTGCACACGACTACCACGCCACGACCGCTCCTACGGACTTCCCTCTGCTTGTTGTACTATAGTCGTACGCTGTGTTCCTAGTCGCTAGTGCTTTCTGCCATATGTTTTGTATTTCTGCTGAGCAGAGGGCTGCATGTGAGGCTCAGCTAGTTTGGCCAGACATCTATGAGTCTCCCACCGGGGATGGTCTGGGAACTATTTGAGGCGGGGGTAAGCGCATAGTAGCCACCGGTGTGTGCTCGACATGAGATGCACGCGCTCACCGTCACTTTGCTGTCGACGAACATAGCTCGCGCTATGCAATCGTCCCGCTGAAGCCGAGGAAATTTGGCATGGATCACAATGAGCGATTCGGTCAAGCTGCTCGTGAGATTAATCGAGTATGCGACCTCGACGCCGGACGTGGTACCGGTAGTCCCGCAGTCGCGGTGCCCTCGTACAATGCGCGACGTCAATATGGATACCACCTACTACGGTCCATTGGTGATACCGGAGACGTCCGAGGATCGTGTTGATAGTGCTTGTGTCCTTGTCTCTGCACGGGGACTCCATGGGTGTTGTATCATGGGGGTTTTCTGTAGATTATTCTAGAGCGCATAATGGAGGCTTCTCCTCCGGGACCTCAGAATAAGAGTACAATCGTATGGATTCCAAACTTCGGAGGATTGGACTCGGTCACGGCAGGGAAAAAAGAGCTAAACAGTGTATGGCACTGATGATTACACGGTGACGAACTAGGCATGCGCCCGCTGGAACTCATTCGTACACTGCGACCCCGTCGAGGTCATCTCATCCATTTCTAAGTTACTGGCCTCGCTATCTGAACCTTCTGCGCGGTGTTTGTCCTGAGTGATGTATCCAATCGAGCCGATGACCCTCCTTGCAACAAAGCTCGGCGTACTCTGGTTTGAGATGTGTAGTTCATGGTTGGACGACACTTTCATTGTCTCGCTAGCAGCCTCCTGGAGGTGAAGGAGGAACCGGGTGACGAGTATGGCGGTAAGTCTGAGACGTAAACATCAGCACAAGTCAACTAGGTAGTTTGGACGCTGTGCATACGAATCGGTGAAGTTGATGATGTAACTGTCTTCGTCATCACTGAAGATCTGTGGATGTGAGTTGAAATTGAGGGCCATGACGAGGTCTAACTACAAGGTAATGCTTTACCGATCGTAGTGAGAAAGCGAGGTGAAGTACGTTCAGATTGAGCAGTACGCTGGTGATGGACGCGAAGGCTGATCAGCATCTAGTCTCTGTACGAGGACGCCATTTTATGCGCTCACAGACAGTAGACGAGTCCTGATCAGAAAGTCAGCTCAGTAGGACATACAGTCGACAGGCATACGAACCGTCTCGCAACATTACAACCGATAGTTCTCGAGGCCGTCTCATTTTTGACAGGAGTATTGCTGGTTCCATCCTTGCTAGTGTGATTCCGATGAGCAGAATGTCCGCGATTATCAGACAAGTCCTCGAAACGACAACGACTGTCAGGGAATTCTCAGTATAGTAGACACGCTCAAGGCATACGTGCATCACTGATCTCGTACATCTACGAGCATGCAGACGGATGTCAGTGGCGGCATTATAGACGGCTGAGAGAGAATACTTTAGGGCTATGTCTGTTGTAATGGAATCAATCTCCACACAGCCAAAAATCGGATCATCGAGACCGCTTGTCGTGAAGGCAAAGTCACTGGCCTAGAGCGGAGTTGTGAAAATTAGCTTGCCTTGGTATATCACTGTGCCACGTGCTTACTCACAATATTGATACTGAACGGGGTGATTGAGAGCACGAATGCCAGGATAGAGATTGGCACATTTCTGTCACTCATGGCATATGCCCGCAAGGATGAGAATACTGTCGAGTTGTCAGTTGAATTCAAAGGGATAATGCGTAATGAATCGAGCTTGACTTACAAGCCCAGGGAAGGTATTCCAAAGATGCAAGGTAGGCTATGGCTCGTTGAGTTACGGCACAGCTAGAGGTCAAGTCCAATTTGTGATATCACATTAGTTCGGAAGTTCGGAGAACTCGAACTCGTACCTCTACCAGCAATCTGTCAGTCATGTAACCAGTGTAGCAGCACATCCACTACGTACCTCATCTGTTGGGAATATTGGCAGACAAGCGAGTAGATACAGGACGTTGTATGCCAGCGACGTGTACTTGCTCGCCAGATACAGGACCGACGATCCGGTGAGTTTATGTGTCCAGAAGTACTCCACTTCGCTGCCGAAGGTAATGGCGCACTCGTAAACAAATAGTACTGCCTACGATCAATATTATACTCAGCACAGCAAGGTGTTGTTTGGACGTACTTGCCGCTGCAATGGCACAGCATGAAGACACAAAGCTATCGAGAGTCAAGATAAGCGATGGTTCACATATGCTTGCTGAAGCCCTCACAGACTACTGTAATCTGCGATCATTTCAGATGCCATCGGATCGAAATCTTGAGATACTGACATGGTGGAGTGTGTCGATACACTGCAGGTAATGTGAGCGGGGGCGAGACAGGGACGAAACATGCACTGACCGGGTAAGACTGCGTTACTTATATACGTCGTGAGTGAGGGATCAACAGCACGCAGCCACTCATCATGGCTTGGAGAGAAGCCAGTGCCCGTTGCCGTGTGACCACAATCTTCAACCTCCCTGGGCGATGTTCCTCGACTTCCTGAGCTGTTGCAAATTCATATTATCAGGAAACTGCAAACAGCAGGGCATGAATGTATTCGCTAACCGTTCTATAATCATTAAAACCTCTTATCGGGGGCATGTGCTCTCATGCCAGCTCTCAAGAATCGGAGCTGATATGGGGGGCCACCAACGCTACGACAGAATATGAGTGTTACGGTGAAGCCTATAGATTCTCACCACTTTATCAGCGCCCAAACCATGCATTATGATCATCGTTAGTTGTAAGCAACTCCTAGAAGTTGTCGCAAACTGCGGACTGCTTGGAGTGTGAGCTCAAGCCTCCACGCTGTCTGGAGTTCGCAGAAAGATCTTCGGTCTTCCCTACCGCATCGACTTCTTCTGCACAGCCTACAGAGCAACAGGATGATTGGCTTCTGGGACTGCATTCGTGTTGCACGAATCCGTAGATCTTGAGTTGTGGTCAGCCAATGGATGTGCTCGAACCGTATGCTAGTCGTGAGATCATCACGGTGCGGCCGTAGCACGTGCCCCCTCGAAGCTGAGCGTGATAGAGTAACCATCGAGAATCATGTAGTTGTACCAAGAGGGGGTAAGAGGATGCGATATTAGACCCAAAGGCACCAGCAGCCTTGGATGTCGACGAACGAGTGTTGAACGTAAAACGTTCGGGCTGAGCTACGTACGCGTCTAGCTATTAGCGCTGACCGTGCGATGGGATTCACACGGCCTTTTTGGATGAGCGCTTGGTACTCTTCTTACCACCGCGGCCGTCTTTACTCTACTTCACAACGTTGAACCCTCTCCTTTCTCCCCTCGAGTTATTCATCGATGCAAGTCCGTATACGTACGATGGTTACAACCACTGGCATTTGAATTTAATCCCGTTGACAGCCAATAATCGTCTCTACGTCTACCCTCACGCAGTCTCTATTGGAGCTTGCGAGTGGTACGCTCCGTTGCATGCCTACATAAGGAAGCATTCTTGCGAGACTAGACTCTCGAAGGCTCACGGGTATATTATTTACACCCCGACAGACGATGGATAGGAAGTCCGAGCCCTCAAGGCGTTCAAGCATTCCTCACCGTTGCGGCAGGGATTCCAGGTAACTTTGTCAGGCCATGTTGTCGTAGGTTGATGCTGAAGACGCCTTAAAGACAAGCCTATCATAGACAGATGCAAACACCTCCGGCCTTCGGAACGATCTCGCTGAAGCGGCGAACATATCTCTTGTGAAACCGCGCGAACGCCGCCAGCGGAGAAAACGAAGCCGCTCGTAAGCAGTTGCAGGCGCTCCGCCAGAAGCTCGAGGTCAAGCACGCGTGAGAGAGACGGGAGTGCGCGCGAGTAATCAGGAGTAAATCAAGTAGGTGAGCTTATGTTTATGTCCCAATAATGCGCTCGCACCTCTCACTGTCAGCCAGAACCTGCCCCTACGCATCAAGAGGAGAGCTTCCGCAAGGACGCGCAGGAGCTGCGTGGCTAGCTGCTCCGTGCAGTCGAGCAGTAGGGGGATATCCTCACCCGCGCGAACGAGCGTATCCAGGAGCGGACTGAGGCGCTGCGGATGGCACAGGAGAGTCAGTGTGTAAGCTGGCGGACAACAGTCTCACGTAGGCAGACGATACGGACTTCGTTGACGGGCGGGATTGACGGTCCAGTAACGGGGGACAGGCCTATAACGTTCACTGAGTAACCCACACTATGGGATGTCCCCCCTGGTGTATAAGCCGAGGGGAGTTGCATCTCCGCGCCACATACCCAAAACAACAGCGACATTCACATCTATCGAGTATGTTACGCGACGACAGAAGAACATACTAGCGAGATAGCTCTGTACTCATCTGCTGGTAGTCGAGAGACATGTCGATACTCGTATCGACCCCTGCTCAGGTCCTACATAGGCGGCCTTGTACTCGATTGTTTCCCCTGTCGTCTTCAATGATCGCAGCCACCAACTCATCCTATTCGTATGCCAATCACAACGTGTTGCATCACAGTTTTGCACCAAACGTCATAATGCTCCGCAGTGACGCTGTGTGCGTGCCTTGGTGCCTTGTTGTCTTGTTGTCGGTCCCGAACGGTTTGTGACTCTTCGCCAAACCGTGGATCATGGCCCGAGAACTTACTCATTTCCCGACATTTCGGTCTACACATGCGCAGGTGTATTTAACCTGTCACCTGTGGGTCCAGTTTGAACTGCGCCGCATAAATGTTCACAACGTCCATGTTCCCCGTCATGTCCTGATTGGCTCACTGAAGCCAGGTCTGGTCCACGCCATTGACTTTGGCTCGTGATACTATGTACTACCTTCCCAAGCAGCGGGACCGAAAAGAAAGAACGAGTCAGAGAGAGCACAGTAGAACGCATTTATAGGACGGTGCTTTACCTTGTCTTCCCAGCATCAGCGACGCGCTCGCCGACTTCTCCCACCATGTCCTCCCAACAAGATCAGAAAGCGCTCTTCCTCGAGTCGAAAGGTGGATCGTTGGCCGTCAGGACCACCGACGTCCCTAAACCTGGAACCGGAGAGCTCATCGTCAAGGTTGAAGCCGCCGCGCTGAACCCCATTGACGCAGCTATCCAGGCTTTCGGGGTGTTTGTCGACAAATACCCCGCCATCATTGGTTGCGACGGTGCGGGCACTGTCGTGGCCGTGGGTGCAGACGTATCTTCCTTCGCTGTGGGCGATAGAATGTAAGTGTGGTGTCCGTTCAGCACGACGGGGCGATACTCACCTCGTTCGCAGTGCCTTCCAAGGCACCATAGACGCCGTCGAACACTCCATCAAGGGCACGTTTGCCCAGTACGCGGCAACCCTCGCGAAGCTTGCAATAAAGGTGCGTGGTCAATCAACGCCCGCGTTCGCAGGTATCTGAAAGCGCACCAGCTTCCGGCCAGCGTTTCCTTCGAAGCTGGGGCGACCATACCTTGCACTCTGCCAACGGCGGCCTTTGTACTGTACAACCAGGACGCGACCGCGCCGTCCCTCAAGCTCACTGCGCCATGGGATGACGGTGGGCGCGCAAAGTACGCCGGCAAGTCTGCGCTCGTCCTAGGGGGATCGGGTTCAGTGGGCCAATATGGTAAGTTATCTTCAAACAGACTTCTTTACCTCGAGGCTCACTCTACTGTACTTACACCCAGTCATCCAACTCGCCCGCCTCTCCGGCTTCTCACCCATTCTCGCGACAGCATCCCCGCACAACGCGGCATTCCTGAAGACGCTCGGAGCCACCCACGTTGTTGACCGCAACCAGTCCGACGAAGCTCTACGGGCGGAGGTCAGCAACCTTCTTCCGGGCGGCGCCGATGTCACATACGATGCTGTCTCGACAAAGGACACCATGCAAGTCGGGTACGATCTTACCGCACCCAACGGTGACTTCATCGTTGTCTCCCCGCCCGGGAACTTAGCAGGCGAGAAGGACACCCCGAAGAAGAGGATATACATGGCGCGCGGGCTGCTGGGGCTGCCCGGGAATGAGACTGCGGCTGCTAGCTTGGTCGGCGCGCTGCCGGAACTGCTCGAGAAGGGCGATATTAAAGTGAGTTCCAGAGTCTCATGAGCAACGTGAGCGTCGTCCTTACTATCTTGCGTACAGCCCAACCGCACCGAGATACTCCCGGGAGGATTGCAAGCCATACCAACGGGGCTGGAGCGCCTCAAGGCGAAGCAGGTCAGCGGCGTCAAGTTGGTCGTCCGGCCGCAGGAGACTGCTTAAGAGCCTGGCAAGGGCCTGGTCCCGCGTTACGACGCCCTACATGTTTTTGTATGGCGATCTTGTATTTTGTCATCTGGATTCACGGACGCCGACAAAGCTACACTTGACACAATCTCGTGAGCCATAGATCGTAGAGATCCAATTTGATACTTGTGTCCAATCCTAGCATATGCGCTGACCATAGCGAAGGTGGGCTTCCAAGTCGTCGTAAGAACCAACCTACTCATGAGCGACGATTCGTAGTCAGTGCCCGACATGAAGATATTGGAAGTGACCATACTCACGGCGAGTGATCTAATGGCATCAGGAGCATACCTCAAAGTGTCAGGGCTGTCCCCCCTAAAGCTGAATGGCAGGGTATTTCATGCACTGTCTGCTGAAGCAAGGTCAAGACAGGTGAAGCTCTGGCAAGGTAGACTTTGAATTCGGTGTTTCCAGAAACTAGTAGTAGCGCAACCGTTCCGTCTTCGTACCAACATTCTGTGTCCCTGACAACCTGCCCTTCCGTACCCATCTCCGACCGCGTTCTCCCTGTCCCTCGTGTCGGACCGCCGTTCAGAGAGTCATCGTCCACAGCTCGTTTTGTTGAGTGGCTGAGGACCATAACGCCAGGACTTGGGTTAAAAAGAGAAAGTATTAAATAAGAATGGGATTGAGGGCCGTGAACGACGGAGTGTGGAGAGCAGGGCGGAAGCAGACGGCACCCAAGTTCAACCTGCCATCTTGCGCCAGCCAGAGCGCGACATGTTACGTCACGGGCATGTCACGCACATTGTAAGCTCGCGTGACGTAACGCGTTTCCGGATGAGTCTAGTATATACTGACCGGAGTCCTTTCTGTTGTGCTCGTCTATCCTCCTGAGTGCTCGGGCTATGTCTTCCAACACTTCTACGAAGCGTATTCGCAAATATACGGCTGGCAAAGGTGTAAGGCGATCGACTAAAAGTAGGCGAAAGGAGAAGTTGGCAGAGGGGGCCGGGGCGCAGGTTGAACAAGATACGGAGTTTTGGTATGAAGATGGGACAGTCATTCTCCGCGCCGGGAATGTTCAGTTCAAGTTCTACAAGGGGGTACTGGCGAAGCACTCTCCCGTTTTTTGCGACATGTTCAACTTGCCCCAGCCTGCGCATAACTCGGAGGAGGCATCCTCTGCGACCTGTCCTATCGTGCACCTTGCAGGCGATAGCCCCTTTGCTTTGAGGCATGTACTCAGAGCTCTTTTGCCCTCCGATCCGGCGCCGTAAGATTAACTGCCTCTCACTTTCAGTGTAATTTCTGACGATCTCTGATTCATAGATTGCCCACGTTTCACTCGATCTCTGCCTACGCGAGGCTCGGACACAAGTACCAAATCGAATCTCTGGTGCGCCGAGCCTCCACATACTTTGAGACCCACTTCACGACTTCTCTGAGGAAATGGCAGCGTAACCCTGAATACTGTCCACAAGGGTTCGCAAACATTCATGCCATTGGCGTCGTCAACATCGCACGCTTACTCGACAAACCTTGCCTCCTCCCCACTGCCTTTCTTGCCTGTTGTGGGATTACCGACCCCCTCCAACTCATCAGGGGGTTTGAACACGAAGATGGGACAACGGAGAGGCTAAGTGAAGCAGATCTTGCACGATTCCTTCGCGGCCAGAAAAGCCTCACAACCGCGTTTCTGTGCTCCTTCAAGGACTCTAGTGAGACCTACTGCGGAGCTCGAGGGGAACGGTGCAAACATGCCATTCGTGCCTTCATTAGCGAATTCGCCACTACTTATAGTAAACTCAAAGACATCCTCACGATTCCACATAGTTTCCTCCCTTGGGATGAATTGATTCATGGAACGGCTTACCCCAGCCTTGGTCTCTGCGACCAGTGCCGATCATGGTTGCATAGAGAACATGAGGCAAGACTGGTATTGCTTTGGAAACAGTGTCCGAGTTTCTTTGGCGTGCATCTGGAGGGCTGGGGAACGGAAGGCTGAGTTCTCATACATACGTACCACCCCAATGCCGAGTGTTAGATACAAGCCAACGAATTTCGATACTTCATACTGATGATGACACGGTAAGTACCCTTTCGTTGAATGCATGTCCAAGTTCGTACATGGTCAACACCCTCGTATATATACCATATACTGATCGATGCACGGTAGACGAAGGTATTGCCACCGTTCCTGAACCGGAGACTGGGAGAGCCAGGATGGTATGCACACCTTCACCGAACGACAAGCTTGACCCCACGGACTTCCTGCAGGCGCTACAGGCCAGTCGGCACCACGCGCAACCCACCAGGAAGCACCTGGACGCGCGTCGGCTGTCCAAACACAATCCACAACGGAAAGGCGGATCATCGTCAGTTCATGAGCTGCAAAGCAGCACCAGCAAGTCTAGTGAATCGGGCGACTCACCCTGATCCAGCCGCCTCAGGAAACAAGCGCCCCGAGTCCGGCCAGTACCCCGGCCCCGCGGTTCAGATTCGACGACCGCAGACCGCGCGCACGGATGACGGCCATCCTCTTCCAGCAGTGAGCTACGCGATTAGCTCGTTCTGCGCCAGGACGACTACGAGCTGTCCCCCGCCGCTCCGGAGGAAGGCCGTTGAGAGGGTAAGGGTCTCTGGCTCCGTCGCGGGATCGTATACGAGGTCGACTGGGACCCTAACGATCGCCTTGACCTTGCCGATGATTTCGGAAGAGGGGAGCTTGCGATCCAGTAGTGCGTTGTACCTTGAGCTCTCAGGGTCTCCGCATTGTGCAGGGATCATGCGATGGTAATGGTCGGGCTGAAGCCGGAGAGCTTTGCAAACTGGATGGCTGAATGCGTAGAAGACGCGTGAACTCCAAGGACCTGCTTCCTGATGTGGTGGTATGAGTACCCGCCGAATAGTCCGCGCGGTGCCGCGCCTTCGGGGATGAATCGATGGAAATAGCGGCGTAGGGCGCCTACGCTGACTTTCCAGGGAGGCGTCAACTTCAACGGCGACCTCCGCCTTCTGCGCGTAGAGGAAGTTTCCGGTGGTGGCGACGCTGGAGAAAGGCGTTGAACCCTCCTTGAATGATACGTCGGTCGAAATCTAGAGGGATCAAGTCTTGTGAGGATACGCGAAACTGACAGACGCTGCAAATAATAACCTTCGAAACAACGTCTACTGGGACAACAAAGTACGCTGGAATGTGCCACGGAACACCTTGCCCTCTTCCCAGCCCTGGAAGGTCCTGTAGAGTCTATGTGAGCATGAACATGGGTCGAGAGTCACTGACACATGGTCCCCCTTCAACTGGAGTCCCTCAACGTCGTTTCCTACGCTCTCAACCACACCAGCGCCATCGAAGCCCCAAACGTTCGGATACTGCGGATACGAACCGGATTGAGAAGTTTTCCAGTCCGCGAGGTTGAGAGCGACGGTGATGACTTTGACGAGAACCTGTCCTTTGCGGAGCTCAGGGATGGGGATGGACATCAATTGGTGGGAGGTCTCCTGGGCGGGCAATACCAGGGCTCTTTTGCATGGCAGAGGAGGTCCTGAGGCAAATTGGGGCGATGATGCAGCTGAACGGTACTTGAATTGATAATATGCTGGGTCGGGGGCGGGGCGCGCCTCGGTCAAGGTGGTGGAGCGGTTTTGGCGGCGCTGCGTGTGCGGGGCATAAGGTCGGTGACGTTCCACACTCAAAAAGCATACCGGTGGACGAAGCTCTGCGTTTCGACTACAAACCGACGATTTGCAATCCACTCACTCAATCGCATTGATGCCTTATGCTGAGTCAAGTATTCGCGTGCTCCAGTCAGCATTCCGATGACGGGATATCGACTTCGGTTGAGGCGGAACGAAGAAGTTGAGGATATGGCGCTTGTAGAAAGGCAATAGAGCGCTACCAGTGTATTATACGTTGATCTATGTATTGGTGTCTCGCAAGGACCTCCCGGCCTGCAAGGAAAACAGTCAGACGCCTCGCTATCACCAATGATCATGCTCACACAAGCATCGACACCACGCAAGACTGACAAGAGAAGTTTCGAACGCACCTCAGCGACCCTCCGAGTATCGAATACGCCTCGCGCACTCCTATACGGTCGTCGGCCCATACCACTCTCCCCCAACGCGCGCCACCTCATCCCCCCCGACCTGCGTCATACTCTCTGGAGAGACGTCCACCCCAGGGCCGCGCACCTTCTTGTCGTCGACCCACACGCCGCCGTATTGGTCGTCGAGGTCGAGCGGGATCTCTGCCTGCTTGCAGACGTTGACGAACGACGGGGGCAAGGGCGCGCCGATTGTCAAGCGGAAACGGGAGGGACAGAATCGCTGCGCGCAAACATAAGGGTCAGACCTGGGGTCGCGAATGGACGTGCATGCGATACGTACGTTGAGAGAGAATCGGGATGAGTGCAGGTATAGGCTGCGAGGTATCTTGATCGCATTTTTCATTGCCCTGAACATTGGCGATGCGGGGTTCATATACAAGGCATCACCCAATATTGGTGCTGTTAGGAAGATTCGTGTCAGTCCTGAACATGGGAAGACTCGGGGCAGAGCAGCGACGGAAGGGCGAGCCGTATTGATCGTTCGTGAGGCTTGCGTCTCACCCACCACGCCGAGGGGGTATAGGGATCCCCGGGGACTAGGTCACTCACTGCGTAGATATTGAGAGAGGTGGACTCGCAATTGATGCTTCGCTCCTGTAAGTAGTCGCAGTCGTAGCAGGGTTAGAGGTAACTTGGGCTTGAGAGCAGTGGCAAGTAAGCGTCCAATCAACAGCGACATAGGCCACAAGCCACTGACAGAGCTGGCAAGTACTTCGTACTCGGAATGGGTCTCCCTCACCCAGTTCTCCCCGGGGCCCGGGGAAGACTCCCTCCGGAGATCTCTCTCGTAAACGCCCTTCACCCCGGGTATGCGCACCCAGCCCCTTATGCATTCAAGCTCGGTCTTAATGACACCTGACTTTTGCTTGTTAAACCTTGAGGGGTCCCCGCAAACAAGCGCAAGGTATGTCTTCTCCGCGGTGTCCGTCCGTATTTGGTGCATGTAGTCCCTTTCGCTTGCTCTGTTGCACGAAAGCACGAAAGCACCTGTGGCAGGCTAATTCACGGTCAGAGTCGTGGAAAAGTGACGAGTGGCATAACGGGCAATGCGCGATATCCCGCACCAGGACTAGCCTGGGAGCTAGCACTGTGACTGGACTCCTGGATACGGATTAGCTGCCAGGCTAGTTCAGGACCTGCACAGTGGTTACGTGACGTTAGTCTGAGTAGTAGGCAAGGCATGACACGAATCGGGTGAACCCGTGACGCGTGCGGGTACGGGTCAAGGAGGAGGTAACCGGCGGAAAACCCGTACACGTAGGCAGGTATCCGCATACCCGTAAGGGCCTCTATATGGTCGTGTAGCGGAGCTTTACTGTGGGTTGAGCAACACTCAACGCGGTCTACACACCCTCAGTCTCAACATTACTCAGACCTTCAGGCCTGAACCATATTGACGGGTCGCATTTCGCAATGCCTCAATAGCCGCCGTGTCTGCCATTGCGTCTCCGTGTACGCACCCGTCTGGCTACCCGTACGAAAACCCGTACCCGTACCCGTAACCCGCGGATACGGGTTCGCTGCGGGTACCAGTCGTATCCCCTCCATGAGACCCGTACCCGACCCCGGCGTGGTATGCCATTACCTCCCTTTGTTCAGATATTCCAGACCTGAACCAGCCTGGCAGCTAGTCTGTGACCAGGAGTCCAGTCACAGTACTAGCTCCTAGGCGAATTCCGGGACGAGACATTGCCCGTTGCCCGTCGAGTGGTAAACGTTATGACACTCCACCACATACCTTGTCAAGGCGATGGAGCGGGCGTACCGCTTCGTATATGCCAAGATGGTCCTGCAGGTCTGGCTGTCGATGAGTGCACACGTCAAGTGAGCGCATACGGGGTGACGGGCGCACCCTTCAAGAGTGTAGACAGCATCCAAATGTCGATTTTCTCCTGAGCACAGGTGAGACGTGAGTAGCGGTTGTGATACGAGCCAAGATCAGACAAACTTCTCGCTCGTAATGGGGGTTTGAAAGTTGGGAGACGAGTCCGTTGGGTTTGTTTATGACGGCGAGACCGCGGTCAGAGTACAGGAGCACCTTCTTGGGCAGTATTCTGTAGATGGGGCCCGGAGGATAAGACTTAGGTGCCGGAGCTTGAGGAGGCTGAGGTAGTGTTGTCGGAATAGAGCGTGGCAACCTCAAACTCTCCTGTATGGCCGTATGAATATTCGTCCAGGACAAACGAACACATGCGTTACCTTCGCCAACCGGTACGAGAAGCCGGCAGTCATGATGCACGACGGTAAGTTTCAAGAAATAGTAACAAGGAAATGTTGGAGGCGTGACGCGTAGCGTTTTAAGCGGAGCTGGAAGCTAGCGCTCATGCGTCTGTGGCGGACTTCGTCGTCGGTGTCTCTCCTCCCCTCATCGACATGAAAGACTCTGTATACAAACGACAATACGATGAGGCCAGAGATGGCCCCACCCCCGTATCTTCGGTCACCGTCGTCGGCACAGGGACAGTCAACACCACCCTCGACGATCCTGACAAGGGTGTCTACCACTGGTACATCTCCCTCGACCTGGCCGCTCTTGACTCGCCGCGCGTAGTCACTCTCGATTCCCAGCCGACAAACTATCCTGAGGCTACGCTCATCATCAAGTCACAGCCGCCGTGCTCTGAGCCCGACAGAGTGCAGGTGACTATACCAACTCTCAAAGCCCCCACTGCATCCCAAGTGATCGACCACCTGATCAGCGAGGGCATGGCACGCTACGTCTACGCTGAAGGTGGGTTTGGATGCAGGTGGTGGTGTCGAGTTGCTCTCCAGAAGCTGGAGGAGCAGGGTTGGGTGGAACGCGGAGCGGAGGACAAGTACATTGCGCTCCAGCAGGAATGCGCAGAGCGTGATCCAGACAGGTTTCCAACATTTCTACGAAGAGGAACATTCATGTCAAAGGTGAGTTTTGTATCGCGAGGATCTGGCATATGGTCCCTCACGACGCACCCATGTCATAGGACTAAGATAATACCCCCTCGCGAGAGAGCTACGGCGTACAGTAACGCTCGTCCGCACAAACCTCCAATGAATACCACCTTCTCCTGATCATCCACATATACCCTCCGCTTCGTCTTCCTCTCCATCCGGAGTCTCCCTCGATTGTGTCATTGTCTGGCAGGCGTGGTATAGGGCCAACGCTCTGGCATGACATGCCTTCAGATCGCTATCTGATACTGAGCGGGATACGCAACCTGTTAACGAAGACTTCACGAATCGAGACACGGTGGTACTGGTATGGCGTACACTAGCACAGCCTTTGAGCATTATCGGTGTATTGTATCAGCGTGCAATTTACTTGCTTGAAGGTTATGTCGAGTTTACCCTTTACTCCACGCACGTTGGTGCCTATCTCAAGACGGCCTTACCGACAGAGGTAAGACCGCCGTTTGAGACATGAAGCAGAGCCTGGAAAGGAGCAATCATTTGAGCGGGACGAGGTGTCGTAGTCGAGATCATTGATATCGAACGGTCTCGCGAGTATCATACAACTGGGATGCTTCCATAAGTGTTCGCGCTTCCCGTCTACCAGCCTGCATCGCGTTTTCACGCAGTTGTGCCAGGAGGTACATTTCCGGGGATAGCGACTGCGTTCGGGGTGTCAGTGATGACCTCGTCAAACACTGAGACGCGGCGGGAGTCGCCAATATCGGGGTGTGCCACAGTGGTGTCATGGATGACACTGTATAGGAACGACGCATGAGGAATTTGATACACCGTAGGGGTAGAAGGGTGAGTATTGTGAAAATACACGTACGTGACATTCAACGACGAGTTCACTGTGCTCGACTGACGGAGGCCGAAGACAGATAATCCGCCGAAGACGACTGCTTTGAAGGACACACCGACGGTTCCGGTCTGCAGGATGTTACAAGGTTTGATCAGCACATTGTTGACTGGGATAAGCGAGACGTACCCCAAGGGCGCTTTCGTCATTGCTGTCCGAGTCGACCGATACGATGTTGTTGAACACGATGGTCGCGCCCGTGTCGTTCTGAATCTCACCCCGGATGAGCTGCTTGTATTCCTCGCGAGACATGTGCTGCCCATTGACGCGGATCGTGACCATCCTAGCAATGAAGAGGTCAAACGCGGTGTCGAATTCTTCAGCAGTCTTTGCCTCGTAGATGGCAGAAACGCGGGCTTTGACGTAGTCAGGAAGGATAGGGAGGTTGACGTTGTTCGACATGATCAAGCTGAAGGCCTGTGAGAAGTGTAGCCGAAGAATGGAGGAAAGAGACGACGAGTGAGGCCAGAATGAACTCACTCTTATACAAGAATGGATGGGTCGGCACAAGTCCGAGTACGCCCTCGCGGAGCGCTGCAAGGGAGGGCGGGGCCCGAGCGGTAGGTTCCAGTCCGAGGTGCACCGCCGCATGTATTAGGTAGCCGGGAATGGTTAGTAGCAACCTGTGCAAGCAAGCGGCTGTGGCTACCGTACTAGACGGGGCTCTGAGTAGGTTCATGATGCCGCTCCGAGTCCCAGAGGCGGCTCGCCCTGACGCCGTCAGAAGGTCAATGCGCAGTGTGTAAGGGAGCGGAACTTTTGACAGTAAACGCGGGAGAATCATTTAGCAGCAAGAAGACGTCAATCAACGCGCATGCATACAATGAATGCATCGGACAACTTGGATTAGAGCAGACGACAAAATATGATGCGATTCCAGTCGTCGAACGAAGGCCAGTCTTTCTTCAAACTTTGCATGAATTCGGGGAGCTTGCGGTCGATGCCATTACTCGTAGAGGTGTCATGTAAGGGTGCAATAGAAACTCGACATAGTAGAGAGGGAATCGCCTTCGGACCACTCAAGCAGTGAAGGAGATGCAGAAAGAGTCATTCGCGTGACCTGAGAAGGGTGACTGTCGCGTGACATAACGTGTGTCTGACGTCACGGGCCACTGTGTGGATTTGTTGCCACTACTAACTCAAGTTGAGTTCGTAGATCTCTTCCTACCAACACCATCTTCGCACTCTTATCATATTATCTGGCGTCCTGTTGCTGTTCAGAGCATGTGTTCTGACAGTACTCCAGAGCTGCCGAACGGATCTCCTAACGACGACGACGCGATCAAATCCGCGAAGACAGGGCAACAAGCCTTGAGTGAGGCGTTGATGGAGAGAGACGAGGAGTTTTGGTTTGAGGACGGCACGGTGATTCTAGTTGCTGGGAATGTTGAGTTCAGGGTCTACAAGGGCACTCTTGCCAAAGTCTCCCCCGTCTTCTTTGACATGTTTACTCTGCCGCAACCCGTCTCTTCAGACTTGAATGACGCTGTAACGCCATCGACGAAGTGCCCGGTTGTACGACTGGAGGGAGATAGCCCTACGGCCCTGAGGCATGTTCTGAGAGTACTGTTTCCACTCAACCCAACACCGTGAGTGTCTTCTCTTTCTCCTCATCGTCCACTCTCCATTACCGTGACCTCGCTACGGAGTTGTGCATGTCAGTCAACATGCACCTTTTACTTACCATGTGCGCTGTTGTGCTAACCACCCAATGTCCTGATAGCTGGGTACTCGCTCCGGAACCGCCGACTTTCCACATGCTCTACGCCTGCGCTCGGCTCGGACACAAGTACCAGATTGAGAGCCTGATACGTCAAATTACCGGTTACCTCTCGCAGCAATTCACGACCCGTTACGCCGCCTGGGAAGAAGCTAGCGACTACGTACCAAAAGGGTTCAAACTCGAGCATGCTATCGGTGTGATTCATATCGCACGCCTCCTCGATTGCCCTCTTCTACTACCGACTGCCTTTCTCGTCTGCTGCCATGCGAACGAAGACCGACTCATGCAAGGATTTCAGGACGAGGATGGAATAGTGGTGACCTTGGATGCAGCAGATCTTGCTCGGCTCCTACGCGGCCAGAAGAAGCTCTTGAAGGTCTCCTTCGCAACCGCACTCCAGGTTTTCGCACCTGTGCCACCGTCGCTTCCGACTGCTGAAGGTGTCACGCAGTCCCATGATGGTTGCTCGCGGAGACTCCGTGATCGCCTTCATGCAGCTGACCTGCTGTCGGATGAAGAGACCTTCTTGAATCCGTTCAATGTCTGGACGGTCATTCGTGGCTACCCGTTATACAAAGACCTTCAGGTCTGCACGCGTTGCCACAAGGTACTGGCAGAACGATATCGGAAGGCGATCATGGAATATTGGAATCGGTTGCCTGGAATCTTCGATCTGACCGTAAAGGGTTGGGAAGACGAGACCAGAGCCAAATAAGGTGAGTCTCTACTTTTTCAGTGTGATGTACAGTGGATTGAACAAGCTCCGCGACACCCCAGACGATGATTCTGTGGCGCATTATTTGTTGTATTTCCCGTATTCTCGATTCAACACTACGTCAAGTATAGACTGGCTGGAGACTTGGGTATGGCACGTATCCTACGGCTGCCGGTGCGATCCAGTAGCGACACTCCACTGGCGGTAAGTACGGCACCGATGGGCATCGGAAGTGTCTCAATATAGACATCTGCTCAAGCGGTGCCTCGAGCCACCACCGCTCGACGTTGAACATGAAACACTGCGGAAGGGCTACGGTGAGCCGTGACAGATACGCTGCAATCAGCCGATCCAACCATCGTCTGACGCCCTCTCTTAGAGGCGCGGCCGTCTGAAGCCGGGGAGTGCTGCCCTCCGGACGAAGTCAGCAGCCTCAGAAGCCTCGGCCTAGTTGTCGGCAGGCACGCACCCTGTCGCCGCGCATATTTGTACGTGTACAGTTTCGAACGTTATCCTGCAGTCTTGAAGCCGGCCTCGAACAGAGGGTCCCAACAGGATACCTCCGTTTGAGTGGCCTGCTAAGTGTATTACTCACCAGGGACTCTACGGCTATGAGCCGACGACTGTCGAGTGGTGGCGATCGCTGCGACTGAGCTGCGGTGTAACTCGGTGGCATAGGCGTTCGATGGAGGTCCCAGTGTAGAGCGCCATAACACAGCAACCGAGACAGCGCCCTTCGTGGCTTCTGCCGCGAGAAAGCCTAATCAGCCTTCCACGGCGCTCAACGAGACAGCCACTGTGCAACTGGGACGCTATACGTGTCCTGGTTTCAAATGTCTTCTATCTCTTTCTTGCTGTCCCCCTCGGAGATGGATGAGAAGCTCGTTCGGACATGGTTCCCTCCGGACGACCACGGCTACGAGAATGTACAGTACCATGGATCGCAGGTGTGCGCTAGTCGCATGGGTTAGTGCGTTGGATGCCGCTGGCCCTGGGACCGCGGTACGCATCTCTCCATTCTTGAGCTATTTATATCTGTGATGAACATCTCATCCCCGGTGCGCGCGTTGACCTCCAGTCCATCCGACACTTGCGGAGAGACGAGGTGGCGAGCATTGACCGGGTCAGTAGTTCTTTCTAATCTCTCTGGCACTTCGCTCCCTCTGGTGCGCGCGCTGTTTGATCATCTGTTCTCCTGATGTAAGAAGGTACGTTATCTACCGCTGAGGCCAACAACATAACTTACGTGTCACAGATGCTGTAGGTAGAGCATCCGATGCTTTCGGTCCTGTTCCGCATGTGGCCGCACACCACGGTGCTCACCAAAGAGCACTGGCAGTACAGGGTCGGGTTCTTAGGACGTCTGCAGGACGGTGACGGCGCTCCGATCTAGAGCGAACTCCCAAATCCGGCAAACGCTCTCAAACATATCACAGCCTTGAACTCGGCAATGTTCCCACAACCGCTCATGTTCAGCGGACACATTGTCGACCGGTGACCTGCGCATTTGTCTAGGGCTGTTACGGTATGGTATGTAAGTGCGCCCGCAAGCCTTCCCCAACGATGCCCCCTGACAATCATGCCAGTCCGTCTCGCGTATAAGAAGGCCGCTACCCTCGCCCTCCGGTCATCCTACAGAACCAATTCCCCTCTCCTCCCTCATCCTGAAGCTCTCCATTACCCCAGACGTATCACCAATCCCTTTTTTACCCAGCGCGCATTCATGTCTGTCAACATTGTCCTCCCCGACCTCCCGCACTACGTCGAGAACGGCATCTCGGCCATTTACAGCGCGAAGACGGCCGAGGAGTTCAACGAGGCGTTTGATCTCTTCGTCGCGGAGAAGGTCACGATCCGTGTCAATGGGGAGCACATGTCGCGCGACGAGTACAAGAAGCTCGTCATGGGCGAGATCCAGAACGACACGAGCGCGGACGTGACGTTCAACAGCGTCCTCTCTGTTCCTTCGAAGAGCAAGGACCTCCGTGCTATTGGCGTGAGTCTTTCCTTCTCGGAACGAGAGTGAGTAGACCATGAAGGCTCATGACCTCTGGTGATGTACATAGACCGGAACGGTTGGCATATCGTTCAAGGCCGTCGTCTTCGGCCGACTTTTCGTTCTTGGCCAGCGCGAGTCGAGCACGGTTACGTCGTCTTTCCATGCTACGTATGTTGCGCTCTCTCATTCTTTTTCGTTGCGACCGGGTGCTAACCTCTTCTTCAGTGTCATTCAGGACCCGAGCATCCACCACCACCAGGTTGGGCGCGGGGGGGCCTTCGACGCGCGTCGCGTCACCATTATTGACGAGGTGTTGACCGATGAGCAGAACAGGATCACGGTTCCGGGCAACATGCCGCCCACCACCGCTTGAATCGGTATAGCAGGAGCTCAAGCATGAGCACTGCAGGACTAGTTATGCTGTGCAGTGTGTTGCAATGGTCTCCGCATTGTACTTTAGTGGCTCTCGTATATGTGTTGTAATTCCCTGCTCCAAGCTTTCGTTTATGTGTATGAAGTGTAATGCAATGGCAAGCTCAGGCTCCCTCGCTGTCGTCAGAATGCCACCAGTGGCACCTTTGGTACGGATCGTCACCATGCATCACGAGGCGTACTACGACACCTGCAAATAATATGCACTGTGATTTTAATGCTCGACCTGAGTTCTCAAGCCAAAATAGCCACTACGGCTCATTTCTGTGTGGCTGGCGCAAGAGGCGGTTCAGAGAGCTTGCTTCAAGTGGCGTGGGGTAGGATGCGTGACGAACGCGTGACGCTACGCGTTTTGATAGTCGGTCACGTCACTTCCTCGTCTCCCCCTTGCCACTGCCACCACCACCACCTGCTACGCCCCCTGTCTCTGACTCTATATAGCGGTCCTTTGAAGAGTGCTTGACTACCGCCAACGGCCCCGTAATCTGGTTGCGGCGTCGCAATGGATGGGAGTCTGTGTGGCTCAGGGCTCATGCCCAAGAAAGTACAAGAAGGGGACGACAGGCACAATGAGAGGGACCCAGAGCTCTGGCATGACGACGGCACAATAGCATTGATTGCTGGACATGTGGAATTCCGAGTCTACAAGGGTACTCTGGCCGCCAACTCCACCGTTTTCGCGGACATGTTCGCCTTCCCTCAAGCAAGCAAAAACGCTGAATCATGTCCTGTCGTCCACGTGACCGATAGTCCGGAGGACCTGAGACACGTTCTCCGTGTTCTATTTCCTAACAAAGATTCACAGTACGTTCGTCGCCGCTTTTCTAGTGTGAAGAGCACGTGAGCTAACCTACAATTGTCGGAGGTTGATTCCAGACGAGTTGGCGACTCTGACTTTCAACATGGTCTCCGCATTCGTGCGCCTCGGAGACAAGTATCAGATCGAACATCTTATCCGGCAGACCCTCAACTTCCTCAAACGTCACTTCACAAACGACTTCGACCTGTGGCCCTCCCGCTCCGCCACTGCGTCCCTCGTGGATGGATGGAAGGCGGTTCATGCCATAGGCGTCGTCAACCTTGCCCGCCTCGCCGAGTGCGATGCCATTCTTCCCGCGGCCATGTTACAATGCTGCAGGTTGACCAGCGCAGAGCTTCTGGACGGCTTCTTGCGCGAGGACGGCACGCGCGAGACTCTCAGCCGCGAAGACCTTGTACGCTGCCTAGACGCACAAAAGAGTTACGTTCGGCACATGGCCGCCATGTGCCAAGCGATAAACAAGCTCTCCGTCCATCCGCCTTCATGCCTCTCGTTAGAGGTATGCCGACCAGCGTGGCCAGCGTACATCCAGTACCGACAAATAGCCTGGTTCAACGTCGATGACCCCTTCCGAAACTTCAACGCTGAGTTCGACTGGGACGCGCCGCACTTCGGTTTGTGCATTGGATGCATCGAATGGGTCAAGTCACGCTTGGTGATTGAACAGCGGAAGCTTTGGGAGCGTCGTCGTGAGATAGTCGGTCTCGCGCCTGAAAGCTCAAGTTAACTCGGAACCAGAAGACGATTAGTCGACGATAATCTTGACATCTTGACAGGAGAGTCCCTGCCAACGCCCTCGCCAACATGCATGCTGTGGTTCCTTGACCGCGTTCAGCAACGGCGGACCCTGACATGATGCGGCTGACGATGTAAAGTAGTATGTATGTCCACATTCCTACTATTCACCCGCCCCTTGATCCCGATATGAGCCTCTTGTCGATGTCTATCATGTGTAATGCAACTGGTAAGTTGATGTCATTGAGACCTGATTGTAGAGTTCAGTCGGTGCGCGAATATGAGGCTTGCTACTACTCCGGCATCTGCAGAACTGATAGGGTATATACGGTCGGTACAAACAAGCGACTTGGCTCAGCCCCCCTTTCTGTCTCCTGCAGGCCGGCATCGCCCGCGACGCACCTATCTTTATGCTCTGTGACGAATGCATATCGTGGGTCAAGTCGCGCGTGGTTGATGAACAGCGGAAGCATTGGAGGTGTCGTCGAAAGGTCCTTGATCTAGAGCTTGAGGCATCCCATGCAGGGGACGATTAGTCCGCGAAGGGATGCACCAGAGGGAGTATGCCGACCAACAAGGAGATCAGGTCAACGAGCTCGTCAAAATGCATATGCTGTCATGCCGATGTACGATTCAGACAGTCGCAGGTGCTATCTCAGAACCTTTCGTGCAGTGTGGCTACCACTGTGCACGCAGATAAGTGAGTTTCCAATATGTCACATAGAAGTAATGATCACCCTGCAACACCCTAGTTGTGGCTTTTGCACGAATCACGTATACTTCGCATTAGAGTCGGAGAGCGCACTGACGTCGAGTGGGAGGCATACGAAACACAGCGACACTCTAGTCTTCCGGTTCGATTGTCATACATCTGAACTGTATGCAGAACTCAGCTTCCCGGAGGTTTCACGTAGGAAGTAGCATGCGAAGTGTGAGATATGGCTGATGAGGATATTGCGGAACATTGCGCAGTCGAGGTCTTCCTCCGACTCATAGTGCACCAGCCTGCTTCGTAAGTCTGATAGGCCCTGACTAAACGCTGCAAACCGACACTTTGCAGCCCAAAAGCGAGTTATACAACGGGTTGGACCATAACTCGTAGCAATGAATGGCAGTGATTACATGAGGTGAACGTGTAGCGTACTGACCCTTTCTTCCTTGAATGAAACCTTCACCGTTGCTTCTGGAAGGGGAGAAGCGGTCATACACGCAGCCGATACATACTCACAGCGAAGAGGGCCACCACTAGTCTCATTATTGTCGTCCATACTTGAGTGCCTCACAGCGAGGACGCACTGCGTCATCACTACCGAGAGGTCAAAGTTGACGAACAGCAAGCAGTCGACCGCACGACGTCGTTCCCCCCCGAGCCCACGTAGGAAGCGCATCGGTACCTGCACAGTTGCGGTTCTTGAGGTCGTCTCGTTGACGATGGTAAAGGCGGCTAACGGGTACTCCATCACTTCGCAAGAGAGCACGTCGTCGATGCGCTGCTCGAGCGGTACGACAAGGTACCGTCCCACCAACCCTTCCTTCGTGCACGTCGCTAGCTCGTCGTCGCGCTCGGTCCCAGTCGCGTCTGCCAACGACCGAGGGGCCCATCTGAAGTTCGGAAGACCGAGTTTGCCATGGCCGCCCAATGCCATCGGAAGCGACCTGGGAACCTTGCCAATCTGCAGCAGACACTCTCTCATGCGCCCCTCGGCGAGACTGATGTCTGGGCCTATGAGGGACTCGGCGAGGAGCGCGTCAATGTCGAGGGGCAAAAGACTGGCTACTGCGACGATCTCGTCCTCCGGGTTCGTCGTCGTCCGGCGGGAGAGCAATCGTATGACGTCGACGATGTCCAGCTTCTCTCCCGCGCGCACGAGCGGTTGATCGAGGTAGAAAGGCGGGATGGGGGTAACGAACGCGTCGATGAAGAGATCCGCATTCCCCTCAGGTATCCTCTCCAAACGCGCCATCACTCCTTGGACGGCGCCGCCATAGTCGAAGAGCGTGTCCGCAAACTCGAAGAACAGGGCCCGCGCGAAGAGCGCCTCCTGCAGCGTCCACACACGCTGCATCCAGCCGGACAGCGTTATGCGCAGGAAGATCTCCATGGGATCTCCTGCCATGGCCATTGAGCACTTGGCACGTATCGCATCGTCCAGTACCACCACGGCAGTCGCGTCCTTGTACGTCTGGCCCATGCGCTTGATGGCGCTCTTGCGCAGGCTGCGCTCCCCAGGGACACAGAGGGAGTCAATCCAGAACGCGCCGCCCGAATGTCCGTCCGAAGCGGGCAGTAACGCCGCCGCATGCGCCGCGATGCGTGCTATCTGACACATGGGGAGCCCGACCTCAGTGGTACTGCCCATACCGTCCGCCCAGACGTGTGATATGGCGATGTACGGACCCTCAGTGGCTGATCGTACTAACAGATCTTGGGGTAGGCTAGGGTCGAGGACGACGACAGGGACACCGCCCTCAAGCAGTATTCGTTTGACGTCGCCCTCGCATGGCTTGACGTACGCGCAGTCGCAGGAAGGGGTGGTGTGGCGAGGAGTGTAGGACTCGATGTCGATGGCAGTCAGAACGCAGGAGGATGATGTACAGTTTTTATGCTCGTCCGGGCTCGCCCTGATGAATGGCTGGAGGACAACGAGAATAGAGAGTATGCGAGGGGCGTAGCCTCCGATAATGTTGGCAAGCGTGTACGGGCACCATCCTGACCGCAGCATCAACCGCTGGCAAGATGAATGCATGTGAACGAAGAAGTCCCAGTATCTAGTATTGCCGAGTCTGCTTCCAAGGGCACGCATCTCCGGGACGTCCTGCCAGAGGGCGTATGATACACCACAAAGGGCGAGTATGAAGAAGGCCATCGTACACAGGAAGTCAGATGCCTCTGCTGCGTATCCTGCGCTGATGAAGATGCTTGTCGGTGATCCTGATTGTTGGAGATGGGAATGCGGATGCTATTAGAGGACTCGTCGGACGGGTATAAATACATGTGTGAGGTCAAAGCTCCGTAGCTAGGTAGACAGGACAAGAGTGACAAAGAGACGTAACTACGACAAGAAGACAAGCGGAGTGTGAATTATGCTAAAGCAGACAAAGCGGGAGTACAAACTCCGAAAGGGAGCAGACGCGTCAAAGCGTCATACTCCAACACTCCCCCTCAACTCCGCATCGGACAAGATGCCGAGTTGTTGCCGGAGCATGTGGAAACGCTCGCGCGGAAGCGCCTTGGTGAAGAGGTCGGCAAGATTGTCGTTAGTCGGGACGTACGCGAGGTAGATAGTTCCTGTTTCGACGCATTCGCGAATGAAATGGTGTCGTATGTCGATGTGTTTGGATCGTGCGTGATGTACGTTGTCCTTGGACAACGCGATGGCAGACATGTTGTCGGCGTTCAACTGCGTGGCTGATTCTTGCGCGAAGGTCAGTTCGGCCAGGAGCGATCGCATCCAGATGGCGTGCCTGGCGGCGTGAGAGATAGCCATGTACTCGGCCTCGGTCGAGGACAGAGCTACCACCGCTTGCTTCTTCGAGTTCCACGCGACGACCCCATTCCCGATCAGGAACGCATATCCCGAAATGGATTTCCGATCAATCGGGTTTGCTCCCCAGTCTGCGTCGGTGTACCCCTCGAGACGATAGTTCTCGTAATAGGCGCGCGTTTGTGACTCCCCCTTTCGCCCGTAGGTGACACCGTAATCAAGTGTTCCCTTGAGATAGCGAAACACGCGCTTGACTGCTGTCCAGTGGGCCGGACCGGGACGGGAGCTGAATTGGGAAAGTGCCTGTACTGCGTAGCTAATGTCGGGCCGGGTGCCTAGAGCTGCGTACATAAGCGTCCCGATCGCTGCCTGGTAAGGGACGTCTTTCATTTCGGATAGGTCGGCATCGTCCGGTTCCTTCATCAATTTGATATTCGGTTCCATTGGGGTCGAGACTGGAGCACAGTCTGCCATTCCGTATCGTTCGAGTGCCCGCCGAATGAATTGTGTTTGCCGGAGGGTGAGTAACCGCTTATGCGGGTGGTGCGCGACTTCCAGTCCGAGCAGGAGCTGAGGCGTGCCTAGGCTGGTGATCTTGTAGCGCTTGTTGAGTCCCTTTTCGACGTCATCCAACAGCGCGTCAGTGTCCCCGGCCGCGATCATGTCGTCCACGTGTAATCCGATCATCACCAGTCCGCGATCATCGGATTTGATGTATAGGCACATCTCATGATCTAGGCGCCTGAATCGCAGGATCTCGACCATTGTCTGATTGAAGTGTTGATTCCAGACCCTTCCTGCCTGTTTTAGGCCGTAGAGTGCCTTACGTAAGCGCAATACCTTTCCGGTCCCGTCATCGTACCCTGGAGGCTGGCGCATGTAGATTTCTTCGTCGAGTTCGGCGTTGAGATAAGCGCCGACGACATCGAATTGTCGCAGTACCATTCCTCGTTCGGCGGCGATGGCGAGCAGGGTGCGTAAAGAGTCCATCCGAATTACCGGTGCGAAGGTCTCGAAGTAGTCTAGGCCAGGCACCTGGGTGAAACCTTGGGCGACTAAACGTGCCTTGCGACGTATGAGTTCGCCGTCCGCGTGGAATTTCTTACGGTAGACCCAGATGCTGCCGATCGCCTTTCGGCCCGGTGGGAGGTCGACCTTTTCCCAGACGCCCAGATCTTCAAGTTGATCGACTTCGTCGTCCATTGCGTCATCCCATTGCAGCGCATCGGGGGCGGCACGTGCTTCGTGTATGTTCCGGGGTTCATGCGCACTGTCGGTGCCTATCAGGGTCAACAGGCACAGCACGTGTGCTTCGTCGCAGGGGACCCTTTCGCCGCTTTCGTGCAGGGTCTTGTAGTTGATCCTGACGGCTGCTGCCTTCCGTCTTGGCCTGCTGATCTCAGATCCAATGGCGTCTGGTCCCTGCATGGGCTTCTTGGGTTCCTGTGGCTGTGCCGATGCCGGCGCTCCCCCTGCATCTGATGCCTGTGGCTGTGCCGATGCCGGCGCTCCCCCTGCATCTGATGCCTGTGGCTGTGCCTCCTTCTCCTCGCGCTCGATCTGGGCTGGTGTGCCATCCTCCCCCTCGAGCCGTGGAGAGGGAGCGTCCTCGTCGTCATCGTCACCCGTCACGCGCTGAGGGATGGCGAAGATGACATTACGTGATTTTCCGATGCGACGTGCCTTGGGATCATAGTAGCGCCAGGCCTTGCTGCCTTCCGCCATGCCGACGAAGTACATGGGCTGGGATCGAGGGTCGAGTTTGGTCCGCTTCTCGGGTGACGTAAGCACCCAGCACCGGCAGCCCCATTCCTGGATGTCTGACACATCTGGCTTACGGCCGCTCCAGACTTCTTCCGGCGTCTTATCCTTGAGCGCTCTAGTCGGAAGTCGATTCTTGAGATGTGTTAGGTAAGCGACTGCTTCCGGCCATAGGGATTTCGGAAGCTGTGCAGCGATCAGGAGGGTCCGGGCCCGGTCCATCAGGGTCCGGCACAGCCTTTCAGCGATCCCGTTCTGGGCTGAAGACTTAGGCGCCGTGGTCTCGAGCTCGATGCCCTCATTACGTAAGAACGTCAGGAACTCATCGTTGATGAACTCGCCGCCGTTGTCGCAGCGGAGTTTCTTCAATTTGATGCCAAATCTGTTCTCGACGCGTGCTTTGTAGGCTTTGAAGTGTTCGAGCGCCTCTGACTTGTGCTTCCCGAAAGCTGCCTCGGACCGTCTGGAGTGACCGTCGGTGAACGCCCAAAAATAGCGTTCGCCCCGAATACCCATAGTTGACGCCGGTCCCCATGTATCTAACACGGTAAGATCTCCGATGGTCTCAACTTCGGTCTCCGACTTCTTCGGATATGACGTCACGACCTGCTTTCCCTGTACGCACGCCTCGCACTGCTCCGCCGGCGCCTCCGATTCATCGACTTCCATTCCCACAACCAGACCCTTCCGCCACATCGCCACCACTGCCTTCATGCCCGGGTGACCTAGAGCACGGTGCCATTCGTTCAGCGTCCGTTTCCGTCTCGGGTGGCTTACCGCGGCGGCATAGGTTACCTCTGTATTAGGTAATACGACCTCGCCGTCCATGTGATATAGGAAGTTGGCTACGCGCTTGCCGGATGCGTACGGGCGCCCCTTGTGATTGATGAAGAATATTGCCCCGTCACGCTGTTCGATCTTGTGACCGCTGGCCTCGACGCGTCCAGTGGCGATAAGATTGTGCGGCACTCCCGGCGCGTGTATGACGTCACGTAGGGTTACGGTCGTGTCCTTGTCGTTGTGTCTGAAACGGTACGTCACCGTTCCTCGTCCCAGAATGGGTGTGGTCCCTGCTCCATTCAGGGTCCGTCCCGGCGTCGGCGTGTAGTCGGAGAACATGCGTCTTTCTCGCGCGATGTGAGAGGTCGTTGCGGAGTCGGCTAGCCAGGCGTCAGCGGCCAGGAGCGTGAGTGCTACCTCGCTGGCGTCGTCTACGGGTTCGATGGATGCGTAGGCGTAGTCCGAGTCCGAGTCCTTGTCGGACTCCTCGGCGACCATGGTCTTGGCGCCTTGCCCCTTCCCGTTCCGATCATCCCTGCGCTTCTCTTGTACCTGCCCTTGGCCCTGACCCTTCCCTTTATCGTCCCTGTCCCTTTCCGGACAGTCGTACTTCTTATGCCCGAGTTTCCCGCAGCTGTAGCACTTCGGGCCTTTGCCCCGAGTCTTCATCACGAGTGCCGTCTCGCTAGACGCCTTGACGCGTCGCGCGTGCTCTCGGATCTTCCCTTGGAGCTTATCGCAATCTCCGATCTCGGAGTCTTGAATGCCGTCAGTGAATGCGCGCCACGTTTCTGGTAGAGCAGCCAATAGTGTGATGGAGAACTCATCGTCGGGTATTTCGCGCCCGAGCGCCACAAGGTCCTCCCGCCACTCCACCATTTGCTGTAGCCACACATCCAATTCCTCCTCCTCCGAGTATATCGCCGTTAGCAGCTTCCGTCGGATCTCGATGATCTTGCTTAGTCCTCGGGTCTCGTAGTTCTTGCGTAGCTTTTCCCACGCGTCGTGACTTGTCTTGCAATTCTGAATGAGCTTGATCGCGCGCATGCCGAGTCGCCGCCGAATGCCGATAAGCGCCGTTCGATCGTCACGATCCCACTTCTCAATCTCCTCGTTCCTGGCCTTCTGGACCTTTTCGTCCTCGTCCTTCGGTGCTGGTTCCGGGCGCTTCTTCGTCCCTGTGACGAGTGAGGAGAGTCCGGCCTCCCACAGCAGATCGGACATCTTGATTTGCCATATCGGCCAATCGCTGACGTCGTTCAAAGGGTCGATCTTGACGCGCGAGATAAGATCAGAAGCAGACATAATGGAGATAAGATTCGAGAGGGTGATAGTAGCTGAGCGAAGACTAGTCTGAGTTAGAACAACGCAGGGCTCATAACCTGTTGGAGATGGGAATGCGGATGCTATTAGAGGACTCGTCGGACGGGTATAAATACATGTGTGAGGTCAAAGCTCCGTAGCTAGGTAGACAGGACAAGAGTGACAAAGAGACGTAACTACGACAAGAAGACAAGCGGAGTGTGAATTATGCTAAAGCAGACAAAGCGGGAGTACAAACTCCGAAAGGGAGCAGACGCGTCAAAGCGTCATACTCCAACACTGATAAGGCGAGTTGCGACTGCAGATCGAGGGTCAGCAAAGCCAACTCCAAGGTTTGTGTCACCTGGCGGCCTCTGGTAGATCGAGCGTCTTCAGTCGACCACTGGTAGTGCTGCATATAGTCTCGCCATATGCGCATGAAACGGACGGCGTAGAGACCAGATAGGGACGCGTTGTCTTCTCCAAAACCGTTTGCTTCCTTGATAAGAAGTTGTTCAGGAATATGGACCCCTGCGACTGCCTCCAGGAGACCGAAAGTCATGGCACCGACCCAGAGAGCAGCCTCTTCCTGCGCATTCAGCGCACGAGCCAGATGTTCACGACGTAGTCGCGAGTATGTCTGGACATCAGGGGCGAGAACAAAGCCGTCGTGAAGGGAACCGAGCCAGCGTATATCGAGTGGGCGGCATATGTCGAATGGTGTATCGCCGACTGGAAGTTCTGCTTCGCCGCCCTCCTGGCCTATCGCATCGAGATAGGACGAGGACAGAGTAGGAAATGAAGTCATGTCTGCCCACTTAGTCAGTGATCATAGTCAGCGTGACGCCGTGAGCTGATGTTGCTCACCTGGGAAGTAAGGACATGCTGCTTCGGATGGAGTTGGACAGAGAGTGTTTGGCATCTGTGACGACTTTCGGAGACCACTAAATATACCGATAGCATGATGGAGGCCACGTTTCACGCGCGCGACAATGCCTGGGCGGTTCTCTATGGGATTCGAATGCTGGTCCGTCTGCAGGGAGGGTCTCGCGCGTTCAGCGCGCTTGGAGGAAACCGACCGACCGATACATGTCCAGCGAGAAGCCTCGGGAGAGGTTCGTGTACTGCGGTTGTCAACCGAGCGAGTGTTCCTGTTCACCACCTTGATATACTGACAATCAACAAGGGGACGAAAGGCGGCCCTTAGACACGACGTACCGAGGTCGCCACTGCCTGGCGTTGGTCCGCAGCTCTGACTGGCTCCGGCGAGCTTTGAATTGTACCGCCCTCACTGGGTCTTGATGTTCTGGGTCTGTGCCTGCGTACCTCTCGAATAGACATGGACAATTCAGAAACGTTCCGCTTAGCGACGCTATTCAACGGTAGCTAATTCGATGTAGCTGTGTGTTTGCGACACGACAGACTTCTGGTTCACGATGAGATCAAGTCATAAAAGGCGTTGTGTGTCGACGCTTACTACTATCTCGGTGGAAGTGTCGTGGTAGATATTCGTCGAGTGTGGAGAGAGTGAGACTGGTATGCTTGCGGAGAAGCTAGGGATACTACGCGCGTTTTTGATCGTTCAAGACTACCGCTTCGCCCAAGCAACGCAGATGCAACGAGGTGAGCGGTCCGCTGCGAGACAAGACCAATAGCGTAGTAACCGTGCCATTCAGAGATAGAGGAGCCCATGTTCTCGTGTACACGAGAATATCGGGTTCGAGATGCAAAGCGATTGAGATGGAGATCGTAGATGCAGAGAGAAGACTTTGCAAGCTGGCCTCACTGATTCACTGCCGGATTTAGCAAACCAAGCGCCCGCCATCGAGCACAACAAGGACAAACACCTGTACCTCACATTCGCCAGCATGCGATCGCCTCTAATTACGATAGGCCGCAAAGATTTTTTGAGTCCAGTGTCGACACTCAGTAAACGAGTAGTGGCTGAATTAGACGGGGAATAGCGACAGCTTGTACTCATGATGGCCTATGCCATTCTTTTACCGCCAAAGGAGTATGCCTCCACCTCGGCCTCGGCCCGAAGACCCTCCTGCTCAGCATCGCGCATCATCCTCTGCTGCATAGCTGCGTACTCCTCCGGCGAAAGGTTCAGCTTCCGCATGGCGCGCACCCGCTGGCGGTACTCTCGGAACTTCGCGTCAGTCCCAAACAGGCGATCGCACCACCGGAACGAGGTCGAGAAGTTGTTCACGAATGCCATGTGGTGGAAGTCGTGGTGCTCGGCCCCAGACCAGAAAGGCAGAATGTGCTGCAGAGACCATGGGAAGTCTGCGCAGTGCGCACACGCATCATGAACATTCGCCCCATTGAGGGAAAGCAGATAGGGGCTGCACTCACCGTAACCGCTGTGCGCGTCGACAGCCTGGAAAAGGCGGAGCGTCATCCAGATGTACGTCGTGGAGAGGTGCAGGTCGTGTCGGTACGCGCAGTAGAGCAGCGGGCCCCCGATCGTTCCCGCTCCGAGGATCATGACCTCCGCGGGATGTGCGTACTCGGCAGCGAGACCGAACGGTGCCGGGTACTTGTGGTGGATTTTATGGATGTGCTTGTAGAGAGGGCCCCAGTGCAGCGCGCGATGCGCAAAGAAATGGAAGATATCCTCAAAGACGAAGAAGAGAACGATTTGAAGGAGTTGTTGTGTCCAGGACGGGAAGGGAACCTGCCATGTGGACATGCCAAAGGACTCCGCGAGGGGGTGGAAGAGCCATATCTGGAGGTGAATTCATGTCCTTAGATGAGGATCGACCATCGGTAGAGGATTCACATACCACGGGGAGCTCGACTGTGAAGTGAGAGAAGAGAACCAGCTTCGTGCATTCCCACTGTTCCTGTGCTGTAGGGATCTTCGTCGGCTGGAGCTTCCATCTTCTGAAATATGGCATGGCATCGATGATGATGAAAGGGAGACAGCGACCGAAGTAGACAACCTGAAGAGAGGATACGCTGAGCATGTTCAATGCAAGGATAGAGATACCGTCCATACCTCATGCAGTAAGAAAGTCGCCACGCCCGTCGCAAGAACAGGGTTGCCCATCCACAGATACCACGCGGCCCAGTGACTCTCCAACCACCCAAGCTTGCTGAAGTCAGTGCCGGCATTTGCGTATAGCTGCTGCGCAGTTAACGGCACGGGTGATGCTGTCGAATTCATGGGGTCTAGGGATCTATGTGTGGGCAAGTGGAATGGAGAATGAAGTGCAGGCGGATTTCCGTAGGGTATCCCAGCAGTGTGCGGCAACCATTATATGTGACCCAGTGCCGACACTCAGTGGTGCCAACGCCGCGTCGTACGATGTCATTGCTGTCGAGGGCGGGGAGCGCGAGAGACGCCGAAGGTACAGGCGTACCGTTCTGGCCGGCTCCAGCCCAGCTAGATGCTAGGACTGGGCCTACAAGGGCATCCTGGACGTTGGTGGTCTCACAAGCGATTTGATTTCTAATTTCCGAGATGGATCTTTGAACAAAAACGGGTCCATTTGAAGATCAACTGTGGTCGAAATGCTTCATGAGCTATACACTACGCGCAGCGAAGTCTGTTGTGGCAACTCACATTCCTACTGGTGCTACGTACCAAGAGCCAGCCTCTCATCTCTCCTTACCCTTAGAGAAATATGCATCGGCTGTCTCAGCCAGTGTCGCACCTGGACGCCGCCTCGATCTCGCCGCTACGGCGTCCTCATCAACGACGAGAGAGAATCCGTCGACACCACCTTCACGGACAACAAACTCCACCCAGCCTTGCGACGAACCAGTTTCGTACATCTCAAACGCGCTGGTATTCTGGCCGTACCCATGAGGAAAGAGTGCAGTGAAAGTGATGTTGAATACGTCGCCTGAGAAATGGATCAAGCGGACATGCGTCGCCCAGATACTCTGGAAGGTGCTGTAGAGACTAGCGTTGGCCACGGAGGGTGGATCGAAGGCGAAGAAATCTGATAGAACGGTGTCGCAGTCCTTAGATGGTTTGATGGACGAGCAAAGGAAGACGGGGCTATATCCTGGGGCAGAGTATGAGCCCGCGTAAGCCTGCATATCGAGACTGGGTGGGCGTGCTTGGGCGTCTGCTACGACCATGTCCGGGCAGGGCGATGGTAGCTCCCTGGGAGAGTCGTGGATTATCGTTCAACACAAAGAATGGGGTAATCATACTCACGAGGGGGGATGGAAGACGTCACCCAGCTCCGTAGCCAATACGTCCTCCATCGTACGCCTCAGTATCGCCAGTAGGTAGCTCGCTTTCTCATCTGCATTTGCCAAGATCGACACCCCGATATTACTGTTTGGTGAAAATGCTGTGAGGATTGAGAATCCAGGGATAGCACCTCCATGCATCACAATCTGGAGAGGTGTCTGTTCAGAACTCTTAACCGGATACGACAAGTGGTGCATGACGAACCTCAATGTCATCCAAGTTCATCCGTTCCCAACCCATCGCATACCCGATGATAGATGCGTTGTAGGCGTTATCTGTATTGCCAGAGACAACCCAGTTTGCTGTAGTGACTGCGTCATATACGGTTTGGGGGAAAATGGTAGTGTTGGAGACAGGATCGACCCCTCGGTTCAGCCATGCTGCGAGCCAGTTGGCCATGTCTTCGGCCGTAGAGAGGATACCACCGGGGCCGGCCTTCAAGGGCGTCATCTCGTCGTTGAACCAGAATGGTATCCGTCTCCCTTGCTTCGTCCAAGTACCAGCCAACTTCCCGGATTGTTGGGCTACAGAGGGATAGAACGTCGTCGTCGACATCTTCAGCGGGTTGAAAATGCGCTCCGCTGCGTAATCTGTGTACGATTTTCCGGCATATAAGGAGACTACATGTGCTCCTAGCATGTACATCTACCAGACGGCGGGAGCGTGAGTTGAGCATGACAAGCAAATCCTTAGTCGCAGGAAGCTTACCTGGTTGTTGTACGACCACTTCTCCCGTAGTTCATACGCCGTGCGGAGGCTGCTCATCCTGCGGACAATATCTTCCGTAGTATCCCCAGGCTTGTAGGCGTAGTCGTGTCTGGGTAGCCCAGAGACATGTCCCAGGATGTCTCTGATACTCGCCTTGTGCGTCGCCCAACTGTCATCATCGAGATCAACGTCTGCCAAGCCCCATCCGAGTTCTTCGGGGAGAAGGTCGATGACTTTTGTATCGTAGTCAAAGCGCGTCACACTGGACGGGAGAGGCGTGACATTGCGTCCCTGTGCGAAGTCGTCCATCAAGATCCCCAGGGACGTCGCCAGGAACGCCTTTGAGCACGACGCAAGGCCAAAAAGGGTCTGTACCATGGGGCGCAGTATGCGGAGTGGGATAGCGTTGGCGGAGGTTTCTGCACGAGTTGAGGAACGACGTACATCAACAGTCAGATCATGACCATCCCCCTCCTCCGTCTTCCTCCCCCATGCCCCAAGTTGCACCTGCGGTTCATTTTCGTCCCCGAGACGCACCACGCCCAGTGCAATGCCTGGGATGGATCCATTTCTGCGAATTTCATCGATGAACGAAATGAAGCCTGGAGACTGTAGTGCATTCGTGTGCTGAACATGCAGAGGAACTTGCAACACCGCGCGAGCCGTTAGAGCCCAAAAGAAGGTACCAAAAGCAAGAGACTGGCGCATCGCAATTCGTAGATAACGTAGAGAAGGACAAGCGGTGACCGTCGCGATGTATTGGATCTATACATCGAGGTACGAGACCAGGTTGCGAGGTTAAGCGCCGGTGCGTCCCTCCAATATAGCATCGCGCAACTCACAACTCAACGACGACCGGCAGGTTGTACATCGAGCGTATTACAAACATACACACGGTGCGCAAACGAGGTCTACAGGCTAGCATTCAGCCTTCGGAGGCTCAACTCCAACATTCCTCGACGAGCCTCCCCTCCCTCTCCATCTTCGCAACATACTCCCTTGCATCCTCCTCCGTTTTCCCACCTTCACTCTGTACAGCATACGCGATCGCAGCGCGCACAGCAGCGGGCATCTTGTTCGCAGACCCTGAAATGTACACCCAGGCGTCCCGCTCGCCCACGAGCTCCCATATCCTCTTCGAGTCGGCGCGGATCAGGTCCTGGACGTACGTCCTTGCCTGACCTTCTGCGCCGTCCCGAGAGAACGCGACTCGGTATGTCAGCTTCCCAACCTTCTCGAGTGCCTTCCACTCGTCGCCATAATGGTGGTCCTTCGTCTCTGAGCGACATCCGAAATACAGTGTGTTGTCCGTCACGTCCGCGTGGACCCGGTCCTGGATGACTGCGCGCATGGGCGCAACGCCCGTTCCTGGCCCGATGCAGATGACGGGCGTGGTGTAGGCGGGAAGGGTGATGAAGCCTTTTTGAAAACCGAGGCGGAGCTTGTGCCCGGGTTGTAGACCGGCGAGCCAGGTCGTGCAGACACCCCGCCGTGGTATCTTCAGCATCGTACGGTATTGGACAATAGCTATGCATAGCTGAACGCTTCGTGGATGTTGCTTGGGAAATACGATTAGCTCAGCGGCTCGGATGATGTTCAGAAGGAGATGCCACCTTGATAGAGCTTGCAATGGAGAACTGTCGAGGCCGCAAAGGCGGAAACAAGTCGAACACGTACTCGCGCGGTATCCTTGCGGAGCGGAACTCCTCCAGCACCTCACGGATCGTCCTCCGAGGCTTTTGGCAATACTCGTACAAGTCGTCCTACGTGATTCCGTCAGTTAAGATCACGCTTGCCCGTCACAAGATCAAACAACTCACGGCTCCTTCCTCACCAGTCAGAAATTCTTCGAGCTTCTCGCGTTCCATATCGTCTTCTGTAAAGTGTTTCAAGAGCGCGAAGAATGATCGCCTCGGGACCGCGTTGATGTCGACATAACGAGTGAAGATCTCGCGCATTGTAGTGACACTAGGAAGGTGGTCCGGAAGAGATTGGTCTGGGGTAGCCGTTAGGCCAGCTCCAAAGTGGAGCCTATGTACGCGTACCTTTCAGGACATGCCGTATCTCCATTGGCTCATCCGCGTTGTTAGCGTACCCGATACATGCGAGGAAAGACTCGACGTCAGCCGGCATGGCTTCGGGGTGGATGATAGCAACGTCTCCAGGTTCGTATCTGCATACTGAACGATTGAGTACAACGACAAATACTCAAGGAAAGGCGCTTCGACTCACTGTACGTCCTCATCGAATTTGAACTCAAAATGCCTAACGTCTTGATACCATTCTTCGGCCGTTATACGCCGATTGCAGGACAGGATAGCGGTATAGTACTCGCGATCAGCGACTAGAGGATCTTTCTGCGTTGTTTGGGCTTCTTTATCCGCATTCACAACAGCAACACGCGCCGGAGGTAGAGTGTCAAGGGACTCTTGAGCTTCGCTTTCTGGCAATGGAAAGATGTCCAACAATACTGTAGACAGTTGTTCCAACCATGGGCCAAGGGCACCATCAACTCTATGCGGCTTTGTGAGCACAGGTAACTAACGCCCATGCGAAAAAGGGTGACATTCTGAGTCATGCTCAGCGGAGATAGATGACTCACCCAAGATGGTGTTGCTCGTCCCCTTCCCCTCGTGGACAGAGCTCATGAGCTCCAAGATGCATCAGTCGTCTGGTCAAGAGCTTAGCTGGCCAGCAGAACTTTTCGTATGATGTATCCCCGAGCCCGAATACAGCGAAGTTCAGGTCCTCGAACAGATCTTCCGGGAGGTCAGCGCGGAGGAGCATTTGCCATAGAGGGGTCATCGCGCGAGGCTCTCTACCAGAGCCTGTGGTGGAGACAACAAAGAGCACAGTTTGCTCATTTATCAGTTCTTTCTGCAGATCGTTCAGGAGCCTTGTCCATATATGAGACAATAGGGCTCATACCGGAGAGTACGCGTCCATACTGTGCACGCGCGCGTTGATGTGCAGGCAACGACACAGTCGCGCGAGTCTATCGGCCACATCTTGCGCCGTTCCTGTCTCCGTAGCATAGAGTATGGTGAGTGCGCGGTCATCATCGTCGTCGATATGGCCTGTGGAGGTGATGATGGGAGGAGATGATGGCGGGAGGGAAGAGGTCATAGTTATCAGATACGCTGAGGGAGGCGCTTAGATCTAGACGCTGCAGGCGCAAGGCATACTGGGCGTTTGACTATGTCTTGTACTTCGACTCGAACTTCCTCGTCGTCTCCCACGTCCTGGCAGGAACGACATCCGCCTGAAGCTGAGGTCTTGTCTTGATTTGAAGCGCCAATGGTGTGTGCGTGGCTAACGCCATGGAAGTCCTCATCGAAGTCTTCGCCTCCGCCTCCGCCTCCGCCTCAGCCTCAGCCTCAGCCTCAGCCTCATCCTCAGCCCCCGCCTACACCCAGTACATCGTGGCTATCAACGCAGCTGCTGGATGATTATGTGGAACGGATCAAAAGTTCCCTAGCTTTGCAAAGTGAACGCCTATTGAATCTACCTACAAACGATCTGGTGCTCTACTCGTTCGGCGTCGGTGCGACGTCAGCGTTGGTCGCGCGCAGTTTGCACGTGCGATACCTCCGCCGTATACCGAACGCTGGGTGGGTCAACCCGAACATGCTTGAGAGGAGGAGGTGGATCAAGGGATACGTGACAAGGTGCTCGCTCAACTTCCGCATACGTCCGCTGGTGTCTGACGCCATGGGCGCAATTGCACGCAACGGGCAGCGTCGGTGATGCGGACGGCTTCAGGCTCTATCACACTCCAGGACCTTTCTGGCGGTGGCCGTTGAAGTTCAGAGAGGTACCCGAGAAGCGGGGTGAGTGCCTGGTTACCTCCGATCCATACAGTGAAACAAGGGGTCCTGGGGTACACCCATTCGTAGCACGAGTCGGTATATCCTGAACGCGCGGCGCTCTAGTCAACAAATCTCGTGCATTGATGATAGGCCTTAGATTGTGCACGCCAGAGTCTGCTTGTTGCTACGATGTTGCACGGAGAAGTGACATTCTGGATGTGCGACGCTTGTGCTATTTTCGCACCAAGTGCCCGCCAATGTAGCTGCGGTGCCATCCGTATGTTATGTGTTCCAACCCCTGGCACGAGTTATACAGTACTGTGGGAGCTGAAGCCTGAGTCATACTTTGCGTGATGAATTGACTGTGTATTCGGCTGTAACGCAGGCGAGCTCAAGGACGAAACCATACCCATTCGTATGGCTGGTGTGGATGCACCTGAGGCAAGTTATGCTGTTGATATCACTCCCGCTCGTACTAACTCTTCTTCCTGCGATGTGTGTTAATCCCAGGGTGATCACTTTGGCCGTATTGCCCAACCTTTTTACGAGCAAAGCAAGGCGTGGCTCAAGGATCAAATCGAAGGGAAGTTTGTATACTGTCAACTTGTGGCAAAAGACCAGTACGGACGCGTAGTGAGTATCTATCTAGCCGCCTTTGTGCTCAACGCAAACGTTATACCGTTCGCAGATAGCCGTGCCACATCTTCGGCCAAAGTTGCTGCCCGGTTGGCTGGCAAGAGGGAAGAATCTCTCTATGGAGATGTTGCGCGCCGGATGGGCTGAGGTCTATACGCAGAAGGGTGCGCAGTATGGGGCCCATGGGTTGGATACATACAAGCGCATCGAGGAGGAGGCGAAGTACGTGTTTAAACCTTATGCGATATTGTTTCAATTGGTACTAATGCTTGAGGCATAGGACTGCACGAAGAGGTATTTGGGCATATGGCGACGTCCGTGAATCTGCTGCAGAATATAAGCGACGGCATCGTGAAGGGGAAGCGTCGGAAATGGAGAAGGCAGCACCTTCCACAGACACGGGCACCGCTACTTCTAAACAAGGAGGCTTCTTGTCAAGAATATTTGGGCTGGGCCGGCGACCCTGATCTCTACACCCATCTCTCGAACGGATTTAGTAGACTTGACAGGCATCGGCACATTTGTACCAGTAATATACCAACATCATCTGGAAAATGTATGACCACCTGGGTTACGCAGGAAATCCCTGGATTGGCGTGCCAAAGTGCTAACCAATTGTTACATGCGAGTGAGGGTGCCGGGTAAGACACTCCATACTCTAATACATAGTTTGAATAGCCTATGTTCAAAAGCCTGAGCTCAGGTCCCGGATTCACCATACCAATACTGGCGAGCGGCGACGGCCCTCGGGTGCTTGCAGTTCGGCATGGTAAGGCCTATAGTGTGAGCCAACTAGCTCTTCTTGCTCAATCATACTGATGCGGCTTCATGAATTGCTTTCGAGAGCTAGAGTATGCCCACCAAATGGAATGGTATTACTTGGCTCGTATCGGCTTACGTCAGGTTAGCCATTTTGAGTCGACGGGTGGGGCGCGCACCGTCGACCACCGCACCGCGTCGCGTCGCGTCGGGCGCTCAGCGCTCAGCTTTCCTCTGCACCACCATGTCGTCGGAAACCCCACCGCCCCCGACGACACAGCGCAAGTCTCGCGTCCTCGCCGCACTAGACAACCCTTCCTTCCTGGCCCTAAATCCGCCGATAACGACACCCTTGCCACCAGCGGCTGCTCTGCCGCTCGCGTCCTCGGGTATCTTGCAGACACCCATAAAGCAGCGTTACGAAACTCCTGCGCCGGCTTTCAACAATGCTACCATACTCGGACTCGCGGGTATTGGCTACAGTCAGAAGAGGAAGTATGCAGGACCGGAGAACGACTTCGACTATGCGGGAGGAAGTTACCCCTCGCCCGCTCGAGCCACACCAGGCAGGGGCTCAGCCCTGAGGCCCGACTTCGGTCTGTACTACGATGATGAGAGCGTGGTGAAGTCCATCGACAGAGGAGGCGACGACCAGGCACTCAAGTACGTTCCTTCGTTAAAGTACTCGTGTGTGGTTTTCTCACCGCATTTCGTTTGGCAATACTACTTGTTAGACTGGCCGAGTTCGTGTCCCAAGGCATAGACAATGCCGCGCATGGCTTGACCAATGATAAAGCTATGGAGAAACTAGGACTGACCGAGTGAGTGTTTTGTGTAGATATGCATGCGTTACAAGTATGAGACCGTTTTCATGGAACGCACGCGTGCAACTCCTGAATCAACGAGTACCTCCAACAATATATACCTTGTAACTGACCAAATACTAGTCCGAAAGATCTTATTGCAGGGATGGAAGTTCGTCTTCTGCCCCATCAACTCATTGGCGTGGCTTGGATGCTCGACCAAGAGCGTGTGAGCACTCATAAGGGAGGCATCCTTGCCGACGACATGGGCCTCGGGAAGACGGTGCAGATGATCGGGACGATGGTCCTCAACCAGCCTAAAGTTGAAGACGAAGACCGATGCACACTCATTGTCGTCCCGGCGGCCTTACTCCTACAGTGGAAAGAAGAGCTCATGACGAAGACAAACGACATGTTCGAAGTGCATATACAGCATGGAAAGGAAAAGATCAAGAATGTTGATCGCCTGAGAGAGAAAGACGTTCGTATTCGTAACCAGCCTTCCTACTGCGTGCTCGCTCATCACATATCATTCCAGGTTGTCATCACGACTTATCATACTCTCAACCTTGACTTCAACATACCTAGCGACCTCGACAGCTCGGATGAACTCGACTGGTTGAAGAAGAATGGGTTCGTTGATGTCTTCTGTATCTGTATTACCCCTTCATACTAACGAGCATATAGCGGGCCCATGTCGCGAATCAAGTGGTACCGAGTGATCCTAGACGAGGCTCAATTTGTCCGCAATCGTTCTACGCGTTGCAGCAAGGCAGTCGCCATGCTCCGGGCCAAGTATCGCTGGTGTCTGACTGGAACTCCGGTGACAAACACACTGTATGTCGGCACCGTATCCAAGCGTACTGTTGCACTGATGGACACTGCTCAGCGCGGACCTCTACGGCTTCCTGCGCTTCGGCCGTTTCAGACCCTTCAAGTGCGTCTTGATCTCGAGGAACTTGCTTTCCGAACTAACGCCTGTTTTAGCGATTGGGAGACTTTCAACGAAGAGATCGCGAAGGTTCAACTCCGAGACGCTCAGTTGGCCGGTATGTTTGATCTGATGATTCACTTAACGTCTTAGAATATTCATGGCCATCTTCAGGTGATAGGGCGCGAGTGTTGCTCAAGCCTCTGTTGCTTCGACGAACCAAGGACGCCAAACTGGTGGGTCCCTGTTTGCTTTGTCACCTTACTGCCCGGCATAATCGCCCAATTTTTCGATAGGAGAATGGCCAGCCTATTCTTGAGCTCCCCCGGAAAGACGTGGAACTTGTGCGGCTCGAGTTCTCGCAGGATGAACGTGATGTGCGTCTTCATACTCTCGCAAACATCCCCGCTTGTGAAGTTGACGAAATCATCTATTCATCGAACTAGCTATACAACCAGTTCGAGAAGCGGGCGCAGATTCAGATCAACAGGTTCATCAGGAACAATACTCTTGTCAAGAAGTGCGTCATCATTTATCCAGATAGTCATGCTCCTTGGCCTGAACATGCTCACGCACAGCCATCAATTAATCCTTGTGCTGATCCTCCGTCTCCGCCAAGTTTGTACGCATCCGTACCTCGTTCTGGTGCGTACAACTGGCTGGGGAGTACTTCCTTGCGCTCACCCACGTTCCAGGCCGATGCGGACGGCTTCGCAGACCCCACCACCCTCATGACTGCTACCGCTGACGACAAGGAGCTCGTACGCGCCACTAAGGCCATGGGTGCGACATGGGTAGCCAAAGTGCGTTCTTCCTCATTTTACGCTGGAGACCTCCTTCGTGATGTCGTGACCGGTCACCAGATCAAGAAGCAATTCCTCGATCGTGCAAAGGCTGTCGAGCTCTCCAACGATGACGAAATGGACGAGCAACCTGTTTGCCCCAAGTGCGAAGACTGTGCGTCGCATATTCTGAGTTATGTTGCTTTTACTCACGTACCTCTAGTCTTGTTCGAAGGAAACGGACGCGTCCTGACGTGCGGGCATGCCCTTTGTCGTGGTGCGTAGAAACGATGCGACTTGTCCGTGTCTCTCGGATTGACCCTGTCTTGAAGACTGTTTGGAGGCACTAGCAACGGAGCCGATCGAACACAATGGAGTGTTGTGAGTTATCATAGTCTTCACTGGCAGACGTGGTCTGTGGATGCTTACATGCCCCCCCCTCTCCTAAGTGGCAACAACGACGAGCAAACGAACCTTCGGATCGAGAAGGAGTTCGAGGCAGCGGCTGCGAAAGGTCTCCGTCCATGTACGTATTTCAGGGTGATCTCTGTCATACGACCACAAACACCCGTTTCTACCTCTCTCCAGGTCCTACCTGCAAGAAACTGCAGGACCTCCGGCCGAACACTGTATTCCAATTAGCAGCGTTCATGCCTACCCAAGACGAAGTGCACGCTGCTTGCCGTGCGGCCAAGAGTCGGCCCCCTCGCGCCCGCAGCCCCCCGGCGAAAAAGCGGAAGATTGAAATTATCGATCTCGACTCTGCAAGCGATGACTCAGACTCGGACGACGATATGCCGGACTTGGCGACGTTGCTACGGAGCTCGCCGAAGGACCTGAAGGACCAGAAGGCCAATGCGGACGCCAAGAAGCCGTCAAATGGCAGGAAGGGCGGTAAGGGCAAAGGCAAGGAGGACGAGAGCGATAGCGATGAAGACATGGACAGCAGCGACTCCGACGTGGAGAGCAAGGGGCGGAAGGCGAGGCGAGGCAAGGCGAAGTCGAAGAACGATGCGGACGATGACCGCGACATCTCCGAGCCTCCGCCACCGGACATGGACCAGTACAAGATGTGGCAGCAGGGCGGGAGCAACGTCGAGGCGAGCGCGAAGATGTTGCAGATGATCGCGTACCTGAAGGAGTGGGAGTCGTTGGGCGACAAGACGATTGTCTTCTCGCAATGTGTGTGGAGTCGCCTGTCGCGTGTGTCACTCTGTCGTGGTGTGGATTCTGACCGTTGTGGATGGTGCAGGGACGTCGATGCTGGATTTGTGCGAGCAGATCTTTGCGCGCCATGGGATTAGGAGCTTGCGCTATGACGGGCAGATGAACAGGGAGGCCCGGGAGTACTGTCTGGCCGAGTTTAGGAGGCAGGGTGGGCCGCGTGTTGTCCTCGTCAGGTGCGTCGTCCTGCCACTTTGAAGCGGTTTCCACACTTATTCCTTGCTTAGTATCAAGTGCGGTGGCGTTGGGCTCAACCTTGTGGCTGCCAACCGTGTTATCAAGTGAGTTTCCAGTCAGTATATGCGGCTGGCTTTGTTGTGACATACAAGTCACCAGCTTGGATCTGTCGTGGAACTATGCTACGGAGTCGCAGGCTTACGATCGAGTCCATCGGCTTGGGCAAGAGAAGGAGGTCTTCGTGAAGCGCCTCGTGGTCCGCGATACCATCGAGGACCGGTAAGCCATACTTCGATGTCTACCTTGATTAACTCCTGCTGACAAGTTTGCATTGTACAGTATGCTGAAACTACAAGAGACCAAGCTCGGTACGTTCCTTCTGTAGTCTGTCTCAATCTCGCATGCTCATTCTGGGGAATGTTATCTTCACAAGGTCTATCAGACGCCGCGCTGGGAGAAGGAACCATGGGCAAGAGGTTGGAACGGCTGAGCGTTAAGCAGATCAAAGATGTATGTGACGTCCCGCAATCGCGCGGAGGTTTTGACTAACTTCTTTCATTCTAGCTGTTCGGCATGAATCGCGCTAAGGAGCAGGAGCAGAGCCATAACCAAGCCCAGAACCAGTGATTTGGTCTTTACGACAGATCATGACCGCCTTGTCATGCATGCTTGTCGACCATCTTCGCGCCTTTTCCGTACTTTATTCGTTATTCGTTATTCTGCCGTACTACATTTCTCGCCCCGATAGATGGATTGCTAAGTCACACCTTCCAGCGTAATTCTCTACCTACTCCAGGCGAGCATCTGCACATCATTCGGTGCAATGTCGTCGATCGTATACCTCTTCCATTATATAGTGACGCTCTACATTCGCTCCACTAATCTACAATACGACCCTTTGCTTTTCGATTATGCTACGTTCGCAGTAGTTGTATATGTTGATTACTTACCTACTAGTCATACATGAGCTCGGTAGTCGTATTTCCTCATACAGTGACTATACTCCGTTCGGAATAATCTCAACCGACTTATGTTTCTTGGTTACCTACCCAAGTAGTGGCGGTGCGCGTAGAGGTTGTAAGCATTCAGCTCGATGATAGACATCTTCAGGAGTTGTTTGTTCCTGTTTTTCCGTGCCTGATGGGCGTCTCGTTTACCAAAACTGGTCAGTGTTCGGCTTTCTTCCAGAGGGCGACAACAGACGTATTGGAAGGTCATATGGTGCCCTTCATGTTGCTTAGACCCGCACTGCGGTACTGAGTACATTTAAAGTCTTGTGATCTGTGGACTTAAGCGAAGTGCGTTAGCTTCTTTTCACCGCCTCTATTGCATCCATTTGAATTTACTTACGAGACTAGTGACACCGCAGCCGTCGTGCGATGCAGATGATCATTGATGACCAAAATCACCTCCTGTCGCTCCCTATCGCTCTGCTGCTTCTCCCCTGTCACTCTCTATCCCAGAAGCCGTGGGACTGTGAGACGGCTTGTGTCGCGCTGTGCTGAGTGGGACTGACCAACGTTTCGCCGTAGTAACTGCCATACTGGGGTCAACATGTCTGGGAGTCAAGCCGAGCGTGATATTTGCGACACACAGGCTCCTGCTACGCCTCTATACGATATGACATCTGTGAACCTCTCCGCGGCGCTCGGAGGCCCCTCTGACGGAGTGCAAGATAGCTCGGAAGACCTACCTCAATTCCTTCATGTACGTTGTAACCATCGTCAGTCTCGCGTTGCCGATCCTGATGATGTTATAGATGGTTGACTCCGCGGAGGAAGTGCAATGGAAACGGCTCGGTGTGACAAGGACGTATCTAGGCTTTGTAAGCCAGAAGGACACCCCCGGCCATGCGAAATCAATGGAGGCAGGTTCAGTCACAGGGCGTTCCGGAGATGTGCTTTTCAGCAAGAGGTCTTATGACTCAGGTCATACTTCATTTGCACCTTCTCTCGGGGCTCGCGTATGCTCACATTGTAATTCTTGTAGACTCGGAAGAACCTGCTCTGAAACGTTCATCTGAAGAGTCAAAAGGTGCTCCAGACGTCCGGCCAGAAGCTCCTGCGGTACACTCAGCATCCCCCCTCGCACATTTCCCCAGACTCATGCTCGCTATACAGGCTCCTGCCAGACAGGACTCAGAGCCGCCTCATGCGGTTTGGACAACGTACAGCCAACCTAGTCAGTGTCCGGATCTTCGCACTACACATGCATTTCGAACACTTAACATTCCTACTACGAAGCAGACATGGAGAACTTCAAGATGCCTACAGCATCTGAACTCGATAAAGTCGGCCAGGTGGATGGAGAACCCGAGCGAGTCGTTGGCAACGCAACCTTCGACATACCCTGCCCCCTGAATGTGCCCTGGTTCAAGGACCCGATCCCTCACGATGGGAAAGACCCTGCCTCTAATTTCCACAGGCACTTCAACTACGTCAAGTACTTGCAGCTACTTCCTCGACTACTAAGTCTCGCCTTTCACGGACACCAGATCCATCAGGGTGGCTTCATAGGCGCTATGGGGACCATCATAGACGGCTACACCTTTGGTCTCTTCGAAGCTGTGACAGCCGTGCCCGTACCAGAAGAGACTCTTCTGGTATTGCCTGGAACTCCAGGGGAAGAGGAGCCAACGGTCGTCTCTGGACTTCGATCTGTACGGCTCATGCGCCAATGGCGCGACTACATGCGGGACTATACCTGGCCAGATGCGAAGACCCGCTTGTCACGGGGACGACAGGTGGCCCAACTTCTGACCGCCGCCTTACAAGTGTTCGATATGACGGACGAAGAGGCCCTCTTTTGGTATCGCTCGCATGTCCTTACCACTGCAGGAGCCACGATCGAGATGACGAATGTACTCTCGAGCTTGGCGCTTTTCATCCTCGCTCTCTGCGGTGTCTCCTGGGCCATCTGGCAGGATATCCCGGAGATGCACGCTCTGAGGGACAGGCTCGACAAGTTCCATACGTGGAGCTTTGTCAAGCTTATGCAGTTCGCCTGTCACGACTCTATGGTACGTTCGGGATGGTGCGAATATACCATATCGTTCACCCGTTGGGGGATCGACTTCCAACCCACGCCGCGCATCATCTCCATCCTCTGCCATTTGCGACCATACTTCCGGGGTAGCGAGCTGGAGCACAAGAATTGCACTGGTTCTTCGTGCGTCTTCTACACCATTGACAACCCGAACGAATACGTCACCCGCCACGACGAGCCGTCGTGCTCCTGCGCTCTCATCAAGCCTCCAGAGGACGACGTCCGACGTATTCTTCGCGACGGCCACATTCCCGTAGTCATCCTCGATACATCCGGGGACGTACCCTTTTTGCACGTGCAGCCGTCTACCGACGATCCCTACATTGCTATCTCGCACGTGTGGGCAGATGGCATGGGCAGCACAACAGAGGTCGGCCTTCCGACGTGCCAGGTCTCCCGCATCGCCACCTACGCTCGGGAGCTCCTACCCGAATCGAGAGCCTTCTGGATCGACTCTCTTTGCATACCGGGGGAGGGAGGCTTCCGAAAGGGAGCAATTCAGCAAATGGGCCGGACGTACAAGGAAGCGGCGGCGGTCCTCGTTCTGGACGCCAGCATGCGCGCGATGTGCACGAAGGCGCTTGTTGACGCGGACACACAGGAGTCGACGGAGGAGATCTTCCTCCGTCTGGCGCTGTCGGGCTGGATGCGACGGGTCTGGACGCTTCAAGAGGCGATGTTGGCACAGCGGCTCTTCTTCGAGTTCGCGGACACCCTCTGGGGTTTCACTTCGACCCTCAACTCCTTCACCACGAGATTGACCCCGGGTTTAATCGGAGCGGAGAGAGACATTGTGGCGTCGAACTTGGTGTCCGTGACTCCGGCCTTCAGTCGAAATACTCTGGAAGAGGTTCCTCTCGGTGCCGCGATCGGCCTCCTGAGAGGGAGGAACACCTCGAAGCTTGAAGACGAGATTGTAGCGGTGTCTAGTCTTCTGCCGCTCAACGTCTCCGCGCTTCTCTCCATCCAAGGCCCCAATGCAGCCGAAGAACGCATGCGAGAAGCTCTCATCCAGCTGGGCAGGATCCACAGGCTACTCCCGATGACAGTAGGCGCAAAGCTCAGCTTGCCTAACTTCCGCTGGGCCCCGCGGTCGTTGGCCGCAATCGGGGCGCCGGTATTCATGCAAGGTTGCTTCCCGGACACCGCGGTCTGTACGAAAGACGGTCTGTGGGACTGGTATAACGTCGTGCCGCTGGAGCCGGCCATTCCCAATATTGCTGCATGCTTCAACAGAGCGGACTCGGAGAGAACTAGTGCCACTGGCGGCCTGGGCGAAGGCTACTTTATTCTAGCCGATACGATGACGCATTTCCGACGCACGGTCCATATGCGTTTGCCACGAGAGCTTCTCAGCAGCAGCGAAAACAAAGGAATGCACGCCGTCGATTACTTGATGTTCCCTCCTGATGAAACACTGAGAACAACGGTACCCTGCCTTCTGGCACGCCGACTGCCGCGTGGTTCCTCAGGCTCGGCGGATTCAGATGGGAGAGGAGGCAATGCAACATTGCATTGTGATTATGTTGCAGGTGCCCGATTGTTAGCGGGTGAATGGCCCCAGGTGGCTGTCGAAGTTGGTTTCAGGGAGGAACAGATCACGAAGCAGTATGTGCGTTTGATGTAGATGAGGAATGTTTGACGGAGTATATGTATGTTAGTTATAAATGAGAGGTTTCGTTTGAAGCTCGCGGGACGCATGTGGCGGCATGAGTGCCGGTAGTGCATGATATGGTCGACGACTGAAAACTGCAGGATTGCTTGGTTGGCCGCGGCGAGAGATCTCTTCTCAGACGCCGCGGCCCGGCACCCGAAATTGGCAAGCGTAACGCCCGTATTGGCGCCTATCTCCTCCCGATCCCAATTTCGCCTTGCGCCGACTCGTCACATCAACTTCATCTCCTATGTCGTCCTCCACATTCTCTCGGGAGTATTACTTGAAATGATACTTGCTCAACAGAGATAGCGCGCATGCCTTCGTGTACAAGTCCAGGTCGCATGGAAGGCTGCAAGTTAAGTTACGGTCTGGTGGAGATCGGCACGGGCGCAGAATGGTACTCAAGCTGAAGGCATCCTTGTGATAGCACAGTCGTATGTATATGTTTTTGATTAATACTATTGCATACACCTTCTGATTGGCAGATAGTACAGGATTCAATCCATAACGGCACAGAACACGCCATCGTGCCTCTCCTCCCTACTCCCCACTTGCTCCCCCAAGACCCACTGTGACAACTTTATAGTACATATGGCGCAGATTAGAGTAGGCCTTGAATACTAGCTGCGTGAGATACTTGGTTTTGAGTTGCTCTGACTCGTTCTCGAGGCCATGTTTAGTGGTAGCTACGGTGAGGTTATGTCTTCGGCTATGGTTATTGTGTACTGACGTAACGCGCTCTCAAATTTGGCAGATGGGTGGGAGTTTCGTGTTAACTGTTTACTCATATGTGATTAAGGCGGCCGCCGGAAAGTATGGAATGCAGTCGCTAATGTTGAAGGTGACGCAGCAGGGTGCGAAACCCATGTCCCACATAGTCAACGCCGCACGCGTAAGACTGTAACGCGGCCTTTCGGCATGGTGCGTAGCTTCTTACTTCCGTACGAGACTATTCATTCTGAAGTTTTCTTTCGCATTTAGCAGCTTTGCACTTGGCAGCGGCGCGGAAAATACCCCCGCAACTATCCCACTTAGTAAAAACTGTGCTCGTCATACAGGACGTGGCCCCCCGGCGGACATACTTGCGTGCCAACCTCCGATCGGCCAACACCCTGCTCTCTTCACATGCAGTTGTAGTTTGCATTGGGGCAGGCTACCGCAGATCCGTGGGTACAACTCACGCAGCAGACTCCTGGTACCGTATAAATATGAGCAGGGGCACGGTAGTTAGCTGCATACAAACTCTTGATCCATAACTCTACCTTCACCGACAGTGACAACTAAACAACATGTCCCAAGTCGAGCAGCAGAAGAGTGCTCTTAACGTCGTCATGGTCAGTGTCCACGCCGCCCTTGTATCCGTCATTGTCATGTACAGGTGTCTACTCACTATCACACAATATCACTAGGGCGCAATGACTTTCGGTGAGGCGGGCAAAGGAGGTGTGTATCGACCAGGGATCCCACCACTGGGCACACGACACCCTGTGTACGAGACACATCGCCTCGGCTGATACGTCCGGATTTATCCACAGGTACCCGTGTTCACGACCTCAAGGATGTCGTGGCCATCCTGGACGTCTTTCAGGCTCATGGGCACTATGAGGTGTGTCATCGCTCTCCCTGCCCATCGGTCCGCCTTGATCGCGCCACCTTGTCTGATTCGGATCGATTGATGAAGGTTGACACCGCGCGGGTTTATGGAGCCGGCACGAGCGAGGAGTATCTCGGCAAGCTAGACTGGAAGAAGCGTGGCCTTGTTGTGGACACCAAGCTTTACCCTGCCCGCCACGTACGTTTTACCCTTCCTATATAGGGTGATGTACTGGCTGACGAAATTCTCCTATATGATCAGTACGGATTGACGCACTCCCCTGAGGTTTGTGGAGGTTACTTGTACTGATTTGCCATGACTGACTCTCCTATTTTCTACCATTATCACAGGACCTGCGCAAGCATCTTGAAGGCTCGCTCAAGGCTCTCAAGACCGAGTGCGTTCAGATGCATCTATTGTGGATACACCGACCACTAACTAGCATATGCCCAGTTCTATCGACCTGTGGTACCTTCACGGGCCCGACCGCGAGACCCCTTACGATGTGACCCTCAACGCCGTCAATGAGCTCTACAAGGAAGGCAAATTCAAGCGGTTCGGTATCTCGAACTACATGGCGTACGTTCCAGGCTCTTCCGCGTTCCTCTCAAAACTCCTGACGTTGAGCGGAAACACGCAGCTGGGAGGTGGCAGAGATCGTTGGCATTTGCAAGGCCAAGGGGTATATCCAGCCGACGGTCTACCAAGGCATCTACAATGCAATTCATAGGCAGGTCGAGCCGGAGCTTTTCCCGTGCCTGCGCAAATTTGGGATTGCGTTCTTCGAGTTCAATCCTCGTGCGTTCATCGAGCTCTGGGCTTTCTGGGTCACAAATAAGAGACTAACGAGTGCTACGTTACGGCCTCTGTGTAACAGTCGCTGGAGGATTTTTCACGGGCAGGTACCGCTCCATGCAGGACAAATCGGAGGCTGGGTCGCGCTTCGACCCCAACGAGCTCCAAGGCAAGGTGTGCCATTCCCTCTCATCCTTTCCTCCTTTGCCCCCAGACTCGTGGACTGACTATCCTCGCTCTTGCAGGCCTATAGGGCGCGCTACTGGAACGAGCCCCATTTTCGTGCGCTCGCCGCGATCGAGGCCGTCGCTCACAAGTACAACTTGACGATGGCGGAGATCGCGCTTCGCTGGGTGTCGCACCACAGCCTGATGAAGCGCGAGTACGGAGATGCCATCCTCATTGGGGCGTCCAGCCTGAAGCACATCGAGCAGGTACGTGTCGAAAAACGCATTTCCGTGATCGCAGAAGTGTGCATATCATCATCTAACGTCATCATGCACGATCAGAACTTGGTCGACCTTGAGAAAGGGCCGCTGCGTGAGTCTCTGCTCTTTACTCTGAGCTTGGCAGTCGGCATGTTCGCTGACCATGACAAATCCCGTGACTTACAGCCGAAGAGGTTCTCAAGGTACTCGACGAAGCGTGGCGCACCGTTATGCCCTACGCGGCCAACTACTACCACTAAAGGCAGAACACTGACAGCTGTTAGATAGCTGCAGCCGGAAAGGCGATGTGTACAGATTAGGCAATGGCGGAATGATAGCCTGAGGATGAGTACGGATAGGTCGAACGCCGCTAAGTAGCGGACAATATATGTTCTGCATTATCCATAGCAAGATGACAATGGTGCTGAAGCTGGTCGCTTTCGTCCAACGCATACTTCCCCTCAATTTTTCTTCTATCCGTGTCACACAACTCGACGCTGTGCCACGTCGGGGCCCCTTGCCGACAGCGAGACGTGCTTTGGCGTATCATTTTGACTTCCGCCATGCGACAAGCGGTATCCACCGGGATGTGTAACTCGATTCCAGACTACGTAACTGCTACGACGGTGGAGACTCAATCTAGTAGACCGCCACCAGCGATACTACGTCTGAGACACTGGAAAGGAAGTCAAGTGCGAGTGCCCCGGTTTGACTAGTGCAACGGAGTAGACGTAACACGTAGTAAGTAGATGTATGATATGGAATTTTGACAGTGCGAGAGCGGAGTGTGCGAATGCGCGAGAGGAGCGGGGTGTATGCATTATGCGTGGGGCATTAGCGCGACAGCAAAGAATACGTGTTGTAGTAGCAGTAGCACCAATAGCAGGACTGTGGTGTGGTAGCATCAACAGCAGGAAGACAACAGTTGGACAAGACGAGAACAGATATCAGGCAAAATCAATGATGTTCTGCATCCATGGATGCGTCAGGAGCTGCGCTGCGGACCATCGCTCCCGGGGGTCAATAGTCAACGCCCGCCCGAGAAAGTCGACAGCAGCCTCCAGCTCGTTTGGAGGATGGCCACCTCTAGACATGAGTTCTAGGAGGGTGATGCTATAGGGGCCTCCTACCAGGAGATTACCTGGTGTGACAAGACCGCATTAGTGTGCATTGCATACAAAAGTGCCGACAGGGACTTCACTCACCATCCTCGTTGAAGTATGTTGACGATCTTTCCCCTTGCGCGATGAACGCCTTGGGAAATTCCCCAAGGAGACCGACCATCTGCGCCAGATGCGTCTGTGCGTGGTCCATTCCCGTCTCAGCGTTTTGCCATGCGGGGTCGAAGAGTGCCGCGCCTCGGGCGAGTTCGTACATCTAGGTAAGGAGAGCACGGTCAAGACTCCTGCCAGGTAAAGAGATGGAACAGAGAGCGTACTAAGCAGCCAAAGTTCCAGATATCAACCTGCGTGTTCCATGGAGCACCGATGATGATTTCGGGGGCACGGAGAGCGAGAGGCTGGATGACGGCGGCCCACTGTCGGGACAGTGTGTTCGCTGTATCCTCTTAGAGATCAAAGCTGGGAGTCTCGACTATACATCGTGCGTACCAGATCCAAAGTCTGTCAGTTTGTATGTTGTACGGAATAGGTCTGCGATGTCGAGCTCCATCGTTGACTGGCCTTCTGGAAATCCGGCCCCGGTCATCATGATATTGTCTGCCTTGATGTCTGTATGTGCGAACATATTTGTATCATAAACCGAAGGCTAGTACGTTCAGTTGGACATGTACTGACCCGTGTGAATCACGCCGCAGTCGTGTATGTACTGCAGGCCGAGGAGGACGTGCTTCGCGATGCGTTGCACGACGATCAGAGGGAGCGAGAGCGGAAAGCTCATATATACATCAAAGACACTCAAACCCAGGGGCTCTAGAACAAGACAGAGGTGGCCACCATTAGGTACCTGGTGAACAAAGGAGTGGAGGAGCTGAGGTATGTGCTTTTTCCCGGTGGAAGACTGCGGATGTCCATCGAGCAAGGTAGACATGATACCTAGCTCATCCGGCCCACAGGTATTATGCGTCAAAGATGACGCCATAACCTTCATAGCTGCCGTTTCCTCTGTCCTGTAGAGAGCATGCATGTTAGTAGGCAGTACTGAGACAGAGTACCGGCACGCTACCGACCTTATGTCACGTACCAGCCATACTGTGGAGTACAATCCTCGTCCGAGGTATCTTAGGGCCTCATATCGACCACCAAGTACTTCGCCTTCGGCCACTGGGTACAGTTCGCCTTCATTTGAGTTCGGCGGAAGAGGCGTGGAAGTGCGTTTGATTGTGATTTTATTTGAGGACGAGCTCACGGACCGTGTCGCAGGGAGAATACGACTTAAACGGCGGGCTGTACCGCCAAAAGAAAAGAGTTCGCGAAGCATCCAAGTCTCACCAAGATAGTTGGGGATGAGCTCCCATGTACAACAGAATAAAGACCAAAGGTAGTGGTTCAAGTTGAGGGCAAGTCCGTGACGTGCACTTGGGCCTAGAATGGCAAGCGAAACGCCCGGAAACACCCGAGGCCTCGGGCCGTGCGCGACGATGCTACTGAGTCCGCTCACCACTAATCTTCTTCCCTCCGCTTGCCCTTCATCGTTTCATAAGCCTCCTCCTGCTTTCGTTGCAACAGATTGTTGGGGAACACTAATGCATGAAAGCATCTTCTTATATCAACTCCCCCATCATCGCGTTCTATGTAGACGCCGCGTGTCGGGTCTGGTGCCCACTCAGCAAAGCATCAGGCAATTGGGTCCTTTGCGCATTTCCACAGAAGCGAAGAGTGTTCTAGTAGCCTTTTACACGGTAAGATGATGGAAATGTCGGAGCGCGACGGTCCGTCTGGCAGATCACATACAACTCGACTTCGTGGATTCGCGCGCGTTCTCAGCACATGCCAGTGGAAGCAAACACAATGATGGTCCGACTATCGCTTGCACCCGGGCCTCAACGGCGGTTCACAGGTGCGTAGCTGGACATCGTGACCTTCTATCCGTCTTCTCCCTGTTGGTCTCAGGACTGCAAGCGCTCCCGACAAAGGCTAACAGAGCGGCGAAGGCCGGCGATGTCTGCTGGGCTGATGGAACATTGCAATCACGAATCTAGATGGTCAGAACCACAAGCACGCAGCGACGACGGGGTAATCCCGGCTCCTCTCTGTGCATCTTGCACATTCCCTCCGGTTACCCAAGCCACGCGACACGAGCCATGCGCTGCATCCTGGGCAAATAAATACCATGCACGCCCGGACAACCCCCGCTCAAGCCCGCTCGTGGCTTGTCGTCATGAAACTGCTCAGCGCCCTTGCCGTTGTCATGCTCTCTGTGCGTGTCGCCTCCGCCGCGAGCTGGATTGCCCCCGGCGCGGTCTGGTACGACAGCGCGGGCGCGAAGATCGATGCGCACGGCGGTATGATAATCAAGCCTGGCGACATTTACTATTGGGTGCGTCGTGATACCGCGTGCAACTGTCTTTAGGCTCACTCTCAAGCGCTAGGTTGGCCAATCTTGGGATAGCAGTACCTCCCCCCGGATATACTCCTCCAAAGACCTCATCAACTGGGACAACCGTGGCCTTGCCAACTCTGTTCAGTGGCTCTACCGCCCGAAGTTCTTCGTCTCCGGGGGCCGGTACCATGTTAGTGATACAATGCCTTCGAACCTTCAGAATCTCACCCAAGTTTGCGTGAGTGTAGATTTGGGGACAGGTCAATCGTCTTACACAAGGGATGTCCTCGACGAACATTGCGGGCGGTTACAGCCTGTACGGCTCGCCCATGTCGATCCCGCCCAGTAACTACACTTTCAGCGACTGTGGCGTTTTTGCCGATACGGATGGTTCGTTTGCATTCCTGACTCTCCCCACTTATGTCGCAATGACTCGCTTTTACAGGTAATACGTACTGGGTCACGAGCGCAGACCATAACATCATTGCTATAAACCATATCAATGGCGGAACAACGGCGACGGTGGGCGACAGGGTTGCATACCTCTGTGAGGATTTCTGACGTTTGTCCTCTTCGGTTGTGATTCGTATCTTACGTCGTTGTGATAGCTCTCGGCGCGTACGAAGCCCCGGCACTCTTCAAAGTTGGCAGTGAGTAACTTCCTCGCTGCCAAATCGGCGTTGGTGAAACTCACCTTCCGCCTTGTACTGTTACCAGGCGTCTACTTCCTGATAGTCTCCGCGAAGACCGGCTATCGCCCGAACCCCGACAAGGTCTTCTGGGCTACGAACCTTGCTGGGCCCTGTATGTGACCACCTGCTCATCCCACATGTGGCGCATATACTTATAGGAACATGCACTGACGTGATCGCGTAGGGTCTGGTGGCACTGACATTGCCCCCGAGTCGACGAACACTTACAACTCGCAGTCGACGTTTGTACTCACGATCGCGGGCAGCTCGCAAACGACGTACATGTTCATGGGTGACGCGTGGGATGCGAAGGGCACGAGCGCGTCCAACTACATGTGGCTCCCGCTGAGCGTGTCCACGTCGTCGCACACTGCGACGCTCCAGAACTACGCATACTGGAAGGTGAACCCCTCGACTGGTGAGCACTTCCTTCCTCGCTCAATGTCGAAGGAGGTGCTGAGAGGTTGATGCGCAGGTGTTGTCACGACTTCGTCCACGGGCAAGCGGTATGAGGCTGAAGACGCGACGATCACTGGCAGGGCGGGTACGTCCATATTACTGCTTGTCTTCACTCTTACTTTAGGATCACTGAAGCCGACCTGGCCTCGATAGCCGTGACGGCTTGTGCAAGCTGCCTCACGAAGCGCTCCGTTCACAATAGTGAGTCCTAACTACTACATCCACCTCTTAGCATACTAACAGAGTCATTTACGCCTTCGTATCTGCTTCGACAGTCGATGCTAGCAGCAACGTGACGTTCACAAACGTCAAGGGCTTGGGTAACGGAGAGCGCCAGTGGATGTCGCTTCACTACACCGTGACCAACGCGACTGGTACGTCGTCTGTCCCTGTGTCCTGTTGAGACCGCAAGTTCGTATTGACTTGTATTACTGTAGGTGGAGACGCGTTTGTGCACATCAATGGCGAGAAGCTGCGCGTGCGGGATCACAACGTCCGTGCCGGGTTGCACCACGTAGTGCCAATTTCGGTCGTTCTCCGGGACACGAACACCATCACTTTCTCGGTCGAGGCGGAGGATGAGGGCTTTGAGGCACATTTGGAGGGTATTGAGGTTCTCGATGGCACCGAAGAGGAGATCGAGGTCCAACTCTAGGCTCTAGTCGGGACGCACTGGCAGCCTGGTCGGATATCACAACTTACGCTTTGGAGTCTAGTGAGGTGTAGAGTGTATCAGAAAGCGAATATGACGGTGGAATGTTTCCTTGTTAGCTGAGCTTCAATGCGTACGTCCCCACCACAGCGGTCAAGCAACCGAAGCCTAATGGCGACATTTGCGACGAACACGATGAGCGCTGCGAGTCCCGCCCTGCTCCTTTTATGGAATGGCGGGAGCCACGTGGACGCTTCTACTGCTGACAAAGCCAGCGACATTTTGCAGAGAATATGAGCGCCTAACAACTTGTGCGCTGGAGGGATCTTTGCTGGTCTTTCCCCTCAAAAACTCCTTCGTCGCCGCCGTCGACGACGTTCATCTCCTTCGTTGATTTCTAGGCTCTCTGCCCATCATGATTCCGCTTACGCGCAGGAACGCAACCCGGGGAGCTAGCTTGCTGTCGTACACCCGCCAGAGTCTTCCTCGACCGGCTCGTCTCTACTCGACGCCGACCAAGAAGCTCAATGCCCAGGAGGCCCCTTCACTGTCGGGTTCCTCACCTTTGCCTGGGCAAGACTATCCCCCATATATGCCCCCAGGCTCGTCGACACAAAACATGAACGGCTTCCTACAAACCCGACCGGCGTACACGATCCTCCCAGCTCCCCTCCCGGACGACGTCGCAGGAAGCAGCCAACAATACATATTTGGGGACTCGGCAACAACAGACATCGTTGCCGCCATGGATGCGTGTCTCCACGGCCTGCACGACGTCCCTCGCGCAAAGGAGTTCTTCGAGCGGTTGCGCCAGACTCGTCCCGGTGACCCTGTGCTGTCGTCACGACTGTACAACCTCTTCCTGGAAGTGTACCTCGAACTCGCCACTTCCCGGGAGGAGGCGAATCGGAGCAACTGGCTGGAAGACGCATGGGCACTGTATAACGACATGGAGAGCGGACGGGACAAGGCCGTGCCCACACCGACCACGTACGCGGTCATGCTCCTCGCCTGGCTTCGTTTCAACCCCGACTCGTCTACCCCAGTCCACATCTCCGGCGCAGAGATTCACGACCCGGTCTCGCTCTTGCGGAACATCGTCAGCAGGGAGATTGCACCCTCGCTCGTCGTGTCGGACCACGTCTTCACTAACGACGAGGAGGCTACGGCGGCCATCAAGGCGTTGTCGAGAGCCGCGGTGCAGATGAACTTGACGAGCGTCGTGTCGGAGCTGGGTCTGGCGGAGGCCTTGGGCAGGCATATTGAAGACCCGCTTGCGGACGTTCCGGAGGTCGTTCCTGTCATTAAGTCGAGCAAGGTATGTTCTGAGGATGAAGACTCTTCTAGACATGCGCTGGATGTCCGGAAGGTCAATTATGACCGACAAGTCACGCAGACGTGCCCTATTACTCCTATTCAGAATACTGATGGAACGCTTTGCAGGGTGATTCAGTCGACATCGCACAGAGAGAAGACGGGACAATCACGCATGTACTCCCCCAGAAGGACATACCTGAAGGCGAGATCCCGTTCAACTTGGAGACGCTCCGACGGCACCTGTCCCAGGTAGTCCTCGCGCGGCGGGTATTGGCTGAAGACGTCGCACTCCGTCAGCGGCTATTGGAGCAGTCCGTGTATAATGTCGCGGTCGAGCGCATGAAGCACCACGCTGAAAAGCTGGACGCCCTCGGGTTGGGAGCCAAGGGCCTGAACTCGAACGACCTGAGGGCTTGGATGTGGGAGTGGCATCAGAAGCTCGAGGTGCGGATAAAAGCTGAGATTGAGAACCTCGTAACGGAGGAGCGGATCCTTGGTGCGTATTTGGTGCTCGGTTATCGGGTTTATGCGCTCTCGCTGACATCGGCGCAGCGCGCATGCGAGCGAGCAGTCATTTTCACAGGAAGAGAGAAGACCTCAACCTGAGTCCTTTCTTGCGCCTGCTCTCTCCCGAGAAGCTGTCACTTATCACGATCATGGAAGTCATGAATCTTCATGGCTCCGGGGGTGTGAACGACGGGATGAAGACTGCGCGTGCGCTGCTCTCAGTCGGGCGGGCGGTCGAGGCCGAATACAAGGCGGAGGTGTGCAAGAAGAACAAGATACAGGTGCCCATCCCGACTGCTTCGCCCCCACGTAACGGTGAAAGCGTCTTCACGCACGATGGGTATCGCGAATTGTATGCGCGTCGAGTCGCCGCTCGCAAGTACATGGAAGAGGCGGAGGAGTGGACGTCCGAGTGGTCGCAGTTGATCCGCGTGAAGGTCGGCAGCTTCCTCGTTGACTGGCTCATGGACGTTGCGACTGTTCGTCGGACCATGGTCGACCCCACCACAGGCGAGAGAATGTGAGCCAAAGCCACCATTTTAACTTCCCATACTGATGAACATGTTGGATCAGATCGGAAGAGCAGCCCGCATTCTCGCACTCGTACGAATATCTTCGTGGTCAGAGGCTCGGCGTGATCAAGTTCAACCCCGCTGTCGCGGAACGCATGTCCAAAGACCCGATCGCAGAGACACTGCATCCCCGTCATTTGCCTATGCTCGTCAAGCCCAAGCCGTGGCTCAGCGCCAACAACGGAGGATACATATACAACAGTTCGTCAGCGATGCGTTTCAAGGAGTCGCGCGAGCAAGAGATCTACCTCCGGCATGCGTCCGACGCGGGGCGGCTCGAGCTCGTGTTCGCCGGCCTGGACGTACTCGGGAGCACGCCGTGGCGGATTAACCGTCGTGTCTTCGACGTCGTCTTGCAGGTATGGAACTCTGGAGAGAAGTTCGCGAAGATCCCGCCTGCCGTACCCGACGAACCTGAGCCGGAAAGGCCAGAGAACATGGAGTTTGACAACAAGGCGAAGACAATCTACCTCGAACGGCAAAGGACGTGGCAACAGGCGAAGGCGGCGAACCACTCGGAGCGTTGCAGTGTCAACTACAAGGTCGAGATTGCTCGTGCTGTGAGTGTAGCGTGCTTGTTTAGCTTGCGTCAATGTCTGACTGCGTTTGTGGGCAGTTCCTCGGGGACACGTTCTACTTCCCGCACAACGTGGACTTCCGTGGGCGTGCGTACCCGATTCCGCCGCATTTGAGTCACATCGGTGACGATCTCAGTCGCGGTCTGCTCCTCTTCGACGAGACGAAGCCGCTCGGGGCGCGGGGCCTGCGATGGCTCAAGATCCATCTTGCGAACTTGTACGGGTACGACAAGGCGAACTTTGATGAGCGCGTCGAGTTCGTGCACGAGCACCTGGCGGACATCCGGGACAGCGCGGAGAACCCGCTCGACGGACGGCGGTGGTGGACGAAGGCGGACGACCCTTGGCAGTGTTTGGCGACGTGCATGGAGCTCACTGCCGCGCTGAACATGCCGAACCCGGAGGAGTACGAGTGCGGACTGCCCGTGCACCAGGACGGGACGTGTAACGGATTGCAGCACTATGCCGCGCTCGGCGGTGACGCGGAGGGCGCGGCGCAAGTGAACCTTGCTGCGGCCGATCGGCCGTCGGACGTGTACACCTACGTAGCGCAGATGGTCGAGGCCGCGATGGAAGCCGACCTTCAGAAAGGCGACGAGTATGCAAAGGCCCTCGCGGGCAAAGTGTCGCGTAAGGTCGTCAAGCAGACGGTGAGTTTGTCGAGTCTGATCTCGGACGTTCGTTGCCCGCGCCAGGCCCCAGAGCTGATGTTTCGTCGGGTGCAGGTCATGACCACCGTGTATGGCGTAACGTACATCGGGGCCCGAGAGCAGATCGAGAGGCAGTTGAGGGATCGTGGTGACATTGCGCCCGAGTTGTGCTGGCTCGGGGCGGCGTATCTGACGAAGAAGGTGCTCGCATCCATCGGAGATCTCTTCAAGGGCGCGAAAGAGATCCAGAACTGGCTCAACATGTGCGCACGGCTGATCGCGAAGGCGATCCCGCAAGACCGGCTGGTGCAATCGTTGACCGAGACACCGGCGACGAAGCGAGGGAAGCCGGTTAAGAAGACTATGCGCTGGAAGAAGGAACAGATGACGTCCGTTGTTTGGACGACGCCTCTTGGGCTGCCCATTGTGCAGCCTTACCGGGCGATCAAGCGGAAGCAGGTCATGACTGCGATGCAGTCCGTGTTTATCTCGGACCCGAGCGTGCCCTCGACGGTGAACTCGCAAAAGCAGGCGTCGGCGTTCCCGCCCAACTTCATCCACTCTCTCGATGCTACACACATGATGCTCACCGCGCTCGAGTGTCGCGCGCAGGGCTTGGCATTTGCATCGGTTCACGACTCGTACTGGACGCACCCTTGCGACATCGACCAGATGTCGACGATCATCCGTGAGACCTTCATCGCGCTCCACTCCTCGAACGTCCTCAAGGCGCTTCTGGATGAGGTGAGTCGTGTGCTGTTATATGCCGATGCTGGCGCTGACCGTCTGTTATGTACTTAGTTCAAGGAGCGGTATGCCGACTACAAGGTTCCTCTTGTCGCCCTCCGGGGCGCGGCGTTCAAGAAGCTGAACATCGACGCGGAGTCGCTCGGCATTGCGAAACAGGACATAGAGCTCCTTGAAAACGCTCCTGCGGAAGACGATGCCCTTGACTCCGACGCCGACGCCGCGCTCGAGGACGAGGATGGTGTCGCTCTCGCCGACGAGGCCGATACGGAGGCGAAGCCCAAGAAGAAGAAGCGGGCCGTACCCAAGCGAGGCCCGCTCGGGAAGGGTCACACAGAACAAGACGTTGAGGAGCGACTTGCTAACCAATTCGTGCAGCTTGTTGACCTCCTACCGCCGCTACCCGAGAAGGGCCACTTCGACGTGCAGACGATTAAGAACTCGCTGTACTTCTTCTCGTGAGGCCTCCTGACGATCTCCGCCATGGCGTCGCTCTCGTTCCGTCCACTCTCTGCTTGGATCTATGTTTGGTAATCCCAGGTTGTTCGTATCGCATCGCTGTGTCATCTGTCGTTCATTTGTCGCACCTCACGCAAAAGTCCTATGCCTCGCTTCACTGTCACGCTCATCATCCATCCCGGCATCCTTGCACCCTGGTTCGTCTTGTTTATACATAGCATTGTCAGTCCATCGATCATCGGTGGCAATGTACCTTATGCGCATTATAGTCACGTACACTCATACACACTACCTAGATTTCTGCACGAATGCATCACCCTCTGCTCTGCTTTCATATCTCAATTTACGCTTCACTCCAGGATCCAAGGTACTTCTGGTGAATGCCACGCATTCCTCGCTTCCTAGTGGAAGTAGTTCGTGGCATAGGGTGACACAGCGAGCCACGCTTCGTCGAGCACCTGCAGAACTTCTTCCGCTGTACCATGGTAAGCAAATATGATGAGCGCGAATGGATCGATGATACAGTCCGGTAGACTCACGCAATGGCCCTTTCTCCAAATCAACCAGGTTCTTCCCCAAGTCCGTCCATGGTCAACCTCATGTGCCAAAGGGAAGAGGGAAGTGATATGTTCACCTGTTCAATATGCTGCAGGCTAGACGCTCCGATGAGGACAGCATCCCCGTACTCGCGCTTCATCAGGCTGTGGTGGGAGATCCAGCGGAGTGCGATCTCAGCCATTTTCAAGTTGTGCTTCTGCGCGACGGCTTCGATCGAGGACAGGGCACGGAAGTAGGGCTCGTTCCAGTAGCGGGCGCGATAGTTCTATGCGGGATCAGGGAGTAGTGAAGTGAGTGAGCGCGGCAAAGTAATGGGCGAGAGCGGTTGGGATGTACCTTGCCTTGGCCTGCGTTGGGGTCGAAGCGGGAGCCTGGCTCGACCTGGTCTTGCAGGGAGCGGTATCTGCCGGTGAAGAATCCGCCGCCGACTGGAAGTTCCATTAAGACGATGTGTTAGCTTTCTGTCGTCGTGCGGTAACACAAGTAGGTGCGTTCTTACGTGGATTGAACTCGTAGAACGCGATTCCGAACTTGCGGAGGCAAGGGAAGAGCTCGGGCTCGACCTTCCTGTGGATCGCGTTGTAGATGCCCTGGTACGCCGTCGGCTGGATGAATCCGTTTGCCTTGCAGATGCCTACTATTTCCGCAACCTCCCAGCTGTAGATGACGGGTGTTCGTTTGAGTGCGTTCGAGTAGAGCGTCAGAGGGCTGGAGAGCTATTCTGCGACGAGTATGATCGACTTACGACATAAAGTTCGAGATCCCAAACCGCTTGAACTTTCCCTCCTTGTAGAGCTCGTTGACTGCTTTGAGGGTTACCTCATACGGTGTCGTGCGATCGGGGCCGTGGAGATACCACATATCGATCGAGCTTAACATGAACGGACACAGTCAGCGGGGGATCCACATGTACCACTAGGGCGCGGCATCATACGTACTCTGTCTGTAGGGCCTTTAGCTGAATGTCAAGGAACTTGCGAAGATCCTAATGACGAGCATAGCCAAGTAAGCCACGGTATGTAGAGCGCCATGACCAACATTCGATCACTCTGGACGCAGAAGGGGGTCAACTTACGTCGGGAGAGTGTGAGATGATTGTCCTGCCTGAGCCTTGCAGACGAGCATTGGACTACGGCGTTCACATTCAGTCGGGAAAAAGGCATCAATTGCTCTAGACGAGACCATTGCAACTCACCACGTTGGGATAAAGTTTGGTGTCCATGACAAGTTCACGCTTCTTCCAGTCGATCTTACCTAGGTACTCTTCACTCGTTCCTCCAGTGTACGTCCGAGCGGTATCGATCTGGCCTTTAAGCGTCAATTCACCAGAGTACGCGATGCAATGAATCTGTCCTATAGCACCTCGTAGTGCCCGTGGGCTTGGAAGATGTCCAAGATCGCCTCGACATCCTTGAGATCGTGGACGCGAGCTCCTGTAAATGAAGGAATCCAGTTGAGCGTGTCTCAAGCTATTGTTGAAATACCCACCTTCCTTCCCCGGCTCGCCAAACGTCATGGCACCCTGGAGGGAATCGGACGGTGAGGTACGGGATCAATGAAGTACAAATCCTCGGATACGCTTATGTTCTCTCCTTACCATGACAATGTTCAGAGCGCTCTTCTGCTTTTCACCGGGCATCGTACTAGTATGAAGGTCTCGCGAGAGGAGATGGTGGTAGACTTCAAGCCCAAGCTCACTCGCAGGAGCCGATGCCTTCCCGATAGCCGTTATTTATAACATGAATGTAGCGCTCGTGGCGATAACCCAAGGTCTGAGGCTCGGACCCCGTGGTCACAGCATATCCGCAAGTTCTCTCACCATTCAGTGTCGGCCATAGGACATGCGTTTGTGATTGGGTGTGATATCGAGATATCATGAATGACAACAACAAAAGGTGGCACGCTGCTCGTTGAACTCACGGCCCGGGCTTCCACGGCAGGCTGAAGAACGTCGTGAAAGAATCGTCTCGCGTGCCTCCCGGTACAGAGTATAGAGCACTCATGCTCCTACTTCCGTGGTCATGTCACCCCGCTGCCAGTATCCTCAGTGGAAGTAGTTGGTGGCGTAGGGCGAGACAGTGAGCCACGCCTCGTCAAGGACTTTCAGCACCTCCTCCGCTAATTTTCAACGTCCGTCAGTAACCAACCACAACCAGCGAGCTACGAGGGGGAGACGCACGAAGTGGCCCTTTCTCCAGGTCAATCAGGTTCTACCGCATACTCCTCAGTACCGACCCCGTGCGTTCCATCGTGCTGAAAGACGCTTACCTGCTCGATGTGCTTCACGCTCGACGCTCCGATGAGGACTGCGTCGCCGTATTCTCGCTTCATCAAGCTGTGGTGCGAGATCCAGCGGAGGGCGATCTCGGCCAGGGTCAAGTTGCGTTTCTCGGCGACAGCCTCGATCATGGAAAGCGCGCGGAAGTGGGGCTCGTTCCAGTAACGCGCCCTGTAAGCCTGCGAGTGTAGTCGTAAATCGTCGGTCGTTGAGAGGATGGTCATGATGAGAGGTCCCAGGAAGAAAGGATGCAGTACACGGGTCGGGCAGGGGGCAGCAGGGAGGTGGATTTAGAGAGAGACGCGAAGCGACGCACCTTACCGTGGCCCACGTTGGGGTCGAATCGGGAGCCCGGCTCGACTTGGTCCTGGAGGGAGCGGTACCTGCCCGTGAAGAACCCACCTCCGACTACAAAACGCCAGGAATAGCTTCACATCAGCAGGACATACGTGGTGATTGATAAAACGGTCCTCAGCGTACGGGGGTTGAACTCATAGAACGCGATTCCGAACTTGCGAAGGCAAGGGAAGAGCTCGGGCTCGACCTTCCTGTGGATAGCGTTGTAGATGCCCTGGTATACGGTCGGCTGGATGTACCCGTTCGCCTTACAGATGCCGACGATCTCCGCGACCTCCCATCTGCGTGCGTCCAGCATGCGTGAATAAAGCATGTCACAAAAATGCACTAGGGGTCTAGGACGTACGACATGTAATTCGAGATACCGAACCGCTTGAACTTGCCTTCTTTGTACAGGTCGTTGACCGTCTTGAGCGTGACCTCGTACGGCGTCTTGCGGTCAGGACCGTGTAGGTACCACATGTCGAGGCAGCTGATGCAAAGTGAGCAACATGTGACGTCAGGGACAACTTCTGAGCATACTCGGTGTTGAGGGCCTTGAGCGAGGCGTCCAAATGCTTGCGCAGGTCCTACAGTCACCAATGACACGAAACTCTGAGTCAGCGGATGGCCCTGTGGTCTGAGGGTCAATCGGACCTCCGGCGTGTGCGTGATACCATTCTGTCAAACACGTAAGAGCGCCTGTGAGAATTGTGATGTGTCGATATGAGGGCAGACGTGCCATAGGATATAGCTTGGTCTCCATGACCAATCCGCGTTTCTGCCAGTTAATCTTCCCGAGGTATTCTTCACTCGTACCTCCCGCATACACCCGCGCGGTGTCAACCTCATCGAAGGGTGGACATCAGCCGAGACCGTCGAGAGCAGGACAGAGGGCGACATCATACCTCGGTGTGCCCATGAGCTTGGAATATGTCCAGGATGGTCTCGACATCCTTCAAGTCATGAACGCGGGCACCTGTTGGCGGTGGCAGTTATATGAGTTTTGTCCGCGATGTCGTTGAACGCAACCCAGGTGTACACATACCAGCTTTACCTTCCTCGCCGAAGGTCATGGCGCCCTGGAAAAGTCACGATGATCAATTCCAACAGCAATCGCGAGGTCAATGAGCCTTGCGTACCATGACGATATTGAGCGCGCTCTTCTGCTGTACTTGGGCCATCGTGATGTTTATGTTTCAACAGGGATTTCAGGATGTGGTGAAGGCATAACCACTTTCCCTTGGCGCGTATATATACGGAGTCGTGCTTTGGACTGCCGATACGCGCCGAGATTGACCCACCCCAATGCCGAGAGGGGTGCACCGATTTCGCATTGACCGACCGGAGTGCGCACCATGCATCAACAGTGGATACCGAGAGACCGATCGGTGCGGGTAAGGGTACATACCCACGGCCACGGTCCTTCCCATGCACGAGTGTAAGCTGCCGAGTCTCTGTGCATAGCACAACGTTAGATTGGTGCATACCGCCTGCCAGCGTGGTTTGGATGCGAACTACGTAGGCCTCCTGTTTGCTATTGTCGGGTGCAAACCGCCCGTCCATATCGTCGTCCGAACATCTGGAGGCCGACTCACTGCATAGCCGTCTTACACCACGGGCAGAGTACTTGTGTTAGCATTCGACGTAGAGCGCGTAGTAGCATGGCTTGTGAACCACACTCACATTCGAAGGCATGAGCTGTGTAGCCCCATAACGTGATGTGTAACGGGGCCTGGTGCTTCTCTGCACCTCATCTGCGCCCGCGAAAGCCGTCTCACGCGTTGTAGAAATGCTCCTTCAGACAACTCGTTTCCGCACGAACTTGCTCCTAGTGATTGTCGGGCCCACGCGGGCTGGCCAGAGAATCCATACGCATTTCGACGATGCAAGACACTGCGCCAAGCTTCTCCAGTAGGAGAGCAGCTCCTTGCAGGTACGTCGACGTGCCATTCATAAGCGCCTTACTGAACTTGCTCTCACTCTCGATGTACCGAGGATGTACGTCATGAGGCGTGCCATAGCCCGGGGTAACATGAAACGTTGACGCGGTTGAGCCTGCAAGCACTGACTTGCGTTGCTATACGTACGCGACACGCTCTTGTGCGCAAGCCATGATGGACACCGTGCGTGGATCGAGAAACAAGAGCACACGAAGTGGATGTCCTTGTCCGCGGCGCGTGCATCTCTGTGGCAATGGAACGTGTAGTGACATATATGCGCGCTTTGGCCAAGATGGAGAGGCTTCAGATGTTACTTCTTCATAAGGATGCATCGATGCAAAGCGTGGCTACTGATACACAGAGCTCGTAAGCAGGATGTACTGTCAATCCCACAATTACGGTCCACAGATGAGGGATTAGTGACCACGCAAACTCAAGCCCGGCATCCGCTCACCTGTGGTTGTCTATCCATCACGACTCTGCCGAGCGCACCTCACGCCTTCTTAGGCGCATTCTGGTCAAGCTTGTCGTGCTCCTTCTGCAGTGCCTCCTACAGTAGGAGTTGAGAGACGCAGTCGAGCAGATGCAGGTAACAAAAAACGCACGAGCTCAGCCTTCTTGTCCGCAATCTGCCCGGGGTGACTGCGTCAGCGTATACCTCCAGGCATTGAATGCACGAAAGGCGACGTACCTGCTTCCTCAACTTCTCAATCTGCTCCTTCTCGTGCTGGCGGGCGTACTGATCTGCACCGCACAGTCAAACCTCAGGCGTCTAGAGAGCTGCATGGGTGTTCTCAAACCTTCGTGAGCCTTCTCCTTCTTGCTGTTTGGCGAAGGCCGATACGTGAGCACTTTGCGTGCGCCAGCGCAAATGCACACACTCACTTGAACGCGTTTTCGGAGTAGAACCGTGCTGCGACGGGGGTCATGGCAGCGCGGGGCGCACGAGCAACAGACCGAGCAGCAATCCTGGCAAGCATGATGATAGTGAAGTTGGTCAAAAGTGGTGGTGGTGGGGAGAAATGGAGTGCGAGCAGGTTGGACAGGACTTATGTACGGCAGTGACGCGCGGGCGTTGGGCGAGACCAGACAGGCGCCGGAATGGCTCGCGTCTGGCCGGCAGACCCGTACCGAGACCTACCGAGGCCACTGGGTCACACCCGCGCTGTCACGTCACGCCCAACACTCTTCTGCATCGACCATGTCGTCCGCTGTCCTCAGGCAGGCCTCTATTGCCGTGCGTCTCTCCTCCTCCTCCTGCCGTTTTGATCTGGGGTCAACGAGATGGATGCTCATGTGCTGACGATGGCGTCGTGAACAGGCTCGTGCGGTCTCGCGTTCGTGCGCGTTCTCGACCTCTGCGGTCGCACGGAAAGGTGCGTGCAGTTGAGATATGACGACTGCGTGGCAGGTCTGACCTACCTTTCTCTCGCCCTACCGTGGTGGTTTGGTCGGAACAGACCTCGTTCAGGACCTCTACCTCAAGGAACTGAAGGCGTACAAGCCCCCACCGCCGGTACGTGTTCCGTCTTCGGCCGAAGCAACCGCGACCCAAGCCCTCCCTCCACCATTTGTGGCTGTTTCCTGATATTCGCGTGTCTTGCAACAGCCCAAGGACGCACACGTCGGTGTCGTCAAGTCCTACTCCCTCCCCCCTGCGCCCCAGGCCCCGACCCTCCCCGCCGACCTCGCAGGAGAGCTCTCCGCATGGGACGCTGCTGAACCGACTTTTGCTGCCTCGTCGACCCCTGCCGCTGAGGGCGAGTCGGCTGCTCCGACTGGCGCGGACCAGTTCCTCGCTTTCCTCGAGGCGGACGAGCCCAAGGCCGAGGCGCACCACTAGATGTAGCTTTTAGAGTGGGGAAGGAGAAGAAAATGTTCGCTAGCGGAATGGAGACGGTGTAATACATTCCCTGGTTCTTCCCATCGTCGTCTTTGCTGCAGGTTTCCGACAAGGTATGATACATGGTAAGTACAACAGTTATCACAGGATATGCGGTCGACGACTATGTACCGTTCCTCTGGTCCCAAGACGCAATGCTTTCCGCCATGGCTTCGGGGGTCGGTTTTGCGGCCACGACATCCACTCGCATCCCCATCTCCGACTCCAGAAACGAAGCCGTCGTCGGCCCGATGGCCGCGAAACGACAACGCCGCCGCTGGCCTGCTCCTTCCATCACTGTAGCAACCTCCTGCCCCTCGTCCGCCTTCACAGGAATGTCAAAGTGCTGAGCCAAGATGGGAAGGACGTGCCTCGCCGAGCTCGGTGCAAAGTGCACGATCCACCAGTCTTCGTCTGTCTCGGACCGTGAGGGTCCCTCTCCATCGTGCGCACGCACTTGAAGCGCGTGCTCGAGGTCCTCTGCGACTCGCGAAGAGCCCTGCGTCGCATACACCTGCAGGCTCTCGAGCTCTATCCCGCCCTCGCGCAGGATGGCGGGGAGCGTGTCGCGGTTCTTGTCGCCTGTGAGATAGAGCAGTGTCTTGCCGCTCCCCCCAGTCGCGGACTCATCCGTGGCCGCGCTCGAGTCGCGCGCGAGGTCGGCGAGGATGAACCGGGCGAGCTTGTCGCTCGTGCCGGACTCTGCGCCGCCGCGGATGTCGAGCGGCGTGTGTCGTGAGGGCGGGATGGATGCGAGCGCGGTCGCGGTCGCGGCACCGACGGCGTAGAAGGGCACCGTGGACCAACCTGAGACGGCCGCTTTCATGTGAGAACAAGGGTGCCAGATGGGTTGTATGCGCACCGGTCTCTCCCTTTGCGTTCAGAGACTCCGCCCGTGGGTCGTTGACCTGTCCGACGGCGGCGCGCCACGCCTCGCACGCACGGCCGCTCGTGACGACCACCCCGGCGTAGAGTCCGCGAGGGCCGCGGTGGACGAACTCGGCGAGTTGCTGGACGTTCGTGAGGACCGTCTCGAGCACGGGGATCGAGAGTGCTTGGTAGCTCCGCGCTCGGAAGGCTGCTCCGTATTTGTCGGGGCCGCTGCTACCGCTGGCGTCGTCGCTGGGCGAGCGGAGGAGGAGGAGGACGGGGGATCCGGGTGGCATAGACTCGATGAGTGGATTGACAGGTCTAAGGGCGGTGAGTTTGTAGTCTGCAGCGGTGTTTTCGGCCTCAGAGAATACGGCCGGCGCTGTCGTCGTCGTCGCGGAGGCCTGGGCGGTGGACGAGAGGGTGGTGGTCCATCGTGTACAAGCGCATGCAGGTGCGGGGAGAAGGTTTTGGGCGACGTCGTGAGCGCGAGAGCGGAGGCCCGGACGCGTGGGAGGCGGATGAGATCATCGTCGCGAATCGCGTGCCCAGCGCCGAGCGCGTCTTCGTGTTCACCGCGTTCGCGTCCGTAGTGACTCCTGACCTCGTGTTTCGATACAGACTCAGGTCAGACGATCCGCTGTTGCACCTGGACGCGTAGTCTCGCTGCCCTCGTCTTGGTTGTCTTTCGTCTCTCCCAAGCCCTCCTCACTCAAAGATGTCGAAAAAGGAAAACCCGGTGCACTCGCTCATCGCGGGGACCACCGCCGGTGCGGTCGAAGCGTCGGTGCTCGCATCCTCAGATATGCGGGTCGGACGGCTCACGAGTGCTCCCCCTCCAGCTTCATCACGTACCCGACCGAGTTCGTGAAGACCCGGTCGCAATTTGGCGGGAAGGCGAGTCTTGCTCTCCCCCGCGCGGGTCCATGTGCATTGTGCCGACTTCTCACACGGGAGCCACCACCGACGACAGAGAGAGAGCCCGCTTGCGATCATAAAGACAACCTTGCAGACAAAGGGCGTGTCGGGACTGTACTCGGGATGCATGGCGTTGGTCATCGGTACGTCCTCCCAGTTATCACTATGCTATCCTCGGCCTTCATATGACCCCCTACCCTCTCTCTCTCCAAGGCAACTCCGTCAAAGCAGGCGTCCGGTTCGTGTCCTACGACCACTTCAAGCACGCACTCGCAGACGCCGAGGTGAGCCCGTCCGCCCGCCCCGCCCCGCCCCGCCCCCGCAGAAACGCCAGAGCTGACGACGCGCGCCGACGTGGATGAGGGCAAAGTCTCCCCGCCAAGAAGCCTCCTTGCCGGCCTCGGTGCGGGCATGATGGAGGCCGTCTTCGCCGTGACGCCCTCAGAGACGATCAAGTGCGTGCATGGAGCCCGCTCTCGTGCGCACCGGGGCGGCTGATCGAGTCGTCGTCGTCGTCACTCGCAGAACGAAACTGATCGACGACGCGAAGAGCCCGAACCCGCGGTTCCGGGGGCTCGTGCACGGCACCGCGTGCATCGTTCGCGAAGAGGGTCTGCGTGGTGTCTACCGCGGTCTCTTCCCCGTCGTACGTCTGTCTTCGCTCGTGGTCTGCGACTCCTTGTCTTTCTGACCCCATGCATTCGGGCGTCGGCCCCTCCCAGATGATGCGACAAGGTCTGCGTACCCTAACTCCGAACCCAGTCTAGCACCCGTCTGACCGTAGAGCCCAGGCGCGAACTCGGCGGTGCGCTTCACCACATACACCACCCTCAAGCAGCTCGTCCAGGGCCACTCCCGTGGCGGCCAGCCGCCCTCGAGCCTCATGACGTTCGGCATCGGCGCCGTCGCCGGGCTCGTCACCGTATACACGACGATGCCCCTAGAGTGCGTCCCGCCCCCTCGCTCCTCCGGCTTGCCCCACTCATCCTCCGTGTGAACCAAATCGACAGCGTCATCAAAACGCGCATGCAGAGCCTGGAGGCCCGTCAGGCGTACCGCAACTCGTTCCACTGCGCGTACAGGATCTTCACAGAAGAGGGCCTCCTGCGATTCTGGACGGGGACGACCCCGCGGCTGGCGCGGCTGGTGGTACGTGGGCGTTCCTCTACCCGTCGGTCGTCCCTGCTCTTCTCCTTCCAGTGCTCACGGCGATTCCGTGTCCTGACAGCTGAGCGGGGGGATCGTGTTCACTGTCTACGAGAACGTCATCAAACTCATCGGCAGCGGCCGCGCAGCATGAGGTGCAGATGGATGGATAGGCTTAGACGCAACTACTACTCACATTGCCCGGGATGCGCACGACGAGAAGAATTGAGTGTGAGCACGGGCGGAGTCGATCTTGGCGAGGAGTTTGGTGGGAACGTGCAGGCCGTCCGAGGATCCGAGTCGACTTTGGACTCGGGACTGCAGTGCTTGTAACTCATACGAACTGTTTCGACTCTCGAGCGAGCGAGGAGCGCAATTCCATGCGCGCGAGCATGTGTGCACGTAGACCAAAGGCTACGAGAGAACGTGCGTGTGCTATGAACAAAGCGCTGGCTACTACAGTTCGGTGGATACGTTATGAAGTCGTAAAGTGTCTCTCGTGAGCGAACGAGAAAAAAAAGAGCATCAGAGCGCATGAACGTCAACGTTCACAGCGGACCCAAAGCCCGCGTGTGGAGGGAAAGAACGGACGGAATCGGCCTCGAGAGTCAACGAGACGGGCGTCCACGGCCCACACGATGTACGAGAAGCGGCCTCTCCGTCGCCGGACTCGTCAATCGCTCTCTAGGTGTGGCGGCGGCTCTCGCGCTCAGTAGCGGTTCCGCCGGAAGGTGTCCTTCCAGGAGTAGCTGGTGGCGCCGGCGAGGCGGTCGCGCCTCCGGCCGAAGCAGACGGTGCAGCCTGCGAAGCAGAGGAGGAGGAAGGCGACGAACGTCATCCAGAATCCTGCGGGGAGCGTCAGCATGCTGTCTTTGGCGAGTAGACGCGGACGAGTGTAGAGACAGTGCCGGGTCACCACGGTCTGGATGCTGGGCCGAACGGGTGGGATTCCTTGGAGCGGAGAAGGAAGAAAGGAAGAGGACTGACCGGGTGCGGTGTCGGTGTTGGAGCCGACGTTGCTGAGCTTGCCCATCTGGTGTTTGACGTACGCGTAGAGGGCGATGTCGACGGCGAAGGCGATGAGGGTGAGGACGGCGGCGAGGAAGGAGGCGAGGGAGGCGAGGAGGGTGAAGGTGACGTGGGTAGAGAGGGAGAGGAGGAACGCGATGAACGTCACACCCGTGGCTGTATGCAGGGGTATTGTCAGTGGCCGAGAGAGGCTGGGGCGAAGAGCGGGGGACAGACCGACTGCGTGGATGGCGAGGCCGCGTGTCCAGGAGGGGCCGATGGTGACGAAGCCCTGTCGTTGGGAGTCGTAGAGGGTGGTCGAGTAGGCGTTGTGGGCGGAGGTGCAGAGGCGGTTTCCGGTGTTTTCGTACGAGCATGAGGCCCTGCGCGAGGTCAGGGATGGTGAGTGCTCGACGATGTAGAGACATACCAGCTGCCGAACTGGATAGAGAGTCAGTGCCAGACTGAGAGAGGCTGGAAGAATGCGCTCACTCTTATTTCGCTGATCGCGTTGGTGTCTGCGCCGACGGTGGGGCTGCCATTCTTGAAGTGGACGCGGGCGATGTCGATGGCGGTGATGTAGGGGAGAGAGATGGAGACGAGGAAGAGGAGGACGAAGGCGGAGAAGAGGAAGATGACGCCTGGGATGTGGAAGACGCGAGGCATGGTGGGCACCGATGGAGATCGTCGAGGGCTATCTCCACGCGTGACGGGGCTTATGAGGACGGACGGACGGTGCACGCGACGGCGGTGACGAGTGTGCGTGTCGACGTCCAGCGCGCGACGACCTCGCCTCGCGTGATGCCCCACTCGCACCTGAGCTGAGCTTGGCCATGACGCGCAGACACGCCCCACGTGATCGTCCCCTTGTTGAGAGATCGGATCGTGTCACACACTCGTCCTTGTCCTCGACCGCCATCTCCTCCCGCGCGTCTCCCACCCAAGCGGCCTCCACACGCGTCCTCCAACAGCCCCCACGCGTACCATGCCGTCCCCCAAGAAGACCGGGGGCAAGTCCAAGGCCGCCCCTGCAGCAGCGCCAGACACCCCCGCCGCCCCCACACAGCGCACGCTCCAGACGCGTAGCCAGAAAGCCGGTCTCCAGGTATGTCCTCCTCTCCCCGCGTCCGTCTCTCGCCGTTCCCTCAAACTCCCCTGTGATGCACTGCTCACGCTCCCACCATCCCCCCGCGCCCCACAGTTCCCCGTCGGCCGTATCCACAGGTACCTCAAGCAGCGCACGCAGCACAACGTCCGCATAGGCGCAAAAGCAGCCGTCTACACCTCCGCCATCCTCGAGTACCTCACCGCCGAGGTCCTCGAGCTCGCCGGTGCGCCATTCCCTCTCTCACCCCAGCGCTCTGTGTGCGGTAATCCGAGGCTGATCGGCGACACCCCTGACATGCAGGTAACGCGTCAAAGGACCTGCGCGTGAAGCGCATCACCCCCCGCCATCTCCAGCTTGCCATCCGCGGCGACGAGGAGCTCGACACCCTCGTCCGCGCCACCATCGCCGGTGGAGGTACGTCCTACTCTCGCCCCGAGTCTCCCCTCACGTGCCCACTCGCAATCACAGGTGTCCTGCCGTTCATCCACAAGAGTCTTACGCAGGGAAAGCAAAAGAAGGGAGAGCAGCCTGCGCAATGAGCAAACGTATCTTCTCTTCCCGTGTTCGCACTTCTTGTTATTGGAAGACTACTGCTTGCTTCCTTTCCCCTCCGGACGCCGCTTTCTTGTGTGTTTGTCCCCCTGTATTATATGCCATGTATGTGTGCGATGTACACCGATGTTTCGATGACGAGATTTCCGCTGGCCGACACCGCTAAGACCGGCAGACAGTGAGTGGCGGAATGCATACAATCTACTGACGTTGTCGCAAAAGGATCTCGCCCCGAGTTCACGAGCATATGATACAGTCCATTAACGGTGTGTGCTACTGATACAACTATCGTCCCTTCTTGCTTTGATGCTGACCTCCCCTCGACTGAGGCAAACTAGCACGACCCTAGCGCAAACACTCAGTCGTGCGGGGCACGCGCCTGGCCCTGCACGGCCATCTTCCCTCCCGCCTCGCGCAGCTCGCCCTTTTCATGCATCTCAGGCTTGCTCATCAGCTTCCCCGCGACCTGCACCAACGCCACCCAGCGTCAGCGATATTCGCGAGCCCTCGACCCGCTCAACGAAAACGCACCTTCTGAGTCTTCCCAATCATCTTGTCCGTCATCTTCGCATGGCCTTCAGGCAAGTTCGGGTTCCCGCCAACGGCGACGCCGCCTGTTCACCCCCCGAAAAGAAACCAACGTCAGCGTCCCATCCCGCTCGCCCGTGGTACGTTCAAACTCTGAGACGACACGCACTACGGTGGCGGGAATAACTCCTCGGGCGGTTAATAACCATGTTATTAACCTGAGGCAGGATCCCCCCGAGTTAGTAACGGGTTAATAACAGTTAATAACATGGGCGCTTATGCTATCAGGCTAAGCTGGTATGGCTGAGGCGCAGGCTGCTTTCCCTAGAATCCTCAACCTCCATCTGAAGCAGTGATCAATGACCAGTGTATCAATCTGACTGTAGCTCTATATTTGCAGAAATTTTACAGCTGGGTTGATGAAGTTTGGCTCTCTAATTGTTGCGCGAGCGACCCGGGAGTCTGGGCAATCTAGTCGGCGCTCAGGGTGACCCATAGTCTGACGGTGTTTTGAGAAGGACGTCGTACCTGAGCTTGAGTTCCCTCGCAATCTACTAGAAAACAGGTGTCACCCGCTGCCAATTGTGGACTGACTATCACAAGATGACTGGCAGCACAGACGAATCATTCGAGCCTGGTAGTGTGCAAGCGCCTGTAGAAGCGCTAAGTTAGTAACGGGTGCAAAACCCGGACCGAGTTATTAACGTGTTATTAACGCATGTTAATAACGTTGTTATTAACATTTGTTAAGAACTAGGCAGTTATTCCCGCCACCGTAACACGCACCCTGCTCGGTCGGCTCGACGCCCATCGGCCTCTCCTCATTGAACGCCGTCCTCCCCTGCCCCTGTCCCTGCCCGCGCGCCCCGCCGTCAGCCCAATCCTGGTGAGGCTCGGGGCCCGTCGAGGCGTGCTGCCCGCCCGCGACGACGGCGCGCGTGTCCGTGCCCGCGCCGTACGCGCGCTCGTTCCGGCTCGCGTTCTTCGCGTCCCACACGCGCGGGTCCTCGGTCACGTCCGTGCTGTAGTCTGTCGATGCTTGGGAGGCGGCGCCGCGCGCGCCGGGGAGGACGTCCGAGGATCTGTGGACGTGGTGCGTCGGTGGGGGCTGGGTCGTGAAGGTGGTGGCGGCTGAGGGAGGGTTGGAGGATGGGGATTGCGACATGGTGCGTGGTTGGTGTCCGGGAGTTGGTGGGTGGTGGGTTGGTGTCTGTGCGTGTGGGTGAAGGTGGGTTGGTTGGTTTCTGTGAGGGGTTGTAGGACGAGCCTCGAGGGGTTTATATGCATCCTGGGTGGCGACGAAGGGAGTGGGAGGGAGTGGGGGTGACGTCAGGTCCCTAGAGTCGGCGCGCCGCTCGCTGCGGGCGAGTGGAACTGGGTGGGGTGGCGGTCGTAACGACGTCGTCTCGTGTGTTGGGAACAGGTGGGTAGCCTTTGCTGGCGTCTCGCTCAGAGTTTGTGTGTCCCAGTCGCTCAGGGCTGGTTACGTCATCATCGACGGGTGGCGGTGCTGCTCGTTCTTTCTTACTGACACTGACAACCCATTATTACTGTAGCCACGTAGCCAGGACACAACGGGTGGCATTCGCCCGTACCACCCCACAGATATGCCCGGAATATGGCCATAGCTGGTCGTCGTCTCCAGTCACCATCATATTCCGGACCAGCATATCCCGGGGCCCTTTCGTCATTACCCACTAACGCTTCTGAGCACAGAGTACGAAGGCACCAAGCCTCGATAATCGGGTCGTCTCGTGCCCATATTTCCGTCCGGAATATGGTAATAATACGTGACCACCATGAGCATATTTCGGACGTGTCCTGCTCGGCGGTACGGGCCAATCCCCATCTTGGCTCAGGCTGCAGCCAGGGATCGTTGGGCTATGAACCGAAGATGCTACAGTCAATGCCTGAGCATGCCCTTAGTCCTTCTGTCTCTACTCGACTGATCCCCGTATTCTCAGGCATCGCAGTAGAGCACCCAAAAGCCGGGCTGAAGGCTCTACTTCTTGAGAGGTGACCGCGACGCCTGCGGGGTCAATGTCAATCCCTCCTTGCGACCATACGCGTGTGTGGCCGGTGAGCCCTCTGGTCAGTGCTGCCGCTCATGTAAAATGATCATCGACGATGACTGTATGTCCGACGTTCAGCCCTGCTCCCCACCACGCCAGGCGTCACCGGATCGATTGATGGCTCTTCAGTACGTATGACTCGACCCGGCACCGGGAGCCGTTCGTGGTGCGCAACATCAGAAGTCGGGGTCGGTCCCTCTAAGCGCCTCCGTACGTCCGACGGGGTTGACCAAGCATACGTGATGCGACCTGACCGTGGCGTGAAGTGGGTTGGTATTGGATTGCACAGCATCCAAGATGCTGGACAGGTGCATAACCGTGATCGCTGTCGCACACAGACGCACACATCACAGAACGACGCAGATCTTCGCGAGTCGCCGTCGGCCTCGCGGTGACTCACATTACGGTATTTGCCTAACCGCCAGCGACTTCACCCCGCCCGAGGCGCGCGATTCGGAGCTGCCCTTGGGCCTCAGAAGCAGCAACGGGTTCACGCCCAGCGAAAGAGCCTCAGAAGCCGTGACCAGTCAGCATATCGTATTCGGATACCCCGGTATCGGACATTGGAGACAACGCACGAGAGCGCAACTCGAGCTCGAGGACGTTGAGGGACTCTGGCGGAGTCCGCCTTCGCCATGAGTATTTAAGGGGCCCCTCAGACGGAACCCACTCGCCAGCTACTCACCGTCCAACACCGACACCGACAGCGACCCCACCGTCCAACACCAACATCGCCACCTCAGACACTACCCACATGTCGACCATGCAGAAAGCCCTCGTCAAGCCCACCTCGGACGCCCCGCCCGAAGTCCGGCTGGTGCCCATCCCGGAGCCCGCCGCGGACCAGGTGCTCGTGAAGCTCGTCACGACCGCGCTCATGCCCGCGGACTGGAAGATCCCCGCGTTCGGGATATACCCGGCGGACGAGTACCCGATCGTGTTCGGGTACGACGGGGCGGGCGTCGTCGAGCGCGTCGGGGACCAGGTCGACCCGGGGGCGTTCAAGAAGGGAGATCGTGTGTGAGTGTCGGGCTCGGAGACTCGAGGCTCAAGGATCAGAGCCCGACGGCTGCTAACGGGTGTGTGACCGAGCGCAGCATCGTCCAAGGATGGGACGTGGACGGCAACTGGGGCAAGAAGACGCACGGCACGTTCCAAGAGTACCTCGCCGCCCCTGCAGACGTCGTAGCCAAGGTGAGCGGCGTCCGACCCGCCTACCACCGCCGGTGCTCACTCCCTCCCTCTGCTGCAGATCCCGGACTTTATCACGTTCGAGGAAGGCGCGACGCTCTTCTCGGGCATCGCCACGATCGCAAACTCGCTCTACGCCCACATGCCCGGCACCGAGTCCCTCCAGTTCCCGCCGCCCTGGGAGGCCGGCGGCGTCGGCGCATGCGCCGGCAAGTCCTTCCTCGTCGTCGGCGGGTCGTCCCAGATCGGCCAATTCGGTGAGTGTCATCCCTCCATCCCAGTGAGTCTCCACCCACAGACAGATCGCTGACGCCGCGGCCTCTTGCGACGCCCCTTCGACGTCAACAGCGATCCAGTTCGCGAACCTCTCCGGGTTCAACCCGATCATCGCCACCGCCTCCCCGCGGCACACCCAAACGCTGACCGAGCTCGGGGCGACGCACGTCCTCGACCGCTCCCTCCCCCCCGCCCAGATCCTCGCCCAAGTGCACGCGATCCTCGGCCCGAGCGGGAAGAGCAACGCTAGCAGCGGCGGCACGGGGGTCGACGTCGCCTACGACGCCATCACGGACCGCGACACGCTCGCGCTCGCCGTCTCCGCCCTCAAGCCGGGCGCGGAAGGCGGCCGGCTCGTGTTCGTCCTCGACGCGGCTGCGATCGTCGCGGACCTGCCCGAGGCGCGTGACAAGGGCCTATTGGACACTGCGGTGAGGGCGCGCGGGCTGCAGTCGTTGCAGATGAACCGGGGGGCGCTCGCCGGGCTTTGGGCCAAGCTGGGCGAGTTTTTGGAGAAGGGCTGGATCAAGGTGAGTGTGGCTGTGCATGGGTGGTGGGGTGGTGAATGAGTGTCTCATGCCGTGCGTGTTTGGCTTTGTAGCCGACCAAGTACGAGATCCTCCCGGGAGGACTGCGCGGGATCCCGGGCGGGCTGGAGCGGCTGCGGAAGAACGAGGTTAGCGGCGTCAAGCTTGTCGCTCGTCTTGCGGATACCGCTTGATGAGTCGGCATGGGCTATCCTGCGAATGGTAGAGACGGAAGTAGAGGCGGAGGAGGAGAGAAGAAGATGAGATCATGGTAATCTAGAATGGTGCTTCCGTACTGAAACCCTGTTGGACACAGCAATTGGACGTAGAGTGTTTCGCTGCACCACCATACACTCGTACGGAGTGCGAGCTCAGGCGAAGACATCGTCGCTAGTCACATTCATCGTGATGCTTGGTCCTTCACACAAAGCTGTTTTTCTCGTCCAATGGCTCTTCAGACAGGCGGAACAAGTTGCAAACACCGACGAAATTCGTATACGTGACGTCCTTCAAGCGACCAAGTACATGTGCAATCCAAGAAACAACGGGGTACTGTTACAATCACGTCAGGTGCACGTATTCCTGCTGAACCTGTCCTGCATCGTAGTATATGACGTTCCGACTGTCAAGATCCTCAGCGCGTAAGTCCCCGGCATCGAAAGGAATGGTTTTAGCACCAGCAACAAACGAACAACGCAGAGACACAGGAATGTCCTCCTCATCACATTCAGCCTGCGGCTGTTGGAGGCCAATGATGCAAGGGCCGCCATCCTCCAACGGACGGCCTCCGCCTAGTAGCAGACAGTCAGCCACATACTGGGACCCGGGAGACTGATCGGGAGACGATGTGACTTCTGGTGGATCAGGTATGACCACATAGAGATAGCGTTCTGACGTCGCGCTCGCCACGGTGGGGTCCTTTAGGATGAATGCAGCCAACTTTTGAGAGCGGCCACCCTCGGTTAGCATACTCCGGTATGGAGCTGGCGAATCGTCGAGCTCCTTGCGATATGAGGCAAAGTCGACAAGGTAGGGTTGTCGCAACGGGACAACAACATACCAGCCTCTAAGACCATCCATCGTACAGATTGCGGGGTTGTCGTCGTTGAGGGGGATCTCTGTCAGTATTCCCTCTGCCAGGGAGTGCGGTGCCCATCGGAAGTGCGGCAAGCTGAGGGTCCTGCATCCAGAGCTGACGAGCGTGAGGTTCCTGGGTATCCTCCCCAGCTGCACAAGACACTCCCGCATCCGTCTTTCGGCTACGTATTTGCTTGCCTCGGACTCGTCATCGACTCCATGGGGTTTTTGGATTGCGATTAATGGGGAGATCTTGAGCGGCAAGAGACTAGACACTGCAATGATTTCGTCCTCGGGATGTGAGGTCTGCCTCCCGCACAGCGACTCAATGACGTATGGCAAGGTATAGTGCGTTGACTTGGGGTCGGTGTGAACGTCGCGAATGAGGCGGGAGAACAGTGGGAAGACCGAGACCAATTGGTCCACGGCAAACCAGGCAATATCATCGACTCCAGGATGACCTGCAAACCCCATGGCTTCCGGTGTCAGAGGGCTCAGGTTGGTGTAGGCAGTGAAGTCAAAGAGAGTGTCAGAGAACTCGAACACCAGCCTCTCTGCCAACATGGCCTCCTGCAGCGTCCACACACGTCGCATCCAGGGCGACAGATAGATCCGGAGGAAGATCTCCTGCAGCGACTCGACGGTGCGCGAGTCGATCAGCCTCTTCGCGCACATCGCGCGCACACTTGCGTCAATGACCAGGACAGTGTCAGCCTCTTTGTAAGTCTGACCCATGAGTTTGATCGCTTTCGTTCGAAGGGCTTTCTCTCGTGGGATGCAGATGGAGTCAAGCCAGAACGCCCCGTTCGGTACCAATTTGCATGCGTATGCGGCAATACGCGCGACCTGGCACACCGGTAGCCCCTCCTCCGATGTACTGCCCAATCCATCCGACCACACGTGAGAGATCGCAATGTACGGACCCCTCGGTCGACCGACGTACACGCAGAACTGGCGCGTATCCCGAAGTGTCGAGGACGACCACAGGGATGCCACCTGTTTGAAGGATAAACCGGATGGGGCCCATCGGTGGCCTGATGGCGTTCACAGCGCCGCAACGGCAAGGTGGTGGGTAATGACGGGGAGGATATGGTTTGGAGTTATCAATGGTAGACAAGGTGCATATTGAGTTGGTACAGGCCTTGTGCTCGTCAACGTGATTCTGAATGTATGGTGGAAGTTGGGAGAATATGGATTGGATGCGGGGGTTTTCGTTGAATGGAAAGGGTCGATAGAGGGAGTATGTGCACCACCCTGAACGCACCATATTGGCTTGAATCCAGCCTGGAAGGATCTTGGAGCAGAGGGGCCCCTGGAGGAGGTCTGACGAATGGAGAAGCTCCATCAGGCTCTTCATCTCGTCAACGTCCGGCCAAACTGAGCATGAAACCCCACAAACAGCGAAGATGAAGAACAACAAGCAGCAAGAGATATCCCCAACTGGAACATGGAGCGATACACTCCGGTCGCCTCGCAGTTTGCGATGGCGGGGGGTGAGGTAGTGTGCGAAACCCATGTCCATCTCGAAAACCCCTAGAGCATCCCGCAAGACGCTCGCCACCTGGCGTCCACGGGATAAGCGTGTCTCCTCGTCCGGCCAGGAATAGGTTCGCATATAGTCTCGCCATATGCGCATGAGCCGTACCGCATGGAGGCCCGACACTACTAAATTCCGTCCGCAGATTGGTCGGGCGGGCGTGATCAGGAGGGTCTCCTCTGGTATATGGACGCCTGTGACCGCCTCGAGGAGACCGAAAGTGCCGCAGCTGGTGAATTCTCCAAGGCGGAATCTTTCCTGGCGCATAGGTGACGCATGAGGGGAGCGATTACGTCGGAGGTCGGAGTAGGATTTGAAATCGGAGCTGACGGCAAAGCCGTCATGGGGATGATTAAACCAGGGAACGTCGAATGGGCGGGGTATGTCGAACATGGAAGGGCCCACTAGACGTTCGGGCTGGCCATCCTGGCCGACTTTCTCGAGCTCTAGCTTCGTGGGCACCTTGAAACCCGACGTATCTGTGTCAACGCAACGCTTTCAGTAGTTATAGCAGTGACAAGAATAGGATGGAGTCTTACTTGGAAGGACAGACTCCTCCTTCCGATACGCCCTTTTCCTCCGATGACGCCGTGGCACAACGGATAAAATAGCGAACAGGGTCATGATGGATAGCGGGAGTATGGTGGACAATGGGGGTATGGTGAACAACGGGAGTATGGTGGACAATGGGAGTATAGTGGATAACTTGACCGGGAGTAAGGTAGACAACGGGAATATGGCGGACAATGGGAGCACGATGGAGAACAAGTACTCGATAGATAACAACAGGGCCAAGAAGATCATGAGCAGATTAGGCCGTCGTCTCTTTGTTGCCGTGTTACGCGAGACCTGCATGTCGTCGGCGGTTGGTAGTTACTGGTTAGCGAACAACAGTGAATAGGCTGAATCCGAAGTAACAAACACACCAAAGAAGCTGCTATATCGGCATGTTGGGTGTTCGGTGCTCTCTCAACCACATCCTTCATCCAATTTCCTCCACCAGCTACATTGGAGGCCCATGCAATGTCCTCGGATTGTTGAGCAACAGCGATGGGTGTCGAGACCGTGGCAGCATCCCCAGCGTCGTGCTCTTCAGTACGTTCGCCATCGGGCATTGTGGCTTCTATGAGGTTGTAGGAATGGATGGATTCTAACAGCTTTAGGGGCGTGTTGGTTTATGAGAAGCGCGAGGAGAGACAGGTCTCACCGTCAGTTGTAGTGAGCGAGGATGAGGCAAAAAGTTGGAGAGAGTGGTCTTTAGCTCTTGCTCGGACCGGCGGTGTACTGAAACTACTAAATTCACCATGCGGCATCAGCCTGATCGCAAAGGTCTCATGATACGGCACGTACCTCGCAGGATAGAGACGAAATGTCTAAAAGACTGAACCAGATCATCAGGTGCTTTGGAGGCGCCGGGGGTGGCAGGAGACTGCTTCGATAAAACGAGCAGCTGGAGTAAAAAGGCAAGTCCCTGACTTCATGAGGAAGCAATACTCTCATGGTGGACGCAAAATGGCGTAAGACGTGCTGAAATCGTCCACAACGTGTTGTATGCGCATGCCCGACGTTTGTCACAATCTGAATGGGTCGCAAGGCTAGAACACGATCTCTCACATCCGCAGGTGGGTCGTTGCCAAAAGCGAATGGGGAGTGAGGATGTGTGGTACTATCACTTGCCAGGCACTGCGGTCGCCCCCAGTGCGGAGTACCGACTCGGGGCATGACAATACCGTAAAACGTGTGCGGCTTCGGGCGTTATCACTTGACAAGGCGTGTTCCCACTTTCTCGTAAAGCATAGCAGCTGTACGTGCGAGGACAAAGCGGTGATATAACGGACCTGTCCACTACCTCCTGGCTTGCCCCACCTACTCGCTGCACCGTGCCATCCACTACCGCCCGCTCGGCTTCTCTGGCCGCAAACTCTCAACGCTTCTCAACTCAGCAGCCGGCCTCAAGCCTCTTTTTGGTTTCATCAACGCGACAGGGCGATTCCGACAGACCTTCGGAGCGCTATCCGCTGACTCGCTGGATGGCGATGACACCTAGGGCTTTCGCTATATGACAGGATTTATGCTGATGCTGCTCTCCCCTCCAGGCTCCTCGCATTCCGGGACTTGTTTGCCTCGGCTATGTTCGCTAAGACACCCCGACTGTAACTTTGGTAGAGTACGGCTACGGCGCGCATGACCCTCACGCCACGGGAGGAGGGGAGTTCTGACAGGGGTCGGAGGACCGGCTCCTGTACTCCTGCGTGCTAAGAGGTTTTTCGCCCAGCAGTTATCTACTGCCAGCCATTGTAGCGCGTGCACGCAGGTTTAGATCCTCTTCCCAAGCCATTCAATTGGCCGGTGGCGGCGGGGTTTGTGCGTGGCGGGGTGGCCCAGTGTACAAACCTCCCTTCTATAGCTTTCTAGTTCTGACGTCTCGGTTCTACACTACGCACCCCCCCCTAATGGCATGGCCGTGTTGCCTCGGCTCCCCCCTTTTCACCTTCCTACCCCCCTGCCTACGTCTAGTGTACCCCCCCTTCATCGCCGCTTGTAGACCTGCTGCTTGTACCGTAGAGTATTGCCTACCATAGGGCGCGGCCCTGCCGGGCAATAAACGAGGATCCCAAAAAAAAAAAAAAAAAAAAAACGGACCTGTCCACAATACGTTATCGTATCTGCGATCGTAGCAAAACGGGCCTGACACCAAAAACTCACCTCACTGTCCTGCGTTTTTGTCCACCTTCTTGGACTAATATGCGATTCTATCTCAGCACGTTCTCATATCCCTGTCTTCAGACACACGACACATGCATACATAGACAACTCGACTGACGTGCGATATACCCCCAATGGCAGAGCCGCGGCGGGCCTGCCGGGGGCGGCGGAGGGCCCAATGATAGATTCAAGTTATCGAACCTCCACGTTTTGAATTGAGCGCTGTAGTCTGTAGATGGAGACTGATACCTCATGCAGCATGCACTCAGTAAAGCTTTGTAGAAGACAATGCAGGCCAAGTTCAGTTCATTTCCTATTGAACAATGAAAATCGAATGGGCATGATCGTAGTCTTTCTCACGGACTCGGCGTTCTCCGGCGTTACATTGCCCAGGCGTCGTGCATGCCGTTTTCGCTCATCACATTATGGCCAACGGCCGAACCCTATCCCAGCATGCTATGGCTCTGATTGACGACCGTGCATTCGAGACATCTCACGAGTGATATGAGGAGACTGTATCGGACTGGAGACGCGGCCATCGAATTCCGACTCTCGTCATGATTCGTGCCAGTGCATCATGGCCGGGTTAGACGGCATAATACAGGCCACTATATGAAAACCCGTAGACCTGGAATGGGTACACATGCCAAGTATCCGCGTTAGGTATATGCGGATGGGTGCGCGTCTGCCGGCTGGTTGTGTCCCCACACATGCGGATTCGGGAGGTGATGGCTGAGTATGGGCAGTGCACGGCGGCGCTGTTTTGCGTACGAGACCGAATACGCTCTTCGATGCGGTGACAGGTTTGCGATAATGGCGAGGCATGATAGCGGAAGGGCAGTGCCCTGTGGAGTGAACCTGAACCAAGACTCACTAGAGAAAGGATAGAGCCCAGGGCGAGGCGGAGCCTCAGTGCCTGCGCCTCGTCGTCGACGCGATAGTGATCAACATGCATTGGCTGGGGATAGCGAGGAGATAGAGTGAGCACAAACGACAAGACAAGCGGGAGTGACAATACGCACCATAGATTGATATATGTCTTGTGTAGTGGCAATAGATATACAACGCCCTGCAGAGGACCGAGTCTAACGAATAGATAGAGTATCCGAGTGGGAAGGGGGAGACGGAATGAATGCGCAGTGTCGTGAGTGGTGAAATGAGAGCTGACAGGAAGTGGAGAGGGAAACAGTTCATGTCAGAAGGATGTACTCCTGGCGCACATCTTCTTCCCTGATGAACACCTCGGTGACCTCTACTCCACCTGCGCTCCCACCACTGCCGGAGCCGCCCTCAGGGTACTCCTCAGCAAAGAGCATAGCCGATGCGACGAATTCACAATGCAGACTCGACACGCCCGGACCCTCTGGCGGAGCAGCCGCCAATTCCGACTCGTCCGAGTCCACAACCTCGAGCGCCGCCTCGGACTGTTCCCGAGGGCGCCGGAGCGCGACGATGCAGAACGTCGTCTGCGCCCATTCGTCCGAGGCGAACAGTAGGCAGTCGAACGGCCGCGGGGTGCCTGTCCGTAGCGCGAGCGACACCGGCTCTGGTTCCAGCATGAGGACGTGGCTCGTGCGCTTTTCTGCGTCGAGCACCATGAAACCTGCCGCAACATCGTCCTCCTCTCCCTCGTCCTCTTGATGCCAGACGCACGAGGCAACGTCGTCAACGCGCCGGTCCAGAGGCACAAAGCCATACCAGCCCCTCAGACCGTCCCGGGTGCACACCGCGTGCTTATCGTCCCTGTACCACACCGGGACGTGCGTGTCGATGCTGCCGTCCGCGAGGGAGCGCGGCGCCCACCCAAAGTTCGGCAGCGTCAGCTTGCCGCTCCGCGTCATCGGCAGCTGCCGGGGGATCTTGCGGAGCTGCAGCAGACACTCGCGCATGCGCTCTTCGACCGCGTTCGGGCCCGTGATCGCGAGCAGCGCGCTCACGTCGAGGGAGAGGAGGCTGGACACCGCCACGGTCTCGTCTTCCGCCTTCGTCGTCGTCCGCCCGGCGAGCCAGCCCATGGCCGCCTTCAGGGGCACCTCCTTCTCGACGCCGTACAGGCTGAACGTGGGGACCATCGTGTACAGGCTGTACCCGCGCTTGAAGGCGGCCTCGGACTCCCGCATGCCCTGCGTGAGCATCCAGACGGCGAGCGTGTAGTTGTAGAGCATGTCCGCGAACTCAAAGTACACCCACCGTGCCAGACGGGCCTCTTGCAGCGTCCAGACACGGCGCATCCAGGGAGAGAGCGCGATGCGGAGGAAGACCTCCTGCTTCGACTCGGCGGTGCCTCTCTCCACGAGCGCGCGCGAGCACGTCCCGCGCACGGACGCGTCCATGACCACGACGGCCTCGGCTTCTTTATACGTCCGGGCCATGAGCTTGATCGCGCTCTTGCGCAGGGAGCCCTGGCCAGGGATGCAGAGGGAGTCATTCCAGAACGCGCCTCCTCCCAGCTGTCGCTGCAATATCTCCTGCGCGTGCGCGGCGATACGTGAGACCTGACACGCCGGCAGGCCCTCCTCTGTTGTGCTGCCCATGCCGTCCGCCCACACGTGCGAGATGGCGATGTATGGGCCGTCGGTCGATCGTCGGACGCGGAGGATCGGTGTCCCCGCGGAGGTACAAAGAGCTTCAATGACGGGGATGTTGCCCTCGGCGAGGATCCGCTGGACTTCGTCATCCGGCGGTCTAATGAATGCACAAGTGCACGAAGGCGGGTCGTGGCGAGGACGGTATTCGTCAGGATCGGCGATGGTGTAGAAGACGCACGAAGAGTCTGTACAGTCCTTGTGCTCGTCAGCGCTGTCCCGGATGTATGGAGGAAGATGGCAGAGGAAGGACAGCGTGTTTGGGGATTTTGTGAAAGTCCACGGCGACTGCCGGATAAGGGTGTACGGGCACCATCCCGAACGCAGCATCGAAGCACGACAGGCCCTGATGATCAGCAGCTGGCATTCCGACAAGCCGAGCTCGTTCAGCCTCAGCTTGTTCTGCAATGCGCGCATTTCCGGGAGGTCCTCCCAGACCGCGCACGAGAGGCCGGACAGGGTGAGGACGAACAACGCCAAGCTACCCTTGACGTCCACGTGGTCCATGGGGTATCCAGCAAAGTCGAGCTTCAGTGTCCAATGCGTCATCCATCGTGATGTAAGCTCGTTGTCCCCGTTGAAGGCGTCCAATGCGGCCTCTATGATGTATGCCACTTGACGTCCTCGGACCAGACGGCTCGCTTCGTCCGGCCAGGCGTAGTCCTGCATATAGTCCCTCCACATACGCATGAGTCGTACCGCCCGGAGCCCCGACACCGCCACGGTTGTATCCGACCCCGTCTTACTCGGATGTGAAGGGGCCGTCATGAGCAGCGTCTCCTGGGGTATACGGACGACCATCACAGCCTCCAGGAGACCAAAGGTGAGCGCGCTGATCAGGCCTTCCATGGCGGCTTTGTCTCCCGAGAGGGAGGATCGGTCGACCCAGCGACCACGGAGTCTCAGATAGGTGTCAAAATCGGGGGAGATTTCGTATCCGTCGTGGGGGAAGCCAAACCAGGGGACATCAAGTGGGCGGGGTATGTCGAACTCCGTGTCCCCCACTGGGCGCTCGGGATCGCCGCCTTCCTGGCCGGTATTGTCGAGCTCTGAGGGTGTGGGCACCCTGAACTGCGACATATCTGTTGTGAGAGAGCAGTATTGAGTTGCGGAACACGCGACTTCAGATTCAAGTCCAACCTGGCAGAGAAAGCCCTGTTCGCTGCATGGCAGAAAGGAATGCTGTAAGAAATGCTGCATATAGGCTTTTGTATCGTCACTTGGTTCGGTGATACGCCAGTCCGACATGTGAACTTGGGCGGCCTCGGGCGGCGTTACTCAACGAGGTGTGTTCGCTCTATGCGGTATGTCATGACAGTCATATGGACGAGAACACAGGCGTATGGCGATGAACCTTTCCAGAGGACGTTATCAGATTGCAATCACTGCATATAGGGTAAGAACTCATCCTGCTTTTACGTTGATATGACACACCGTTCAGCGAACCCCAATTTCTCTGTCGGCAGCGGTCACTCAAATGCGTAGGGAATATGACGCATCAGGAAACAGCGCCCACTCCGGAAGGAGACGGGTCTCCTTTTGATCCGAAGGGAGATTGACATCTCCGATGGCCCCATCAGGGAGGGTCGAACTCCTACAGGAGTATAATCTCCTGCAGGAGCTCGTTGGAGATGTGTATCCTGCAGGAGAGTCATATCTCCATGATACTCTCCGCCATAGCCAGAGACTTGGACATGCTGCCATGTACACAGTCAAGTATACACTGGTGCTCCTGTGGTTGGTAGTAAATTGTTGCAATGTCACCATAAATAGTCTGCCATTCTACAGGCGGAGGTTGGTGTTGACAGGGTGCTGCTCGAGGCCGGAGGGGTGGACAGGTACACTCTGTCTGTAGAAATGAGTACAAACATCGTCACAATGGTGTATCAGTCACTGTTACCTGATATCTGTTGCGGATAGACTCTAGTTATGTATGTGCCACTATCTAGCTCTCAAGAGATGTCACAAAGCTCACAATAGTACAACTGTGATTGCATACATCGCAAGGAGAACTCCATCTCCTGCAGGATCCACCCATCTCCTGTCGAGGACCCGGCAGGAGATGCAGGATCAAGATGGATCGGAAATCTCCGGAGCTCCTCCGGCTCCGTCAGGAGCCTGATGGAGCCAAAAGAGATATCTGCGTTTCCTGATGCGTCAGAACATTGGATGGTGGCAAGTAACTGTACTAAATGCATGCGTTTGGTCTCATGCCCGGGTGCGTCCCGTAACGGCTTCCAATCTCTCCATAACTCTCCGAGTGAGCCGTGAGTTGTCTGCAATGAAATCTGGAGGAGTGTGAGAAGGCTGCGTAATAGCTTATCAGGATGTGAGCACTGAGAGAACGCAGAACCACGCAGGGGCGCATCCAGAGTCTTTCTCACGGGTTCGGCATTCGCCGCCGTTGCACTGCCCTGGTGCATGCCGCCTGCATACTTACTACTTCAACTTCCTCATCATGGCCATTCGCTCTCATCGATCCACAATGCTGGGAGCGACGCCCATGCATTAGGGGTGGAACATACCAACCAGTGACACAAGGTAACAGTCCCGAACCTAGAGACATCAGCTCAAAAGATGCAGCCCCGGCCATCGACTACCGTTGAACATTGAACGATTCACGTTACGCTTCGTCCACGGTCATATGGGGTTAAATTCGAATGAGACAGGCCAGGAGCCAAGGTAGTAAAGGTGGTATACCGACGATATGACTGGCGGGCGCCCCTGCAGATGCGGCGGACCAGCTTTGAGTACTGAGTCGCCGACTGTCTGACCGCATACAGGCCACTATATACACTGTTCAGTGACTGGGTATGCTAAAAGATCACAGATCTGACGGAGCTGGGGGAGGGGAATACGACGGTAATAGGGTAGTGAGTAGGGAGTGAGACAGAAACGACAGACCGCACTCGCAACGGGAGGCACACGCCTGCGGTAGTAAGTCTTCATCACTGGCACAATAACATGCACGAGGCGGGGTAAGATACGAGAATCACCGTACCGCGTCCAGGCCTCTAATGGTACATATACATCTAACACCTCAACCTCAAGACCACACGGCGACCGAGGGAGAGAATGCAAGGCAAGGCAGTACCTTACACCCACGAGCCGTGGATGAGCGCATCCCACGACTTTGACTTGGACTGGAGCGCCTCGACAAAGTGCGCACGGCTGTTCGGCGTGCTGCTCCCCGACGTCGGCGCGGTAGGGACAGAAGCCGCGACGGCGTCAGGAATGTGGGGGTGCGACTCGGCCATCGCGTGCGCGTGCACGTCTGCCGGCTGGTTGTGAGCCCGAACATGCGGGTGCGCGAGGTGCGAGTGGGCGGCGTGAGGCGCAGGGGACATCGGATGCGCATGCGCGGGGTGCGCGCCAGAGTTGGAGTGCGACGGGGAGAGGGGGATGGCCGAGTGTGGGCAGTGCATGGCGGGGCTGGCGGTGCCCGAGGTGGTGGAGGAGCGGGTGATCTGGGGACGTTTCTGCGTGCGAGGTCAAGGACGCTCTCCGGTGCGGTGACACGTTCGCGATGGGAGTGTGGAGGCATTGCGGTGGGAGTGCAGTGCCTTGTGAAGTGAAACAGAACCAAGACTTACTGGAGAAAGGATAGAGCCCAGGGCGAGGCGGAGACTCAGTACGTGGGCCTCGTCGTTGGCGCGGTGGTGATCGTCGTGCATCGGCTGGAGAGATCGGGTGAGCACAAACGACAGGACAACGCGGGAGCGCCGATGCGCACCATAATGGATATATGTCTTGTCTAGGTGGAATAGATATACAACGCTCTGCAGAGGACCGAGTCTAACGAATAGATAGAGGGTGTCGGAGTGTGCAGAGGGAGACGGAACGAATGCTGCAGCGTCGCGAGAGCGAGATGAGAGCTGAGAGGAGGTGGGGAGGGGAAGGAGGCGGGAGGCAGGCGTCGTTTATATCATCTGGCCCCACGGGAGTGGCCCCGTGCTGGCTGCGTTAGAGGGATAGGAGAGAGCCGGGACAGGCCTCGTCTGCTGTTCACACCAGAGCCAGGTGCCGACCCCACACTCGCCCCGCCGGCTCATCCTCGGCAATCACCTCTCTGTGGGGAAACCCGGGGCGGCCAATCCCCTTCGTCCTCTTCCCAGATCGCCTCCGCCAATCATCTCTCTCGCCCAACTGGTCCTCCAAATACATTTCCTGGCAATACGTCGGCCACTAAACTGTCTCGGCCTCACTCCTGGAGAATGTCGAGCGAAGATCAGGTCTCTCGAATGCTGCGTGACCTGCTCCAGAGTGCATCTAGCTCGCTACAGCCCCGGCATAACGTACGCCTCTTTGAAGACGACCAACACGATGTCAGCGTACCTCACATGCGTATGGGATTGTTGAATCAAATCTCCCACTGGTAGGTTCTCCAAATGGAACAACCTCCGCCGTATAAACCAAATCAACACCACGTACCTGTCGTAGAAGTAAACTCAACGAACGCGTGGGACCGGCAATGACTCGGAACGACCGAGTCTCATGCATTGCATACCTGGTCTCGCAGAAAACAGCTATATCACCGCGATGTCGATGACCACTCACTGTATTGATGTGTATGTCAAACAGAACGTTGTCGCTCGAATCGGGCAAGAGAACCCTCTCCGACAATGTCGAAAGATATACGATACCTGAAGCGCTCATAGCCTGAGGAGGCTCGTTCGTGCGCGTCGAGACTCGTTGTCGCACACCATCGTCGAAATATATCCCAAGGCAGGAGCCACTTGAGTAAAGACTGCACACTGACGTCTTCAGAGGAGGACAGTTACCGATCTGGGCCCAGTAAGACGACGAGCTCGCGACGTCACGGTCAGCCTCCGACTATGTCCTTTTCGAGGACGAGGCTGACATAGAGGCGGGGGCTCCGAGGAGGGCTGATAACCCAGTCGAGCGACGCCCACTGGGTCTCCCTCATCTTTTCCGCGTTCTACCCCCTTCTCCCGCATTCTCGTACGTGCTGAAACGGTGCGTGTTTCTCTGCGCGGGCCACGCGGCGCACGTTGGCTGACTCCTTGCGGATAGGCTGCAGGTCATCCGAGGTGTGTCGTCGCTTGTCTGTGCGCGCTGACGTTGTGGCAGGTCCACGGAGGGCGCTGGCGCTCGACGAGCAAGGTTCAGAGAGGTGCGTGGTTCGCTGCCGTGTCTGCTCGCTGACTGGGTTGCGGGTAGGTGTGGATTGGTGGAGAGGAAGGTGAGTGGTGTGTTTGAGCGGAAAGGTGAGTCGTTTGTTTTTCTGGAAGGTGAGTCGTTTGTTTTTCTGGAAGGTGAGTCGTTTCTTTTCGAGAGAAGGTGAGTCGTTCCGTTTTGTTTTCTGGGAAGGTGAGTCGTTTCGTTTTGTTTGTGGGAGGAAGGTGAGTCGTTTCTTTGTTTCGGCTGGAAGGTGAGTCGTTTATTTGTGGTTTGGTATGAGAAAGGTGAGTCGTTTCGTTTCGTTTTCTGGGAAGGTGAGTCGTTTCTTTGTGGTTTGATATGAGACAGGTGAGTCGTTTCTTTTTGTTTTCTGAGAAGGTGAGTCGTTTCTCTTTGTTTTCTGGGAAGGTGAGTCGTTTCGCTTCGTTTGTGGGAGGAAGGTGAGTCGAGGCAAAGGTGAGTGTTTCCTACCCTGAGGGAGGGACTCCGGTCCTGGCGCATACCTTTTCGTGGTCCTCGGGATAAGTACCTGCCTGCGCACTGCTCGCAACCCATCAGGCGATGCGCAGACAGGGAAACCAAAATGCGTTATTGAGTTCTTCTCCTGTGCGTATGGGATTCAGCATGGTTCTCCGCAATTCCCGGTTGTAGCCTACTATCTATAAGTGAGCCAGTGATATCAAAGAGCATTTGAGTGAGCGAAACCGATCACCGTAGGCACCATAACACGGCGGGCAAAACCCCCTGAAAAGCGCGTGGAAACAGCGCATGGAATTAGGTTGCAATCTAAACATTCCGGTAAAATCCACGCTTGTTTCCAGATCAGGACAGGTCGCCTATCCCGCCAAATCCTCACGAAGTTCCTCGCCGGTGAAATGAGGGTAAGCTGTCAAACACAATGGAATATGAGAGAAAGAGCTATGAAAGTTCACAATTCCAAGAAAAACCTGAGTTTCATAGCTCTTTCTCTTCCATAACATCGTCATTGACACCTTATCTGCCTTTGTACCCACTTCACCGGCGAGGAAATTCATGCGAATATGGTGGGACAGGCAACCTGTCCTGATCTGGAAACGAGTGTGGGTTTCGCCGGAATGTTTAGATTTCTACCTAATTCTATGCGCTGTTTCCGTGCACTTTTCAGGGAGCTTTGCCCGCCGTGTAACAGTCAGCCTCACCGTCCGCATGCGTGTCGGCTTATCGCTCAATGTGCGCGGCTGGTAAACCGACCGTCAAACACCGACCTTTTCCTCGTCGTACGAGACGACCCGAAGGACCGCACGCATACACGCCCAGCGTAGCCCGCAGGAACCTGTTCGGAAACCAGAGCTGGCCATGACGCTCGATACCGGCGTCCAGTTCTAGTCGGCCGACAGGACTCTCGGAACGTCCAGGACAGCGCACACTTCTCTGGTCGTCGTGGACCGCGAGTGCCCACGCGAGAAGAATCGACCGTCGGCCACCACGCTACACAGCCTCGCCGTCGCACGGTGCAGCTCTGTCGGCTCAAGTCGGGAGAAGCCCTGTCAGCCTCAGGCTTCGCAAACGTCACGGTCTGTGCGCGCCTCTCGCAGACTGAGACGTGCGTCCGCATGTTCATCGGCGCAAAAATGTGAACGTGTGCGCTCCGAGGCCAGCTTCGAATGCGTGAACCCGGGCGGTCAATCGGGGATCCTCACTTGGGAGATGACGTCGGTGGCCAGCCGCGACACACTGCCAGCCTGAGTGGGACGAGCGCACGGCGAGCGACAGGCTCTCTTCACCGTGAAAGGGCTCCCCAACCGGGCGAGTCCGAACGTCAGCCAACGAGCGTCATTCGGAGGCTGGTCGTCTCTGAGCTTGAGCGGTGGCGGGAGGCTGACCGCCGCAGTGCGAGTCTGGAGACGTGCATATAAGACGCGAGGCGAGGGCCAGGACGCCCTCATCATCTTGTCGACTCACCACCGCAGTGTCTCGCCGGGCTGTGACTTGGGGCGTGCGCCAGTGCGTCGTTCCTCTCTCCGACGTGATGCTGACTTGGCCTTTCTACTGCAGGGAGGCACGAAGGTGAGTCTCCTTGCGTACTGTGTTGAGCACTTGCTGACTGTTACGTTTGTGGTAGGGACCGGCCACTTGCAGGTATGTGTCTTCTATGACTCTGGCTATCCCGGACGCGCAGCTAACTCGTCTTGACTACAGGAAGACACCGAAGGTAAGTCGTTTCCTTACTAATGTGGAGGGTGGTCACTGACATATGTGTATGCGTAGGGACGGGCTAGGTAAGTGTCTCTTTCTGTGCTTGGGTGTGCTTGACGTTCGACAGGTTATGGGCGGCGCCGAGTGGGGTCTTGGCAAGGTACGTGGTTGTTTGTTTTATGGGCCGTAGACTGAATTTTTCCACAGCAGCGACGCGGGCCTAAAAGGTGAGTATCTTCCATTCCGAGAGGATATCCTCAATGCTAACTCGACTTGTACAGGACGGGAAGAAGGTAAGTCGTTTACTAGCTTGACGTGTTGGATAGGAACTGACATACTTTGACGCAGTAGGGACTGGCTAGGTAAGTGTCTTGATATGTACGTGGGTATACTTGACGTTCGACAGGTACTGGCTGTGCTGTATGTTGTCTCGAGGTGCGTGGATTACTTCATATTCTAGGGCGAGAGCTAACCTTGTCTTCAGACGCGGATTCGGTAGGCGAGTGTTCTGTTTCTGTTTTGGCACGGGTAAGTGGCTTCTGCTGTACAGGGAGGTAAGCCAACGGCAAGAGCAAGAGCAAGAGCGAGGCGAGGCAAGGCAAGGCAAGAACGATAGCAAGCCAAGTCGATGAACAGGTAAGTAGTTTCCTACCCCGAGGAAGGGACTCCGGTCCTGGCGCATACCTCTTCGTGGTCCTCGGGACAAGTACCCGTCTGCGCGCCCCCTCGCATTAGGGACCGCGCGCCGGCGGGGAAACCAAAATGCGTTTTCTTTTTCACAACATGTAGCTCGGGTCTTCTCATTCGTCGAGATTGTTTGTCAGCAGACACTGCGACCTGAGTCCCAGTGACAATCGACAAAGTTTGTAGATGTTTCCAGCCGTTTGTAGCCGCGGTACGGCTGGGAAACGCTAGGAAACGAGGCAAAGCGCTGCGCACGTCTACAAACATGAGTTTGAACGTGCGTCTAAATTCCCCTCCCGTTTGTGTCCGTTCGTGGCCGTTTGTGTCGTTTCGGGTCGGTTTGTGTCGGTAGCTCCTGTCAAACACGTCAGAACACGTCACGCGCGGCTGCAAACCGATGGGAAACGCTCCAAAACGATGGAATAGGCTGGGAACCGCTACAAACAGCTACAGGACCGGGTATGCTAGTACAGGCGCCCTCCCTCCCTCCCTCTCGCCCGCCTCGTCCCACCTGCACGCCCGGATCCCAGACTCAGCACGTGCACAAAGTGGGACCCGTGCTGGGGGCGCGACCCTGTAACATGACATACAAGCATATGCGTGAGCTTCATATGAGTAGTAAGTAGATCAATGACGTACTGCGGATTTCACTTCGCCCAGTCATCAGAACACCCCCCCCCCCTCAGCATTGCGATGTTTCTATATTCACGTTAGCACGAGATTGCTGCATAGAATATACAAAACTTATGCGGCGATCACGAGTGTTTCCCCCCGCAGTATACCATGCATCTAAATGCTGACTGCCGCCGGCGTGGAGAGAACAGCACAGGCAGGCGACCTGTACCTGTCGATAAGTGTGTCAATGAAGTACAAGTAGTTCAAATATGGCGACCGCACCTTTTGGTAGCTCTGGCGATGTCGTTCAATGCCTGCCATCCAGACCAACCTCGGAGAACAATGTGGTCAGATCCTTCGGACCACCTGTGGATCTGTGAATCGGAGCCCAGGAAGGCCACTCGTAGAGGTCCTGCATACAAGACGATGAGAGGTGATGCGAGTAGGAGTACGTCTGAGAGCAGTAAGAAGCATGTTGTCGCAAATCTCCTTGCGGCGAGGGACATTCTCGAATACCTCGGATCTCGGAAAGGCGTACGCACGAAGAATGGAGCGCATATATGCGCTTCTTTGGCGTAGTACTCAGTTCTAGCAGCTAGCGGGAGGAGTGCACTTGTTAGCAAGCGTGAGGCAGATGAAAGCGAGAGGACGAGAGACCAATAGAGCGAGAGAGTAGTCTAAGTGCGAGACTGCGAGAGACTGCGAGAGACTGCGAGAGACTGCGAGAGCAAGAGGGCCAGAAAGCAAGAGAGCAAGAGAGCAAGAGAGCAAGAGAGCAAAAAAAGCAAGAGAGGGGGAAAGAAGTCCCTGTCGCAGCCTCGCATGGGGTTGCGACGAGTCTGACGTCACGCGATGGTGCTACCACATGACTTGTGGACGATGCGAACGGGAGCACGGCGGCACAAGCGCCTGGACGAATGGGCAAGGGATGTACGGACAGACAGTGCGGCAAGGTGCAGGAACTGTACACTGTACAGTGTACAGCGTACAGATGCGGACGGTGTCAGTGTCGTCGACAGCACCTGTTCGCACCAGATTGACAGGGCCCGTTGTCGTGGCTATGCTTATCAAGCGCGCGTCGCCGCTGCAAAACGACCGTCTATGCTGCAAAACGCTACAAACGGCTGCAAACATTGTCGGTTTTCACTGGGCCTGAGTCACGGGTCAGTCGTGCCAGAGTGTCGGGGTACGATGTATTTACGCACATAGGAGATCGCATGCCACCATTGATTTTGGGAGACGGGAGAGCACTTGTTCGGCAACATGGACATCTCCGCAAGCGCTTGGATACGGAAAACAAACCGACGAACACGTGCGCTCCCAGCGTAGAAAGGCCTGAACGTTGAACAGCGATCCACCGGCACTCGCACTCGGAGGTGACGTCGATAGCCAGCCGCCGAATGGGCTAATTAGGTCCGTCCAAGACCTTCACAGGGCTGCCGTGTCGGTCCCGTCCGAACAAGGGCCCACGAGCGTCATAGGGAGGGAGACGAATTTGAGGCTGACCGTGGAGGGAGGCTGACCGGCACACTTCGAGCTTGGCTAGAATCTGCATAAAAGGCTCGATACGAGAGCGGGGACTCCCTCGTCGCCTTCCCCGCCTACTACCGTCGCGACTCGACTGGCTTTGACTCGGGTTTGTGCTCGTACGTAGAGGTTCTTCGGGCTCCCACTGCCCAGCTGACTTGTCTCTGCTCTAGTGCGGGAAGAAAGTCGTCCGCTCGCGTACTGTATGGGATACTCACCGACTACGTGTATGTGATAGGGACAAGTACGTGTCTTCTTGACTGTCTCTGACGCGAGGCTGACCAGTCTCTTCCCTAGGAGGCAGAAGGTAAGTCGTCTCCTCGTATTGCATGTTGGATAGGAACTGACATACTGGTGCGGTAGGGACTGGTTAGGTATGTGTCTCTTTGTGTTCATGGGTATGCTTGACGTTGAACAGGTCCTGGCGATCCTGAGCGCTGGTACGATGAGAACTGCAGAGAAGGTGAGTCGTTTCCTCGTACGGAGTGTGGGATGACTACTCACTGTCATGCACGCGATACGAACTAGCCGGTACGTATCTCCGACTCGCTCTCCTTCGGACGTGCAGCTAACTCGTGTTGTTCACAGGAAGGAAAGGAGGTAAGTCGTCTCTTTGCGTAACGTGGGTGATGAGAATACTGACATACGTGCATAGATTGGGACGGGCTAGGTAAGTGTCTCTTTACGTTCTTGGGTATCCTTGACGCCCAACAGGTACCGGCGACGCTGAGCATGTCCGCGAATGCAGGAAAGGTGAGTCGTGTCTTTTCTGACTCGCACGGTGTCGCGCGTGCGGCTTACTGCTGTCTACCACAGGAAGGCAAAGGTAAGTCATTTCCTCGCATCGCGTGTGGGGCACTTACTGACATACGTATTCACGGTAGGGACTGGCTAGGTATGTGTCTCTTCATGTCCGTGGGTATCATTGATGTTCGCAGGCACTGTTAATGGGAAGACGATATGATACGGACGAGCGAGTGGGAGGTACGTGTCTTCATAACCGCGGCGTCCAGTGTCTCAGGGAGCTGACTTGCCTCGAATACAGGTCTGCAAGAAGGTAAGTCGTTTCCTCGTATAGCGTGTGGGGTGTTTACTGACATAAGTGTGCGCGGTAGGGACTGGCTAGGTACGTGTCTCTTTATATCTATAGGTATGCTTGACGTTCGCAGGTCCTACCGTTGGGAAGAGGATGTGGTACGAGGATGTGGTACGGACAAGCCAGTGGCAGGTATGTCTTCACGACCGCGGCTTCCAGTGTTCCAGACGTGATGCTGACTCGCATTGACTACAGAAACACGAAAGGTAAGTCGTTTCCTTGCATAGCGTGGTGGATAGGAACTGACATACATGGCGCGGTAGGGACTGGCTAGGTACGTGTTTCTCTCTGTCTGTGGAGTTGCTTGACGTTGGACAGGTCCGGTGAGTGCCGAGAGCCATCAAGGTGTGTGACCTCTTGCTTCCCAGATCGATAGCTGAGGGGAAACTCGTTTAAACAGCAATGAAGGTTGAGCGAGCAAGAAGGTCATTCGACGGCAAGGTAAGTCGTTTCCTACCCCGAGGAAGGGACTCCGGTCCTGGCGCATACCTCTCCGTGGTCCTCGGGACGAGTACTCGCCTGCGCACCGCCTCACCTTTGGTGACGGCGCGCAGACGGGGAAACCAAATGCGCTTTTCTCTTCTTGTTCTATGTCTTAGGATGTACCAGGTCTTCTCATGTACTAATATGCAAGTGCAAGGCGTCGAATAGAACTGACTTGCAGGATCCGTCCGACGTTACCTACGCCCGATGGGCACATGCTGTGCAAACTTAGTGTTTACATCACCAACAGATCAGGTACATACTCACCTAGGATAGGCAACCGAATCGTCCGACAGCAGAATTATGGACACGTTGCAGGCGAGGCAATCGAAAATGCACACCCTTGCACGGGAGTACTGCAACAACCAAGACAGCATCGTCTATTGAATACCTTTACAATACTTTGAGTTCAGCTTTTCTTCTACGCTCGCAACGTTTTGATAGACCACTCCCGAACGAGGGGCGGCACCACAAGGGCAGCGAGACCAAACTTCAGACGTTCAGCTCGGCCTTGCCCGCCTTTCCAAGCGCGACCTGCAGCTCCTGGTCGGCCAGGGCAGGCTCCACCCAATCCTTGAGGAACTTGTCGACCTGCTGGGGTGCGCGCCCGATGAAGCTCTGAGGATCCAACAGAACGTCGAGCTGGCCCTTGATGGGGTCGAAGTACGGGTCGTTCTTCACGCGTTCGATCAGGTCGTTCTCTAGCCCGAGTTGCTTGACCTGGTGCCCAGCTTCATGCGAGAGTACCTGATGAACAGGAAGTCAGCCCGAGGAACCTCAAGCGCGAGGAGTCTTTGGGGATACAAGTGACGTACCCTGATCTTCTCGTGGGCCTCTTGCCTGTCACCACCAGCCTTCACGATCGCCATGATGATGTTCTCCGTGGCCATGAAAGGAAGCTCCTGAGCGATCCGTCGCGCGATCACCTTTGGATAGACCACGAGCCCCTCTGAGACGTTTTGCAACGTCGTCAGGATGATGTCCGCTGTGAGGAACGCCTCGGGCAGCGTGATGCGGCGATTCGCGCTGTCGTCGAGCGTGCGCTCGAACCATTGCACGCTAGCGGTGTTGAGGGCATTCTGTTGGAGCACCATGAGGTGACGAGAAAGACTGCAGATGCGCTCGGACCGCATGGGGTTGCGCTTGTAGGCCATCGCGGAGGAGCCTATTTGGGTGGATTCGAAAGGCTCTTCCACTTCCTATATTGAGGGCGTGAGCCCTAGTATACTATCACGCATGAAAAACAGCAAACCTTGAGGTTCGCGAGGAGGCGCAGGTCAGTCGCGAGCTTGTGTGCAGTCGCACCAAAACTGGCAAGAGGCGCGAGTACATCGATGTCGATTTTGCGGGAGTAGGTCTGAGACGTGACAGGGTAGGCATAGCCAAAGCCAGAAAGCTCAGTGACGCGGCGGTCAAGCTCTTCAACCTGTGAGATCGCTGAGTACCAGATGGCAGAGTGATTGTAGCAGTCTGCCCACCTTGTCATGGTCACCATCGAAGAGCGCCAAGAAGCTAGCTTGAGTGCCTGTAGTACCTTTCACGCCACGGAAGCCGAGGTCATCCCTTGCGCGCTTGATGTTGCGTAGGTCCCATAACAGCTCCTGGTAAGAAGGCAATCACCATTAGCACGACATGACGGTATCAGAAACAAGACATCAACCTGCAGCCAGAGCGTTGTGCGCTTCCCAACAGTGGTCAATTGTGCTGGTTGGAAATGTGTGAATCCTAGAGTCGGGAGATCTCGGTACTGTTTTGCGAAGGTGGCAAAGCGTTCGATGACCACCGCGAGCTTTTGGTGGAGAATGGTGAGGGCTTCGCGGATGAAGATCAAGTCCGCATTGCTATATGCATAGTCAGACTGTCGAAGACTAGGAGGAGGTCGTAAAGTACGCACTCAGTAACATAGCAAGACGTTGCTCCTAAGCTGCATCCGCAAATATGAGGGATGAAATATGTATACGACAACTGGAGGAGCGCACTGGATAATGCCGGCTGCGGCAGGGGCGACTTGCCCGAAGGTATGGACATGGGCCATGACATCATGACGTCTCTTCTTCTCTTCTGCAGCGGCGATATCAAACTGCTTAACATCCAGATGCTGTTCGACGGAGTCGACAGCCTAATGAAGCGAACGCGCATGCATTGGGGAGCTGGACGTACGAGGTTGCTCTTCATCTGCTCGATGGCCTCATCAGAGATGGGCAGACCCAGTTCTTTCTCTGCAATCGCGAGGTTCAACCACAGCTTCCTCCACGTGTGGAACCGGTTCTATGAACACGCGTGAATGTTAGGAGACTGAACGGGCACGCGGAGATCGTACAGCAGGAGAAAAGAGATGGGCCATCTCTTTGCTCGCGTAACGGCTGGGTCGACATTAGGATGTCGCATCGCACACAGATGAACTCTGAACAGGAACCTTGAAAGCGGCGTCTGGTACGTGTCATAGGCTTCCATCGCGGCAGAGAAGGTGAGGACAGGAAGACTGCGGGTGGTGGAGGTCAAGATGAAAACTCCGGAATTATCTAGCCGATCGGTCGCCTAAAGCGCCCCTGAGATGTGACGCTCGTCACACTTCGTCAGGCAAAGTCCATGAGCGGGCATTGGCAAATATGATCAGTTCTTCAGCCTTCTTGAGAATGAAAACGAGTCACAGCGAAGACGTGCCACTTGAAGCCTTAGATTTGAGGACCTCGAGGCTATGATTCGCAAAATGGCAGTTCATCATGGTAGGTTCATTCCCTCAGCGACTTGATTCTTCCTGCAGACCCTTCGACATTTTGTGCTCGGAACAAGATAGCATTGAGTATGGTAGCAATATGTACCGGCATCTCTTGAAACAGACGCATACATACTGAGCCTTTTCACGGGCCCAGATAAGTTACGGGCGCTTGTACGAGTGACTAACGAACCATATATGGCAATGACGTTGATAGAGTGTGACCCAAGAGTCACATACGTGACGCGGCTGGTGGGAACGCCAGAATCGGAGATGAATCGGGCGCCACACTGGTTGACTTCTGACCAACAACTCGAACTTGTCCTCGTCCCAGCCTCCTCCTTCGCCCCGCGCCATGGTATGTTCGCATACTTTGTCAATGTTCGCAGCATGTTGTCGGACTGACTCCTCACTCAGTCTGTTCCTCCCCAAGTTCTCCGCCGTCTCATGCGTGAGCTCACCGAGCTTCGGTCGAATCCTCCGGACGGCATTCGCGTTGTGGTGAACGAAGACAATATGCTCGACGTGACAGGCATAGTCGAAGGCCCAGGTGCGCATCCTGCGAGTACTTTGGATACTTTTGACACGCTGTTGACGCGTCTCATTGCAGAGGGCACGCCCTATGCGGGTGGCTACTTTAGGGTTAGGTTCAACTTCACACCAGAGTTCCCTGCAGCACCACCAAAATGTATGTATGAACTTCGGTTGCATTGACTCAAACTGCATCGTACTCATTCTGACCTTAGGCTGGTTCGCCACCAAGATATTCCACCCCAATGTCTCGACCGCAGGGGATATCTGCGTCAACACGCTCAAGAAGGACTGGAAGTCATCGTATGGGATTGGCCATATTTTGGTCACGGTGAAGTGTCTGCTCATCTATCCCAATGCCGAGTCTGCACTGGACGAGGAGGCTGGGAAGCTGTTGTTGGAGGACTACAATAGCTATTGCGAGCGCGCTAAGCTCCTAACCAGCATACATGCAACGCCGAAGGTGCGTGACAGATTTGTCAGCTTCATTGCCCCTATTAACCTACTCAACAATCAGGTACGGCCTGTCGAGTTCAACACGCCTTCCAAGTCGGAACCTACGTCCGAACCATCTACATCCGCATCTGCCCCTACTTCTACACCAACCGCCGCAACACCGCCCGCTCCCGCAGTAGCAACTTCCACAGCAAAGACCCTTTCGACGACCGTGCAACCGTCAAAGACCGCGCCTCCACATCCATCTCAACCACTACATCCGTCAACTCCGAACACTTACCAAACATCAACATCAGCTTCCTCCTTGTCCTCGGAAAAAAGTACCTCCGCGAAGGAACGACACGTGTCTCCTTCTCCCCTCGGGACTGCGGACTCAAACGTAGCTGTCGGCGTGCAAGCCAATGGAGGTACGAAAGCGGTCAAGCGAGCCGCTGTGGCAAATGGCGTTGGAGGCGAGAAGCGGAAGAAGGCGCTCAAGCGACTGTGACATCCGACCATTCTCAACGTCGATCCCTGAACATCGCATGGTCTTCCCTGCGATTCCAGCACGATTGGCGCACACACTTTGATCTCATGCGATGTGGGATCGAGGGCGCGGCCTCTCACCAGGGGCCGACGGACGCTGCTGTCTCTCCAGCATTTGTGCTGCGGCGATTTATGCCTTTAGGATAGGATCTGTGATATATGTACATATGTGTTTGTTGTTATGATTACATGCTGTCGTTGGTCTCCATCTAATTACAGGCCAACTGTCGTCTGCACATGTCTCTGCTTGGAAGGTTGACACTCGACGGTCGTGACGCCGGCTGCGCGTTGGTCCTGTGCGTGGCTGATTGTTCGAGGTTCCTACAGCCGTCCAGCGGTGTTACGACAATCAGAGGCCGTTCATATGCCAATGCATATGGTTGCGCTCTTCTCGGGCGGTACGCGTTTTGCGAGCAAACTGTAGGTGTCAATTGGAATAGTCAGGAGAGGTCGCAATTGTCTGGCTACGTCCAAGCTGTACGATATTATCACAACGTACGCTTAAAATCTATACCTTGGTGTCTTCTGCTAGAATCCGAGACCACAGCCCGCGAGGTCCTCTTTCATGTTCAACAGCTGACCTTCCATCCCTCCGTCCACCATGACGTTTTGTCCAGTAACATGTCCGGAGACAGTCGACGATGACAGGAGTACGATCTGATGTGCAACGTCTTCTGGAGTTGCGATCTTTTTGAGTGGGTTCCTACATGGGCGCGGGAGCATCAGCCGGTGTGTTTCGTGGGGTGGCAAAGAGTGAGAGCGCACGTCGCCAAGTTCGACTTGTACAAAGCATCAGGGTTGTTCATATACTGCTCCACCATCGTCGTCTTCGTCAGCCCTAGGTATCAAGGCGTCAATAGTACGCTCACACTGGACGTTCAAGACAGCTGTCGGCATTTGCAGTACGCGAACTCACCGGGGTTCACGGCATTGACCCGTCCCTTCGGAGCAATCTTCACGATCTCGTTCTTCAAAGTGAGACACAATCCATACATCATCGCTATGCTCCTACAGTCAGCTACCGGTCCGAATACTCTATGTCTGTCTTGGCGAGACTCACCAGATTTGCTCGAAGCGTAATCCGCATGCCCAACAGCGCCAAACTTGCCGCCCACGCTCCCGACGAGCACGATCGTAGCCTTCTCCTTCTGCTTTTCGTTAGCTTCCACAAGCCCTCTGAGGTACTCCCGCGCCACAAGGAAGGGTGACGTCAGATTCATCTTGTGCGTCCTCTCCCACTGCTCCAGGCTCATGTCCACCACCGATACGTAGCGTTCGTCAAAGAGCGCGTGGTTGACGACGACGACCTGGACGGGGCCGAAAGCGCTCTCGGATGCGTCGCGAAAGAGCTTCACGACGGCGTCTTCGTTCGTGAGGTCAGCTTGGAGAGTCTGGACGTGACCAGGGCCGAACTCCTGCCAGAGCGGGTCGAGAGGCGCCGACTGTGAGTTGTAGTGCGCCGTTACGTGGGCCCCCAGTTCTGTAGGATATGTACATTTTGTTAGGTGAGAACAGATGCAGACCGTCGTGCCTACTGACTCAGAAAGAGGCGGGAAGTAGCAAAGCCAATCCCACCACTGGCACCTGCGTATTGCCTTGTCAATAGGGCCTTGTGAATGCCGTAGGAGGTCGACACGTTACCGGTGATCAAAACATGTATATTCTCCAGTCCGAGATCCATAGTTCCGTCCGTACTGTTGAGAAGGAGTGAAGGGATGGTGAGTTCCACGACCTCCATCTTATATACCCACGTACCTCAGCGTTCGGGCATCAACGTCATAGAGATAAACTTAGACCCAGCCATTATGGCAAGAATCCAGTACCGGTAAGAAGCATCTTAACCGTCTACGAAAGTGTGCATCTCTGGAAATAGCACGGCAGACATATGCCTAAGACCTTTCATTAGAATCCGAGACCACAGCCTACAAGGTCCTCTTTCGTGTTCAACAGCCGACCTTCTAGCCCTCCGTCTACCATGACGACTTGTCCAGTAACATGTCCGGAGACGGTCGACGACGACAGGAGTACAATCTGATTTGCAACGTCTTCCGGAGTTGCGATCTTTTTCAGTGGGTTTCTGCATGAACGCGGGAGCATCAGCCTATGGTATTCGCGTAGTGAGGAAGGATGGACGCTCACGTCGCCAAGTCAATCATGTACATGGCATCAGGCGTCTTCAGAAACTCCTCTAACATCGTCGTCTTGGTCAGCCCTATATATCACGGCATCATTAGCACGCTCACGCTCGTTGAATACGCATAATGCGATTGTATATAACCGTCCACAACGCCACGGCATTTGCAGAACGCGAGCTCACCGGGACCCACGACGTTGACGCGCCCCTTCGGAGCAATCTTCACGATCTCGTTCTTCAAGCTGAGACACAATCCATACATCATCGCTGCGTACTCGAACAGTCAGCCATCAATCTTATCCACATTCGTCATGGCGAGACTCACCAGATTTGGTAGCAGCGTAATCCGCATACCCAGCAACGCCATACTTGCCCCCCGTGCTCCCGACCAACACCATCGCAGCCTTCTCCTTCTGCTCCTCGTTGACTTCCGTAAGTGCTCTGAGGAACTCCCGCGCGACGAGGAACGTCGACGTCAGGTTCGTCTTGTGCGTCCTCTCCCACTTCTCCAGGCTCATGTCTACAACCGGCACGTAGCGTTCATCGAATAGCGCGTGGTTGACGACGACGACTTGGACCGTCCCGAAAGCGCTCTCGGACCCGTCGCGGAAGAGCTTCACGACGGCGTCCTCGCTCGTAAGATCGGCTTGGAGAGTTTGAACGTGGCCGGGGCCGAACTCCTGCCAGAGCGGGTCGAGAGGTGCTGCATTTGAGTTGTAGTGCGCCGTTACATGTGCTCCCATTTCTGCACGATGTCTTCCGTGTTACGGAATAGCATCTGTAAACCATCGGGCCTACTCACTCAGGAAGAGACGGGCGGTAGCGAGGCCAATCCCACCGCTCGCACCTGACATTGCGTTGTGAATATCGCATCGCTGCTGTGGTGGAGAGCACCATACCGGTGATCAAAACGTGAACGTTCTCCAATCCGAGGTCCATAATGCTCTTTCGTGCTGTCGAGGGAGTAGTCGAGAGACGGGTGAGTTTCGTGGCCCCCCGCCTTATACATGGACACCTCTGCCAACGTATTTTTAGAGTTCGGTCATGGGCGTCATGTGAGATGATTTCGTTCAAGCCGATACGGCCAGGATCCAGTCGGGTAAGTGGACGTCCTAACCGTCTACGAACTTCGGTCCTAGACCCAAGCTCGACCAGTACCCTGTGATCAGAATGAGTTCCTCAGCCCCAGCGGCAGATAGTGCTCGCTCACCTCAAAGTTCGCCCATCTGCATCCATGCTATAGAGATTATAGAGATAACTCTCTTTGAATAATCAAGTACAAGGCAGATTGGATGCCTGCTTCGCTGTTCATGGGAAAGTAGTTGCAGTTATCATCTCAGGCCAGCGGAACCCTTCGGGTTGCATAGGCCTATCTGGCGGGTAACTAGTAGTAGATGTCATATAGGTAAGTGTTTGTAGCACGTACGGGTAGATAATGTACATTCGCGTAGCAATGGATGTATCAATACAGTAGTGAACTAGTGTCAGTAGACGCGGAGAATCCTGTACAAGACTCCAGGGATGAGAATACAATGTGTCAACGCACGCCATGGTTGGGATTAGCCGCAAGCCACCCTTCGAGCTCGCGCACGATCTTCTTCGCGGACACCTCGAGTGTGTCCTCCCTCGTACGGGGCACCTCCACGATCTTCTTCTTCCACTGCCGGGTCGTCAGTACAAGCCCGACCGCTCGCGGAGAGTACGAGATGGAGAGCGCCGCAAAGGGTAGTGGAGGCGCGGCGCAGCTCCTAGCTCCGTTCCGGCCGCTGCTCTCGCCGCTCCCGAACAAGGTCCTCTTCGAATGGATTGCAGTAGAGAAGTTGGGATTAACGGGCGAACTCGAGACAGGAGCGTACCCGGATGACGAGGGAATGGATATAGTGCCGTCACGGATGCCGTAGTGGCGAATGAGGTCTTCGAGGCGAGCTCGGGGTTGCATGAGGTCAAAGAGGTCCTTGAAGCTTTCTTCTCGTTCGAGATGTAGCTCGGTGTCATCCGCCCATACATCTTCGCGGACTTTCAATGCGATGAAAAGGTCAAGCACCCTCGTTTCGCGCTGGATCGATTGCGTGGGGAGGAGAGGTGTGGACGAGCTTGATGCGATCGCAGAAGTTGTTCCAGGTAGAGCATGAGGGAAAGGGTCCGATGTGTAAGGCGGGCGAATGAGTGCTGCGTATGCGGGGAGATAGGTGGAGCGCAGTACGTGCATGCATGCTGCGGGACATCGTCAATATGCATATTGTTTGAAGAAGGGAATGCGACTCGGAGGCAGCCAATAGCATGGAGGGGGTGTCTGATCGCACCCTAGTTTCGCACATTCAAATAGAGATGTGCGGCTTGACATACGAATGCAAGCGATAGTTTCACATGGACGATCGCTGCAGCGCCATCGCCAGGAAGCAGACTCACCGATGTATACGGACCGATTTACCAAGCGTAAACTCACGGTCAGCCAGTAAAGGACCTTCCTCTGTTTCTCCACTCGACCTTGACTGAACGTTTCATATACGATCCGGAGGAGGATATGCGGTGGGAGAGTGCTGAGCGTGGGTGGTGGACGGTTTTGGACTGGGAACGGGGGTGGACTGACAGGTCCGGCTTCAAGATAGGGAGGGGGTGGGGGCAACATCAGGGCTTTCTCGTCGAGGATGACCATGATGCTAGAACTATAGTCGAGCGGTATTTAACGCAACGGTGGGATCTCTGCGGGGAGGCAGGTACTTGTGACCGATTGCGACAGATATGCGTTTCTGACGCTCCGCAGCGAGATGGAATCTATAGCGGCGAGGTCCTGACAGACGCTGCACGACGAGAAGCGACTGCGGCGAGGGGGAAGAAGATGGGACAGGACGAGATAGATGGACGTACTGTTCAAGAAACTCGACGGTGGTCCTCTCCCACAACACGACCTACGACGGCCTGAGAAGTGGGAGCGTTGGCTGGGCAGTTACTAGTTGCACCACCTCGGCCTACCCCGAGACCGTTCCTACGGTCTCCACGAACGCTAACAGAGACTAGCCCGGAGGCGTCTGTAGGTGCGCGCAGGCGAATCCTGTGGATGCTGTGTGCCGCCTCGACCAAGCTGTCTCGATGAGCCCCGATGACGTTCGCCGCGATGGACTCGCAGGTCCCGCCACGGCCCGCTGGTTTCTGTCGGAGCTCAGCCTTCATGGGCAATCTTTATAGCGGAGTCTGAAGCCGAGTACCCCTAAGCGCCGAGACCCCCAGATCCTGGCAGATCAGTGATTCTGGAGACTTGAGACCCATCCCCCTCGTACAGCTTCACCACGCCCCTCCCCTTCTTGCCATCCAGTCTCAACGCCTCAGCGAACTTACAGCTGGTATAGAACGTAGAAGTCCATCATCTGCTGCAGCTAGGGGTCCATTTTCCGCAGACGACTCCCGTAACTGTCGTATCCCTGCGACGTTCCATTTACAATCGGTGTCCGAAGTCCGTCGGAACAGAGACCCCGGAACACCCCTTCACCGCTTGGTTCCAAACCAACACCACCAACGAGCACTACCCCCGACGCCCGTTCCATTCTAACCGGATTAATGGGCCCCAAGCGCAAGAATGCAAGGGCCGTACCTCAGTGTATGTCCTGTCTTTGATGATGTTGGTCGTACATAACCCAAGTCCGTCTCCAGTGCGGTCTCGCACGACGAGGAGCAAGGGCAAGGTGAGCCGCCAGATCATTCTCGTGTGGCAGCCACATGCCTAACACCGTGTTCACCCTCAAGCCCATCGTAACCGACCCTGAGGAGAATAGCCGTATGCTCAACGCCCAGCTACGTGAGCTCGGCCTCTATGCAGCCCACACCATTGGCGACGGCAACTGCCTCTTTCGGGCTCTGTCCGACCAACTTTATGGCTCCCCAACCCAGCATCTAAAGCTCAGGGCCGACATATGCAACTGGATCGAACAACACAAGGAACGCTACGCACCCTTTGTGGAGGATGAGCGCGGCCTTGAGCATCATCTGGCTTGTATGCGACAACAAGGTGTGTGTATGCGTCTTTTCCTGGCTACTCGTCCCTGACCCCACACCAGCCACGTACGGTGGTCATCTAGAGTTGTCTGCGTTTGCCCATATGACGAAGAGGAACGTGAAGGTTATTCAACCTGGTCTTGTTTACGTCATTCAATGGGATGCTGGCGGAGATATTGACGACGCCTCTGCGACCAAGGATGACGACTCGAACCTTGACGATCGCGAGAAGCGGCGTCAGCGGCGAGAGCGTCGTCGCAGTGAGGCAGACCAGAGCGCGGAGAATGCGGAGCCCTTAACGGCTACTGGGACTGTCTACGTCGCGTACGTATCTCCGTTCAGCTCTGAGATGGGCTAGCGTTTGACCGCGGTGCAGCTACCATGATTGGGAGCACTTTTCCTCCATCAGGAACCTGAGAGGTCCCCACTCTGGGCTACCCAATGTCGTGGAAATGCCTGCACCAGACGCATCTGCTCCACCTTCTCCCATCGCCAAGAAGCCGCTACCAAAGGCGAGGGCGAAACCTCTGAAGGCGCCAAAACGGGATGTCAAGAAGACTGCGGTTTCGGTGGTTGCTGAAGCAGAGGATTCAACTCCTCGTACTCCATCGCAAATCCCGTTGCCAGGCTCAGCTTCCCCGTCTCCGCCACCTTCAACTGCGCCATCCTCTCAAGCGTCACTGTTTCCTAAAGCTCTAGATCCAGTCGCCAGCCGTTCTCCCAAGCGCACTTATGAGGAGTCCTCTGCGTCTTCGCAAATGTCGGAGAGCTCGCAGAGTGCTGCAAAGCGTGCGAAGAGTGGCTCGCGGGCTACGTCTACATCGAACACTGAACACGGCGTATTACCCATGGCTGTAGACGCGGATGACTTGGACACGCCCGAACTTTCTGCCTCTGATTCGTCCGCCGAGTCGGTCAGCTCATTGTCGTCAGTCCCTTCCCCCGAGCCCACACCTCCTCCTGAACCACCCGTCGAAAAACGCCTCACACGGCGTCAGCGGAAGGCGCTTGGACTTCCCAAGCCGAGACCTGCGTTGATAGCAAGTACAGCAGCGCGTACTCGTAGCGCAGGGAAGATAGTGGTCCCAGGCGGCAAATGCAAGCCATCGAGCAAGACGGGTGTTGCCGATGGTTCCGAGGACGATCCTGACGCGAATGCGGAGTGGCGAAAGAACGGCACAGGACGCCTGGACGTCCGAGGGTTCAGAGAGCTGAAGATATGAGAGCGCGTTGACCGCGTCCCTGCCCTGCACGTCCATCTCATTACACC